>CM069139.1:43122000-43778199 GCA_035221665.1 Okamejei kenojei
AAAATATTCAAATATTTGCATTTATATAGCAGATCCGCCACAGCAAAATGTTTTGAAGTCGAAAAGTTTCGGATTTTTTAATTTCAAAGGGGTAATGGAAATAGGGGACCAAGCATGTTTACACAGAGAATTTCTAGATAGGAAGGAAACAAAACAGCAGAGCGGAAGTAAAAGATCGGGCACTCCAATGGTTAGTTCATTGAAGCATCCGGCGCGGGGGGATCGGGGGTGGGGGGAAAGATCTATAGCTTGGGCTTGCCTAAATGAGTACTGAGGAGGAGATCATACACATCCCACAATTTGGAGACAGGCATCATTGAGGTGCAGCGGTGAAACAGTGTGACAGCCCCGGAAGAAGCATTACTTAAGCCTGTCTGGTCCGCATGCGTACAGAGGGACCTGTAGCGACTCCTCCGGATGGGAAGAGGGTAAACAGTCTAATTTTGGGGGTGAGCACCTCTCCCTAACGATGCTGTGTCGCCCGCGCAGGCATCTATACGTATGGGCCAGACTCAATGGAGGGGATGAGGAGCCTGTGATGCGTTGGGCGATCTTCACCACCCTCTGCAGAGCTTTCCCGTCGGCAACAGAGCATTTACCATACCAAAAACTGTCATGCCATTGGTAAGGAATGCTCTCTCTCATGAGTGCAGCGGTAGAGTTCACCAAATACTGGAGACATGACGTGACCATCTGAGGCCATCCTCAGAAGAAGAGCACGGCTGGTGCGACCTTCTTGATCAGCGAGGATATGTTACGGGCCCAGTAAGAGTCGGACACAAGATGGTGACCCCCAGGAAACCTGAACTGGAGACATTGTTCCACCTCCGTCCCGTTGATATGGGATGGGTTGTGAGCATGCAGCCTCTCGATCTGCTGAAGGTCAACAATGAGCTGCTGGTGTTTCTTGGAGTTGAGGGGCCAGTTATTGGCGGCACACACCATGCCTGTTAAGGAGCTGAACCTCCTCCTGTAGGCCGACTCATTCGTTGTCCGCTGAGGCTCCAATCACCGTCATATCATCTGCATACTTGATGATGGTGTTGGTACCAGTACAGGTATGCAGTCGTAGGTTGAAGAGGGGGGAGTGAGGAGGGCCTCAGCCACACAGGCCTGGGGTACGCCAGTGGTTTCAGGGTGGAGCCGAGAAGAGTGGTTATCCAACTAACAGACGTGGTCAGTTGGTTAGAAAGTCCAGTAAACCAATTTGCAGAGGGAGGGGTGAAATGCCCAGGTCATTGAGTTTGCGATCAATATCGAGAGGATAAAGGTGTTGAACTACTGAACTGTATGTCGATGAACAGCATTCTCATCATAAGTGTTTATGTTGTCGAGGTGGGGAGAGGGCGGAAATAGAGTCCATTGAGATGTCATCCTTCCGGGGGGGGGCTCTCCGGTCTGGCGTATTCAAACTAGGAGTCCAGAAGTGGGAGGTAGTCAGCATATGAGGTGTGCCAAGAACAGCCTTTCTAAGCACTTCGATGATAGGGTGAGTGCAACTGGGCATGACATTGGAGCTCGCCGCAGTGGAGTGTTTTTGGGCACTGCACGTGTGGAGGTATTTTAAGGCACGTGGGCACGTGAACAGGTTGAAGATGTCAGTCCCATAACTCTGTCAGCTGTGAAGCAATCAGGTCCTGAACCCCCGGGATAGCCGTCAGGGCGACAAGCCTTACGTACATTGATCCTACTCAGTCCCACGTGCACGCATAAGGGTGTGAGTGGAGGGCTGGTGGTCATCAGTGGAGCACAGCCTGATGGCCAACTCGTGGTGACCCTTCAAAGCGTCCCGTAAAAGTGATTGATATCCTCGAGGAAGATGCGTCGCTGAAGTGGGGGTGGGGTTGTGGCTCTGTATCAGGGAGGCCGGATGCCATGCCACATGATCGGGGGTCGATTGCTGTCAAAGTGCTCCTCATCCGCAGCTTGTATCTGTGTTTGGCGTCTTGATGCCCCTCTTCAATTGCCCTCGATAACCGATACGCACGGTACTGCCATACGCCTGAACCTGAAAGCCGAGTCCCATGCGTTACAGCATCGCCATGACGTTGCAGTTCATCCAGCTTCTGAATTCGTATGTGAATTCTTGTTTGAGAGGGTGACACTTGGTTGATGGAGAACTTGAGAAGACCAGAACAGATGAAGTATAGGCGTCAATGTCAGTGTGGGAGTCAAGTGGCCGAGCTGGGCAAATGCATCCCAGTCAGTGTTACCAAGACGGCTGCTGGAGTGTGGGAGGGTCCGCTTCATCTGACCAAACCTTGACTGTCCTCATTGTGGTTACTGCGTCAGATGAGTGGGGGAGTACTAGGGAGCAAGAAACACTGGATAAAGTGGATCAGAACTGACCAGGTGGGGGAGGAAATGGCTTTGTATGCTGCACCAGCTTGAGTAGGGCTATTGGTTCCAGTGTCCTTGTCCTCGCTAGGTGGCTAAGAGACATGTTGGTGAATAAGGGTGAGTATGTCTCAGTTGGAGTGATGAAAACAATGACGGGCTGCACTGGATTGAGGGGTCAGTTATGATTTGCTAATGGCAAAATAAGCATTATTTCATGCAAGCTTGGAATAGCAACAGGAGAATATAGCGCAGTCACAACAGTGGAGTAAACTCCTCTGGCCAGAATAGAACCAGTCTGCATTTAAACCAAGACAGAACTCAGGCGTTTGCTGAAAGCAGGACTCTCAATGATGTGGTGTTTGTGCACCATAACTATCTTTTTACATTCATGCACAGACCCCACCTCAGGTCGTACCGAGTCAGATGTTTCGATCCCTCAGAGTATGTTGTCGTCCGCTAGCTCAAGGGCGGGGCGGGAACAGCAGAGTCTCAGCCAGGGTTCGATGAGAATCAGAGGTGCTAGCCATCCTTGATAGCCAGGTTGTAGGAGGCAATCAGAAGACGGAGAGTCACCATCTGTGTTTGCCAGGAACGCCACAGCGTTCAGCAGAAAGCAAAATAGGAGGCGCTCAGGATGGGATGGGCACGTTAGTGTATGTCGCTCGCGCCAACCTTGCCTTCAAAAACCCACCTCGAAATCCACGCGATGTTTTCGGGCCCTGTCCCGTCGTTGTGCGCACTCCCACGCCCGCGCCAACTGGTGCGTCATCAGGTCTACCGCCCCTTAGCTCCGCAGATTCGCCGGCACCCGATAATATCAGTATCACAATAGTTTTTTGGATATGGAATCAACGGGCCGCCTGTAGGTAACAAGCCTCGTAATTAGTAAAACAAAGGTTATTCTCTTCTAAGTACTTAGTTGTCTTTCTGGGATCGGGAGAGCACACCGATAACAAATAACCAACATTCTCTCTCTATATTATCTGTCATAATCTGTGGCTGAACCAATGGCATATTTTGTGAATATTTATTGGAGAATAGAAAGATACAACTGAGTTTGGGCAAGATTATGTATAAATTCCTGTAATTCTCTGATAGATACATCTGATGAAATTGAACTCAGACCACTTATGGGTAATTCATACTACACTACCATTCCCGCATTAGGGAAGTGCAAATACAAGTATTTCCACAGAAACCTACAACATAGTGACATAGGCCACAAGGTCCCTACACTACGGTAAACCTTCACAGTCTGACCCTGGATAACACGTTTAAAAAGCTATAAATTTTACATCTGATATATTTTAACGCGTGGATATTTTCCAACATGTTGAAAAATCCTCCACGAGTTTACCACATTCCAAGTAACTGCCGTAGCGCTAAGAAATGGCATGTTGGCCTTTATAAAACAAACAGGTCTCGCGAAGATAGGAAGCAAAGAGGTCCTTCTTATTCAGTTGTACAGATTCTAGAAATGCCGCAACTGGAGTATGGGTGGTGGCAGTTTTGGTCCCCTAATTTGAGGAAGGACATTCTTCAGTATGAAGTGCATGTAGGTTTCCAATTTAATTCCTAGGAATGGCGGGACTGTTCATATCCATGAAGAAACCTGAGAGCGCACTGGCTTGATATTGCAACAATCAACTCAAACGTGCGTATCTTTAAGAAGAAGTTGTCAGAGGGAAATCCTCATTGAAACATATAAAGATTGTTTAAGGACTTGACAAGTTAGAGCAGAATATGTTCCTAGAGGTTGGGGGAGTCCAAACCAGGGGCCACAGTTTAAGAATAAGGAGTAAGCCTTTAGAATGAAGGACAGGGAAACAATTTTTTCTCACAGAGAGTTGTAAGTCTGTGGAATGCTTTGCCTCAGAGGGCGGTGGAGGCAGATTCTCTGGAAGCTTTCAAGAGAGAGCTAAAAATTGCGGAGTCAGGGGATATGGGGAGAAGGCAGGAACGGGGTACTGATTGGGGATGATCAGCCATGATCACATTGAATGAATGTGATATGAAAGTGCATTAGGTGTCAAATTAAACTTTTTTTTATGCTTTATCTGATGGGATAAATTGCAGACTTAAATTTTTAAATCTCAAAATTTTGTAACATTGCTAGAACATGTTCCTGCATCTTGGAGGCTGAAGGTTAGGTTGTTAGCCAAGAAAGATAGACTTAGTTACCCCTCAATACAGCAACATCAAGAACGATGTTGCTGTACTGAGGGATAGCCAAGTCTATCCCTCATTGCTAGCAAGCTGATGGGAAGCGGGCTGTAAAGTGGAAGCGGCTGTAAATGGACAGCCACACTGCGTTGGGGGGCGGGCGTGAGTTCCTTCTCAGAGCGTGTGGGTAGTCTGTCCATGGTAAAGTTGCGGGGAGGGCAGGGGGGTTGGGTCGGAGGGGGTCAGCGGGATCATCCAGCCTCCAAGAGCGGATCGAGTCAGCGGACGATGGCCATAACAGGACAGCGGGCGATGGAGCTTACTCCATATATGAGTGCAAGTAACCTCAATTGATCCCCTGTTCGTGCTGACACAGGAGTAAGCTCCACCGCCCGCTGTGATGTTATCCATCACCTGCTGACCCGCTCTGCTCTATGATCCGGTTTGCACTTGAGCGGTCCCCATCACTGTTCAGACGGAGAGCACTGCCAGATGTGAGCGGGCCGGCAGAAAGCACTGAGATGGCAGTCAGTGCCGCTGGCCGGTGATGGAGGCCGCTCGTAGGTGAGCTGCATCCCTCCCCGGCCACAATGTGGTGGCGCCTGGAGCGCCGCAGTAGCGGTGAGTTAATGGGTTACTGGCATGAACCCCGACCCTCTCCTTCTCAACGCTCCTTCCCTCCTCGCAACTTTACCCCTGGCTAGACTCCACACTCTGTGAAAGGAACTCTCCCCCGAATTGTCATGTTACTCACGACACGTGACTCATTTATAATTATTTATTTATATTTCTATGAAAAATATTCCCAATTGGGCCCCGCACCTCCTAAGGCCGGCCCTGTATGGCTCTCATAATGTGATGTTCATTGATGAGAAGATTATACTTTGGGTAAGTACAAAACTTTAAGTCTGTGTTGTTAAGAAAAATTAAAGCAGAAAGAAAAATTCTTACCGACACAAAGAACTGCAGATTCTGGAATCTAGCATAGAACACAATGTGCTGAAGGAACTCAGCGGTCAGGCAGCATCTAGGGAGGACACGGATAGGTGACATTTTGGGTTGGGACCCATCAAACTCAGCGGCTGAAGAAGAGTCCTGAAACATTGTCCAGACGTCTCCAGAGATGTTGCTTGACCTGCTCAGTTATTCTCACCATTGAACTGGTTGAGGAAATCTACGAGAGGTTCTATTGATGTAAATCACTTCTTCCTGAAACGTCCAGAATTTGTTGTTCACCCGATTCTACTCTCTCACTGCTAAATCATTTCAATTGTTTTGTGCTTGTGAATAAATGTACTTAAGTCAATACTTAAAGCAGAACAGCTGCAAGTTTGAAGTGTATACAGAAGACGCAGTCCCCAAGAGCTACTTCCTTGTGTGATATTAATATAACATGTCATAACAGGAGCATTTATTACAATTATTTCATTATACATTTCACTAACGTTTTAATCAATGGTATTTTTGTCATTCAATTTCCATGAATTGCATAGTCTATTACATAATTAATTTAACATGTGTTTGAATCATGCCATTGGCCTTTTAGCTTAGTTTAATGAAATTCCATCGTTATGACTTGTAAATTTGATTATAATGGAATTCCACAACATTTTACATACACAGCCATTTAAAAGATGACAATATAGTTGTTTGCTTATTTTGATGATAATTTCCTTGATTTGCATAAACATTAGCTTGTGCTATTGGTTTGCAATGACATGGTGTTGAGTGGTACAGTAATTTATGCACCTTTATAAAACTGATGTATTTAGTCATCAAGGTGAGTAATCTCTAGCAATCACCGAGCAAGGTTATGTGTTGTGAGCACATGGCCATTTAATGCAGGATTGTGAATATCCACATATAATCATGTAGCGAATAGGAGGAAGAACCTTCCAGGTTTTACTTTGTTGGATTTCTGCCCAGGTTGCTGGGTTTGATGTGTCAGTACTCTAATGTAATGCCTTATCCCATGTTCTCTACCTTCATACAGTTTTCTAATCACATTGAGGCATGGATGTGACTTGTGCATCTTTTGGAGTCATTGTGTCATATAAATCAGAGTACACTCGTACTTGTTAAAGTAAGGGAGATTGAAAATCTGACTGAATGGAATAAGAACAACAATCTTGCTCTCAGTATCAGCAAGACCAAGGAGCTGGTTGTTGGCTTTAGAAGAGGAAAGCCAAGGATCCACAAATGTGTCTTCACCAATGAGTTCACGTTGGCGAGAGTCAACAATGTCAAGTTCTTGGGCATGCTTACTTCGGAAAATCTATTCTGGACCCAGCACATTGATGCAATCATAAAGAAAGCCCATCAGCACCTCTACTTCCTGGGAAGATTGATGAGATTTGGTATACCAAAGAATACTCTCTTGGACTTCTATAGGTGAAAGATGGAGAGCATATTGACTGGTTGCATCATAGCCTGCTTTGGCAACTCAAACACCCTTGAGCAAAAGAGATTGCAAAGAATGTGGACACTGTCCAGTCTGTCACTGGCACTGCCCTCCCCATCATCGAATGGATCTATAGGAGGTGCTGCATCAAAAGACAACCAGTATTATGATGTAGGACCCACACCACTGTGGCCATGTTCTCATTTTGCTCTGAGAACCATGACCACCAGGTTCAAGAATAACTTCTTCCCAACAACTACCAGGCTGTTGAACACCACACTGCACTATCTTCAACTACATACTGTGGTCTTTCTTTGGTTGCTCTAAGGACTTTAAGTTTTTTTGCAAAAGTATTGGGGTTATTAATTTATTTAAATTTTGGTTATTATATGTTGCCTGTTCATATGGCGTTTACAGGTCTGTTAAGCTGCTGCACATAAGAATTTAATTGTTCTATTGTCAGTTCAGATGAAAATTGAACAATGTTGACGACTCTTAAAATAAAAAATCCTGAACTAGCGAAGAACCAATATTCTCACAGGAAAGTTCCCCGGTGCCGCTCGGAAGGATATCAATTAAAGTCGCAGTGTCTGAAGCATGATCTGATGAAGGTCTCTGAGTCAAAACATCACCCATTCATTCCCTCTACAGATGCTGCCTAACCCCCCGAGTTCCTCCAGCACTTTGTGTGTTTTGCTCAGAATTCCATCATCTGTAATTCCTTGTGTCTCTAAAAATCTTTCACAGTTTTCTTTGTTTTCTTTTCTCGCTCTGTTACAAGTGAAATACAATAAATTATTTATTTTCACGTAAACATCTTTTGCATCCCTGTCAGGGTTTACAGTGAGGAACTCAGAGAAAGAAGTACTTGCTCAGTACTTAATAGGACTAATGCTTAGTATGAAATAATATTTGATCTAATTAACATTGTTTCATTTAGGGAAAGTAAAGGGAGTAGTTTAAGAGTAAACCATGGCTCGACAGCTCAGTCTTAATCAGACAGAAGTCCTCTTGTGCATTGCAGGAAGTCAGTGGCACTTCCTGTGTCCATGGTGAACAACTGTTTAAAGCTCAAGAGTGTTTAATTGTCATGTATATATCAACAATGGTACAATGAAATTCTTTACTTGCTGCAGCTTAACAAACCCGCAAAGGCAATAGCACATAGATAAATATATAATAATCAAAAATACAATAAATGAATAACCGTAATACCAGATTTACCGTAATAGTTCAAAACGCAAAGTGAGTAGGTGGCGTCTCCAGCCACAACTACACTCAGTCTGCCAGTTGGAGCTGATGCTGCAGATGGAGTCAGCATGGTATGTGTAACCGGTTGACCTCTCTGTGGGCGTTGCCAAGACTGGATAGGATGAGCTCTGCAGAGAGAAGGGACAGGCTGGAGCAGAAGGGGCTGAGGTGTGACTTTATAGAAGTATATCAAATCATGATAAGACATAGATAAAGTGAATGCCCACAGTAATTTTTACCAGCCTGGCGAGTTCAGAACTAGAGGGTATAAATTAAAGGTGAAAGGTGTAAACATTTTAAAGGGACATGAAGGGCTGAAAAGGTGGTGGGTGTGTGGAATGATCTGCCAGATGAAGTTGTAGAGATGGGGACCGGTAAAATTAGAATGTTCAAAAAACAATTAGACAGGAACATGGAATGGAAAGGTTTGGATGTTAATGAGCCATATTCTGGCAAATGGGACAAGCTCAAGTAGACAACTTAGTTGGCATGAATGAGTTTACATTTAGAGAGATGGTCACACCCTGGGCAAAGTTTACATATGTACTATGTTTACATATTCTGTTGTGCTGCTACAAGTAAGAATTTCATTGTTCCATCTGGGACATATGACAATAAAACACTCTTGGCTCTTGACTATTGACTCTGCACCGGCAGA
The DNA here is from genome assembly GCA_035221665.1 of Okamejei kenojei. Lineage (NCBI taxonomy): Eukaryota > Metazoa > Chordata > Chondrichthyes > Rajiformes > Rajidae > Okamejei > Okamejei kenojei. The sequence continues at coordinate 43,130,814 of CM069139.1, forward strand.
AATTGAATGGGTGATCGCCAGACAGAGTAGAAGGTGGGACCTGTGCAAGAGGGATGGTTTGCACCTGAATTGGAGTGGGACCAATATCCTCACAGGGAAGTTTGCTTGTGCTGTTTGGGAGGGTTTAAACTGGAGTGGTTGCAGTGGGAACCTGAGCAGCAGGTCAGCAAGTGGAGGGACTAACAGGAAGTTAAAAGTTATGCCAGGTAAGTCTGAAAAGAAGACAGGCAGGGACACTCTACAGAACGTGGTGAGACTGATGGGCTGTGGTGTGTTTATTTCAGTACAAGGAGTAAAGCAGATGAACCAAGAGCATGTAGCTTGAAACTATGACGTCACGGCCATTACAGAGACTTGGTTGCATGGGAGGCAAGAATGACAGCTCAATGTTTCAGGGTTTTGATGTTTCAGATGCGATAGAGAGGGAGGTAGAAGAGGTGGAGAAGTTACCAATCAGGGAGATCAGTATTCACTCAAAGACGGCATACTGGATGGTCCATTGAGGCAAATTATGTAAAGCTCAGAAGTAAGAAACACACATATGCTCTTATACCAAAAGTTCCCCAATAACCAGCGGGGGATCAATGAACAGATATGAAGACAATTTATCGTAAGATGTAAAAGTAACAAGGTTGTAGTAGTTGGTAACTTTAACTTCTGAAATATTGACTGGGACTTCCTTCATACAAGAGGCTTAGACAGACAGAATTTATTAGATGTATCCAAGGGATTTACATGAAACAGAATGTAGCCAGCCCGACCAGAGAGGTTGACTCTGTCTTGGGAAACAAGCCTGGCAAGCTAACTGATGTTTGGTGGCAATATATTTTCCATGCTTTAAGACACTTATGAATAAGAATAAGTCTGGTCCATGAGGGAAAGTACTAAATTGGGGAAGGGCAAATTACAGCAACATTAGGCAGGAACTCGGGCTGTAAATTGGGAGTAGCTGTTATTGGATAAGTCTACATCAGATATGTAGAAGTCATTTAAAGATGACCTGATCAGAATTCAGGACTGGCATGTTTCAGTAAAGGGGAGGGATAAGGATGGCAGGTAAGGAAACTTTGGATAACGAGACAAGTTGTGAATTTGTAGAAAGGAAGCTTATGTGAAGTTTAGGAAGATTAAATCAGACAGGGCCTTCGAGGAATATAAAGCAAGCAAGAAAAAACTGAAGCAGAGAATTAGGAGGGCCACTGGGGGCCATAAAACATCATTGGCAAGTTGGATTAAAGGGAATCTCAAGGCATTTTATATGCATATTTAAACAAGAAAGTAACTATGGAGAGTAGGTGTTATTGCGAGCGGCAAGCGTGGAGATTGCATCAGGAAGAGCTGTATCATCTCTAGTCACAGGTGATGTCCCAGAGGACTGGAGAGTAGCTAATATTATTCCTTTGTTTCAGAAGAGAAATAGGGCCAATCCAAGAGATTATAAACTGGTGTGCTTCGCGTCAATGGTAGGGAAGTTTTTTGAGCGGATTTTTTTGCATTTTGAAGAGGGTAGGATAATTAGGGATGGTAAGCATGGCTTAGTCTGGGGCAGATCATGTCTTACTTAAGCCCCCGTCCCACTTTCATGACCTAATTGGCAACCTCTGCCAAGTTTGCCCTTGACTCATATGCAGCATGGTCACCACGAGGTCGTAGGAGGTCTTCGTAACTCTTCCTCATGCTCATGAGTGGTCTCCGCGTACTCGTGGCCTCAAATAGGTCGTGGCGTTTTTTCCAGCCTGATAAAAAATGTCCACGAGTAAACAAAAAGGTTGGCAGACAAGGGAAGTCAAGGACAGTATCAAAATAAAAGTGAAGACAAAAAACATAGCAAAGATGAGCGGGAAGCCAGAGGATTGGAAAACTTTTAAAGAACAACAGAAGGTAACTAAAAATGCAATACGGTGAGAAAAGATGAAGTACGAAGGTATGTTAGCCAAGACTATAAAGGAGGATAATAAAAGCTCCTTTAGGTATGTGAAGAGGAAAACATTTGATAAGACAAATGTGGGTCCCTTGAAGACAAAAACAGGTGAATTTATTATGGGGAACAAGGAAATGGTAAACGTGTTTGCTTCTGACTTCACTAAGGTGACAAACAATCCCCCAGATGTACTAGGATACTGAGGACCGAGGGTGATGGAGGAACTGAAGGACATTCACATGTCAGGAAATGGTGTTGGGTAGACTGATGGGACTGAAAGCTGATAAATCCCCAGGGCCTGATGGTCTGCATCCCAGGGTACTCAAAGAGGTGGCTCTAAAAATTGTGGACGCATCTGTGATCATTTTCCAATGTTCTATAAATTCGGGATCAGTTCCTGTGGATTGGTGGGTAGCTAATGTTATTCCACTTTTCAAGAAAGGAGGGAGAAAGAAAGCAGGGAATTATAGACCAGTTAGCCTGACATCAGTGATGGGGAAGATGCTGGAGTCGATTATCAAAGATGAAATAACGGCACATTTAGATAGCAGTAACAGGATCGGTCCAAGTCAGCATGGATTTATGAAGGGGAAATTTTGCTTTACTAATCTTCTGGAATTTTTCGAGTATGTAACAGGTAAAATGGACATGGGTGAGCCAGAAGATGTAGTGTACCTGGACTTTCAGAAAGCCCTTGATAAGGTCCCATACAGGAGTTTATTGGGCAAAATTAGAGCACATGGTATTGGGGATGGGGTATTGACATGGATAGAAAATTGGTTGGCAGACAGGAAACAAAGAGTAGGGATTAACGGGTTCCTTTCTGAATGGCAGTGAGTCGGTGCTGAGACCACACGTATTTACAATATACATTAATGATTTAGATGAAGGAATTAAAAGTAACATTAGCAAATTTACAGATGACACAATGCTGGGTGGAAGTGTGAACTGTGAAGATCACATCACATCAGGGTACAGGGTGATTTGGACAAGTTGGGTGAGTGGGCAGATGCATGGCAGATGCAGTATAATGTGGATAAATGATAGGTTTTCCACCTTGGTGGCAAGAACAAGAAAGCAGATTATTATCTGAATGGTGTCAGTTTAAGAAAAGGGATAGTACAACAAGATCTGGATGCCCTTGTACATCAGTCACTGAAATTAACATGCAGTTACAGCAAACTATGAAGTAAGCTAATGGCATGTTGGCCTTCATGATGAGAGAAGTTGAGTATAGGAGCAAAGAGGTCCTTATGCAGTTGTACAAGGCCCTGGTGAGACCACACCTGGAGTATTGTGTGCAGTTTTGGTCTCCTAATTTGAGGAAGGACATCCTTGCTATTGAGGGAGTGCGTGGGGTGGAAGATTGCAACCTTCACGTGGTCTGCCCTGTTTCGACTAATGCAATCAACTCAACATGCACAAACAGAAGGTCAAATAGAACAAGTTGTCCTACAACTTTAGGCTGTGCACGCCACACGAAAGTAGAAGAAGAAGAAGAAGAAGAGAGAGTGCAGCGTAGGTTCACGAGGTTAATTCCCGGGATGGCGGGACTGTCATATGGTGAAAGAATGGAGTGACTGGGCTTGTATTCACTGGTATTTAGAAGGATGAGAGGGGATCTTATAGAAACATATAAAATGATTAAGGGATTAGACGTGCATATAAAATGATTAAGGGATTAGACATGATGTTTCGCCGACATTCGAGCTGCCTCCTGTTTTCGACTTGTAGGAGGTGATTGAATTCAGGCCCCGCCACAGCTGCCGTACATCTGTCTCATCCTCCAGCTTGGAGCTGAAGTCACTTTTGGCCATTTTGATGGCCTTACCAAGGTCGTATCTGGACTTCTTGTAGACCATTCAGACATGAATGCCTGGTGTCTGGTCCTCAGAAGAGTGCGTATCTCAAAGTTGATCCAAGGTTTCTGATTGGAAAACACTCGAAAGGTTTTGATGGGGATGCAGTCCTCCACGCATTTCTTAATGAAGTCTGTAACGACTGTGGCATATTCGTTCAAGTCCGTTGCCGAGTCCTTGAACATTGCCCCGTCTACAGACTCCAAACCATCCTGTAGTTGTTCCTCTGCCCCCCACCCCTCCCCACCCCAACCAGCTCTGTACTGTCCTCACCTCTGGCGGTGCGGACTTTAATTGCTGCCTGTCGGCAGGGAGAAGCAGCATCGTGGTATGGTCAGATTTACCTAAGTGAGGGCGAGGGAAAGAGCGGTAGGCATCCTTGATGGTGGTGTAGCAGTGGTCGAGGGTGTTTGGTCCTCTGGTGCAGCAGGAGGCATGTTGGTGGAAGTTAGGGAGTGAGTTCTTTAGGTTTGCCTTATTGAGGTCCTCAGCAATGGTGGTAAATGCCTCGGGGTAGGACGTCTGGTGTTTGTTGATCACGGCGTGCAGCTCCTCCAGTGCCAGATGGACGTCTGCCTGGGATGGGATGTACAGTGGCTTGCAAAAGTATTCATACCCCTTAAACTTTTCCACATTTTGTCACGTTACAACCACAAACGTAAATGTATTTTGTTGGGATTTTATGTGATAGACCAACACAAAGTGGTGCATAATTGTGAAGTGGAAGGAAAATGATACATGGTTTCCAAATTTTATTACAAATAAAAAACTGAAAAGTGTGGCGTGCAAAAGTATTCAGTCCCCCAGAGTCAATACTTTGTAGAACCACCTTTCACTGCAATTACAGCTGCAAGTCTTTTGGGGTATGTCTCTACCAGCTTTGCACATCTAGAGACTGACATTTTTGCCCATTCTTCTTTGCAAAATAGCTCAAGCTCAGTCAGATTGGATGGAGAGCATCTGTGAACAGCAATTTTCAAGTCTTGCCAGAGATTCTCTTGGATTTAGGTCTGGACTTTGACTAGGCCATTCTAACACATGAATATGCTTTGATCTGAACCATTCCATTGTAGCTCTGGCTGTATGTTTAGGGTTGTTGTCCTGCTGGAAGGTGAACCTCCGCCCCAGTCTCAAGTCTTTTGCAGACTCTAACAGGTTTTCTTCCAAGATTGCCCTGTATTTGGCTCCATCAATCTTCCCATCAGCTCTGACCAGCTTCCCAGTTTAAGTGGACAGCCATGTCTTGGTAGGTTTGCAGTTGTGCAATACTCTTTCCATTTTCGGATGAAGAATTGAACAGTGCTCCATGAGATGTTCAAAGCTTGGGATATTTTTTGTTAACCTAACCTTGCTTCAAACTTCTCCACAACTTTATCCCTGACCCGTCTGGTGTGTTCCTTGGGCTTCATGATGCTGTTTGTTCACTAATGTTCTCTAACAAATCTCTGAGGACTTCACAGAACATCTGTATTTATACTGAGATTAGTTTACACACAAGTGGACTCTATTTACTAATTAGGTGACTTCTGAAGGCAATTGGTTGCACTGGAGGGGTATCAGGGGTATCAGAGTAAAGGGGGCTGAATACTTTTGCACGCCACACCTTTCAGTTTTTTATTTGTAAAAACATTTGAAAACCATGTATCATTTTCCTTCCACTTCACAATTATGCGCCACTTCGTGTTGGTCTATCACATAAAATCCCAATAAAATACATTTACGTTTGTGGTTGTAATGTGACAAAATGTGGAAAAGTTCAAGGGGTATGAAAACTTTTGCAAGCCACTGTAGATCGCGGTCAGGATGATGGAGGTGGATTCCCTCGGAAGGTAGAAGGGACGGCACTTCCCCACCAGATGTTCGAGGTGTGGAGAGCAGGAGTTGGACAGGACTGCCACGCCTGAGCACCATCGCAGAGTTGACCATGAGGCAGACGCCCCCTCCTCTCCCTTTCCCAGATGCCAGTGTATGGTCCATTCGGTGGATGGAGAACCCTACAGGCTGGACCGCTGAGTTTGGTGAACTGGGGGTGAGCCATGTCTCTGTGAAACAGAACATAGAGCATTGCAACAGCTCCCTTTGATAAAGCAGACTTGCCCTTAAGTCCTCCACTTTATTTTCAAGGGACTGTACATTGGCCAGTAGGATAGTAGGGAGAGGGGATCGAAGTCCCCTGCGCTTCAGTCTGACCTGAAGTCTTGCCCACCGGCCACGTTTCTGGACATAATGGAGGCTTCTCCTTTTTTTCCAGGTATTGAGTTTACTGTACCTGCTGTTTCTGCGGACCTGCGCTGGAACGGGGATTCCTTCACAAACGGAAGCTCCAGCTCCGTAGCGAATGGGGGTTCCCTCAAAGTCGGCAGCTGCAGCTTCATTGTTTCTGGGAGATCCAGCCCGTTGGCTCTGGAGGTCATCCTGGGGTCTCCAGGTACAGTAACTGCGTTCCTCAGTCGGGTCGCGTGTTTCCCGGCCAGCTTGGGAAGTTTTAAAGTCCGGCGCTCCCGCAGTGGCGGAGATCGCAAAATTGCGAGATCCTTGAGGTGCTCAAGCAGCTTGTCCGAAACGGCAATGTTTTCTGCCGTTTTCCTGATCCCGGTAAGTTGCTGGAAGTTGTAGTTGAGCCTTTTATGTTCCGGAGCTCCGCAAAAGTCGCAGCAAGCAGGCGCCATCTTGTACAAGGAAAGACTAGACTGATAGGAGATTTACCTGTTAGGGAACAGTTAGGTGCTGCAGTTACAGAATGTGAATCCAGGATGAACTGGCATTGGGATTCATGATGTCTAAAATTATGTGGGATGAATCAAGGACTATCACCATTACAGGGAATTAGTAGCAATCAAACTGATGGGACAAGAGGCTCTTAAATTCCAAGAATCTGATGGTTGTATTCTTGGATCCTAAAAGATATGGTTGTGGAAATGATGGATGCTGAAAAGGCATAGTGGTACACATACAAGCTGTACAGTTTACAGCCGCTCATTTCTGGGGCTGATATTCTCTGTTGGGAAGGATTTAACTCATATGTCTCAGGGATGGTCATAACATAAGCACAGTGAAGCAGCGGTAGAGCTGTTGTCTTACAGTGGCAGAGATACAGGTTTGATCCTGACTGTAGGTACTGTCTGTGTGGAGTTTGTACGTACTCCCACATGGGTTTTTACCGGGTGCTCTGGTTACCACCCACACTCCAAAAACGTACAGGTTTGTAAGTGAATCGGCTTTGGTAAAATTGTAAATTGTCCCTACTATGTAAGATAGTGTTAGTGTACAAGGTGATCACTGGTCATCGCAGACTCGGTGGGCTGAAGGGTCTGTTTCCCTGCTGTATTGCTAAAGTCTAGAGTCTAAAGAATGTAAAACCAGGAGAAAAATTAAGGAGAAAAAATAGCTAAGGAGGAAGACAGGTAAAAAAAGCGAAGAAGCAAATAGAGCCACAATAGACACAACTGATAGGGTAAATGTAAGGAAAGATGGTATACAATCAAACTAAAGAGTGCTCTCGTAAAACACAATGTGCTGGAAGATCTCAATGGGCCAGACAGTATGTGTGGCGGGAATGGATAGGTGATGTTTGATGTTAATGTTTGATGAACATTTATCAGCATTGGGCCTATATTCGCTGGAGTTTAGAAGAATGAGGGGGGACCTCATTGAAACGTACAGAATAGTGAAAGGCTTGGATAGAGTGGATGTTTCCACTAGTGGTAGAGTCTAGGACTAGGAAATTATTTTAGGAAGGAGATGAGGAGGAATTTCTTTTGTGGTGAATTTGTGGACTTCTTTGCCACAAAAGGCTGTGGAGGCAAAGTCAGTGGAAATATTTAAGGCAGAGATAGATATGTTCTTGGTTAGTACGTGTGTCAGAGGTTATCGGTAGAAGGCAGGAGAATGGGGTTAGGAGGGAGAGATAGAGAAAGAGGGAGAGATTGAATGGCGGAGTAGACTTGATGGGCTGAATGGCCTAATTCTATCCCTATCACTTATGATGTTATGATATTTTAGGTCAAGACCCTTGTTGAGAGCTCTGTATCTCTCTGGCACGTGATATCCAAAATAAAATCAATGAATTCATGGCACAAATAGAGATAAATGGGCATAATCTTGTACTAACTGTGCAGACAGGGTTATAAGATCATCGCTGGAATTCAATATTAAGGGGTATTTGACTTTTGGAAGAACAGTTGGCAAGGAAATGGTGGCAGGTAGCTTTGATAATAAAAAATGAAATAAGTACAGCTGTGGGAGATAATCTTTTAGAAAAGATAAAGTCTGGATAAAAAGTAGCAAGGGCACGAAGATTCTGGTCACAATGCCAGTAAGTTGCATATCAGGGGCTTTAGTGTAAGATTATAAATCAAGATGTCATGGAGTTATGAAAGAGTAGTGAGGTAATCATGGGTGATTTTTGTCCATGTAGATTTGAATAATTGAATTGGTTATGGGATCATTGAGAATGATTTAGAATGTGAATTTTGGGAGAGTTTCCTCAGGCAATACCTTATAGAACCAACTAGGGATGCAGGCTATTTTAGATCTGGTATTGGGTAATGAGACAGGTTTAATAAATGATCTCTGAGAAAAAGATGCCCCAGGAAATAGTAATCACAGCATGATAGAATTAAGCGTCCAGTTGAGAGGAAGAAACTTGGTCTGAAACAGCATTGAACTTAAATAAAAGGTAATTACATAGGAATGAAGGTAGTGTTTGGTAGTGTGCACTGGACAGATAGATTAGCAGGTAAGACAATGGACAAGGGGTAGAGACATTAAAATAAATACTTTATGACTTTCAGAAATTATATATATAATCTCATTGAGAAATAGAAAGGCGATGAACCAAACACAGCGAATCAAGGAAGTTACAGAAAGCATCAACATTAAAGTTAGTAATTGGCCTGATGGCTGGGATAATTCACGAAGTAGCAAAGGAGAACTCACAAAAATAAATCAAGAAGGAGAAAATAAACTGTGAGGACCAACATAGCAAGAATTATTAAAAAAAACTAACAATAAAAGCTTATTTATGTGAAATAGTAAGATTAAATGAGCTTACCAGTTTTTATCTTATGAGAAGTTACGATGTGGGATTACGTGAAGAGCCCGCCAGCTCGCATACGCGTCAATCTTCAAAGCAGCGGTGTGAAATCACAGATAACAGTTGTTGAAATGAATATAGTAAGATTCGAAAAACTAGATCTACCAGCTGACCTTTATGAGAGAGGGTTGGGAGTGGACGGCACGTAATCCCTCATTGTAACTCCTCATAAAATAAAGATCAAACTTCAAACTGGTAAGTTCTCATTTAATCTTACTATTTCACTTCGGAGTCACATGAGTGACTACGTGAAGATTTCAAGGCTCTGTGATTTCATGCCGTGGAAACGAGTCCATGCGTCACACACTGCATCAATTGACCAGGGATGAGTGAAATTTAATAAAGCATGACATAGATTTAAACATGCTGATGCTTTTAATGATGGAATGATAATTATAGTAATCCCACTCATCCAGGAGGAATTAAAAAACAGAACCTAAAAATAGTGTGGGCAAATACTCCCGGTCTGGCAATGGGTTTGTTATAACACATTGGGATGTGGAAATTACGTTATGTGTGTTTTGTTTATGACCATCCTGCAGCAATGAGGATGAGGTCCAGCAAAACATCCATAACCCTCGCTGCTGATGTTGTTGCAGCCCTGGTGGAGTGAGATTTGAAAACATCTGTGTTCACTTCTGCACAGGTCAAAAACCATTAAATCACCTGGGGATGGTCTATACTGATACATACGTATGAGGTTTTTGTAACTAACAAACATTGCTAGTTCAGAGCCTCTAAGGCTTTAGGTGATATAATGACTGTTGTAGATGTGTGACCACACACACAACTAAAGGTCCATGGGGTATGCCATGAAACTAGTTTGAGACCTGATGCCCCCGGTCTACTCTGCAAGACTAAGTCATGAACATAAAGTATCATATTATTTGCAGCTGTAACCATCCTGTCCAGTCGTAGCTTCTGCCCACCGGCGACGCAGCATCAGCAGGACATAACATCCCATATCTCTGAGTACCTGGGCCTGGGGAAATCTGGATATCAGAGGTCTTCTTTTGATCAGCCTTTCGGGAACAAAACAGTCAGGATGGTGAATAGTCGCTGTCAGACACTTCTTTTCGTTGCACCGAAAAAAAACGTGGGAGACAGCGTGGTGTCCCGACCCCAGCAGGAAGTATGACGACAAGGCACTTCTGGCACAATTTATAGCACTATAACTCCATCTCTCGTGAAATATAGCTTTGAGAGGAATACCAAGACATCTGTTATACGTACCGTGTCGTATTATATATTGGACTGTAAACAGGACACTTACCATTCCTTGATATAGGAGATGTACTGTTTCTTGGTACTATCTCTGCAGGCCGCAGTGATTACATCCACCGTACAACCTGACAGTCCGTACCCCAGGAAAGGTCTTCTCATAGTCTGCAACCCAACAATTTGATTCACTCATGCAGAGGATGGTTCTCCCCCATCACAGGGTAAACCAGCCGATTTCTGTGTTTGGGAACAGCCATAAAAGACTCTGTTATCATTTGCATTATGAGTGGACCCATGGCTGTGTAGGTCAGTCAGGCACTATCAAAGCCTGAGGCGGAGTCTTGCTGGTTTTTAAGCAAGCACCGACTGATGAGGCAAAATGGAGGAAAGGGATAATGAACATTCCTCCCCAGTGTAGCGAGAATGCATCCATCACCACTACCCCTGAGAATGGCCGCCATGCCAGATATGTTTGCAACTGGTGATTCAACATCAATTCTGTGTTGTCATTGATTTAGGTGATGATACACCAGCGTCAAATGAGGTTAGGTAAACTATCACAGGATATTAACTTGATTGAACCCATGTGATTAATATATGCCACCACCGTAGTGTGTCAACATGTAGATGAGCATGCAGATATGCATATTCGCACAATAAGCCTTTAACCCATAGAATGCACCTAGTGATTTTAGGTAGTTGATACCACATAACTGAGGGATTGGGAACTCATGCACATCCCAATATAGTAATTTCCCATCTTTGAGCACTAGCAACAGTTTGTAACATAACTGAAGGTTAACTGACCAAAAGTACTGGGGCAATGCTGAATACTGTTTGTCCATCATTGTGACTTATAGCTTCAGCTATTAATAGCATAGATCTGTGAACAATGACCTACATGGTATTTGAGAGCTTGCTCCTTTGCACAATGTAAGTTCTGGTAATGCAAAGGCCCCAATTACACAGCTGAAAAACAGCCACTAAATTGCCAATTACACTGGCCACTTGATGGATAAACAACAAGATCGTTACAAGCTTCCATTAATTCTAAGCTCTTGCCCCAGGGCGGAGTCATAGACAATTAATAGAGTTAAAGGTAAATCAAATCTATAACTCTAGTTGGTATCAACTTAATTTTAACTGGATGGATGAGAAACCCCAATTCCTCAAATATTAGTTTTGCGGCTGAAATTGCTAATTTAGCAAGATTCAGCGTTTTTAGAATATCATCCAGATAGGCCATAAATATTTATTTTCAAGCTTTGAGCAGCCCAATCACTGGCTTGGTAATTTGGTAAACAACCTGGGAGCTGAAGTTAGCCCATTTCACAATGCTTTAACTGCTATCGTTGCCCATCTAGCTATTCAGAATTTCATAAAGAGATTCAACAAGATTATAGCAAGGTGGCACAGCTAATAGAGCTCCTGCCTCACGGCAACAGAGTGCTGGGTTCGATCGTGACCTTGAGTGCTGTTTGTGTGGAGTTTGCACGTTCTCCCATGACTGCGTGGGTTTCCTCTGGGTGCTCCAGTTTCCAAAGACATCCCAAAGACATGCGGGTTTGTAGGTTAAATGACTTCTGTAAATTGTCTGCTGTGTAGGGAGTAGATAAGAACATGGGTAATATAGAACTAGTGTGAACAGGTGATCGATGGTAAGTGTTGTTTTGGTGTGCCAAACAGCCTGTTTCCATGCTGCACTCTAGGTGACTTCTTGGAGTGCAGCGAAGGTTTATAAGGTTAATTCCAGGGATGTCGGGACTGTCATATGCTGAGAGAATGGAGCAGCTGGTACACTCTGGAGTTTAGAAGGATGAGAGGATATCTCATTGAAACATATAAGATTATAAAGGGTTTGGACATGCTAGAGGCAGGCAACATGTTCCCGATGTTGGGGGAGTCCAGAAACAGGGGCCACTAACGGGTAAGCCATTTTGAACAGAGATGAGGACACATTGTTTCACACAGTGAGTTGTGAGCCTGTGGAATTCTCTTCCTCAGTGGGCGGTGGAGGCCGGTTCTCTGGATACTTTCAAGATAGAGCTAGATAGGGCTCTTAAAGATAGCAGAGTCAGGGGATATGGGGAGAAGGTAGGAACGGGGTACTGATTGGGGATGATCTGCCATGATCACATTGAATGGCGGTGCTGGCTCGAAGGGCCGAATAGCCTACTCCTGCACCTAATGTCTATTGTCTGTCTATTGACTGCACAAGAAAAGAGCTCACAATGTTAGAGGTAATAATCAGCATGAATAGAAGATTTCTACAACACAGGGAATAGGGATAAGTGGGTTGTTTAGAAGTTGGTAATCTGTAACCAGTGGGATACTGCACTGGTCTGTGTTTGGATTGTAACTGTTTACAATAAATATTGGTTTTGTCGTTATAGACACAAGGAGCTGTAGATGCCGGAATATTACGTAAAACACAATGTTCTGGATCAGGCAGTATCTGGGGAGGATATGGATAGATGACTTATTGGGTCAATACCCTTCTACATGCCATTTGGTTATTGTTGCAGTAAAAGAGACATATTAGACAATTTATGCACAGAAAGTTTACACAAAGCTGCCAGAGGTGTAGTTGAGGCAAGTGGAAAAACAACATATAAAAGACACTCAGACAGGTGCATGGATAGAAAAGGTTCAGATATGGGCCAAGCGCAAGCAAATGTGACTCACTTAGATGAGGCATCTTGGTTGGCATGAATGAGTTAGACCAAGCACCTGTTCATAGCTGTATCGCACTATGACTATAATTCTATTGTCTAAGTAATGATTTTGACACAGAATTGTATAACATAAATGAAAGGACCTGACTTTGAAGCAGATCATTTCCATGTTTAAGAAAAAGTTAAATGGTGGTTATCGTAAAGAGGTAAAAAGGAAATAGGATATTTAAATTGGTCAGATAAATGAGATAAGTTCTACCTTCATGTGTCAAGTGAAAGACCAATACTGACTGCTTAAGCCTGTTTGTGCATGGTAATTCATTAAGGAAAAATGGATAGAGGAAAGAAAAAATGGAGAGTACACAGGAAAATCACCATAGTAACTATTAACGGTTCCTGTGACAGTGATGACTGACTTTGGCAGAACTACATCAACTTCGTGGAGGAACATATAAAGGCCACATATAAAGGCATATAATGGGTCTCAACCCAAAACGTCACCCATGGCTTCTCTCCAGAGATGCTGCCTGTCCCGCTTAGTTACTCCAGCTCTTTGTGTCTATCTTCGGTTTAAACCAGCATCTACAGTTACTTCCTACATATAACGACTACAGCTATCTAAGGATGTAATTTCAGAGCTGAGCTGTTCAAGCTGAACTGCAGAATCAGGTCAGTACAGCCCTGTCTGTTGCACTGACAGCAATTATAGCACCTCATTGTAATTTAATTTATTCATTCTGGGTACCAAGATGGGCAGATACATGGGTAGGAAAGCTTTAGAGGACCATGGACCAAATACAAGCGTTATATATATTATATATATAAACAATCGGCTGTAAGAGTGTGGAGATGGTCTCCTTAATGCTTCCTTGTGCTTGGTCCTTGTGCTTAATTGAGGCATATATATTAACAATATTTAAAAGATATTTGGACAGATTTGGGGGCTTTCTGGAGCACTAGTATGAATGTTGTTGGCTAAAGGGACTAGTTTCCAGAGGGCTAGTATGGACATTGTGGGCCAACTGGATTCTTGGGGTGGCAGCTCAGTCACTCAAGCCTGATGTTCTGACAGCTCACTCGCGGCTGGTGGGCTGGCAGTTGACTCACGGCTATTCCTTGAAATTCCACCTCAAGCAGGGTCCAAGGCCACCAGATTCAAGTGCAGTTTTCGACCACCTCAAGCAGGGTGCAAGGCCCCCAAATTCAAATGCCGTTTCATACCACTTCAAACAGGGTGCAAGGTTACCAAATTCAAGTGCAGTTTCGTACCACTTCAAGCAGGATGCAAGGCCACCAAATTCAAGTACAGTTTCATGCCAGCAAGCAGGGTGCAAGGCCACCAAATTAAAGTGCAGTTTTATGCCACTTCAAGCAGGGTGCAAGGCCACCAAATTTAAGTGCAGTTTCGTACCACTTCAAGCACGGTGCAGGGACACCGAACTCAAGTGCAGTTTCCTACCACGTCAAGTAGGGTGCAGGGCCACCAAACTCAAGAGCACTTTCATGCCACTTCAGTCAGGGTGCAACGCCACCAAACTCAAGTGCAGTTTCATGCCACTTCAAGCAGGGTGCAAGGCCACCAAATTCAAGTGCAGTTTTATGCCACTTCAAGCAGGGTGCAAGGCCACCAAATTCAAGTGCAGTTTTATGCCACTTCAAGCAGGGTGCAAGGCCACCAAATTCAAGTGCAGTTTCATGCCACTTAAAGCAGGGTGCAAGGTCACCAAATTTAAGTGCAGTTTTGTACCACTTCAAGCACGGTGCAAGGCCACCAAATTCAAGTGCAGTTTCATACCATTTCAAGCAGGGTGCACACCATCAAATTCAAATGCAGTTTCATACCATTTCATGCAGTGTGCAAGGCCATCACATTCAAATGCAGTTTCATACCATTTCAAGCAGGGTGCAGGCCACCCAACACAAGTGCAGATTCCTACCACTTCAAGCAGGGTGCAAGGCCACCGAACTCAAATGCAGTTTCCTACCACTTCAAGTAGGGTGCAGGGCCACCAAACTCAAGTGCACTTTCATGCCACTTCAGTCAGGGTGCAAGGCCACCAAACTCAAGTGCAGTTTCATGCCACTTCAAGCAGGGTGCAAGACCACCAAATTCAAGTGTAGTTTCATGCCATTTCAAGCAGGGTGCAAGGCCACCAAATTCAAGTGCAGTTTCATGCCACTAAAAGCAGGATGCAAGGCCACCAAATTGAAGTACAGTTTCATGCCAGCAAGCGGGGTGCAAGACCACCAAATTCAAGTGCAGTGTCATGCCACTTCAAGCAGGGTGCAAGGCCACCAAATTCAAGTGTAGTTTTGTGCCATTTCAAGCACGGTGTAAGGTCACCAAAGTCAAGTGCAGTTTCATGCCACTTCAAGCACGGTGCAAGGTCACCAAATTCAAGTGCAGTTTCATACCACTTCAAGCAGGGTGCAAGGCCACCAAATTCAAATGCAGTTTCATACCATTTCAAGCAGGATGCTGGATACCAAATTCAAATGCAGTTTCGTACCATTTCAAGCAGGGTGCAAGGTCACCAAATTCAAGCGCAGTTTCATTCCACTTCAAGCAGGATGCAAGACAACCAAATTCAAGTGCAATTTCTTACCATTTCAAGCAGGGTACAAGGCCACCAAATTCAAGTGCAGTTTCCGACCACTTCAAGCAGGGTGCAAGGCCATCAAATTCAAGTGCAGTTTCATACCACTTCAAACAGGGTGCAAGGTCACCAAATTCAAGTGCAGTTTTGCACCACTTCAAGCACGGTGCAAGGCCACCAAATTCAAGTGCAGTTTCATATCACTTCAAGCAGGGTGCAAGGCCACCAAATTCAAGTGCAGTTTCATACTATTTCAAGCAGGGTGCAAGGTCACCAAATTCAAGTGCAGTTTTGCACCACTTCATGCAGGGTGCAAGGCCACCACATTCAAATGCAGTTTCAAACCATTTCAAGCAGGGTGCAGGCCACCAAACTCAAGTGCAGATTCCTACCATTTCAAGCAGTGTGCGAGGCCACCGAACTCTGCAGTTTCCTACCACTTCAAGTAGGGTGCAGGGCCACCAAACTCAAGTGCACTTTCATGCCACTTCAAGCAGGGTGCAAGGCCACCAAATTTAAGTGTAGTTTCATGCCATTTCAAGCAGGGTGCAGGCCACCAAATTCAAATGCAGTTTCATACCACTTCAAGCAGGATGCAAGGCCACCAAATTCAAGTACAGTTTCATGACAGCAAGCAGGGTGCAAGTCCACCATATTCAAGTGCAGTGTCATACCATTTCATGCAGGGTGCAAGGCTACCACATTCAAATGCAGTTTCATACCATTTCCAACAGGGTGAAACCACCATAAAACCTCCATAAAATCACCATAAAACCACACAAAACACCACAAAACACCATATAAACACCACACCCACATTTCAGTAAACCTTCAGTGTGTTCAATTGATTCACAGCTCAGACAGTCGTGACCCTCTCCCTCCCCATCTTGCAGAGACTGAGCCACACACACTTCCGAGTTTTATAATCCCTCCACCCTCCCGTCGGAAGGGGCGTGGCCTTAGTGGCATGATTGACAGGAGAGAGATCCTCAACATTTTTTAAACACTAATAACACTTTTATTTTTCATTGATGGGAATAATCCTGATGAGCAGAGGGGGGCTGAATAAGATGGCTAAAAATCACAGCCATAAGTGGTAGCATTTTATCTAAAATCAATATACAGTGCAACAGGAATTTGTCAAGTTTAGACTGTTAATCATTTGCTGTGCTTTATTTCAAACCAACTACCCCCCAACCATTTGCTGTGCTTTATTTCAAACCATCCACCACTAAGCATTTGCTGTGCTTTATTTCAAATCAACCACCATCAACCATTTGCTGTGCTTTGTTTCAAACCAACCACCACCAACCATTTGCTGAGCCTTATTTCAAACCAACCCAATTTTCAACGTCAAACCACATTAAGGGCACTCAAGGTCAGCAAAACCACACACACAGTTTAGTAGATATGTGTTCAGTGTTATTGACAGCTCAGACTGAGAGATGTGACCCTCTCGCTTCCCCCGTCTGACTGGGGCACTCAACACTTCCAGGTTTTATTGTCACTCCGGAAGGGGCGTGGCCTTCAGGATAGAGAATCTCAACATTTTTTGAACACTAATAACTCTTTTATATTTAATTGATGGGAAACATCCTCTTGTCCTACGCAGCAGAGGGGGACTCTGAGTAAGATGGGCAAAAATCACAGCCATACATGGCAGCGTTTTTTCTAAAATCAATATACAGAACAACAGGAAGCGGTCAAGATCAGACTTTTAGTAATATAGATGACGGAAATGCGGAGAGATGGGCCTATCTTAGATAGGGACAAAAAACTGGAGTAACTCAGCGGGACAGGCAGCATCTCTGGAGAGAAGGACTGGGTGATGTTTTCGGTTGAGACCCAGAAAAGGGTCTCAACCCGAAACATCACCCATTCTTTCTCTCCAAAGATGCTGCTGGTCCCCGCTAAGTTACTTCAACTTTTTGTCCCTCAATTTAAACTAGCATCAGCAGTTACTTCCTATACCATTGATAGGGCGTCTTGGTCAGCATGGACAAGAGTTGCTTACATGCTGTATGGCTCCATAACGTTTTGTGAAAATGGCTCAAAATTTGTCCCGGTCAGTATTACAAAATGCAGACTATAACACAAGCAGCATATTCTCTTTGATGCCCATTAAATCCCCCTCACATGTATCCACCTATCACTTGCCTGAATTTCTCCCACCCCCACCTCTTTTCCAGCTTTCTTCCCCCACCACAATAAGTCTAAAGATGGGTTCTGACCCAAAACGACCTTTGTTCATGTCCTCCAGAGACGTTTCCTGACTTGCTGAGTTACTCAAGCACTTTGTGTCATTTTGCTCTTGTAAACCAGCATGCTGTCGCTTGTGTCAAACACATCCCACTACTCTGCCTCTGAAATGTGATACCAATGGAATTTTGGAACCACAGAATTCTATTTTGATGGAGATAATAGAGAGACTAGGTAATGCAAATACAGTAGATATCTGTATTTCCATCACCCTTCAAGCACTTGACCACCCTGCACAACCGTAACCGTAAACTTGGCTCACCTCCAAACTACTACAGCCTTTGGACTAAGGGTCTTGTTGTATCATTGAATTCTCAATGATTTGCCAAGCCAGTGGAAGTGCTTTAAAATGTTTTATTCAGGCACAGTAGTTACATGCTATCAGAGTGGAGCATTATAAGATGGAATAAAAAGACTGCAGAGAGAGTTAAAATAATGCACATCAAGTTCAAGTGAGTTTATTGTCATGTGTCCCTCATAGGACAATGAAATTCTTGCTTTGCATCAGCACACAGAACATAGAAGGCATTTACTACAAAACAGATCAGTGTGTCCATATACCATATATAAATATATACACACATGAATAAATAAACTAATAAAGTGCAAATAACAGATAATGGGTTATTATTTATCAGAGTTTTGTCCGAGCCAGGTTTAATAGCCTGATGGCTGTGAGGAAGTAGCTATTCCTGAACCTGGTCATTGCAGTCTTCAGGCTCCTGTACCTTCTACCTGAAGGTAGCAGGGAGATGAGTGTGTGGCCAGGATGGTGTGGGTCCTTGATGATACTGCAGGCTTTTTTGAGGCAGCGACAGCGATAAATCCCCTTGATGGAAGGAAGGTCAGAGCCGATGTTGGACTGGGCAGTGTTTACTACTTTTTGTAGTCTTTTCCTCTCCAGGGTGTTCAAGTTGCCGGACCAAGCCACGATGCAACTGGTCAGCAAGCTCTCTACTGTGCACCTGTAGAAGTTAGAGAGAGTCCTTCTTGACAAACCGACTCTCCGTAAACTTCTCAGGAAGTAGAGGCACTGGTGAGCTTTCTTAATAATTGCATCTGTGTTCTTGGTCCAGGAAAGATCTTCAGAGATGTGCACGCCCAGGAATTTGAAGCTCTTGACCCTTTCAACCATCGACCCGTTCATATAAACGGGACTGTGGGTCCCCATCCTACTCCTTCCAAAGTCCACAATCAGTTCCTTGCTTTTGCTGGTGTTGAGGGCCAGGTTTTTGTGCTGGCACCATATGGACAGTTGCTCGATCTCTCTTCTGTACTCCGACTCATCCCCATCAGTGATAAGTCCCACAACAGTGCTTGTGTCAGCGAACTTGATGATGGAGTTCGCACTGTGACCGACTACACATTCATGAATATAGAGAGAGTACAGCAGGGGGCTGAGCATGCAGCCTTGAGGTGCTCCCGTGCTGATTGTTATCGAGTCTGACACATTTCCACCAATACGAACAGACTGTGGTCTGTGAATGAGGAAGTCGAGGATCCAATTGCAGAGGGATGCGCGGAGACCCATTTCTGCGAGTTTGGTAACCAGCTTGGAGGGGATGATAATATTAAATGCCGAGCTGTAATCGATGAATAACAGCCTGACATATGAGTTTTTGTTGTCCAAGTGGTCCAGAGTGGAGTGGAGAGTCAGCGAGATCGCATCCACCGTTGATCCGTTGTGGCGGTAAGCGAACTGCAGTGGGTCCAGGTTTATGTCGAGGTAGGAGTTGATTTGCGCCATGATCAACCTCTTGAAGCACTTCATCACCACATGCGTTAGTGCCACAGGTCGATAGTCATTGAGGCACATCACCTTGCTCTTCTTGGGCACTGGTATAATTGATGCCTTTTTGAAGCTGGTGGGAACCTCAGACCTCAGAAGTGAGAGGTTGAAAATGTCCGTAAAAACTCCAGCCAGTTGGTCCACACAGGTTTTTAGAACATGACCAGGTATACCATCAGGTTCAGGTGCTTTTCCAGGGTTCACCCCTCTGAAGGATTTCCTGACGTTGGCCTCTGTGGCTGAGAGTGAAATACCATCACAGCGAATGGGGGCTCGGGAACTAACAGACAAAGGATTGTGTAAATACTGAACATACAGCTGAAAACAAGCTTCCTTATCTATAGAGGATGAGTAGGATGCTTCCAATTTACAGTTTACAATTTACAGTTTAGTTTATTGTCACAAGTGCCAAGGTACAGTGAAAACCTTTTGTTGCATGCCACACGATCAGCAGAAAGTCAATACATGATTACAATCAAGCCATTTACAGTGTAGAGATACACGATAAGGGAATAATGTTTAGTGCAAGGTAAAGCCAACAAAATTCAATCAAGGATAGTCCCAAGGTCACCAAGGAGGTACATAGTAGTTCAGTACTGCTTTCAGGTTGCGGTAGGAAAATTCAGTTGCCTGATCACAGTTAGGAAGAAACTGGAGGAGTGTGTCTTCACAATTCTATACCTTTTGTCTGACGGGGGATGGAAGAAGAAGGTGTGGCCAGAGTGTGATTCATTCTTGATATGTAAGGCTGTTAATCTTTATTGTGTCTCTTACTGGCTCAAAAATCAATCACCTAAGGGGTTTTCTTCTTTATTGCTCCAGATCTCAGGGGGCCAGTGGGCATTACCTCATTACCTTTGTACCATGAAGAGGTTCTTGCTGACAGTTCTGCCTGGGTTCTTATTAGTTGTAAGCTTGAGTTCACATCCTTTTCTTTGTCTCTGTGCTGAAGTTCACAGAATATAATTTTCAAGGAGTTCGATGTTTGGAATATACTGACCCCACCATGCTCTGCAAACCCGAAGTAAAAGATCTACAAACCCTTCCAAATTTGTTGCAAATCCCTACAGATGCACTCCATATTTTGGCTTGCAGTATTTGGTCTGGTTTACCTCATAAAATTGGGAATTCATTATATATTAATTTGTTCTGTTGTTGCATTTAGTGTGCCTGTAAACCTACATCAATTAAGAATTTCATTGTTTCGGCCCCGTTGCATATGACAATTAAAACTTTGACTTATGATAATTTAGCCAATTTTCTATGTCACGGTTTCCTGTAATTAAACCAACACATAAGGTCAGAAAATGCAGGCTGAGAGAACTCATGGCAAAATGCATTGCTAGTTGGCTTCAAGACAGCAAGCTGAGCATGTGAATAAGGGGAAAGCATTGAGTCATGCTGTTACACACTAATGCTAGAACCACTGCTGTTCACAATTTACTTGAATAATTCAGACTCTGCAATCCAAACTACAATTTTTACATTTGCAGATGTAATGCAATTAATATGTGGTGAGAGGATAGTCAAAATCGAGGACAACAAAAAATGATGGGACGACATTAATAAAGTTGCAAAATAGGCAAAGATAATTGGTAAATGAAATTCAACACAGATTAATATAAGGCAATATATTTTGGTTAGAAGAACTGAAAGATCACAGGTAACTGGCATTAACAGAAATAAATATAAACACACAGATCTGAGGAAAGAATAGTCCAAGTATCTTTAATCTGAATTAAATTATGAAATTGATCACTTCTCACCCCTATAGTTAATAATCTGTTGTTTAAACCTTCTAGTATTGATAAATCATTTACATATTGGGAAAGAATAGGAATTAAATGGTTCGGAGACATGTATGAAAATGGAAATTTCTTATCATTCCAACAACTACAACTTAAATACAATCTGAGAAGTAATCAATATTTTAAATATTTTCAAATTTGTGATTATTTGAAAAAATATACACAAGAATATCAAAATTTGTCTCCAAGATTATTAGACGAAGACATGAATATAAAGGCGGATTCAACTAATTTAATATCATACTTGTATAATATTATCCTAAATATAGAAATACCATCATCTGATAGTCAGAAGAGATTGGGAACAAGAACTAGCTATAAAAATCTCGAAAGAGCGTTGGGATAAACACTTGCTATATGTGCACAAATGCTCGATCAGTCTAAGACATATTTTAATCCAATTTAAAACCTTACATAGACTATATTATTCAAAAGCTAAAATAAGTATATTATTTCCAAATGTCTCCCCAATTTGTGATAAATGTCTATCCCAAGAAGCAATCATAGCGCATTCCTTTGTTTTTTGCATAAAAATCCCAAAATTCTGGAATGAAATCTTTGAAATTCTTACAAAATTATTCAAAATAAAACTGAAACTGAATGCAGAATTGATTATTTTTGGAACAATGGAAGCCAGCTTTGAGCTGACTTCATTCCAAAAGAGCTTCCTTAATTATGGCTTAATAATGGCAAAAAAACTTATACTTAAATTCTGGAAAAACGCTCCCACACCAACGATAAAAATGTGGATTTCAAATATGTCCGAAATGTTACACTTCGAAGATTTGAGATTCCTACTCGCAGGCAAATCAGACCATTTCCAAAAGATTTGGTCTCCATTTATCGACTTATTACAAGCATAAGGTGCAACACAATTCTGAAAATAAATGGTATCAGGACCTGGTGAGGGGTGTGTAAAGATACGAAGTAGGAGTAGAAGTACATCCATTTTGAAGTCCTGGAGAGGAAAAGACTACATAAAATAGTAAGTACTTCCCAGTCCATCATCAGCTCTGACCTTCCTTCCATCGAGGGGATTTACCGCAGTCGCTGCCTCAAAAAAGCTGGCAGTATCATCAAAGACCCACACCATCCTGGCCACACACTCATCTCCCTGGTACCTTTAGGTAGAAGGTACAGGAGCCTGAAGACTGCAACAACCAGGTTCAGGAATAGCTACTTCCCCACATCCATCAGGCTATTAAACCTGGATCGGACAAAACTCTGATAACTAATAACCCATTATCTGCACTTTATTAGTTTATTTATTCATGTGTGTATATATTTATATATGGTATATGGACACACTGATCTGTTTTGTAGTAAATGCCTTCTATGTTCTGTGTGCTGATGCAAAGCAAGAATTTAATTGTCCTATCAGGGACACATGACAATAAACTCACTTGAACTTTATCTTATCTTATTTTACTTTCTTATATTTTCTGTCTTCTATTTTTTTTTCTTTCTTTTCCTTTGGTTTTCTTTTTTCTTTTTCTTGTGTCTTACGCTTCTATGGGTTCTTCCTGATCACTCTCTCACGCACTTACTATCTTATCTAACTTTCTCTATTCTTCTTCTTCTTAAAGTTTAAAATAAGAAGTGGTACAGGAAATGTATTATGTTATTTTTTGCTTATAACATTGTAATCTACATTACTTCTAATAAAGAACATTTTAAAAACAAATCTTTAATCTGGGGAAAAGAAGACTGAAGGGTGACCTAACTAAGGTCTTAAAAATTAAAGAGTATTTTATCTACGGGAGAGAGCATGAATCGTGATTACAAAATTGTCACAAAGAAATTCACTAGGGAATTCAGGTGTAAATTTACTCTAAAAATTAATTTTGCTATAATCGGAAGAGGTTGAGGCAAATACTGTAAAGTAGATATATTTATGGGAGACTGCACAAACATTTGAGTGAGAAATAAATAGAGGGTTATATTATTTCAATAGACTTAGGTAAGTAAAAACTAGAAGAGGTTTGAGTGGTTGAGCTTATTTGCAAGCTTTGCTGTATATCATATGTAATTCAATGTAGTATGAAAATATCACCATAGGATAGCAAATAAGGATGAATTTCAGACGCACACAAGGAACAGGCAAATGCTGCAATCTTGAGTAATAAACAAAGTAATTTAGCGTGTCACAAATCTGTGGGGTGAATGGAAATGTGAGGTTTCGGATCATCCTTCTTCAGACTGTAGGTTAACTTA
This sequence comes from Okamejei kenojei, assembly GCA_035221665.1. Lineage (NCBI taxonomy): Eukaryota > Metazoa > Chordata > Chondrichthyes > Rajiformes > Rajidae > Okamejei > Okamejei kenojei. The sequence continues at coordinate 43,154,252 of CM069139.1, forward strand.
TTTCTGTTCAGTGATATTTGTTCTGGACACCTAGAGGGTCTCGACCCGAAACATCATCTATTCCTTTTCTCCAGAGATGCTGTCTGATCCACTGAGTTACTCCAGCTTGTTATGTCCATCTTTGGTTTAAACCAGCACCTGCAGTTCCTTCCTACACACCTAGTAGACTTGTTCAGTCTTACTCAAATCCTGTTTTGGGAGTCCAATATTTCCCCTAAAGGGCAGAAAAAAACATAGTTTAATGTCTCATCTAACCGATTGAGTGATATTCAAAATGGGAAGCAAAATCAGCATAAATATAAATAATTGAAATAACCGATTTCTGATTGACACGTAGCTGAAAATGTAAAAGATATGTTTTGAAGAAAAATTAGTACAAAAGACCTAAATGTTACACATATTAACAAGGACTGTAGAAGCAAAGCTTTGGTAGATCATTGGAGAGATCAAATTCAAATTTAGGAAAGGAAAAATAGATTATGAAAGAAAACTGTCAGGGAACATAAAAACTGACTGCAAAGTTTTTATAGATATGTGAAGAGAAAGAGGTTAGTTAAAACAAATGTAGGTCCCTTGCAGTCAGAAACAGGTGAGTTGATCATGGGGAACAAGGATATGGCGGACCAATTGAATAACTACTTTGGTTCCGTCTTCACTAAGGAAGACATAAATAATCTGCCTGAAATAGCAGGGGACTGTGGGTCAAAGGAGGAATTGAGTGAAATCCAGGTCAGTCGGGAAGTGGTGTTGGGGTAAATTGAATAGATTAAAGGCCGATAAATCCCCAGGGCCAGATAGGCTGCATCCCAGAGTACTTAAGGAAGTAGCTCAGGAAATAGTGGATGCATTAGTGATAATCTTTCAAAACTCTTTAGATTCTGGAGTAGTTCCTGAGGATTGGCGGGTAGCAAATGTAACCCCTCTTTTTAAGAAGGGAGGGGAGAGAGGAAAACGGGGAATTACAGACCAGTTAGTCTAACATCGGTAGTGGGGAAACTGCTAGAGTCAGTTATTAAAGATGGGATAGCAGCACATTTGGAAAGTGGTGAAATCATTGGACAAAGTCAGCATGGATTTACAAAAGGTAAATCATGTCTGACGAATCTTGTGGAATTTTTCGAGGATGTAACTAGTAGCGTGGATAAGGGAGAACCAGTGGATGTGGTATATCTGGACTTCCAGAAGGCTTTTCGACAAGGTCCCACATAAGAGATTAGTATACAAAACTTAAAGCATACGGTATTAGGGGTTCAGTATTGATGTGGATAGAGAACTGGCTGGCAAACAGGAAGCAAAGAGTAGGAGTAAACGGGTCCTTTTCACAATGGCAGGCAGTAACTAGTGGGGTACCGCAGGGCTCAGTGCTGGGACCCCAGCTATTTACAATATATATTAATGATTGGATGAGGGAATTGAAGGCAATATCTCCAAGTTTGCGGATGACACTAAGCTGGGGGGCAGTGTTCGCTGTGAGGAGGATGCTAGGAGGACTGCAAGGTGACTTGGATAGGCTGGGTGAGTGGGCAAATGTTTGGCAGATGCAGTATAATGTGGATAAATGTGAGGTTATCCACTTTGGTGGCAAAAACAGGAAAGCAGACTATTATTTAAATGGTGGCCGATTAGGAAAAGGGGAGATGCAGCGAGACCTGGGTGTCATGGTACACCCAGACATTGAATAGGCATGCAGGTGCAGCAGGCAGTGAAAAAAGCGAATGGTATGTTAGCTTTCATAGCAAAAGGATTTGAGTACAGGAGCAGGGAGGTTCTACTTCAGTTGTACAGGGTCTTGGTGAGACCACACCTGGAGTATTGCGTGCAGTTTTGGTCTCCAAATCTGAGGAAGGACATTATTGCCATAGAGGGAGTGCAGAGAAGGTTCACCAGACTGATTCCTGGGATGTCAGGACTGTCTTATGAAGAAAGACTGGTTAGACTCGGTTTATACTCTCTGGAATTTAGGAGATTAAGAGGGGATCTTATAGAAACTTACAAAATTCTTAAGGGGTTGGACAGGCTAGATGCAGGAAGATTGTTCCCGATGTTGGGGAAGTCCAGGACAAGGGGTCACAGCTTAAGGATAAGGGGGAAATCCTTTAAGACCGAGATGAGAAAGACTTTCTTCACACAGAGAGTGGTGAGTCTCTGGAACTCTCTGCCACAGAGGGTAGTTGAGGCCAGTTCATTGGCTATATTTAAGAGTGAGTTGGATGTGGCCCTTGTGGCTAAGGGGATCAGTGGGTATGGAGAGAAGGCAGGTACGGGATACTGAGTTGGATGATCAGCCATGATCATATTGAATGGCGGTGCAGGCTCGAAGGGCTGAATGGCCTACTCCTGCACCTAATTTCTATGTTTCTATGTTTCTATGTTTCTATGTTTCAAGCTCCTTACAGCTGCTAGAGAGCCCAAAGAAAAATATATACAAATTTTAATTAAAAACTTCCACAAATACTGCTGTCAGTCATTCCCTCCAGCCTTGGCAACACTAGCTTATAATGTGATTTCCAAAATAGACAGAAGGTATAACCTAATTAAATATTTCTCTCATTTATTTGCAAATGACAAGCTCTAATGAATTTGTTGAATTTGAACCAGTTTCAATCTTCTTGAATATCCAAAATCTGACCCAACTGAAATTAATTGATAATCAAAAACTATTTGCTCAGTGCTCATTATGATGCATTAGCGATAACGATGAAAGCTGGACACTGACTCTTGGGGATCAAGTTGCTATGGGATATATGGACTGAAAACTTATCAGGCCAAATGACTAATTTGTTACATCCATTAACTTAATAATCAACATTCCATTAAAACAAGGCAGCCAATTATTGTGTAGGAAGGAAGATGCTGGTTTAAACCGAAGATAGACACAAAATGCTGGAGTAACTCATCGGGTCAGACAGCATCGCTGGATAAAAGGAACAGGTTATGTTTTGGGTGGAGACCACAAAAGTGCTATTGAGCCCTTATGTTGTTTTCTTGTTTGATTTTCTTCTTTCCTCTCCTTACATCTCCTGAAGTCAATAATTCACACAGCACAGGTACCAGCTGTTCTCTGATGTTGCATCTACAGTATGTGTTTATTCACTCTTTGTGAACCTACACAATGGTGTCAGAAGGATTGTGTGGCAAAACTATACAATCAGATAAATTTATTGCACAGCTGGAAGTCATTAAAAACATAAGAAATAGGAGCTAGAATAAGTCGCCCATCCCTTTGAGCCATTGAATACATTGAGATCAGGGCTGATATTCTGCATCAGTAGCATTTTCCAACACAAATCGATTCCAACACAACACAAAATGAAGAAGGCATATTGTCTGCTTGCCTTCATTGGTCAGGACATGGAATATAAGAGTTGGGATGGGATACACCATTATATTACTTTGTTCAAGCTGCATTTGTGGTATTGTGTGTGGTTCTGTTTGCCCAAATATAGGAAGGGTGTGGAGGCTTTGGAGAGGGTGCAGAAGAGGTTAAAAGGTATGCTGTAGGAAGGAACTGCAGATGCTGGTTTAAACCGAAGATAGACACAACAATCTGGAGTGATCAGATGGCATCTCAGGAGAAAAGGAATAGGTGACGTTTCGGGTTGAGACCCTTCTTTAGACTGCCAGATAGAGGGTAGTAGCTATAAGGAAAGGTAGGATAAACTTGGATTGTTTTCACTGGAGTGCCAAAGGCTGAGAGAAAGGCTGAGAGTCCGACTGCAGTTGTACAGGGCCCTGGTGAGACCGCACCTGGATTATTGTGTGCAAGTTTGGTCTCTTAATTTGAGGAAGGACATTATTGCTATTGAGGGAGTGCAGTGTAAATTCAACAGACTAATTCCCAGGATGGCAGGACTGACATATGATGAAAGAATTGGCCGGCTGGGGTTGTATTCACGGGAACTTAGAAGGATGAGAGGGGATCTTACAGAAACATATAAAATTCTTAAAGGATTGGACAGACTAGATGCAGGAAAATTGTTCCTGATGTTGGGGGAGTCCAGAACCAGGGGTCACAGATTAAGACAGAAATGAGGAAAAACTTCTTCACCCAGAGAGTTGTGAATCTGTGGAATTCTCTGCCACAGAAGGCAGTGGAGGCCAATTCACTGGATGTTTTCAAGAGATAGATTTAGCTCTTAGGTCTAAACGAATCAAGGGATATGGGGGGAAAAGCAGGAACAGGGTACTAATTTTAGATGATCAGCCATGAACATATTGAATGACGGTGCTGGCTCGAAGGGCTGCATGGCCTATTCCTGCACCTATTCTTCCAAGTTTCTATGACAACCTAATAGAAGTTTCTAAAATTATGAGATGAATAGACAGGCAGAATCTTTTTCCCAGGGTGGAAATGTCAATAATTAGAGGGTATAGTTTAAAGGTGAGAGGGAAAAGGTTTAAAGGGAATGTGAAGAGCAAGTATTTTTTAACTCAAAGAGTGCTGGGTGCCTGGGATAACCTTCCAGAAGTTGTGATGGAAATAGATATGACAGTGAGATTTAAGACGCATTTGGATAGGTACAGGATATGCAGGGATGGAAGGGTTTGGATTAAGTGCAGGCAGAGGAGATTAGTTTAACTTGGCCTCATATTCAGCATGGACATTGTGGCCAGAGGACCTTTTCCTATGCTCTATGGTTCTGTTTTAGTTATTATCCCCATATCCTTTGATAACCAGAAATCTAACAAAACTCCTAGATCCAACTCATTGACCAAGTCTCTGTGACTTTCCCAGTTGGAGAGTTCCGAAGATTCCCTACCCTATGAGTGACAAAAATCCATCTCACCAGCGTATGAGATAGCCAATCCTTTGATCCGAAACAGTGCCACCTGGTTCAAGGTTGCTTGGTCAAGGCAATGCTTCTGACCCCAAAGTTGTTGTTCATTCTCCTCTACAAATGCTACCTGTCCTGTTGAGTTCCTTCAGCTCTTTGTGTTTTCATTCACTGCACCAAGCCTGTCAAGCTCTCTAGGAATTGTGTACACTTGGCAGAAATATCCTCCTCTTCTAAACTGTAAAGGATAAATCTATATCTGCTCTATCTCTTCTCACACCTATTAGAATCATAGAGTCGGACAGCACAGAAACAGGCCCTTCAGCCAAACTTGTTAACAAGATGCCCTAGTCCCACCTGCCAGTGTATAGCCTGTATCCTCTAAACCTTTCTTAGATCAGCCGTTCACACAAGTTCTATGTCATCCCATTTTTGCATCCACCCCCTACACTCTAGGGGCAATTTACAGAGAACGAATAACCTACAAACCTGTATGTCTTCAGGAGACGTGGGAGAAAATCAGAGCACCTGGAGGAAGTCCATGCAGCCACAGAGGGAATGTGCAAACTCCACACAGACAGCACGCAAGGGCAGGATTGAACCCGGGTCTCTAGCGCTGTGAGGCAACAACTCTATTAGCTGTGCCACTGTACCACAGAATGATACACTTTCCACAGTCCTTACGCTGTCTGGTTAGCATGCAACAAAAGCTTTTCACTGTATCTTGGTACATGTGACGATAAACTACACTGTGGTTTCATACTGTTTGAATATGATCTCCCTGCTCTTACACTTCACACTTTAGCTTTAAGAGCAGCATTTCTGTTTGCCTTCTTAACCATATTACTTCTCTGCCCTGCTCGCTTCACCATCGTGTAGACATGCACTCCTAGATTGCTCTGTGATTCCACATTCCACCATAATAATGCAATTTTACTTTGGAGTCACGTGAGTGAGTATGTGAAGAACCCCGTACAGCCATTGATGTGTCATGACTTCAGACACATTGGTGCAGTCGGCAGGTTGGAGCAGCAGCGATCCTCCAAGCGGTAAGTTTAAAAACGAGAGGTAAGTTTTTTTATTTTTTCCAGTGGTCATTTTCTGCGATGGTTGGAGGTCTCTTGTAGAAATGTTGCAGAAAATGAAGAAGGTGTCGGCGAGGCGCTCCGGAGGTAAGAAGGAGAGTGACCAGGAGAGTGTTGTTGATGGAGGCCCGTCTGGTACACCTGGTCCGGTGCTAGCTACACAGCCAGTGGTTGTGGACCCACTGCCTGTGAGCAGGGGAGGCTTGCCAGTAGGGCAGAAGGCCATTGGCAAGTCTGATAGGCCCGTGGACCCTGAGTCAGGCCTGGAGGTTATACACTCCATAGGAGAGTCCGTTTGCTCACGGCTCTCCCAGGTCGAGATTCTAATACAAAAGAATGCTCGACAGGGACCAGCTCCGTGAGGAGGAGTGGTGCCCAAGCCAGGCTGTGGGAGAGCCTGTGCTAGCAGCACCTGTTACAGGGCTGCAGGAATATCCTGCCTGTGAGGAGGATGTTCCCTCAGTGCAGTTTGCTGACACTGATTCTATGGTGGGGGAGAGCAGTAAAGGAGTTCAGTTGGAGGTAATTCCGAATATTGCTGAAATAATTTCCTGTGCTTAGAGAGGCAGAAGAGGCGATTGAAACAGAATTGGCTGAAGCAATTCAGTATATTCTCTCCCACCAGTTACAAGATCTAATTATGGTTGAAGCTCCTGTTAATTGTGATCTCCTGATGGTACCGGTGGTTAATCACCAAATTTGGTCACAGTTGGGTATGCCAGCTAGTGCCCAGGAGATGAAATTTCAAAAAGTGCTTAAATTGTTGTCGGCAGGTGTCACGGCTGTTGTAAAAGTTATTGATACAGCGAATATGCTTGAAGCACACCAGGATGCACTTGGATTTTTGTGTAGTGCATTTTGAAATTAACAATATCACGAGGCCTGCTATAAGGCCAGTGACTAACCCAAACTTGGCGAGTCTGTGCAAACCGACTAGTGTACCGCCACGAAATCTGCTATTTGGAGTTAACCTTGCAAAAAGGGTAAAACACTGTCATGAAGATGTTAAAACCATGGCCCTCATTAAGCCGGCTGGCAAACAAGGCAAAGGTTTGTTCCTTATTGGAAAGGCACTAGTGTGGATGCAGGAGAAGGAACCAGTCGTTCAGGTCTTCAATATCGGAACTGGCAGGCTGCCACCGGTATGAAGGGTAAGGTGCCTTTCTCTACAAGAAGTCGTGGACAACAAGGTCAGCAGGTAAGGAAAAGACCATTGACAGACAATGAATTAACTGATGTTGCTATTGAAATTGGGGGAAGGTTAAAATTGTTTCTCAAACAATGGCAGGAGTTGACATCAGATTCGTTTACACTTAGCAGTATTGAAGGAGTGAAAATTGAATTTTACTCCAATGACAGTCTACCTAATCAACATGTTCCTAGTCGGAAACTTATATTTTCAGATGAGGAAAATGTGCTTATTCACGCAGCGATTCAGTCGTTATATAAGAAAGGGGTAATTGAGACTTCAGTCTATCAAAGTCGACAATTTGTGTCAAGTATATTTCCCAGATCTAAAAAGACTGGGGGATGTAGAATTATTCTGGATTTAACGAGTTTGAATAAATTCGTTTGTTATAGGCATTTCAAAATGGAAACCTTTACCACGGCCAAATATCTAGTGTCCAAAGGGTGTTATATGGCAAGCATTGATTTAAAGGATGCTTATTACTCAGTGTCTATTCATGGTGATGATAGAAGATATTTGAAATTCATTTGGATGACTCAGTTGTGGCAATTCAAGGCATTGCCTAATGGATTAACTTCAGCTCCTAGACTATTTACTAAATTGGTAAAACCTGTGTTAACATTACTCAGAGCTCAGGGGCATGTGGTAATGGCCTATTTAGATGAAATTCTGATTGTTGGAAAGTCTCATGCTGAAGCTCAATCATCAGCTTCAGTTGTTAAATTCACTTTTGAACAATTGGGATTTGCCGTTCACCCAGATACATCTAAATTATCACCAGTCCAAATTATTGATTATCTGAGATTTACCATTAATTCAAATCACATGTTGGTAACTTTGCCCAAGGATAAATTGGATCAGTTAATTGAGGACTGTGTTAATCTCGTTGGAGAACAACGGCCTTCAATTAAACAAGTAGCCAGGTTAATTGGGAAGTTTGTTGCAGCATTTCCAGCTGTGCAGTATGGTCCTCTACATTATCAACAATTACAACGATCAAAGGAACAGGCACTGAGAATACAAAGGGGCCATTTTGATAGGCCTATGCAGTTGCCAGCTGGGGCAATTTCTGACATACAATGGTGGATAGTACATGTTTCAAAAAGTTTTAGGAAGGTTTTGGTGGAACCACCTTCAATGATATCACAGACTGATGTAAGTGCACTGGGTTGGGGTGCAACAGATATGTCTTCTAGTTGTGGAGGCAGATGGAATGTTGATGAGACATCCCTTCTTCAATTAAGAGGGATTAATTATTTAGAGTTGTTGGGAACCTGGTATGGGCTTAAAGCTTATTGTTCTACCAGGAGGGACTTGCATGTGCAGGTTCAGATTGACAACACCACAGTAGTGGCATATGTAAACCACATGGGTGGAGTCAAGTCACAGTCTTGTGATAGACTGGCTAACCAGATTTGGAGCTGGTGTATTGACCAAAATATCTGGCTTTCAGAAATTTATTTTCCAGGAAGATTCAACAGTGTAGCTGACACTAGGTCACGTCAGTTTAATGACAGCATAGAATGGATGTTAAATCAGGATGTATTTCACCAAGTTATTGTTCAGTATGAAGGGTACACAAAAAGCTGGAGAAAACTCAGCGGGTGCAGCAGCATCTAAGGAGCGAAGGAGATAGGCGACGTTTCGGGTCGAGACCCTTCTTCAGACTGGTCAGGGATCAGGGAAAACGAGAGATATAGACGGTGATGTGGAGAGATAAGGAACAATGAGTGAAAGATATGCAAAAAAGTATCGGTGATAAAGGGAACAAGCCATTGTAAGCTGTTTGTGGTGTGAAAATGAGAAGCTAGTGCGACTAGGGTGGGGGAGAGATAGAGATAGAGGGAATGCCAGGGCCCGAGGGCTGAGGGAGAGGTGGGAAGGGGAGGAGACAGCAAGGGTTAACAGAATTGAGAAAATTCAATGTTCAAGCCCAAAGGATGCAGACTCCCCAAGCGGAATATGAGGTGCTGTTCCTCCAGCTTGCGGTGTTGCTCACTCTGGCCGTGGAGGAGGCCCAGGACCGAGAGGTCGGATGTGGAATGGGAGGGGGAGTTGAAGTGCTGAGCCACCGGGAGGTCGGGTTGGTTATTGCGGACCGAGCGGAGGTGTTCGGCGAAGCGATCGCCAAGCCTCCGCTTGGTCTCACCGATATAGATCATCTGGCATCTGGAGCAGCGGATGCAGTAGATGAGGTTGGAGGAGGTGCAGGTGAACCTCTGTCGGACCTGGAAGGACTGCTTGGGTCCCTGAAAGGAGTGGAGGGGGGAGGTGAAGGGACAAGTGTTGCATTTCTTGCGGTTGCAAGGGAAAGTGCCCGGGGAAGGGGTAGAGTGGGAGGGGAGGGAAGAATGGCCAAGGGAGTTGCGGAGGGAGCGGTCTTTGCGGAAGGCAGACAGGGGGGGAGATGGGAAGATGTGGCGGGTGGAGGGGTCACGTTGGAGGTGGCGAAACTGGCGGAGGACTATATGTTGTATTTGCCGGCTGGTGGGGTGAAAGGTGAGGACCAGGGGGACTCTGCCCTGTTTGCGAGTGGGGGAATGGGGAGCGAGGGCAGTGTTGCGGGGTATGGAGGAGACCCTGGTGCGAGCCTCATCAATAGTGGGGGAGGGGAATCCCCGTTCTCTGAAGAATGAGGCCATTTGTGATGACCTGGTGTGGAACACCTCATCCTGGGAGCAGATGCGGCGTAGACGGAGGAATTGGGAATAGGGGATGGAGTCCTTACAGGAAGCAGGGTGGGAGGAAGAGTAGTCCAGGTAGCTGTGGGAGTCAGTGGGTTTGTAGTGGATGTCGGTCAGGAGCGTATCACCTGCAATAGAGATGGTGAGGTCAAGGAATGGTAGGGAAGTGTCGGAAATGGTCCAAGTGTATTTGAGTGCCGGATGGAAGTTGGTGGTGAAATGAATGAAGTCAGTCAGTTGTGTGTGGGTGCAGGAGGTGACACCAAAGCAGTCGTCGATGTAACGGAGGTAGAGGTCGGGGATGGGGCCCTGGTACGCCGAGAACAAGGATTGTTCGACGTACCCAACAAAGAGGCAAGCGTAGCTGGGGCCCATGCGTGTCCCCATAGCTACGCCTTGTGTTTGGAGGAAATGGGAGGAATCAAAAGAGAAGTTATTGAGGGTGAGGACCAACTCTGCTAGGCGGAGGAGGGTTGTTCAGTATGGATTGCCAGATATTGACTTATTTGCATCTAGATTCAATCACCAGTTGCCCAGATATCTTTCGTGGGAACCAGATCCTGGTGTAGTAGCGGTGGATGTGTTCTCGCTGCATTGGGGAGGAATGTTTGTGTATGTATTTCCTCCATTCTGTCTCATCAGCAGATGTTTGCAAAAGATCAAGCAGGACTCCGCTTCAGGGGTATTGGTAGTGCCAGATTGGCCTACGCAAGCATGGTTTCCTGTTGTATTACAAATGGCTAGGGAGCCTCACATGAGTATTCCCAAGAATAAAAATCTACTGGTGAATCCAGTAACTGGGGATCAACATCCTTTACATGATCATATTGATCTGTTGATTTGCAGATTTTAAGGAGCCATACCTGGGGAGAGGACTGTCTGATCGTACTGTGGATGTTCTCACATCGGCCTGCAGGGATAGTACACCGAAGCAATATATCACCTCGATAAGGAAGTGGGAGCAATTCTGTCTACAGCAGAATATTTCATATCAAACTGCAGGGATCACAGACGTATTGGAATTTTTGTCAACTCTTTATTTCGACCAAAAGTTAAGTTACAGTGCGATCAATTCAGCCAGAAGTGCTCTGTCTTCTTATTTACCCATGAATTCAGAATTGCATACAGAAGGGACACATCAATTAGTTTCACGATTCATGAAGGGAGTTTTCAATTCTAATCCTCCTAAACCCAGGTTTGCCGGTATTTGGAATGTGAGTGAGGTTCTTATGCTTCTTCGCCAGTGGGCTCCAGTTACAAGCCTGTCTATAGCCAAATTAACTATGAAGGTGGTCATGCTTATGGCATTGGTTTCAGCCCAACGTGTACAAACATTGCAAAAGCTACGGCTAGATAGAATGCATGTGTCGGCAGATGCCATTATATTTTATATCTATGATTTGCTTAAACATAGTAGAAGAGGCATGACAGGATGTAAGATTGTGTTTTCAGCATACCCCACAGATGATCGCTTGTGTGTAGTCTTACATTTACCTCATTACATTGAGATTACTAAAGCTCTAAGAGGAACAGAGTCTGCATTATTTAATAGTCACAAAAAAACACACAGTAAGGTGTCGGTACAAACAATTTCAAGGTGGCTAAAGCGGGTCCTGGGAAGTGCTGGAGTTGATACTGATAAATTCAAATCTCATTCCACCAGGGCGGCATCAACTTCCGTGGCAAGGGCGATGGACGTGCCAATAGACCATATCCTCGCGGCCGCAGGATGGTCCAGTGAGCTAACCTTTCAAAGTAATTCAACATTGTAGAAAGACTTTTATTGATTGGCATTAAAGCAGGGGATATAATTTAATTTTGCAAAGTGTGATGCTATGCAGTGCAACAGAATACATGATAATAGTAAGATTAAACGAGAACTTACCAGTTTGAAGTTTGATCTTTATTTTATGAGGAGTCGAGTTGAGGGACTACGTGCCCTCCGCTCCCACCTTCATAGATCTCAGCTGGTAGTTCTAGTCTTTGTTATCTTACCATTATACTTCAGTCATTGTTAGCTGTGAATTCACTCCGCTGCTTTGAAGATTGACACACGGCTGTACGGGGTTCTTCATGTTGTCCCTCAACTCGACTCCTCATAAAATAAAGATCGAACTTCAAACTGGTAAGTTCTCGTTTAATCTTACTATTATCATGTGTAGATGGTTTATATGCAACCAATAATATAGTTACCTCACTCCCATTAACCCCGCCCAGTTAACATCAATCATAACGCCTTCCCCTCAGTAGAAAATGTAGCCGGTGCTTGAAGGTGTGTGTAATACCCAGTGCTATCATTAAAAGATGTTGTACACTTAAGAGCTTGTAAAGTTTTCATTTACATGGTGTCAGAAGTGGGAAGATACTTGCGTCTCCTGTTTATCGGTTTTTATTTCTTTTTTTGATTTGTGTTTTTTGTGCTTTTGATCTCTTTGGCCATGGCGTCCTCTTGCAGAAAGCCCGAGCAGCTTGTCTTTGATGCTGGAATTTAGTTGAGTGCAATTTAGTTGAGTGCAATGGTGCGGAGCCAATTAATTCTGCGAGGACTCTCATGTGTTTACCCTCCTACAGACACCCGCCCACCGCAATGATCCCTCCGTACCTGTGACTGTCAATGGCGTAACCTTCTCTGCCAAATTAGATACTGGCGCGAGAGTCAATGTTTTGTCCATGAATCTTTTCAACAAGATAAGGAGTAATGAGCCTCTGGTTGTTGACGATGCTACCCTGCACGCCTATGGTGGAGAGATTCTAAGGCCTGCGGGGAGGGCCACTTTAACTTGCGTGCTGCAAAAGGCCACAAGAAACCTGGTTTTCTATGTTTTGAACTCTGACTGTGTAACTCTGTTGGGCAACCGTGCGTGCCAGGATCTTGGCCTGGTCTCCTTTGACCGCACGGTCCACAAAGTGCAACTCTCGTTTGACCCGGTTGCTGAATACCAGGACCTGTTCGACGATGACCTGGGGAAGTTACCAGTGTCATACCATATTTCCATTGACCCAAATATACAACCCGTGGTCCGCGCACCTCACAGGGTGTCTCACGCCATGAAGGACAAGGTCGAGGCGATGCTCAACGAGATGGTCGAAAAGGGGGTGCTAGTAGCAGTTAGCGAGCCCACCGATTGGGTCTCCACCATGGTTGCCACGATTAAGAAAGACAAGAACGAGATACGCGTGTGTATCAACCCGAAGGACTTAAACCTTGCCATCAGGCGACCACATTACCCCATGCGGTCTGTTGAGGATGTGGCGGCAAAGGTCGGGCAAGCCACCATCTTTTCGGTCCTAGACGCTAAGAACTCGTTTTGGCAGGTCCCGTTGGACAAAGCGTCTTCTGACCTGACGACCTTCGCCACACCGTTCGGCAGATTCAAGTTCCTGCGAATGCCATTCGGCATCAATTCGGCTAGCGAGGTGTTCCAGCAGACGATGGAGCAATTATTCGCGCACCTGCCATGTGCCATCATCGTGGATGATATCCTGGTTTACGGGAAGGACCTTGCCGAGCACGACCTGAACCTCCGCCGCGTCCTGGATTGCGCGCGACAGGCGAACCTGAAGCTGAATCCCAAGAAGTGCCGGTTTCGTGTCTCAGAGGTCACGTATGTTGGACATGTTTTCACCCCTAACGGACTAAAGCCCGACCCCTTGAAGGCCGCTGCCATCTCCGAAATGGCAGCCCCCACCGACGTGCCAGGTCTGCAACGATTCTTGGGCATGGTGAACTACCTTGGCAAGTTTATACCAAACCTCAGTGAGCTGAGTGCTCCCCTGCGGCAGCTGACAAAAAAGGATATCGCCTGGGCCTGGCTCCCATATCACCAGCAGGCTTTTGACCGCCTCAAGTCGAAACTGATTAGCACTCCGACGTTGCGGTTCTTCGACGTGGGTCGCCCCATCACCGTCACCTGTGACGCTTCCAAGTTCGGTCTGGGTGCGGCCTGCCTTCAGTCTGTCGATGGATCGCTGCATCCCGTCTCCTATGCCTCCCGCACCATGACGGACACCGAGCAGCGGTACGCTCAGATCGAGAAAGAGCTGCTCGCGGTGGTGTTCGCCTGCTCCAAGTTCAGAGACTTCCTGTTCTGCAGCAGATTTACGGTCGAAACCGACCACCAGCCACTGGTGACAATCCTGAACAAGCCGATTCACGCTGCCCCTGCCAGGCTGCAGCGTATGATGCTGCAGCTCCAGCGCTTCGACTTTGACATAATCTACAAGAAGGGCACCGAGATGCACATTGCGGACACCCTGTCGCGAGCCCCGCGTACCTCCTGCGCTCGCCACCCCTACGAAACAGAGGACTTGCTCGTACTGGGCGTTAACTTTATTCCCACCAAGCAGCTACAGGTTTTGGCCGAGCACACCGCTGCCGATCCGGCCTTGCAGCAGCTTGCATCGGTGATTAAAGCAGGGTGGCCAACAAAGCGCTCCGCCGCGCCATCTGAAGCACAGCCTTTCTTCCTGGTCCGCGACGAACTGGTGCTCCAGGATGGCGTTATCGTCAAGGGACATAAAGTTGTGGTCCCGTCCTCCCTGTTTGACTTTTACTTTTGTGCAGCCCACAGCGGACACCCTGGGGTCGATGCAACGCTTGCCCACGCTCAGTGCCAATTCTATTGGCCTGGAATGGCCAAATATATCCGAGACAGAGTTTCTGCCTGCTCCACGTGCAACAGTCTTGCGCCGCACCAGCAGCGACAGCCCCTGCTGCAACAGCCCGCCCCTGCTTTGGCCTGGTCCTCGCTGGCTGCCGACATATTCGAGTGGCGTGGTAACCACTACCTTGTCCTGGTCGACTCGTACTCCAACTGGTTCGAAGTGGATTTGCTGACATCCCTCACGTCGGAGATGGTGATCCGCAAGCTGCGGAAACACTTCTCCACTTTTGGGACCCCGGTCAGGCTGCAGACTGACAACGGCAGGCAGTTTACAAGCCGAGAATTCAAAAGCTTTGCCGACAAGTGGAACTTCGTGCATTTCACCAGCAGCCCAGAGTACCCACAGAGCAACGGCCTAGCAGAACGGGCCGTCCGCAGCGCCAAGCTTCTGATGGAACAGGCGCGACTATCCAATTCTGATTTGTATTTGGATCTCCTGAACCTCAGGAATGTTTCCAGGGATCCGGCCATGGGGTCCCCTGCTCAGCGTCTGATGTCCAGAACTACCAGATCCACCGTCCCGATTGCCCAGCGCCAGCTGAAACCTCGGGTGCTGGAGCCCGCCTCCGTGCAGAGGCGAATTCAAGAGAAACATGACAGCCAGCGGCGTTCCCACGATCGGTCGTGCAGACCACTCGATCCTCTGTTGCCCGGACAGGTTGTTCGTTTGCAGACCGCCAGTGGGCACTACCGTCTGGCCACCGTGGTTGGGGTGGCCGACTCACCTCGTTCGTATCTGGTCGACTGTGAGGGTTCCATCTACCGAAGGAGCCGACAACACCTGCTTGCGGTTAATGAGCCACAGCCGCAGCCCCCTGGGCCCTATGCCCCTCCACTCTCCTATCAGCAGCCGGCTGCCGCCCCGGCTGGTGTTCCCTGCATGCCTCGGTCCCCGTCGCGGGCGCCTGGTTCCCCTCTGCGCGGGTCCCCTGTTGCCGATCGCGGTTCTCCCTCTCCTGTTTCTCCCACCCCAATGCCCTTCCCTGGTTCCCCGGCTGCCTTGCGTCCTCCTGCTTCTTCTGCTCTTTCGGGGGGAGGGGGAGACATCCGTACGCGCTCGGGCAGGATCAGTAAGCCGCCTGTTCGCTACGGCGATTTCGTTTAATTCTGCTGTTTAATTCGGTTGTCGTGACAACAATCTGTTTTTTTTGATTTCTAAGGGGAAGGATGTAGATGGTTTATATGCAACCAATAATATAGTTACCTCACTCCCATTAACCCCGCCCAGTTAACATCAATCATAACGCCTTCCCCTCAGTAGAAAATGTAGCCGGTGCTTGAAGGTGTGTGTAATACCCAGTGCTATCATTAAAAGATGTTGTACACTTAAGAGCTTGTAAAGTTTTTCATTTACATCATGTATTCTGTTGCACTGCATAGCATCACACTTTGCAAAATTAAATTATATCCCCTGCTTTAATGCCAATCAATAAAAGTCTTTCTACAATGTTGAATTACTCGTCATCAACTGCCAATTTTGATATAATCAGCAAATGTAACCACGGCTTCTGCATTTAAGCTCAAATTATTAATATATGTGTACATATCATAAAACAGAAGGACTGAGTACACTATCTTGCATGCTCCAATGCGTAAAACATTTTAACCTTTGAAGGTCATCTTGCCTGTCCCATTTGCTTTCTCCCACTGAGTCAATTTTAACTTCAACCTACCACTTGCCATTAAAAGTGAGCATAATTATTGTAATTCATTGTTTCTTCACGTTTACACAACTGCACATTCAGTAATCGTTACCAAACAGCATAGAAAGACACTTGTCCAATGTTTGCCCAAATTTGAGAAAAGAGAAGCCAGTTATGTTACTCTGCCCCAGTACTTTCCCAGCAAACTCATTAAATTCATGGTAGCTTCAGTTTAAGAAATGAGATGGACAGAAAGCCAGGAGCTGTGAGACAGAAGGTGTGGTTTAGCTTTATTTTTGTCACCTATACCGAGGCACAGTGAAAAGCTTTGTTTTGCATGCAATCCAATCATATCAGATAATATTATACATAATGTAGTCTAGTCAAACTTAAGTACGATAGATTCGGCAAAGACAACTATACAGTGCAGAATATAGTTCTCAACATTGTTGTACATCAGTTCCATAAACATAGTCCAATGTCTGCAATGGGGAAGAGGAGAATCTGGCAGAGCCCTAGCTTATGGAAGGACAGTTCAGAACATGATAGCAGAGGAGAAGAACCTATTTCTCTATGACTTCTGCCATTGAGATTATGATGCAAATCATTAATGAAGACATAGAGGCAGGACAGTAACAATATTATTGTCACATTTGCTGAAGTACAATGAAAAGTAGAAACATGGAACTGCAGAAGCTGGTTTACAAAAAAAGACACAAAGTGCTGGAGTAGCTCAGCATGTCAAGCAGTATCTCTGGGGAACAAGGACAGGTGACGTTTGGGGTTGGGAATCTGTTCAGACTGATCAGTCTAAAGAATGCTCCCAACCTGAAATGTTCCATTTCCATGGTCTCCAGAGATGCTACGCTGAGTTACTCCAGCATTGTTTCATTGTAACTCAAAAAAGAGACAAAATGCTCCATGCAATTATGAGAGCAAAGGAGAAGATACAGAGTGCAGAATATAGTCCTTAAACATTGTAGTGTATTCTAGTAGATCAGTTCCATAAACACATTACAATCAAGCAGCATTACTATTGTAATTTGACAAATTTATTAGATTGCTTAGAGCATGCTGGAGGAAAGAAAACCAGTATATGCAGTTAATATTTCCACGATACATTTGATACAATGCTACATTATGAGCTCATGTTATAGGACAGAATGTTGACTAATTAACAGGAATCAGAGTTGGGAAAAATGGGTTATTTTCATGTTGGCAAGCTACGACCAATGGTTGTCATGGTAAATATTGCTAGAACCTCAATTATTTACTGTCTACTTAATTAGTTAACTGAAGTGTGGATTGCCTTGTTGCCAGATTAGTTGATTGAATTAGAATTTGGTGACAAAGTAGGTTGTGAGGAGAACAGAAGGGTCTACAAAAGGATGCAGTTAGATTTCAAATGTGGAAAACAAAAAGATGGATGAAATATAATGTGGGGACATTACGATTATCCTGTTTGAGATGAAAATTAGAAAAGCAGAATCTATCTATACATACAGTGGCTTGCAAAAGTTTTCATACCCCTTGAAATTTTCCACATTTTGTCACGTTACAACCACAAACGTAAATGTTTTTTATTGGGATTTTATGTGTTAGACCAACACAAAGTGGCGCATAATTGTGAAGTGGAAGGAAAATGATACATGGTTTCCAAATTTTATTAAAATAAAAAACTGAAAAGTGTGTTGTGCAAAAGTATTCGGCCCCCCTGAGTCAATACTTTGTAGAACCACCTTTTGCTGCAAATACAGCTGCAAGTCTTTTGGGGTATGTCTCTACCAGCTTTGCACATCTCGAGACTGAAAATGTTGCCCATTCTTCTTTGCAAAATAGCTCAAGCTCAGTCAGATTGGATGGAGAGCATCTGTGAACAGCAATTTTCAAGTCTTGCCAGAGATTCTCAATTCGATTTAGGTCTGGACTGACTGGGCCATTCTACACATGAATATGCTATGATCTAAACCATTCCATTGTAGCTCTGGCTGTATGTTTAGGGTCGTTGTCCTGCTGGAAGGTGAACCTCCGCCCCAGTCTCAAGTCTTTTGCAGACTCTAACAGGTTTTCTACCAAGATTGCCCTGTATTTGGCTCCATCTATCTTCCCATCAACTCTGACCACCTTCCCTGTCCCTGCTGAAAAAAAGCATCACCACAGCACGATGCTGCCACCACCATGTTTCACTGTTGGGATGGTGTGTTCAGGGTGATGTGCAGTATTAGTTTTCCGCCACACATAGTGTTTCGCATTTAGGCAAATAACTTCAATTTTGGTCTCATCAGGTCAGAAACCTTCCTCCACATGTTTGCTGTGTCCCCACATGGCTTGTGGCAAACTGCAAACGGACTTCTTATGGCTTTGTTTCAACAATGGCTTTCTTCTTGCCACTCTTCCATAAAGGCCCAATTTGTGGAGTGCACGACTAATAGTTGTCATGAGGACAGATTCTCCCACCTGAGCTGTGGATCTCTGCAGCTCCTCCAGAGTTACCATGGGCCTCTTGGCTGCTTCTCTGATCAATGCTGTCCTTGCCCGGCCTATCAGTTTAGATGGACGGCCATGTCTTGGTCGGTTTGCAGTTGTGCCATACCTTTCCATTTTCGGATGATGGATTGAACAGTGCTCTGTGAGATGTTCAAAGCTTGGGATGTATTTTATAACCTAACCCTGTTTTAAACTTGTCCACAACTTTATCCCTGACCTGGCTGGTGTGTTTCTTAGGCTTCATGATGCTTTGTTCACTAATGTTCTCTAACAAACCTCTGAGGCCCTCGCAGAACAGCTGTATTTATACTGACATTAGATTACAAACAAGTGGACTCTATTTACTAATTAGGTGACTTCTGAAGGCAATTGGTTGCACTGGATTTTATTTAGGGGTATCAGAGTAAAGGGGGCTGAATACGTTTGCACGCTACACACTTCAGTTTTTTATTTGTAAAGAAATTTGAAAACCATGTATAATTTTCCTTCCACTTCACAATTATGCACAACTTTGTGTTGGTCTATCACATAAAATCCCAATCAAATACATTTACGTTTGTGGTTGTAACGTGACAAAATGTGGAAAAGTTCAAGGGGTATGAAAACTTTTGCAAGCCACTGTAAGAAAACTCTGATCTTGCGCTATTCTGGTTTGCATTGTTTTTCTATTTGCGCAAAACTTGTATATGATAGCGCTACCATTTTTTGCCACCTTACTCGCTATTCTCCCGTGCTCAAGTGCAACAGGTTTTGTTCCGATTAATGCTATAGGTTAAAAGTTATTAAGGTTTAAAAATCTTAAAACCGCGCATGGGCAGATTGGCCTCCTTCCCTGCCAGTCACCACCACGCAGATTGGTCACTTCTTCTGTCAGTCATCCAGGACACTGACGCCCAGGCCAGGATAGTGACGCCCCTTCCAGCAACGCACCATCGCTGCATTGATTGGCCAGGTCCTCTGTCACTCATCAGCGGGGAGAGTAAAGCTGAAGGAGCAGAGTGAGCAGAGATTGTGCATCACTGCCAGCTGGAGCGCGGCCGGAGCATGGCTGGAGCGCGGCTGGAGCAGCATCACCCAGATCCTGGCCGACTGTGAGGCCGACTGTGAGGCCGACTGCTGCAACCTCGAGATCTCGGGGAGGTGAGGAGGGAGAGTGGGGGGATTGAGGGAGAGGAGGGAGAGGGGGGGGGGATGGGGAGGTGAGGATGGGGAGTTGGGGGATAGGGGGAGGTGAGGAGTGGGAGAGGTGAGCGATAGAGGGATAGGAGGGGGAGTAGGGAGGGGAAATAAATTTTGGAGAGAGAGGGAGTGACAAAGGGTAGTGGAAATGGGAGGGAGAGGTGAGTGAGGGATTGGGGAGGGGAGGAGGAAAAGGGAAATATCCTGGGGAGCTGAGGAGGGAGAGTGGGGAGTAGGGGGAATAGAGGGATAGGAAGGGGTAGAGAGAGGATATGAGTTATGGAGGGAGGGAGGGTATGGGAAAGGAGAGGTGTGGGAGGGTTTGGGGAGGGAAGGAGGAGAGGGGAAAGAAGAGGGAGGATGGAGAGGAGGGGAAGGGAGTGCTGTGGGATGAGGGGAAATGAGCTGAGTCTGTGCAGTTGGGGGCTATGGTTGAGTGGTGGAATATTGGGTTGGGGGAACAGGTTGCATTGGGGGAACAGGTGAGTGGTGGAATATTGCGTTAGGGAATGGGTTGCATTGGGGGACCAGGCCTGCCATGTGACTGGGACCCAATGGGTCCCACTTAGTCCAGTATTGTATACATTTATATACTGCAGAATGTTATTGTACACTCGAATTTGGACCTCAAAGTGCTGGAAACACAGACATTTGGCACATAATTATGGAAATTGAAGGAATATTAGTTTAGTTTAGTTTATTATTTTCATGTGTGTTTCCTCAATCTATTCCTCTCATGATTTTGTACACCTGTATAAGATCACCCTTCATCCTTCTGCACTCCAAGGAATGGAATCCTAGCCTGCTCAACCCCATATAGCTCAGCCCTTTGAGTCCTGGCAACATCCTCATAAGTCTTATCTGCAGAGTTTCCAGACTGACAACATCTTTCTGATAACATTTGTGCCCAAAACTGAACACAATATGTCAGATGTAGCCAACTATGACTGCAATATGACCTCCCAAATTCTATACTCAATACTCCAAAAGATGAAGTCCAAAAGCCTTTTTGACCACCCTATCTAGCTGTGAGCCACTTTCACGGAAATAGGTAACTGCACTTTTAGCAGCAATGTGACAACATTTTGAGATTTTAAAAATCAAGTATGCAATTTATCCCATCAGATAAAGCATAAAATAAAGTTTAATTTGACACCGAATTCACTTTCATATCTTCATTATTAAAAAGGTTATTGCCATTTTCATACTTGGAAATTAGCATCTTGTTATCTATTGCTTTTCCATTGACTTAAAACAAAAGCTGTGATCGAGGACAGTCAAAAGCCAATACCTTTCTTAAAAATTAAGAGAACTGAAATAAATTTTCAGTTATTATAGATTGATGCATTCTGAAACAAATATGAAACAATCTTACTTGGATGACCTTAAATTAAAGCATATAATTAGTTAGTTACCTAATTGTAGCTAATTGCAAAATTCAATTACTAGATCTGAACATCTATCCATTTCTTAAGAAAAGTTTAACATTTCTAAATAGCCTAAATGTCCAAATAACATTCACACAAGAGTGCACAATATAACATGATTTTTAAATCTCATTGTCATGAATTTATAGGCAAAATGGAAGGAATTTAGTGTTTAATTCCCGTAAATTAACGGCCATTTTAATAGTAAGATTAAACAAGAACTTGCCAGTTTGATTTGTTCTTGATTTTATTGAGGAGTTACGATGAGCGATTATGTGAAGAAGGCCGTTAGCTCGCATGTGCGTCAATCGTCAAATCAGCGGTGTGAAATCACAGATAATAATGGTTGAACTGAACATAGTAAGATTATAGAAGAGTAGAACTACCAGATGACCTTAATAATATGAGGGTTGGGAGCAGTGGGCATGTAATAGCTCATCGTAACTCCTCATAAAATCAAGATCAAGCTTCAAACTGGTAAGTTCTCATTTAATCTTACTATTTTACTTTGGAGTCACGTGAGTGACTACGTGAAGATTTCAAAGCTCTGTGATTTCATGCCAGAAACAAGTCCATGCGTTACACACTGCACGAAGTGACCATAGATGAGTGAAAATGATTAATGCATTCAGACATGACAATGTGTTAAATGCTGATGCTTTAATCATCAAAAGAAAATAATAGTGACCCCTTTCATCCAGGGGGAAACTATAAAGCAGTATCTAAAATGGAGTTGGCACAAACACCTGGTTTGGCAATGGGTTATATAAAATGTTGGTAAAGTATGTTTGTTTGACCATCCTGCAGCTGTGAGGATGTTGTCCAGTGGAACGTACATAACCCTTGGGCTGATGTAGTAACAGCCATGGTGGAGTGAGTGTTGTAAATATTAGTGGCAACTCATGCATTAGCCAAGACCTCGTTTTATCCAGCTGGAGATGGTAGAACTTATACTTTTGATGAAGTTTTTTGTACCTAACAAACATTGCTAGTTTGGAGCCT
Source organism: Okamejei kenojei (assembly GCA_035221665.1). Taxonomy (NCBI): domain Eukaryota; kingdom Metazoa; phylum Chordata; class Chondrichthyes; order Rajiformes; family Rajidae; genus Okamejei; species Okamejei kenojei. The sequence continues at coordinate 43,176,387 of CM069139.1, forward strand.
TGGAGGCTCTAAGTGACCTAGACGTATAGTTGTAAATGTGTGACCACATATTACCGAAGGTCCATAAGGTATACCATTAAACTAGTTTGTGACATAACGCCTCTGGTTAGTTCTGTTTAATTAAATCAAAACATAAAATATTATGTTATTAGCAGATGTAACCATCCTGTCCAGTCGCATTGTATGTAGTGACTGGACCCATTGCACTGTGGCCAGTGCCATGAGGATAAGTACCTTATGAGAGCCGGATAAAAATAAGGATGTAGCTGTACCCCCTGGTGAAGTAATGTTAACATTATGTCTTTGTCCCATACTTCCGTGTAGCCGGGCCGGGGGGAACTTGTGTAAAGATATCCTATATAATTCTGGATATCAGAGGGTTTGACCCGACAGTGTGGGTCCTACTGCTGCAGCAAATATGATGAGAAGGCACGTTGGCACAGTTAATAGCACTTTAACTTAATTATTTTCAAAGACCCATTTGAAAATGAGCTGTAAGGCACCAGTTATCCGTGCTGTATAGTATGTAACACGTGTATTTAATCAAAACACTTCCCATCTGCTGAAGTGGAAATGTGCTGCCTTTTGGTGCTTTCCCTGCTCTCTGCAGTGAGCACTTCATGGGCCGGTCTGACAACCCGTGCCGCAGGCATAGTCGTTTCAGAGTCTGCAAGTCAATGAATTTATTTTCTTGCAAAGGCTGGTTTCCCGTGTCACAGGTAGAACCAGCAAGTTTTATCTTTTGAATAACCATATTAGGTTCTATATTATTCCCAACATTAGCGGGAACCATGGCTGCATATGCCAGTCAGGCAGTTCGAAACGCCTGAAGCGGTGTCTTGCTGGATGTAGTGCAAGACCCGACTGATGTGGCAGTATGGAGGAAAGACATGCAAGAAACATTCCTCCCCAGTGTGGCGATAGTGTATCTCTCGCCACTGTGTGCTTCATATTTCCAACTGGTAAATGAGCCTTGATGTAAACATATCGATATTCGGTGTTCTATCGAGCCATGATGACATTAAATACTTTGTGATCCAACATCCATTCTGTGTTGTTATTGATTTCACTTGATGATACAATAGCCTCAAACGAGGTTAGATAAATATCATGGGATACTTTAAATTTATTGCACCCATGTGACACCACCATAGTGTATCAACTTGGAGTTGAGCATGCAGATTATGCATATGCTCACAATAACCTTTAACCTATAGGATGCACCTAGTGTTTATAGGTAGATGATACCAATAACTGAAAAATTGGTGACTCATGCAAACCGCATCCGCCTCCGTAACTGCAGATGGCAGTCATAATTTCTCATCTTTGAGGACTAGCATCAGTTTGTAATTCTGAGGATTACTGACCAAAATTACTGGAGCAATGCTGAATACTGCCACCATTGTGACTTTGGTAGCTTCAGCTGGGAAAGGCATAGGTCTATTAACAATGACCTGCATGGTACTTGAGGGGTTAATTCTTTGCACGTTGTAAGTTCTCATAATGCAAAGGCCCAATTTGCACCGCTGAAACACATTTGCTATATTGGCAATTACACTTTATGAATAGAAGGCTGCATAATAACAATGAGGTTATTACAGGCTTCTGTTAATTCCACCTCTTGCCCCAGGGCGGAGTCCCTGTTAAGTTGATAGTTAAATGTAAATCCCAATAGTCAATTGTTCTGATTGGTATCAACTTAAATTTAACTGGATGGATTAAAGGACCCCAATTCCTCAAATATAGTTTGGGCAGCAACAGTTAATTTTAGTAATATACACCATTTAATACATCATCCAGATAGGTGATAACAAATGTTCTAGAGCTCTGAGCAGCCCAAGCACCGGTTTAAGTAATTTGGTAAATAAACCCGGGAGCTGGTTAGCCCACTTTGCAACGCTTTAACTGTTAACATTGACCCATCCAGATAAATTTCAAATATCTCCGGTGATCCCTGTGAATGGGAAATGAATAGCATGCATCTTTCAGATTGATGCTTGCCATATAGCTCCTATAGAATCAATAATTAGACAGTAACGAAGTTTCCCATTTTGAAAGTTTATACTGCACATACGAGTTAAATCTGGATGAAGTGACATCCTCCATCTTTCACCCTGTCCTGAAAGGCAATCCTACCCATAATACTGGGCCAGTCTCGAAAGACAACTCCAGCCCCAATTCCAAGCCTGCTTGGAACCTTTGTATGTTGTGCAGTATAAAGTAATCACATGTTATCATCAGTTTATTAAACCCAGATCTGAATCTCACATTATCATTATCACGTACAAAAACACAAGTCTAAATATTACCAACGTAAATGCTCCGCAACCCCATGTTTTGGAAGAACCAGACCCACCTACCTCCATGGATACCGGTGGTCTTATGGTAAGCCCAAAGGCCGCTGGTGCAGGTTCTTTTTCCCCTCCTTGATTGGAGAATAGGGTGGTAGGGTGCGTAGATTCCATACTTCCCCTGAGACCGGCTTGGGCCTTGGTCTGAAAAACCTCATCATACTAAGCCTGCCTCGTAAGACTGCTCTGGCCATAATTCTGAGCCTGCCTTGAAAGACAACGCTGGCCATATTTCTGTGCTCAGCTTTCAAGCTGCCACCGACTACAGTGAGCCACTGCCCCCGATGGAGGTGTGGGTGTGTCGTCGCCTACCTTTGAAGCTTTGCTCGTCGTCGGTACCTTGATTAGTCTGACAGCTTTTTGCTTCTTCATCCTGGTCTTACCTGTGGGAAAAGTCTTACCTGAATAGAGGATTCAGCGGCTGGTTTCATTTCCTGGATTTCATGCCCTCCAATGTCACCCTGATAGCGCTGTTCACTGCCGGCGCTTGTAGCATTTGTGAGTATCTCTTGAAGCCCTGAAACAAGTGCCGCTGCCTGCGGGTTCTCCATAATACCTGGGCTGATAACTTCCTCCTTTGGAGTATATCATTGTGGAGCACCTCTCCATCAGGTGCTCCATGTGGGTTTGAACATTTAAAGACGTTACCCATGTAGGAGGGGATCCTCTCCATTAGGAAACCTCCTGGCCTGACTCCCCTAGTCCACAGGCTTGACCGTTTTACCTTTGGTTTTACCCCCTTTCTAAGGACACACAGCAGTCTGGAAGCGGCTGACCGCTATGTGTTGGTGGGGTCCCTCCTGGCCTGACTTCCACAGGCCTGCCCCACTGCTGTTGGTTTGCCCGCTACCTGGGGAACCACAGTGATCTGGAAATAGCTGGCCGCTGTATGTGGGGGGGGGGGGAACCCTCCAACTTCACAGACCATGCCGGCTTCTGGTTTGTTTTACCCCCTTCCTGGGAACCACAGCCAGTCTGGTAGCAGATGTCCCTGTATGTCGGGTGGGGGGGTGGCTCCTGGCCTGGCTTACAGACCTTGCCGACTTGTGGTTAGTTTTACCCTCTTCCAGGGAACCACAGCCGGTCTGGAAGCCACTGACTGTGTTGTCACCGACCTTAGGGTGGCGAATCCAACGGCCGGCGGCTACCTGCACTTCCGCGGTGTCTGTAGCCGGTTTCCCCTCGGTCCCGGTATCCGTGGCCGAGACCGGGATTTCACGAGCAAATGGCCTTCTTCACGTAGTCACTCACGGGACTCCGAAGTAAAATCATCTTGCGAGTGGGTTTTTGTGGAATGCGATCGATTGGAACGTTGCAGTTGCGGTGAATTTAAACCCCATATTGGCAGGAAAAATATTGTCGGTTCGTATGGGGCCTAAATCACATCTTCGCAACATAAAATTTGGATTAAGGTCATCCTAAGAAGCACATTTATATGTAAAATAAACGGTTTACCTTTAGCTGTCCCATACGTGAAATCCGTCCCGGTTATCGGCGTTGACAGCATTAGAAGCGGAATTTTATTTTACTCCATGGCTGAAATTGTCCCGCGATTTAAAACAAAAAATTCACAGAACGGCAGTCGGAACAATTCTTCAGCTTTAGCTAGCATCCCGAGAAAATATATCCAGGACAGGCAGGAGACAAACCGCATTTTAACCCCCCCCCCCCCCCCCACCCCTTCAAAGGCACCAAAGTCGCGCTCACGGCCAGGGGCAGAACTGCAGCACCGCTGAAGGTAAGTTTTGAAAAATACCTACTTCTAGATCCCTCGGTTCTACAACACTCCCCATGGCCTTCCCATTCATTGTGTAGGTCTTGTCCATGTTAGACTTCCCAGAATGTACCCATATTTATTTGTGTCAAATTCCATCAACCGCTCCTCAGCCCACCTGCCCAACTGATCTATATCCTGCTGCAATTTTTGACAACCATCTTCACTCTCGACAAAACCATCCACTTTTGTGTCATCTGCAAACTTGCTAATCATGCCATGTACATTCTCATCCAAATCATTGACAATAGATGACAAACAGACAAATAGTCTGAAAAGTAACCTTCAACCATCACCCTCTGCTTCGTTCCATGAAGCTAATTTTACTTCGGAGTCACGTGAGTGACTACGTGAAGAAGCCCCGCCAGGCACATGCGCGTCATTACGTCCGTGCATGTCACACTGAACGGGCTGGAGAGCGCAGCTCCACCAGCGGTAAGTAGAAGCTTCACAGTTAAGTGGTTTTGAAAACTTTACCTGTGAGTATCTAACTCCGTCAAACTGGCTCGAGCAGTCAGTAGGAGTCCGTGATATGGAGCGAAAGGTAAGAAATTTCTTAGTAAGTGTGGGATTCACAAATTAGATCGGGTCGGCAGATTAGCGCGGCACCGCCAGTTCCGATACCGGGTGCCGTTTTACCGACAGTCGTTAGTCTAGAGAATGAACTTTCTACACCAGCTCCAGAAATTCTGGAGCTTGAGGCCAACTGATAGCCATAGGAAGGAAAAAAGAAAGTTTTTCAGACCAGTTTGTCAGAAGAGTCTGAAGAACAAGGAGACTCCCTCCAGATAATAAAAGAATGTGGGGGAGGATGCAATATATGGAGAAGATGCTCCAAACTTTGATAAAGCAAGGGTCAAAGACCCCAGTGATTCCCCAGACAGCTGTTCAAGAAGGCCATATCAAGAAGAATATGTGCAGTATCAGCAAGGGGATTTCCTTCCAGCGCCTTGTTTAGGACTGGAGGATGCCTCCCAACAGTATGATTTGGGAGAAGCAGGGCAGGATGAAGCTGACCCTGATTCTGGTGTCACTGCTCATGTGCATACACCAGAGCACAAGAGCCACGCTCCGGGTGTCCCGGAAATAGCAATGGGTTTGCTATTCCGGAGGGGACTGGTGAGGCAATGGAAGAATACCTTGCCAGCAATATCAATTATTTAGTATGTCACCAGCTCCAGCAAGCTATGATGCGAGAGACTACAAACAAATATAAGACACCTGTTTAATGTGCATCACTGAAAGTGCCCACGTTGAACCCAGCTATCTGGGCACCCATAAGTCCTTCTATGAGGTGACAGGAAGTTCGGTATCAACACGTCCTCCAACTGGTGGCTGCAGCAATTACTGCATTTGGCACTATGGTCAAAGGGACAATCATTACTCAAATTCAAAAAAGATCCCTGACCTGTCTGAAGAAGGGTCTCGACCCGAAACGTCGCCTATCTCCATCGCTCCTTAGATGCTGCTGCACCCGCTGAGTTTCTCCAGCTTTTTGTGTACCCTCGATTCTCCAGCATCTGCAGTTCCTTCTTTAAAACTTCAAAAAAGATATGTTGGCTATTTTATGCAATGCATTTTTTAGGTAAATTGCATCAGGGAAAATCACCATCAGGCCAACACTCAACCAAAAATTTGCTGCTATGTAAGGCGACTTATGTGCAAATGCCTGAATTCCTGTTTGGAACGGACCTTGTCAAGAAAATTTGTGAAATTAATGATGAGGCCAAAACAATTGACTTAATGTAGCCAAGCATTTCAAGGCCAACTATTCCAAAACCTGGGTTAATATACTGAAGGTCGGATCCAGGCGCTGGGCCCAGCAGGGGGGAGGCCAGTGGGGCAACGAGGGTACCCACCAAGACAGACCAGCTACAACCCCAATATGGGCAGACGACAGACTTACAGGGCAACTGTAGAGGTACAGGGAATTTTGTTAATGATAATGTTTCTGGTGGACAATCTCCTATTGGAGGTAGATTACAATTGTTTTCTAATGCATGGTGCTGTATAACGTCTGATATGATTATACTGTCAGGTCTACCATTGAGTTTATCTCAGGGATAGATCCACCTCAACAGCACAAGCCTAATAAAATGTTGGTGTTTTCTGCTCCAGAGACTGAACAGGTAAATGATGATGATTGAGAAAGCCATTAATCATCCTCAATAATTTGTGTCTAATATATTCCCCAGACCTAAAAAAGATGGGGGTAGTAGAGTATTCTGGACCTCACTCACTTAAATTCTTCAGTTCTCTATAGGGATTTTAAAATGGACACCTTCATTACTGCTAAACAGCTGGTATCACAGGGCTCTTATATGGCAATTATTGATTGGCAAGATGCATACTATTCAGTTCCAATTCATGCTCATTGTCGCAGGTACTTGAAATTTAATTGGATCGGACAGCTGTGGCAATACAAAGCATTGCCTAATGGATTAAGTTCAGCACCTAGGCTATTTACTAAATTGTTAAAACCTGTGCTGGGGCTATTGAGGGCCCATAATCACATTGTCATGGCCTATTTATATGATATCTTAATTATCAGCAACACTAAAGAGTCAGCTGAAGAGTCGGTTGTAGGTACCAAAAATGTGTTTAAACATTAGGGTTTGGTCCATCCAACTAAGTCCAAGTTACAGCCAACACAAACTATTGGGTATTTGGGATTTCTTATTGATTCAGTTCACATGGCAGTAACATTACCAACAGCCAAGGTTGTGGATATTGCTAATGTCTGTACTTGCCTCACACAAAAACTTTATTCCTCCATCTGAGATGTCGCTAAGGTCATTGGAAAATTGGTAGCAGCTTTCCCTGCAGTACAGTTCGGACCTTTGCATTATCAACATTTGCAAAGAGAACAAGCACTAAAAGAGCATGCAGGACATTTTGATTGGGTTATGCAGTTACCAACCACAGCTCCAGCAGAATTGCAGTGGTGGATTGTTAATGTTAGTCAAGCTACCAATAACATTTTGGTACAAGAACCTTCAGTGATCTTACAGACTGATGTTAACGCTCTCGGCTGCGGGGTGGGGGTGGGTATGGACATGGAGGCTAGCTGTGGGGGTAGATGGAATGAACAAGAAGGTTTGATTTTTCACACACAAGGGATAAATTATTTCCAATTATTGGGGGCATTTTATGGGTTAAAGGCATATTGCTCCACAATGAATAATTTACACGTTCAACCCCAGATTGATAACACCACAGCAGTGGCATAGGTTAATTATATGAGAGGAACAAGATCAGTATCATGTGAGAACTTGGCTAACCTCATGTGGCAAAGGTGTGTACTTCAAAGAACATCTGGGTTTCAGCCATCTATCTACCAGGTATCGACAATGTGGTGGCAGACCATGGGTCGCGAAGGTTTAATGACAATATAGAATGGATGTTCAATTCTGAAATTTTTCAAACAATTGTCACTCGATTTGGGTTGCCAGATATTGATCTGTTGCATCCAGATTGAATCACCAGTTGCCTAAATATGTTTCATGGGAGCCAGATCCATGAGTAGTAGCCGTGGATGCATTCTCGTTACATTTGGGGCACTCATTCTTTTATGCATTCCTCCATTTTGTCTGATCACGAAATGCCTCACCAAAATAGAGCGTGACTCCGCTACAGGTGTTTTTTGGTGGTCCCAGATTGGCCAACACAACCATGCTTCCCATTAGTACTCAGAATGATGGCTCAGCCATTCATGATGATTCTCAGCTGCAGTAATTGTTGGTGCGGCTTCCGGTGGCGCTATGGAGTAGGTAGACTCGCGCCATTTAGCTCCGGAAAAATTGTAGAAAAAACGGGGGGAAAAATCGGGACTTACCTGCTCAACATCGCAACCGACTGACTGCAGCCAGCCTGTGACGTCATCAGGCGCGCGACGAAACCGACGGTATGTTTCCACAACATACCCCTCCCCCCAAATCGAAAAAAAAACGGTAGGGCCAGGGAAGTAGGCCCAACCGAAGCCTCGGCCTCAGTTTTAACAGCATCCCAAGAAGAGATCTCAAGAGAAAAAAAGACAGATGTGGAAGAACTAAGAAGTTTCCTTGCCTCAAAAATTTCAAAAATAATGGTAGAATTTTAAAAACTCAAAAATGATTTTAAAGATGAATTGAAAACTTTTAAAAAAGAAATTAAAGAAGAAATTAAAGAAGAAATTAAGAAATATATTGCTGTTATTGTACAGACACAATTGGACTCTTGGAAGATGATCATGGAAGAAAATCTAAATAAAAAGATTGATGAGGTAAATGTCAAACTCAATCTGATGGAATCAGTATTTAAATTCGAAGCTGGAGCCCTTCTCTCAGGCACTGGAACAACAACAACAATCCATAATCGAACTAGAGGGAATTGCTGAAACATGCTCTGAAACTACAAGCAAGCTTCTCTCCGAGAACAAGCGTTTATCAGACTTATTGCATAAAATAACCGAAAAATGCATTGACTTGGAGGGACGACAGAGACATCAGAATCTAAGAATTATCGGTGTCCGGGAAGGAAGAGAGGAGAACCAGGACCCTCGTGAATTTGCTGCAGATCTACTGAAGAAAGTTTTAAATCTGGATAAAGCACCTTTACTGGCTCGGGCACATAGAGCACTGAGACGCCGTCCAGGGGTGGATGCCCCTCCAAGACAACTTATAGTGACCATGTCTTGGATGACATGATGAAGAAAATTGTTCGCAGCAGAAATCTTGATTTTGAAGGAGACAAGATCAGCATATTTCGAGACTACCCGGCGGAGGTTGCCAAGAAAAGAGCATTGTTTACAGACACAAGAAGAATACTTAAGAACATTAATAACCTGAGATATGGACTGATGTACCCTGCAACATTGAGAATCACCTACGACCACAAAGGATACTTCTTTACTAACCACACAGAGGCTTTTAAATTTGCAAAGAAGATTGAGGCCACTGAAAAGATTGAAATTAGCGAGGACGAGAGTGAAAAAGAGGGCAATGAGGATTAATACTTAACACTAAATAAATGCGATGATATTGGATTCGGTACCTTATTGAGAAGAAACTGAACTTTAAATTACTATACTTCAGGATTGTTATGAATTTAGAATGAAATTGATCATCGTTATATAATATTTTATATTATTGTATTAACTATTACTAACCATTATTAATCATAGTAATTAATCATTATCAATTATAGTTAATTGGATTAATTCAGAATTAGTTAAAAGGATGAACCATAAGATGATTAAAATAGAAGATGAAGGTTTAACCCTAGATATTGATACTATTTAGACTAATCATGGACTATTACTTTAGTTATATGAAACTAATATTTTATTAACTTTGAGATTAACAATTATTCCATTATTGGAATATATCGATTACTCCCCCCCCCCCCCCCCCCCCCGCCGTTTTTCTTTACTGAATTTGAATTTTTTCCTTCAAGGAAACAACGGAGCTAGTAACATTTTTTTTTACCAAAAGCTACGGAAGTCTTTAGATGCCTAGCCACATTAGGGTGGCTATCACTAACTACACTAACTATAGATGTAGTATTTTTCTTTCTTTCACACTTCACTAACATAATAATCACTTATTTTTTCTATTTTGTAGTATGTTATAATCAGTATAATTTTTATTTAGAATGGAATTATAATTGTTATTCAAGGAGATATGACCGAGAAAAAAACCTACATGTTCTGAAATGCATCTATCTGAGATCCAGGTGTAAGGTATGGTTTAACATGCTGAATCATCTACTCCATTATAGACCACCCTAATCATGTTGCAGTTGGAATGTTAAGGGAATTAATGAACCCATTAAGAGAGGCAAAGTATTAACTCACCTAAAATCGCTCAAAACAGACATAATTTTCCCCCAAGAGACTCACCTTAAAAAAGAAGCGCAATACAGATTGAAAACAAAATGGATTGCCCAAACGTATCATTCCTCATTCACACATAAATCTAAATGAGTTGCAATTCTAATTCGGAAAGGTATATCTTTTAAACATATATCAACTACAGAAGATACTGATGGTAGATATATCATAGTAGTAGGCGAATTATATTCAAAAAAACTGACTCTCCTTAATAAATATGGACCCAATTTTGATAATCCGCAGTTTTTCAAGAGAATACTGAATATTATTCCGGAATGTACACAAAATAATTTAATAATTGGTGGAGATTTAAATTGTACACTGGATCCATATTTAGACAGATCATCAATGCAGAGAAAGTCAAAATCTCTGTCAAGTGAATTTTTAAACTCATATACAAATAATACCAATATTAAGGATATCTGGAGAATTGAAAACCCATCCGGAAGAGAATACTCATTTTACTCATCTATGCATAAAACATATTCAAGGAAAGATTATTTCTTAGTAGACTCTAAAACTAATCCCATTTACTTATAAATCACAATATCATAATATTATAATTTCGGATCATGCCCCATTAATGTTTATGATTAAACTAAATGGAATGGACAAGAAACAGACACAATGGAGACTTAATCCTCAAATTTTAAAAGAACAGGTAAGTTGTGAATATCTTGTAAAACAGTTTAATATGTTCTTCAAGGTCAACGACCAACCTGAAATCTCTGTTTCCCTTCTCTGAGAAACATTCAAAGCATTTACACGACGGGTATTAATCTCCTCTCAGGCATTTCTTAAAAAAGAGAATTGAGCTAAACAACAGACAATGGAAATGGAAATAAGACAATTAGACATAGAAAATGCAAGAGCACCTTCATTGGTAAAACATAATAAAATAGCTGCACTGAAATATAAGTTAAATAAAATATACGCTGACCAAATAATAAAACTTTATCAACATACAAAACAATTAAATTTTGAATTTGGTGATAAACCACATAAATTATTGGCACGCCAGCTTCGAAAACTGGATGGAGAAAAATGATTCATAAGATTAGATCAGAAAAGGGAAAAATACTAACACTCCCCAAAGATATTAATGACATATTTTTACAATACTATCAAGATCTTTATTCAACTAAAGTGACACAACAATCAATAGGAATGGAAGCATTTTTACAGAAATGCAACCTTAAAGGTTTAGATCTGCAAGAACAAGAATTATTAGGAGCTGAAATAATGACCAAAGATATTGAAGTCAATTAGATCTTTAAAAAATGGAAAGGCCGCCGGTCCTGATGGCCTAAGTTCTGAATTCTATAAAAAATTTTGTGATCTGATTTCTCCACGCTTACAAACACTGTATAAACATGTTTATACTCAACAGCAACTCCCGGAAACTTTAAATGAATCTACAATAATACTTATACCTAAAATTGAAAAGGATCTAGAAGACCCGGCCTCATATAGAGCAATAGCTCTATTAAATACTGATCAGAAAATATTAACTAAAATCCTTTCTAATAGATTGAGCTTAGTAAATCACAAATTAATACACCCTGATCAAACAGGTTTTATCTCAAAACGCCATTCATTTTATAATCTTAGACGATTGTTTAATATTATATATTCAAACAGAATTGCTAATGCAGACCTAGCAATTACAGTGGCTTGCAAAAGTATTCATACCCCTTGAAGTTTTCCACATTTTGTCACGTTACAACCACAAACGTAAATGTATTTTATTGGGATTTTATGTGATAGACCAACACAAAGTGGCACATTATTGTGAAGTGGAAGGAAAATGATACATGGTTTTTAAATTTTTTTATAAATAAAAAACTGAAAAGTGTGGCGTGCAAAAGTATTCAGCCCCCTTTATTACTAAATAAAATCCAGTGCAACCAATTGCCTTCAGAGGTTACCAAATTAGTAAATAGAATTCACTTATGTGTAATCTAATCTCAGTATAAATACAGCTGTTCTGTGACGGTCTTAGAGGTTTGTTAGAGAACATTAGTGAACAAACAATGTTCCTTGGGCATCGTGAAGCCCAAGGAACACACCAGATAGGTCAGGGATAAAGTTGTGGAGAAGGTTTAAAGCAGGGTTAGGTTAGAAAAACATATCCCAAGCTTTGAACATCTCACGGAGCACTGTTCAATCCATTATCTGAAAATGGAAAGAGTATGGCACAACTGCAAATCTACCAAGACATGGCCAACCACCTAAACTGACAGGCCGGGCAAGGAGTGCATTGATCAGAGAAGCAGCCACGAGGACGATGGCAACTCTGGAGGAGCTGCAGAGATCCAAAGCTCAGGTGGGAGAATCTGTCCTCAGGGCAACTATTAGTCGTACACTCCACAAATCGGGCTTTTATGGAAGAGTGGCAAGAAGAAAGCCATTGTTGAAACAAAGCCATAAGAAGTCCTGTTTGCAGTTTGCCACAAGTCATGTGGGGGACACAGCAAACATGTGGAGGAAGGTGCTCTGGTCTGATGAGACCAAAATTGAAGTTTTTGGCCTAAATGCAAAACGCTATGTGTGGCGGAAAACTAACACTGCACATCACCCTGAACACACCATCCCCACTGTGAAATATGGTGGTGGCAGCATCTTACTGTGGGGATGCTTTTCTTCAGCAGGGACAGGGAAGCTGATCAGAGTTGATGGGAAGATGGATGGAGCCAAATACAGGGCAATCTTGGAAGAAAACATGTTAGAGTCTGCAAAAGACTTGAGGCTGGGGCAGAGGTTCACCTTCCAGCAGGACAATGACCCTAAACATACAGCCAGAGCTACAATGGAATAGTTTAGATCAAAGCATATTCAGGTGTTAGAATGGCCCAGTCAAAGTCCAGACCTAAATCCAATTGAGAATCTCTGGCAAGACTTGAAAATTGCTGTTCACAGACGCTCTCCATCCAATCTGACTGAGCTTGAGCTATTTTGCAAAGAAGAATGGGCATAAATTTCAGTCGCTAGATGTGCAAAGCTGGTAGAGACATACCCCAAAAGACTTGCAGCTGTAATTGCAGCGAAAGGTGGTTCTACAAAGTATTGACTCAGGGGGGCTGAATACTTTTGCACGCCACACTTTTCAGTTTTTTATTTGTAATAAAATTTGAAAACCATGTATCATTTTCCTTCCACTTCACAATTATGCACCACTTTGTGTTGGTCTATCACATAAAATCTCAATAAAATACATTTACGTTTGTGGTTGTAACGTGACAAAATGTGGAAAAGTTCACGGGGTATGAATACTTTTGCAAGCCACTGTATATCGCTAGATGCTGAAAAAGCCTTCGATCAAGTAGTAATGGCCATATTTATTTTCAGTGATGAAAAAATTTCAATTGGGCGAGAAGTACTGTGCCTGGGTTAAATTGTTATATTCTAACCCAACAGCTAGAATACTAACAAATCAAATGTTATCAGCTAAATTTAATCTTTCCAGAGGTTGTAGACAAGGATGTTCGTTATCTCCATTATTATTCGCTTTAGCAATTGAACCACTTGCAGAAAATGTCAGATCTAATCCAGAAATACATGGGTACAATCCTAAACATACAATGAATAAAATTTCTCTACATGCAGATGATGTACTAATATATATTACAAAGCCGGAAATTAGTATTCCAAATTTATTAACTTTAATAACTCAATTCGGTCTTTTCTCAGGATATAGAATTAATTGGAATAAAAGCGAAATCATGTCAATAACGGACCATAATATACATATACTACAACAATCACCTTTTAAAACAGTTGACGAAAAATTTAAATATCTAGGTATTTATGTAACTAAGGGGTATAGTTCTTTATTTAAATCAAATTTTCCACCATTAATGAATAAACTAAATAAGAATATTCAATACTGGAAAACACTACCTATTTCAATGTTTGGTAGAATTAATGCTATAAAAATGATTTTTCTACCGCAATTATTGTACCTATTTCAATCAATCCCGATATATATTCCAAAATCTTTTTTTTTTAAAGTAGACTCTACTGTTACAAGTTTCATCTGGGACTACAAGAATCATAAAATAAATAAAAAACATTTATGTAAATCAAAGATTAATGGAGGTTTAGCTCTACCAAACTTTTTGTTTTATTTCTGGGCAGCATGAATTTTTGGCTGGAAGAAATGGATCAACAACCAGAATGGTTAAGGATGGAAAAGGAGGATTGTCTTCCTTTTGAAATTGGTTCGATTATATTTGCACCGACAAAATTGCACAAAAAAACTTATGGGAAAACCCTATAATATATAGTGGTACACGAATCTGGAAACAATTTAAAAAGGCTCTAAAACTGGATAATATACCACTCGGTCTCCCTATTATAAACAATCCCTTATTCAAACCTTCCATGCTAGATAAAGGTTTTATACATTGGAAAAACTATGAAATCAAAAGGGTGGAACACCTTTACAAGAAAGGCACTTATCTCTCATTTCAGGAACTGCAACAGATTTATGGATTACACTCAAATAATTTTTTTCGATACCTACAACTCAGAGATTATGTTAGGTCAAATACAAAAGATTATAGGAATAGGGAACCAGAAATCCTAGATGAATGTCTGAATAAACATCCTCACATAGAAAAATTAATAACTTATATTTACAACACCCTTTTAGATAGCGAGATACCATCAACGGAATCATATAGACACACATGGGAAAATGAAATAAATCAATCCATAACGAAAGATATATGGGACAAAAGTTTACAATACATACATCAATGCTCGCTAAACTCCAGACATGTTCTAATACAATTTAAAGTTTTACATAGATTACATTATTCTAAAGTTAAATTAAATAGAATCTTTCCACAAATATCGTCCACTTGCGATAAATGTCAATATCCAGAGGCTAATTTAACACGTACCATTGCAAATTGTATAAAAATTAAGAATTTCTGGACTGAGATTTTTAGAATAACTTCTGAAGTTATTAATACTAAACTGGATCCGGACCCAAAATTAATAATACTTGGAACATCAGAACAAAGGTTAACTCTTACAACAAGTCAAAGAAATTTCCAAGATTACAGTATAATAATTGGGAAGAAATTAATATTAAAATTTTGGGAAGGCCCTATATCCCCCACAATTAAAATGTGGATTATGGAAATGTCGGAGACCCTACACCTGGAAAGAATCAGATTTGCCTTAATGGACAAACAAGAAGTTTTTGTTAGAACATGGTCTTCTTTCATTGATTACTTAAAAGGGTAGAATGGTTCGGCAGGGAACCGTAACTGAAACTTGGATTTAGGAACAGATGAAAAGTTATATTTTATATTCCTTGATCTTATCTCCTACGATGTATTAATAGTAAATTGTTCTTTTCTTTATGATTTTTTTTTCGATGTTGATTTTTATTTTATTTTTCTTACTGTTCTCTCTTTATAAAAAAAAACTATTAGAGTCAAAATGATACACTTGATAATATTAATAATGTATGCTTGTTGAACATGAAATATTGCTATCATAACATATGTTTGCTAAATCACTGTCTAACTACTCTAATAAAAATATATATTATAAAAAAAAGTTATTGTTGGTGCATCCGGTTACAGGAGAAAGTCACCAGTTACATGACTGTATCAAATTGTTGGTCTGCAGGTTCTGACCAGACCATTCCAAGGCCTTGGATTATCGAACAGGACCATGGAGGTTATCACTGCAGCCTGGAGAAATAGCATTCAAAAACAATATTAGATTCACATAAAGAAATGGGAGATGTTCTGTGTACAATCAAATATATCTTATCATACTACAAGCATATGTTATGTGTTGGAGTTCCTTGCTAAGTTGCATTTTAATGGCTTGAGTTATAGTGCCATTAACAGTGCTCGGAGTGCTTTGTCCTCCTATTTAGGGCAGTCTTCAGAACAACAACCTATCGGGTCTCATCCATTAGTATCCCGATTTATGAGAGGAATTTTAACAAAAACCCTCCTAAACCTATATATACAGAAATCTGGGATATCAATATAGTTCTCCACTGTTTCGGCAATGGGCTCCAATTATGTCATCATCTATGCAGAGATTAACTCTTAAAGTGGTTATGTTCATGGCACTGGTTTCAGCACAACGTGTACAAACATTACAATTGTTACGAATAGATTGTATGCATTTGTCTGTAGATTACATTACATTTTATGTCTATGATTTAATCAAACAAAGCAGGCCAGGTATGGCAGGACCTAAGGTGAAGTTTAAAGCATAGCCTGTTGACCAAATGTTATGTGTAGTTAAACACTTAAGCCAATATATTCAGTAAACAATGAGTCTCAGAGATTCTGAGACAAGACTGCTCATCAGTCACATAAAAGCCATATAAAAGAGTCAGTACAAAGTATTTGTAGATCGTTGAAACAGGTTCTCAGTTATGCTGGAGTCAACACTCATGTATTTAAATCTCACTCCACCTGGGCGGCATCAACATCCGTGGCGAAGGCTCAGGACATGCTGCTAGATCAAATCCTTGCAGCCGCAGGATAGTCTAGAGAATCAACGTTTTCTCAATTCTATGACAAACCTGTACAGACAGTGCCATGGGTTAGGCATGCTGTTTTGGGTTATCCTTGCAGCATAATTTTCTCAATTTGCTTACAGTGTTTTATATCATTGTTGTAATTTCCCTCTGGGACAGAGGGATTATTATTGTTTTTGTTATTATTACAAATAGTTATTGAATAATTTGAAGCAATGTTCAATATATTATTTACTACTGTGTCAACCAAAGCAGATTGTCGTATGGAGTGCATCTACGGCATGAAAACACAGAGCTTTGAAATTTCACGTAGTCACTCATGTGACTCCGAAGTAAAATAGTAAGATTAAACGAGAACTTACCAGTTCGAAGTTTGATCCTTATTTTATGAGGAGTTACTTTGAGGGATTACGTGCCCTCCGCTCCCACCCTCATAGTCTAAGAGATCATCTGGTAGTTCTAGTCTTTTTAAAGCCTTACTATGTTACTTCGGCTATTTGTTTTCTGTGTTTTCACGCCGCTGCTTTGAAGTATGACGCGCATGCGCCTGGCGGGGCTTCTTCACGTAATCCCTCAACGCAACTCCTCATAAAATAAGGATCAAACATCGAACTGGTATGTTCTCGTTTAATCTTACTATTTTCTGTCCATTCAGTTGTCTCTCCTTGAATCACATGTGCTCCAGAGCAGCCTACCATGTGGAATCCTTTTGAATGTTTTGCTAAAATCCATATATATAATGTCTACAGCTCTGTCCACATTAACCTTTTTGATCATATCTTCGAAAATCTCTTGTGGCTCTCCTAGGATAGCCATGCTAATTTTTAAGGAGATCTATTCAGTCCTTAGCCACCATTTTACTCTTAATATACTCATAGTATCTCTTGGGATTTCTGAAAAAAACTTTCATGGAATAAGTCCATCAGATGTTCAGATTTTTGTGGAACAGGAATACATAGCATCAGCACCTGTTTTACATTTCCTACTTGTATATAAAGCTCACAGACACCTTAAAGTCTTCAGTACTTTTATTAAGCACACGTCATACATAGCCCTGGCTGTACATGGTCTGTCACGAACACCAGAGAGCGAGCTATGGGCGTGTGGGTTGCAATTATACTATAAAAATGGGGGGAGTGGTTAGCATGGACATCGTTACTATCAATTAAAGGTGTACACACATATCATCTACATCCTTCCTCTACCAAAACAAACAGTGAGTGACAGGGCGACCACGTCTCATGCGCCAGGGTGAGTGCAAACAGTAAAGCACAGGGATACAGGATCACACGTAATCGCCGTAACGGACCGGCGGCCTGACCAGGCGACCAGACCGGATCCGCACCTCGCCATCACCTCCTTCCCCGACGGGAACAAGCGGGGACGCCGGGTCATGGTGGGGGCTACGGACAGGAGAACTCCTTGGCGATGAAGGCAGCGGGGAGGGAGGCGAAGAGAAGGGCGCGGAAGCCGGAGAAAGCGGGACCGCAGCCGGGAGGCGCTCCGGAGGAGGACGAGGGGAGGCCGGCCCCAGAGGAATGGGCAAAGCACAGGGCCGCGACAGGGGCAGCGGGGGGGCATACGGAGCCGCCGGGGGTGGGAGAGGCTCGTTCACGAGCCGGAGATGCTGGTGGGACCGGCGGTACACCCTTCCGTCGCGGTTGACAAGGTATGAACGAGGGGAACCGGCAGAGCCGACGACCACGGCCAGCCTGGAACTGCCAGAAGAGGACCACATACGGACGACCTGGCCGGGGAGAAGAGGGCAGAGGACACGGCAGGACCTGTCGTGGGAACGCTTCTGGATACTGTGTCTTTCGGTAATGCGTTCCCGGACCAAGGCAGGTTTAAAGACGAAAGGGGACAGGGACTGCTGAGACACCGGGACCGTGGGCCATCGTGACTCGGCACATGAGTCGCTGAGCCGGGGAGCCCAGGGCATGGTCGCGGGAGATGTTGCGGAGGTTCAGCAGGGTCAGGTAGATGTCGGAGCGGGATAGGCGGCAACGTTCCAACAATCCTTTAGCACTGCGGACCGAGCGCTCGGCCAGTCCATTGCTCTGTGGGTATTCCGGGCTGCTGGTGTAATGACGAAAGTTCCAACGCTCAACAAAATCGCGGAACTCGGCACTGGTGAACTGGCTGCCATTGTCCGACTGCAGGCTGACGGGGGACCCGAAGGTGGCAAAGTGGCGGCGCAACTTGTCGATGACTGCAGAGGAAGAGAGGGAGTGGAGCTGGTCAACTTCAAACCAGCTGGAGTAAGAGTCGACAAGCACCAGGAAGTGCTTTCCGTGCCACTCAAAGATGTCGGTTGCTAGCGCAGACCATGGCAGGTCAGCAGCTGGCTGCTGCAGGAGCGGCTGCCGCTGTTGTTGTGGAGCGAGGCTGTTACAGGTAGGGCACGCGGAGACCCTATCCCGGAAGTAGCGAGGCATGTCGGGCCAGAAGAACTGGCTCTGAGCGACAGAAAGGGTCGCCTCGGCCCCGGGATGGCCACGATGAGCGGTCTCAAAGTATTGTTCCCGTAGTGCTTCGGGCACCACCACCTTGTGCCCCTTCACAATCACACCACCACGCAGCACCAACTCGTCACGAACCAAGAAGTAAGGCACCGCTGCGGCCGGTAGGGAAGAACGGCGGTCTGGCCAACCCTGCCTGATGATCGCGGCCAGCTGCTGTAGCGAAGTGTCTGCCGCCGTGTGCTCGGCTAGGGACTTCAACTGACCGGAGGGCACGAAGTTCACGCCCAGGACTATCAGATCGGACGTCTCATACGGATGCTGGGTTGTGGATGAGAGAGGCGCCCGAGACAGCATGTCCGCAACAACCATGTCCTTGCCCTTGCGATAAACCACTGTGAAAGTGAAGCGTTGTAGCTGGAGCATCATGCGCTGGAGCCGGGAGGAGGCCATGTGTATGGCTTGTTGATGGGGAGGTTGGGTGGTCCGCTCGACAGTGAGGTAATATAGTCGTTCTTTCTCAATCTTAGTGTTGGGACGTTCATTGTGCGGGACGCGTTGGTCATGGATCTGCAGGCAGGCACTTTCAGATTTGAGGGGTGTCAAATGCACGCTGGTGATGCGGGAACCAGGCCCAGGTAGTGTCCTTTTTCACCAGATCCCGCAGAGGGGCACTCAGTTCACTCAGGTCGGGGATGAACTTTCCCAGGTAGTTGACCATGCCCAAGAAGCGCTGCAGGCCAGGCACGTCAGCAGATGCAGGCATCTCGGATATTGTGGCCGTCTTTTGCGGGTCGGGCTTCAGCCCCGATGCCGTGAAAACATGCCCCACGTAGGTGACCTCAGGGACCCGGAATCGGCACTTTTTCGGGTTGAGTTTCAGGTTGACCTCCCGGGCCCGCTGCAGCACCTGGCGAAGGTGGTGGTCGTGCTCAGCGACATTCTTCCCATAGACCAGGATGTCGTCGACAATGATGGCACATGGAAGTCCAGCAAACAGTTGTTCCATGGTCCTCTGGAACACCTCGCTGGCAGAGTTGATCCCAAACGGCATGCGGAGGAAGCGATACCTGCCGAAGGGCATGCTGAAGGTTGTCAGGTGCGAGGATCGCTCGTCTAGAGGTATCTGTCAGAACGAACTCTTGGCATCAAGAACCGAGAACACGGTGGCAGGGCCAACCTGTGCAGCAACATCCTCCACCGTTCGCATGGGATAGTGCGGGCGCCTGATGGCCAAGTTCAAGTCCTTGGGGTTGATGCAGATCCGTATTTCGCTCTTGTCTTTCTTCACAGCGACAACCAGCTTCTCTCCGAGAACAAGCGTTTATCAGACTTATTGCATAAAATAACTGAAAAATGTATTGACTTGGAGGGACGTCAGAGACGCCAGAATCTAAGAATTATGGGCGTTCGGGAAGGCAGAGGGGAACTGTGACCCCCGTGGATTTGCTGCAGATCTATTGAAGAAAGTTTTTAATCTGGATCAAGCACCTTTACTTGCTCGGGCACACAGTGCATTGAGACGCCGCCCAAGAGAGTACGCCCCCCAAGATAACTGATAGTGAGGGTGCAATATGATCATGTTTTGGATGATATGATGAAGAAAATCGTTCGCTGCAGAAATCTCGAATTTGAAGGAGATAAGATCAGTATATTTCGAGATTACCCTGCGGAGGTCACCAAGAAAAGAGCATTGTTTCCAGACACAAGAAGAATACTTAAGAACATAAAAAACCTGAGATATGGACTGATGTACCCCGCAACATTGAGAATCACCTACGACAAGCAGGAATAATTCTTCAACAAACACACAGAGGCCCTTGAATTTGTTCAGAACATCGAGAACATCGAGAACACTGAGAACATCGAGAGCGAGGGTGAGACTGAGGATTGAATAACATTCAACACTCAACATACACCTGATGATACCGGATATTCTTACCCAACAGAGAAGAAATTGAACTTTAAATTGCTATACTTAAGGACTGTCTAGAATTTTGAATGAGAATTGAGCAGTTATCTTGTCATTGTTATATAATATTTTATATTTTAGTATTAATTATTACTAATTACTACTAATCATGATTATTAATTATTATTAATTATTGTTAACTGGATCAACTTAGAATTAGCTAAAAGGATGAATTATAAGTAATGTGTGATTCAGGCAATTTATTATTAAAACATTTTGACAAATCGTTGACTAATATTTTTGCTATATGAGACAAATATTTTACTTTGAGACTAATAATTATTCCACTAGTGCAATATAACCATTGTTTTCCCTCCCCCATATATTGTTTTTATTGAAATTGAAGCTTTTCTTTTAAGGAAAGTACGGAGCTAGTAATTTATATTTTAACAAAAGCTACGGAAGTCCATAGATGTCTAGCCACATTAGGGTGGCTGTCACTAACTGCACTAACTATAGATGTCGTTTTTTTCTTGCTTTTAAACTTTACTAATATAACACTTTTTTACTTTTTCTATTTTATATTATATTATAATTTTTATTTTGAATGGAATAATGTTTTATTTAAGGAGATATTTCCGAGAAGAAAATTTACGAGATCTAAAATTCATCTATCTGACGTTCGGGTGTAAGGTAGGGATTAATGTGCCAAACCATCTGCTCTATTATAGACCACCTTAATCATAAGATGCAAGACGTAAATGTAAAAACAGGGGGTGAAGGAATTACATTATGTAGTTGGAATGTTAAGGGAATTAATGAACCCATCAAGAGAGGTAAAGTATTAGCTCATTTAAAATCGCTTAAAACAGATATAATATTCCTCCAGGAAATTCATCTTAAACAGGAAGCGCAACAGAGATTGAAAGCAAAATGGATTGCTAAAACGTATCACTCTTCATTCACACAGAAATCTAGAGGGGTAGCAATATTTATCCGTAAAGGTATACCTTTTAAACATATATCAACTATAGAAGATATTGACGGCAGATATATTGTAGTAGTAGGTGAGTTATACTATTAAAAAAATGACTCTTCTTAATGTATATGGACCAAATTTTGATAGCCCATTGTTTTTCAAGAGAATATTCAATACTATCATGGAATGCACACAAAATAATGTAATAATTGGTGGAGACTTAAATTGTACACTAAATTCTTATTTAGACAGATCATCAACTCAAAGAAAATTAAAATCTCTGTCAAGTGAATTTTTAAACTCATATATTAATACTACCAATATCAAGGATGTCTGGATAATTGAAAATCCATCCGGACGAGAATATTCATTTTATTCACCGGAGCATAAAACTTATTCAAGGATAGACTATTTCTTAGTAGACTCTAAACTTATTCCACTCAGCTACAACTCACAATATCATAACATTATAATCTCGGACCATACTCCATTAACAATTATGATTAAACTAAAAGGAATGGACAAGAAACAGACACAATGGAGACTTAACCCTCAAATTTTAAATGAGAAGGTATGTTATAAATACCTTGTAAAACAGATTAATATGTTTTTTCGAGGCCCATGACCATCCTGGAACTTCTGCTTCCCTTCTTTGGGAAACAATTAAAGCATTTACACGTGGAGCATTAATCTCCTCCCAGGCATTTCTTAATAAAGAGAATAGGGCTAATCAACAGACATTGGAAATGGAAATAAGGCAATTAAACATAGAAAATGCAGTAGCACCTCCTATGGCAAAACACAAAAAGCAGCACTGAAATATAAGTTAAATTAAATATACTCAGACCAAGTTATAAAACTTTATCAACATACAAAACAATTAAACCACAAAAACTATTAGCACGTCAGCTTCGTAAACTGGATGGGGAAAAAACTATTTATAAAATTAGATCAGACAAGGGAGAAATATTAACACTACCTAAAGATATTAATGACAGATTTTCACAATACTATCAAAAACTTTACTCAACTAAAATGACAGAACAATCAACAGGAATGGAAGCATTTTTACAGAAATATAATCTTACGGGTTTAGATTTGCAAGAGCGAGAACTACTAGGTGCTGAAATAATGATAAAAGATATTGAAGAATCAATTAGATCTTTATAAAACGGAAAGGCCGCATGCCCTGATGGGCTAAGCTCCGGATTTTATAAAAAAAATTATGATCTGATATCCCCACGTTTACAGACACTGTATAAACACGTTTATACTCAACAGAAACTCCCAGAAACTTTAAAAGAATCTACAATATTACTTATACCAAAATGGATAAGGATCTGGAAGATCCGGGTTCATATAGAGCAATAACTCTCTTAAATACTGATCAGAAAATATTAACTAAAATCCTATCTCATAGATTGAGTTTAGTGATTAACAAATTAATACACCCCGACCAAACAAGTTTTATTCCAAAACATTACTCATTTTACAATTTGAGACAACTATTTAATATTATATACTCAAATAGAATTGCTAATGCAGATCTAGCAATTATTTTGCTAGATGCTGAAAAAGTATTTGATCAGGTGGGATGGCCATATTTATTTTCGGTGATGGAAACATTTCAATTGGGAGAGAAGTACTGTACATGGGTTAAACTTTTATATTCTAACCCAACAACTAGAATACTAACAAACCAAATTTAATCTTTCTAGAGGTTGTAGACAAGGATGCCCGCTATCCCCATTATTATGCGCTCTAGCAATTGAACCATTATCAGAAAATTGTCAGAGCTCATCCTGAAATACACGGGTTTAATACTAAAGACACAATGAATAAAATCTCCTTATATGCAGATGATGTATTAATATATATTACAAAGCCAGAAACTAAAATTCCAAATCTATTAAATCTAATAACTCAATTTGGTCAATTTTCAGGATATAGAATTAATTGGAATAAAAGCGAAATCATGCCAATAACGGAACTCAATTTACATACTCTACAAAAATACCCCTTTAAAATAGTTGAGGAAAATTTTAAATATTTAGGAATTTATGTAACTAAGACATATACTTCTTTATTTAAATCAAACCTCCCACCTTTACTGAATAAACTAAATAAAAATATTCAGTATTGGAAAACACTCCCCATCTCAATGTTTGGTAGAATGAATGCTATAAAAATGATCTTTTTGCCACAGTTACTGTACTTATTTCAGTTAATCCCAGTATATAACCCAAAATCTTTTTTTTAAGTCGTCTCCACTGTTACAAGTTTCATTTGGGATTATAAGAATCATAGAATAAGCAAAAAACATTTATGTAACTCAAAGACTAATGGAGGTTTAGCTTTACCAAATTTTCTGTTTTATTTTTGGGCAGTCCATATTAAAAATATGAATTTCTGGCTGGAAGAAATGGATCAGCAACCAGACTGGTTAAGGATGGAAAAGGAAGATTGTTTACATTTTGAAATCGGTTCGATTATGATTGCACCCACAAAATTGCACCAAAAAAACCTATAGGGAAAACCCTATAATACATAGTGGTATACAAATCTGGAAACAATTAAAAAAGGCTTTAAAATTGGATAATATATCACTCTGCCTCCCCATTGTAAACAATCCCTTATTCAAACTTTCCATGCTGGGTAAAGGTTTCACACAATGGAAAAATTAAGGAATTAAAAACATGGGGCATCTTTATAAGAAAGGCACTTTATTAAAATTTCATGAGTTACAACTGATTTATGACTACACTCAAATATTTTTTTTAGATATCTACAACTTAAGATTATGTTAAATCCAATACACAAGATTATAGGAGTAGGGAACCAGAAATCCTTGATGAATGTTTGAATAAATATCATAATACAGAAAAATTAACAACATATTTATAATACCCTTTTAGATAGCGAGGTCCCATCGATGGAATCATATAGACATAGATGGGAAAATGAATTAAGCCAATCCATATCGAAAGATATTTGGGACAAAAGTTTACAGTATACATATCAATGCTCGTTAAATGCCAGACATGCTTTAATACAATTTAAAGTGTTACACAGATTACACTACTCTAAAGTAAAACTAAATAGATTTTTTCCACATATCTCTCCTATCTGTGATAAATGTCAGCAAATTGTATACAAATCAAAAATTTCTGGATTGATAGTTTTAGAATAATTTCTGAAGTTGTTAATACTAAACTGGATCCTGACTCAAAACTAATAATACTTGGAATATCAGAACAAAGTCTAACACTACAGTACACTACAGACTACAGTATAATAACTGGGAAGAAATTAATATTAACATTTTGGAAAGGTCCTATAACCCCCACAATTAAAATGTGGATTATGGAAATGTCAGAGACCCTACACCTGGAAAGAATCAGATTTGTCTTATGGACAACAATAACTTTTTGTTAGAATATGGTCTTCATTCATCGATTATTTGAAAGGGTAGATTGGCTCGGCACGGGAACCTATCTGAAACTTGGACTCAGGATCAGATGAAAAGCTATACCTTATACTCTTCGAACCTATCTCCAATGATGTATTATTAGTAAATCATTCCATTCTTTTTTTTATCTAGACATTTATGATTTTTTTTCTCTCTTTTTTACTTTCCATCTATATTAAAAAAAAATTATTAGAAGCAGAATGAATCCTCAATTGATAATATTAATAATATATGATTGATACACATGAAATGTTTTCACCATAATATGTGTTTGCTTCTATAAAAATATATTAAAAAAATAAAAGAGAAAATGTTGAAAACACTCAGCGGGTCAGTAGCATCTGTGCAATGAAATGGACAAGTAATGTTTCAGGTGAATTCCTTCATCAAAACACATAGAGATTTAGCTCAATTTATTTGATTGTACTCACATATGGTATGATCTGCCTAGATAGAACATAGAAGAGTACAGCACAGAAAAATGCCCTTCAGCCCTCAATGGCTGTGCCAAATGTGATGCCAAGATAAACTAATCAAATCCGGCTGCAGGTGATTGTTATCCCTCCGCTCCCTTCATACCCACATGCCTACCTTAAAGCCTCTAAAATGCCACTGTTGTATTGGTCTCCACCATCACCCTTGGCAGGGTTTCCCAAGCACCTACCACTCTCGGTGTGAAGAAACTTGCTTTGACCATCTCTTTAAAACTTGCCCCCCCCCGTGTCACCTTAAAGCTAGACTTTGACAGATAGTCTACAAATAAATGTTAACACAGCATCTCTGTATATGTAACACGCATAAACCAATAGCAATATCAAAGCAAATTTAAGCCCAACCGAGATTCAACTCCTGTTGTAACTATTTCAAACAGCTACTTCTAATCTGAAGTTATAAACAAATGTAAGGCGATGTGGGAATAATAAAAATAAAACAGGAGATTTGCCTGCCCCAGAGGTCCGGAAGCTGCCAATAAAGTTTGATTGGGTGGACACAAGAGAATGCTGATGTTGATTTACCAAAAAAGGACACAAAGTGCTGGAGTAACTCAATGGGTGAGGCAGCATCTCTAGAAAACATGGATAGGTGATGTTTCAGGTGGGACCTTTCTTCAGACTGATGTTGGTCTGGGTGTCTGAAAGCACCCAGAATCGCATTGGTGAAAGGGCCAGGACCTTTGCTGAAACCTATTTTCTTAAGCTGGTTTTCACTAGTTGATAACTACAGTTCTCTTTTTTTTTAAATTCCATCAGGCTTTTTAACTTTCTATGGATGTTCTCTGGTGTGTATCCATTAACAGTCTTTGTGTGAACAGTCATGTCATGGATTTGCAAATAAAATAAGGAATGGGACTGGAAGGGTGATGCATTTTGCTTCATGAGGGGTTTGCTGTGGCAGACAGGCTAACCCCTGAGAACGTGAAGGCTTTTCATTTCATGTTAGTAGCAATGTGTAATGGAGTAAACAGAGCTCTGAGGATACAATCCATAACAAGCTTCACCTTTGGGAATCTGCTGCTCTGTAAAATCGGCGAGGCTGTTTGTGCTGCTGACAGCCGTCTGCAGAGAGAGAGATGAACCCTGATGTTTGTGTAGAAACTGATGCCTCTGTGACTTGCTTCACACTTTGAATATTACATATCAAATGTGTGACCTTGAGGTGAACTGAATAGCAAAGGTTGCATGCCATTACGACTATGAACAACTGTAAACAATGTTGCGTGGCAGTTAGGTCCAGGTTCACTACTGCCACATGGACCGAGGTACAGTGAAAAACTTTGTTTTGCATACTATCCAAACAGATTATTTAGTATTATACATAAATACAGTCATGTCAAACTCAAGTACCATAAATAGAGCAAAGGGGAAGGAAGATACAAAGTACAGAATAAAGTTCTCAGCATTGTAATGCTCCAGTTCCATAGACAAAGCCAATGTCCACAATGGGGTATGGATAAATAGGACTAGCTTTTGAAAGCCTGATCACAGTAAGGAAGAAGATGATAGCTGGAATATGCAGTGTAACATTATTCCAGTGATGATTCCTACCCCTCATGTTGTCATAGATGGCTGGGCTGTCATATGTTGCTAGAATGGAGCGGCTGGGCTTGTATACTCTGGAAATTAGAAGGATGAGAGGGGATCTTATTGAAACATATAAGATTATTAAGGGATTGGACATGCTCGAGGCAGGAAACATGTTCCCGATGTTGGGGGAGTTTAGAACCAGGGACCACATTTTAAGAATAAGGAGTAGGCCATTTAGAGCGGAGATGAGGAAAAACGTTTTCATCCAGAGAGTTGTGAATCTGTGGAATTCTCTGCCTCAGAAGGCAGTGGAGGCCAATTATTTGGATGCTCTCAAGAGAGGGTTAGATAGAGCTCTTAAAGATAGCGGAGTCAGGGGATATGGTGAGAAGACAGGAATGGTGTACTGAAGGTGGATGTTCAGCCATGATGGGTTGTCTGAATAAGGGTTTCGGCCTGAAACGTTGCCTATCTCCTTCGCTCCTTAGATGCTGCTGAACCCGCTGAGTTTCTAACAGCCTTTTGTGTACTCCCCTTCAGTCATGATGACTGTGAATGGTGGTGCTGGCTCGAAGGGCCAAATGGCCTACTCCTGCACCTAATGTCTATTGTCTATTGTCTATTTTTCATGGGAGAGGCAACAAAATTCCTGAACCCCCAAGGACAAAGATAGTTTTGACTTTTTCTCAGGGAATTACAAGCTCTTGCAATGAAGACACAGCATCTGCGTGAACACCATGTTTCTTGCAAACACTGCACAGTTGGACATTGAAGCAATCATATTCATTTCCAACGTTTCATTTGGTGCATGCCCACGGATTTAGCAAGTGGCTGTGTAATGGGCCTGTCCCACTTAGGCGTCTTTTTAGGTGACTGCAGGAGACTATGCAGTCGCCACATGTTCGCGGGCGATTGCTGGATAGTTGCCTTCATGGTCATGAGGAGTTCCCACATTCTGATAACTAGTTGCGGCCACATTATGGTCGCCATGGAGAGTAGCGAGAATTCTCGTGCCGTAGGTAGGTCACCAGGTGGTCCTATTGGGTTGTCAGGAGGTCAAAGGTTCTCATAGGATATAGCTGGTACTGACTGGTGAATTTCATTGGGTCATTCGGAAAAAAAAGAAGCAGTAGTTTTCAGAGCCAAGGATAACTGACCAGTAATGTTAATGTCCTCCTAGCTTCACAGCCATATATCTCTGGCTTCTTAAAAGTTGTCTCCACTTCTTCTCCCCCCTTCTCCCCCCTCAGGGCTGCCAATACTGGGTGAGAGTTGGGAGTGAGAAATTGTGAGAGACCATAACCGAGGGAGCGTAGTGACCGAATGGGGGGGGGGGGGGGGGGGGGGGGGGAGAGGGCAATATTTATGGGTTAGGCTAAATTACATTCCACAGTAGAGCTAGGGCAAACCAACTGGGTCTCAAATTGAGTGAGTGACAAGTGAGCTGAACCTAACATGCTTTAAAATGGTTGAACATTTACGCACTCAGCACCATTTCCTTCAGTTTCCTAACAAACTGTTCAGTATTTTGCTGTAACATTCAAAAGTAATAACTATATATTTAAGCATGAGAGTACCTGTGGTATTCATAACGGATCTTTGTTTTGATTGCACCTACCAACATGCATTTATTATTATATTATAGTCCATATTTATCCCCATTCCCATTACTTTTACATTGAAGTGAGTGAAATCCAAGTGAAGTTAAAATGGCATCAGAAAAGTAAAGCGGAATGGATGATATTCATTACGTGCTTGTTTGTAGTCAATATCAGCACAATTACCATATTAAACTTTGAATCTTCAGATGACCTGGTTCAAACTAAAACTAAAGACAAATAATAACCGCCTCACACATTCTCCTGTAAGTATATCTGTCACACCTTTAAAATATGCCCAATCCTTGAACAAGCTCTTAAACATTGCATCTGAATCAGTTTCCATCTGGTTACACTCCTTGAGGATGTTCATCAACATGTTCAATTAATAAAACAATGAGTTTGGGGACATTTCTATTCAAACTGTCAAAGGAATTGGGGGTGGGTGGGGGTGGGGGTGGGGGTTAGAAATAGTTAGTGAGGTAAACAAACCATATAACAATTACAGCACGGAAACAGGCCCTCATGGCCCTTCCAGTCCGTGCCGACCATTTGTTTTCCCCTAGTCCCATCTACCTGCACTCAGACCATACCCCTCCATACCCTTCCCGTCCATATACCTATCCACTTTACTTTTAAATGTTAAAATCGATCCTGCCTCCACCACTTCTGCTGGAAGCTCATTCCACACAGCCACCACCCTCTGAGTAAAGAAGTTCCCCCTCACATTACCCCTAAACTTCTGTCCCTTAATTCTCATATCATGCCCTCTTGTTTGAATCTTCCCTACCCTCAATGGGAAAAGCTTATCCACGTCAACTCTGTCTATCCCTTTCATCATTTTAAAGACCTCAATCAAGTTCCCCCTTAACCTTCTGCGCTCCAAAGAATAAAGACCTAACTTGTTCAACCTTTCTCTGTAACATAGTTGCTGGAACCCAGGCACATAGTAAATCTCCTCTGTATTTTGTTGACATTCTTCCTATAATTAGGGACCAAAATTGTACACAATACTCCAGAATTGGTCTTACCAATGCCTTGTCCAATTTTAACATTACTTCCCTACTCCTATAATCAATGCTCTGATTTATAAAGGCCAGCACACCAAAGGCTTTCTTTACCACCCTATCTACATGCGATTCCACCTTCAGGGAACGATGCACAGTTATTCCTAGATCCCTCTGTTCCACAGCATTCCTCAATTCCCCACTATTTACCATGTACTTCCTATTTTGATTTGTCCTGCCAACATGTAGCACTTCACACTTATCAGCATTAAACTCAATCTGCCATCTTTCAGCCCACTTTTCCAAATGACCCAAATCTCTCTGTAGACTTTGAAAATCTACTTAATTATCCACAACACCACCTATCTTAGTATCATCTGCATACTTACTTATCCAATTTTCCACCCCATCATCCAGATCATTGATGTACATGACAAACAACAATGGACCCAACACAGATCCCCGAGGCACCCCACTGGTCACCGGCTTCCAACCTGACAAACAGCCATCCACCATTACTCTCTGACATCTCCCATTCAGCCACTGTTGAATCCATCTTGCTACTCCGCCATTAACACCCAAAGATTGAACCTTCTTAACCAACCTTCCATGGGGAACCTTGTCAAAGGCCTTACTGAAATCCATATAGACAACATCCACTGCTTTACCCTCATCAATTTCCCTAGTTACCGCTTCAAACAATTCAAGAAGGTTTGTCAAACATGACCTTCCAGGCACAAATCCATGTTGACTGTTCCTGATCAGACCCTGTTTATCCAGATGCTTATATATATTATCTCTAAGTATCCTTTCCATTAATATGCCCACCACTGATGTCAAACTAACAGGTCTATAATTGCTAGGTTTATTCTTTGAACCCTTTTTAAACAATGGAACAACATACGCAATACACCAAACATAATAGTTGAGTAGCAAATGACAATAGTGCTACCTTCCAAATATTTAACTGAAGGAAATAATGGGTTATCGGGGCTGTACGTTGTGACAGACAGCCTGACACCTTGCATATCATTTTAATATTACACTTATCCCATCCCCGTGGATATTCCGGATTAATAAATTAAAGTATTGTCAACTAATTACAAATAAGACTAATTACAAATCAATAACAATAGCCAACTCCGAAACACGAAGCGCTGAGCATTGGGATCCAGGCATCACGGACAACTGGCCTCAGTTCTCCCCTCACATCTGGCTGTGCTCTCTGTCTGAACCAGGGGCCTTGGAGCGTATTTGAAAGTGGGAGAGTTGAGCGATCACTGATCACTGGCCTTGGGGGTACCCAGTGTGGGAGTGGAGCAACCCAGTGGGGTGAGGATGTGGGAGGGCGGCGCCCCCTCTCCCACGGTAGGGAGTTGGAATTTATTTTTGAAATTTGAAGTACGATTTGTTTTAAGTATTTTTAAGAGGTAACTTTTTAAGGGGTAACTTTTTCCACACAAATGGTGGTGGGTATTTGGAACAAGCTGCCAGAGGAGGTAGTTGAGGCAGGGACTATCCCAACATTTATGAAACAGTTAGATTGATACATGGATAGGACAGGATTGGAGTGATATGGACCAAAAGCAGGTAGTGTAGCTGGGACATGTTGGCCAGGGTGGGCAAGTTGGGCCGAAGGGCCTGTTTTCACACTATATCACTCTATGACTACATTATAATTCCACCATGCATAAATGCTTCAAAATCAAGTGGTTGAGTTTCATTGCCATATACTCAAGCAAAGAAACATAGAAAATAGGTGCAGGAATAGGCCATTCAGCCCTTCAAACCAGCACTGCCATTCAAAATGATCATGGCTGTTCATCTAAAATCTTTTCTGTTTTTTTCCCTATATCCCTTGATTTCGCTAACCCCAAGAGCTAAATGTAACTCTCTCTTGAAAACATCCATTGAATTGGCCACCACTGCCTTCTGTGGCAGAGATTTCCACAGATTCACAACTCTCTGGTTTGTCCTCATCTCAGTCCTAACTCGCCAGCCTCTTATTCTTAAACTGTGACCCGTGGTGCTGAACTCCCCCAACATCTGGAACCTTTTTCCTGCAGTTACAGCAAGTGAAAATCTAGCAGACATGCAGGATGCTCTCTCCAACCACCCCCACTTGAAGGCCACTATCTTCCACCGCTTCTACCCAGTGCTTGGTAACTACTTCCAGCAGCCACTGGTTGACCTCCAGGATGCACCGAGCCGCAGCCTGGTCCATGATGGTCACCAGGACAAATTCAGCACAGAGACTCTGACGGCAGTGGCACGACACTTCCGACACCTCCGATGGCCTGGGACGCTTGCACTGAGGCTTCTCCTTGGCCGAAGCAGCAGCGACCAACTCACCAGCCCGACAAACACTCGCCAGCCTCGGCTTCCCGTCCACATCAGCTCCCGCTGCTGCTTCTGCTTCCATCCCTCCCTCCGCCCCTGCTCTCCAACACCCGCGGCCCATGTAGTTGATATTAGTTTTGAAATTCTTGTTGATCACAGAATTTCTCATGACAGAGTGTGAGAAATTCTATGATCACCGTGAGAGCGTGAGAGTTGGGCGAAATGCATGAGTCTCCTGCTCAATGCGTGAGAGTTGGTAGTTCTGCCCCCTCTCAACCCCCCCCCCCCTCTCTCTCCCCCTATTTTAAAGGACTTACATGACCCTTCCCGTACACTGTGCTTTCACCATCTCAATTACACTGCCAACCTTCCTATTCATCATGGTGTGTGTCTGTATCACATTGGCTTTGCGCCATGTGAATTTCACTCAGACAGCACTCCTCCCGCTTGGCCTGTCCCCCGCCTGGTGAAGGAAGCGATGTGTGTGTGTGAGTTCCACTCTGACAATTCGCCGTTACAATCGCCATTTTTTCAGGCGACTACCGGTGATTTGACAGTCGCCGGCAGTAGCCTGAAAAATCACCTAAGTGGGACAGATCCATTAGTCTCAGTTTTGTTTCAAGATGTACAAGGTAATGGACTGTTTTGCCAGTTATGGAAAACTGCTACATTCCTAGAGCTGGCATACAGTGGCCTCAGAGTGCCAGAGACTCGGGATTAGTATAGTTTAGTTTATTATTGTCACGTTTACCGAGGTTCAATCCTGACCTGGGATGCTGTCTGTATGGAGTGTGTTCGTTCTTCCTGTGAATGCGTGGGTTTCCTTTGGGTGCTTCCATGGTGTCCTTCCACATCCCAAAGGCGTGGGAGCTTGTAGGTTAATTAGATTTTGTGAATTTTCCCTAGTGTGTAAGCGAGTGAAGAGAATAAAGTTGGGTTAGATTAGTGCATGATTATTGCAAATGGGTGGTTAAAGATCAGCATGAATTTGATGGGCCCAAGTTCATATTTACATGCTGTATCTTTCTCTTTCCGTCACAAACTGTACTGAATAGCATTAAAACTTACAGGACCAATTTCAACATGCAATGACCCGACCCATGGTTTTGAGTGGCAATTGAAGCTGTCAGCTGGTCAGTCTGTGTGACAGGTTAGACACAAGGAACTATAGATGCTGGTTTACTAAAAAAAAGACAGAAAGTGTAGGAGTAACTCAACGGGTTAGTCAATATCTCTGGAGAACATGGATAGGTGTCGTTTGGGTCATGACCCTTCTTTAGACTGATTGTTGTAACAGGGTGAAAGCTGGTAGACAGATGGGGCCGGGACAAAGCCTGGCAAGTGATAGGTGGATACAGACAAGGGGAATTTCATTGGCTGATGGTTGGACAAAGGCCAGAGATGAAAAGACAAAAAATGGTGAGAAGAGGAGATAAGCAAAGAAGAGGTATGAAATGTGAAGCCAGAAGATGTGAAATAGGTGTAAGCGGATGAGCGAAGGGGAAAGGGGGGCAGGATAGTTGGAGAAATGGGTGCACATCCATGGAGCAAAAGAGAGGGGGGAAAAATGTGGGGTGAGGGTTGTTGTTTGCAAGTTAGTTATCTAAAATTTCAGAATTTTATGTTCATTCCATTGGATTGCAAGCTACTTAAGCAGAATACTGTTGCTACTCAGATCAAATTATGTTAAAATAAGAGTGTTTTCAAATATACAGAGAATTTCATCTTTCTCGTGTTAGGGAGGCAATGATGGGTTTCATCAATTTAAAATTAGTTTTGATTAGCACCGTGGTTGACACAGATGCGGTTGGCCAAACGGTCTGTTCCTGTACTGTTCTGTGCTTCATGTATGAGTCCTCTATCTAGAATGAACAGACAGGTTTGGAGAACCATTGCTGGAATATGGAATACATATTTGGCAGCACATGAACAATTATACATGAGATCTATTGACTCATGGAGACTGTGTCACACAATCACTCATCATTTTACTTCCTACCAAACATAGGAATCTCTTAAATTACTCAAGAATAAGGTGATGAGGTGCAAATTTTGATAAAGCCCAGTTAAATATTTGAAGTAGACAAGTGACGTGACAAGAGTGTGGCTTAGAACCATTTGGTATAATTAAATTTTGTATGGACAGTGTGTTTTTCTGTGGACAAACATATTTGGTTCTCTTGTTTATCTATAAACATTTTTTATCAGTATGTGTTAAACTGATGATGTTTGTTTCCACAGTGCCTAAAAAAGACAATCTTTTGAGGCTCATGTATTTGCCAGTAAATAATACTTTATGATTTAGGGCTAATTGATGATGTTAAGACAGCTGTGAAGTGCTTTGGGACATCATGACAGAAATATGAAAAGTATCCTCTAAATGCAAATCCTTTTACTTTGAGTGATGTGAAGGGACCTCCTGTTGGTATAATAGGTCAACTTTCGCACATAATATGTGCAATTGAATGGATGTGTGCAAACAGCTGATTGAACAACTGTGATTCCAGGCAATTTGAGTTTCTATTCAATTTTGATAAATAGTAGCTGACTAGGACCATGATTTAGTTTTGAGAAAGATCTTAAACAATGACTGCAGTTTATTATGAAGGAATGCACATACCCTTGCAAACTAAACACTCGGGGCAATCG
The DNA here is from genome assembly GCA_035221665.1 of Okamejei kenojei. NCBI lineage: Eukaryota > Metazoa > Chordata > Chondrichthyes > Rajiformes > Rajidae > Okamejei > Okamejei kenojei. The sequence goes on from CM069139.1 coordinate 43,211,341, forward strand.
ACGATCCCGCGATCGGGGCGGTTGAAGCTCCTGTGGCTTGGAGCGCCCATATTTGGTCCCTAACCAAGGGACCGCGAGCTCCATGATGTTAATTGCTTAGCTTTTGCACGATGTTATAACTTTGATAAAACTTGCCAGGCTTTGTCCTGCCCCCACCTCTCTTCCAGCTTTCTTCCCCGTAGTACAATCAGTCTGAAAGAAGTGTCCCAACCTGAATTATTGCCTATCATGTCCTCCAGAGATGCTGGTTGACCCATTTAATTACCCCCACATTTTGTGTCCTTTTTGGGAACCAGCTTCTGCAGTTCTTTGTGTCTCCAGCAACTGTTTTCTGTCCTGTCCTCTGGGGCTGACATTACAGAGTTTGTACGTTATTGCTGTGACCACATGGATTTGCTTCCAGGTGTTCCAGATTCCTCTCACATCCCAAAGACATGTAGGTTGGTAGATTAACCAGCTGCTTCAAATTACCACAAGGGTGCAGATGAGTGGTAAATGAGTGGTAGAGTGGTAGAATAGAACAGATGAAAATGTGGGCCGAATGAAATGGGATCAGTATAGAATTAGTGTAAATTAGCCATCTTGACTACGTCTTGCCACAGGCTGATGATTTGCGCAACTCCCCTTCACTTTAATCCAAGGCAAGCGCAGTCATGACTTCAGGACCCGTACCGCCCAACTGGGCGAAGCAAGATCACCACAGGAGCGCGTGCAGCTGCAAAGAAGCGCATCACAGAAGCTCAGAGGAAACGCGCTGCTCGCAAGGCTCGAGCCACTTCAAATTCTACTGCAACACCCTCCCAACTGGGTCCCATATGCGGGCCAGCCTTCCGGGCCCAGATTGGTCTCACCGACTACGAAGGACGAACAACAACAACAAAAACAGTGTAAATGGTGCTTGATGGTTGGCATAGATTTGGTGAGCTGAAAGGGTTGTTTCAGCAACTTATGACTCTGTATGGCCTATTAATTTCCTCCTGTGACACTCAGGATAGAATTACTGTTTGTGGAGTCTAATGTCTGATATTCACGCATGGTGGCCTGTTCAATGTTGCTGGCATAGAGTAACTGAGGCCTCAGTGCAGAGGATATCAGTCTGGGAGAGGATGTTGATGTTGGTTCATTAATCCTTCCCATGCCCAATGCATTATAATGATCACTGTCCTCTTACAGGCTTCTGAGATCTGCATTCTTACCCCAGGGCACAAGAAATATACCAGCAATACTGAAATGTGGTTTTGTTTGGAGATAAACTAAATAGGAAATTAAAATAATTAAGCCGTAAATCAGAAAGATATAAAGGAAGGAAAAAACATGTTTCTCTTTCAGAATTGTGATTACCCTTAATCATTTTGAACACAAATGAAACAGGTGTCATTAGGATAGCTTGTTTGCACAGCTGGTTGAGCTGCCACCTCACAGCGCCAAAGACTTGAGTTCGTTCCTGATCTCGGGTGCTGTCGGTATGGAATTTTCACTGTCTCTCTGTGAATTTTCACATTGTATCTGCTCCACCATCTTCTCCGATTAGTACCCAGGACGCATCTTCATTCTGAAATATGCACTTTCTCTTTCCACTAATGCAGCCTATATTGGGTTGTAGAGTCATCCAATTCAGACCATCAAGTACCAATCCATCTAATCCCATTTAGCTTGATGATAGAAAAACATGCTGGAGAAACTCAGCGGTGAGGCAGCATCCATGGAGTGAAGGATTAGGTGATGTTTCGGGTTGAGACCCTTCTTCAGAATGATGTGGGGATGGGGGTGGCAGGATGACGAAGGAAAAAACGGAGACAGTAGGCTGTGGGAGAGCTGGGGAGGGGAAGGAGGGAGAAAGCAAGGACTACCTGAAATTGGAGGTCAATGTTCATACCGCTGGGGTGTAAACTACCCAAGCGAAATATGAGGTGCTGCTCCTCCAAATTGCAGTGGGACTTACTCTGGCCATGGAGGAGGCCCAGGACAGAAAGGTTGGATTCGGAATGGGAGGGGGAGTTGAAGTGCTGAGCCATCGGGAGATCAGGTTGATTAATGCAAACTGAGCTGAGGTGTTGGGCGAAGTGATCGCCAAGCCTGCGCTTGGGCTCACCGATGTAGAGCAGTTGACACCTAGAACAGTGGATGCAATAGATGAGGTTGGAGGAGGTGCAGGTCAGGCACATGCCATGAGTAATTACTCAGGGTAGGCAGTCAGCCGGCTTTTAAAAAAATCTTAAACTGTGCATGCGCAGATTGTTCTCTTCGTAAAAAATAAAAAATAAGAAACAATTCAATTTTCCCAAGTCTTCTCAATCTCCTTCATTTTTAAATTACTGAATGGGTGGGAGACGGAGGATGAAGGCAGGTGGATAGATGGTGGGAAAAATGGGAGCACACCGGTACGTTGAACCAGTTGTCATCTTATTGAATGACAATACTAATTCATGGGTCCAATTGGAGGAAGAGATCCTTTCACAGCGTGTGGAGAGTCTGTGCCAGGGGTTAAAGATGCGAGAAGGCAGAAGAGGGTCGAAGATCATATCAGTAACTCACTCACCGCTGCCGCAGCGCTCCGGGCAAGGACAGCAGAACTGGCCGCCACTTCCGGGGATAGAAGCAGCTTGGGTCGACACCAGAACCGGCTGCCCTTCAGCGCCTTCTGATCACCTCTGGCAGTGTTCTTCGTCTGAGCAGCTCTCACCTGCCGCTCGCCGGCTTCGCTCATGTCAACCGCGTCCCGCAAATCCTTAAATTCCCACAGCCAAGTAACCTCAACTGGTCCCGTGAACACGCTGTCGGAATTTAAAGATTTGTGGGAAGCCGGCCGGCGAGCGGCAGGTGAGAGATGTTCAGACGGAGCACACTGCCAGAGGTGAGTGGGGACCAGCAGAGGGGGCTGAAGTGGCTGAAGTGGCAGGGTCCCGGTGGCCACTCATAGTCACCTGAGCTGCTTCCTTCCTTGGAAGTGGCGACCAGTTGTGCTGTCCATGATTGGAGCGCTGCGGCAGCCACCCGGCCACAATAAAACCATATAGCAATTACAGCACGGAAACAGGCCATCTCGGCCCTTTTAATCCATGCCGAACACTTACTCTCACCTAGTCCCATCTACCTGCACTCAGACTGGAGCGTGGCAAGTGGGTTATTGATCCCAATCCCCTTCACAACGCCAGACTCCCCAAACACTGTGAACAGAGCTCTCCCCCCACCCTGGGAAATACAGTATTTAAAAACATAAAGCACCAAGAAATGCACTTACCATGTTATTGGTACATTAAGTCCATTCTTCACTCTTTGTTTCCTGAAATACTATTAAAATAATGGCAATCCATATTTGAAAATTCCACAAAGAAACTCGCGCTGCGCATGCGCAGTACTGCAAAGGCAGAATTTCTGCTGCCTTCAGCTTCCCTTGAAACTGACGGCTCAGGCAGCACTGATGGCATGTGGGCTGCACAGAGCTTTGCGTGTTACAAGTGCTGCAGATGAAAGGCACGGAGAATTATGCCTGCATAGGAGATCGATCTCTTAGATAGGCATAATTCTCCCATGCCTTTACTATTTATATTTAATAATTGCCAATTCATAATTTTAGTCAGAGTAGGCAGTGCCTACCTTGCCTACCCTGACGGCACGTGCCTGGTGCAGGTGAACCTCTGCCTCACCTGGAAAGACTGCTTGGGTCCTTGGATGGAGTCGAGGGGGGAGATAAAGCGACAAGTGCAGCATTTCCTGTGGTTGCAAGGGAAAGTACCAGGGGAGGGGTTGGGAAGGGACAAATTGACCATGGAGTTATGGAGGGAGCGGTGTCTGCAGAAAGCCGAATGGGGAGGAGATGGGAAGATGTGGCCAGTGGTGGGATCCCGTTGGAGGTGACGAAAATGTCGGAGGATTAGCTGTTGTATGTGACGGCTGGTAGGCTGGAAAGTGAGGACAAGGGGACTCTGTCCTTGTTACGTGTGGGGGGATGGGGAGTGAGAGCGGAACTACAGGATATAAAGGAGACCTTGGTGAGAGCCTCATCTACAGTCGAAGAGTAAACCCCCGCTCCCTAAAGAATGAGGACATCTCCGATGCTCTGATATGGAACACATCATCCTGGGTATAGATGCAGTGTAGACGGAGGAATTGGAAGTAGGGGATAGTCCTTACAGGGTGGGAAGAGTGTAGTCCAGATAGCCATGGGAGTCTAAAGAAGGGTCTCGACCCGAAACGTCGCCTATCTCCTTCGCTCCTTAGATGCTGCTGCACCCGCTGAGTTTCTCCAGCATTTTGTGTAACCCTAGCCATGGGAGTCAGTGGGTTTGTAGTAGATGTCGGTCAGTAATCAGTCGGAAATGGTCCAGGTGAGTAGGGAGATGTCAGAAATGGTCCAGGTGAATTTGAGTGCCAGATGGAAGTTTGTGGTGAAATGGATGAAGTCAGTGAGTTCTGCATGGGTGCAGGAAGTGGCACCAATGCAGTCATCAATGTAGCGGAGGTGGAGTTCAGGGATAGGGCCAAGGTACTCCATGAACAAGGATTGTTCAACCAAAAAGGTCCAAAGCAGGTAGATGGCCATGAGGGGGAGTCCAAGAGGAGGGGATCCATTGGAGATGGGAGAGGCAGTCATCACTAGGGGGTGAGGACTCCTTCCCATGGAAAAAACGCTTGGATGCAGAGGCGACGGAGGAAGAGCTCCACATCGTGGTGGACATGGAACTCTTTGAGGTGGGGACGGAAGGGAACAAAGGTGAGGCCTCTGCTGAGTACAGACTGTTCGGTATCAGAGAGGTGGTGGTTAGGGGAGATGGTGAACATGCGGCAAGGATGGAGGTTGGGGCCGAAGGAAGGCAGGTGAGTGGACGGAGGCCGAGGCGATGTCTGGTAGGGGGGGTGGTAGGTGGTCATGAAGGATGGGTGTATGTGGACTATAGTGTGGGTAGGGAGTAGCTGGGGTCATGTGGTACAAGGGGGAAGGGAAAGACCCAGTAGAACCCCAACTAAGGTTCCCTGTGTTGGGATGGGGGGGAGCACTAGGACCCAGCAGAGTCAGACCCTGTGGTGTGAGAGTCTGCAGCGTGGAGACTTCAGGCCCCGTGCTCAGCTAGGACTCAGGTAAGGTGACGGCTGCGGGTTGCTGGTGGGTGGTGGAGTGGCGAGAGTCTGTAGAGTCACTGGTGGAGGCCCACAGGGAGTGGAGTCCGGGTCAGCAGGCGAAGCGTCGGAAGACCCGGTCAGCGGATGGCCGGTGAGGCAGCAAGGGTCGGCGGTTCCAGTGAGGTTGCGAAAGTCTGAGGTACCGGTGTGGCTGCAAGGTTTGGCGTCATCGGTGATCTCCCGGTGGCTCAGCACTTCAACTCCCCCTCCCATTCCGAATCCGACCTTTCTGTCCTGGGCCTCCTCCATGGCCAGAGTGAGTCCCTCCGCAAATTGGAGGAGCAGCACTTCACATTTCGCTTGGATAGTTTACACCCCAACATTGGCTTCTCCAATTTCAGGTTGACTTTGCTTTCTCCCTCCTTCCCCTCCTTTCCCAGCTCTCCCACAGCCTACTGTCTGTGCCTCTTCCGTTCTTCTTCCCGCCCCCCACCCCCACATCAGTCTGAAGAAGGGTCTCGACTCGAAATGTCATCTATTCCTTCGCTCCATGGATGCTGCCTCACCCGCTGAGTTTCTCCAGCATTTTTGTCTACCTTCCATTTTTCCAGCATTTGCAGTTCTTTCTTAACCATTTAGCTTGATCCATTGCCTACCATTTATTGATGATTCAGATACTCATTTAATGCTAATTTAGTCATTGCTGCAGCTTTAATAGCCAGGGACATCAAAAGTGACCTAGTGAGGTCAGGCAAATGTTCAGTGTAAAGAGCTCACACAGGTTGAAACACAAGCATCGTTATTGTTCAGGTCATCAACTACACAGCAGGTCATAGAAACATAGAAACATAGAAATTAAGTGCAGGAGCAGGCCATTCGGCCCTTCGAGCCTGCACCGCCATTTAATATGATCATGGCTGATCATCCAACTCAGTATCCTGTACCTGCCTTCTCTCCATACCCCCTGATCCCTTCAGCCACAAGGGCCACATCCAACACCCTCTTAAATATGGCCAACGAACTGGCCTCAACTACCTTCTGTGGCAGAGAATTCCACAGATTCACCACTCTCTGTGTGAAAAATGATTTTCTCATCTCGGTCCTAAAAGACTTCCCCCTTATCCTTAAACTGTGACCCCTTGTCCTGGACTTCCCCAACATCGGGAACAATCTTCCTGTATCTAGCCTGTCCAACCCCTTAAGAATTTTGTAAGTCTCTATGAGATCACCCCCCAATCTTCTAAATTCCAGCGAGTACAAGCCAAGTCTATCCAGTCTGTCTTCATATGGAAGTCGTGCCATCCCTGGAATCAGTCTGGTGAACCTTCTCTGTACTCCCTCTATGGCAAGAATGTCTTTCCTCAGATTAGGAGACCAAAACTGTACGCAATACTCCAGGTGTGGCCTCACCAAGACCCTGTACAACTGCAGTAGAACCTCCCTGCTCTTGTACTCAAATCCTTTTGCTATGAATGCCAACATACCATTCGCTTTCTTCACAGCCCGCTGCACCTGCATGCCTACTTTCAGTGACTGGTGTACCATGACACCCAGGTCTCGCTGCTTCTCCCCTTTTCCTAATCAGTTACCATTCAAATAATAGTCTACCTTCCTGTTTTGCCACCAAAGTGGATAACATCACATTTATCCACATTATACTGCATCTGCCATGCATTTGCCCACTCACCCAGTCTATCCAAGTCATCCTGCAGCCTCCTAGCATCCTCCTCACAGCTAACACTGCCCCCCAGCTTAGTGTCATCCGCAAACTTCGAGATGTTACATTTAATTCCCTCGTCCAAATCATTAATGTATATTGTAAATAGCTGGGGTCCCAGCACTGAGCCTTGCGGCACTCCACTAGTCACTGTCTGCCATCCTGAAAAGGACCCGTTCACTCCTACTCTTTGCTTCCTGTTTGCCAGCCAGTTCTCTATCCACATCAATACTGAACCACCAATACCGTGTGCTTTAAGTTTGAATACCAATCTCTTGTGTGGGACCTTGTCGAAAGCCTTCTGAAATTCCAGATACAACACATCCACTGCTTCTCCCTTATCCACTCTACTAGTTACATCCTCAAAAAATTCAATAAGATTCGTCAGACATGATTTACCCTTCATAAATCCATGCTGACTTTGTCCAATGATTTCACCACTTTCAAAATGCGCTGCTATCCCATCTTTAATAATTGACTCTAGCAGTTCCCCCACTACCGATGTTAGACTAACTGGTCTGTTATTCCCCGTTTTCTCTCTCCCTCCCTTTTTAAAAAGTGGGGTTACATTAGCTACCCTCCAATCCTCAGGAACTACTCCAGAATCTAAAGAGTTTTGAAAAATTATCACTAAGCCATCTGCTATTTCTGGGGCTACTTCCTTAAGTACCCTGGGATGCAGCCTATCTGGCCCTGGGGATTTATCGGCCTTTAATCCATTCAATTTACCCAACATCACTTTCCGGCTAACCTGTATTTCACTCATTTCCTCCATCTCATTTGACCCACGATCCCCTGCTATTTCCTGCAAATTATTTATGTCTTCCTTAGTGAAGACAGAACCAAAGTAGTTATTCAATTGGTCTGCCATGTCCTTGTTCCCCATGATCAATGCACCTGTTTCTGACTGCAAGGGACCTACATTTGTTTTAACTAATCTTTTGCGCTTCACATATCGATAAAAACTTTTGCAGTCAGTTTTTATGTTTCCTGCCAGTTTACTTTCATACTCCATTTTCCCTTTCCTAATTAAGCCCTTTGTCCTCCTCTGTTGGTCTCTGAATTTCTCCCAGTCCCCTGGTAGGCTGCTTTTTCTGGCTAATTTTTACGCTTCATCTTTTTCTTTGATACTATCCCTGATTTCCCTCGTTATCCACAGATGCGCCGCCTTTCCTGATTTATTCTTTTGCCATACTGGGATGAACAATTGTTGTAGTTCATCCATGCAGTCTTTAAATGCCTTCCATTGCATATCCACCGACAACCCTTCAAGAATCAATTGCCAGTCCATCTTGGCCAATTCACGTCTCATACCCTCAAAGTTACCTTCCTTTAAGTTCAGGACCCGTGTTTCTGAATTAACAATGTCGCTCTCCATCCTAATGAAGAACTCAACCATATTATGGTCACTCTTGCCCAAGGGGCCATGTACAACAAGGCTGCTAACTAACCCTTCCTCAATACTCAATATCCAGTCTAGAATAGCCTGCTCTCTCGTTGCTTCCTCCACATGTTGGTTTAGAAAATTATCCCGCATACATTCCAAGAAATCCTCTTCCTCAGCACCCCTGCCAATTTGATTCACCCAATCTATATGTAGATTGAAGTCACCCATTATAACGGTTTTACCTTCGTTGCACACTTTTCTAATTTCCTGTTTGATGCCATCCCCAACTCCACTACTACTGTTAGGTGGCCTGTACACAACACCCACTAGCGTTTTCTGCCCCTTAGTGTTTCGCAGCTCCACCCATATCGATTCCACATCCTCCAAGCTAATGTCATTCCTTTCTATTGCGTTAATCTCCTTTCTAACCAGCAACGCTACCCCATCTCCTTTTCCTCTCTGTCTATCCTTCCTGAATATTGAATATCCCTGGATGTTCAGCTCCCAGCCTTGGTCACCCTGGAGCCATGTCTCCGTGATCCCAACTATATCATAATTATTAATAGCTATCTGCACATTCAACTCATCCACCTTATTACGAATGCTCCTCACATTGAGACACAAAGCCTTCAGGCCTGTTTTTACAACACTCTTGGCCATTTTACAATTATGTTGAAAAGTGGCCCTTTTAGATTTTTGCCCTGGATTCGTTTTCCTGCCACTTTTCACCTCGCTACCTATTGCTCCTATCCTCATTTTACACCCCTCTGTCTCTCTGCTCACACATTTAAGAAACCCTCCACTTCTTATTCTCCGTTTGTTATTTTTTTCTTCTTTCCTCCCTACGTGTTGCGTCTGACTGCTTCACTTCTCTGCCTCCTGCCTCACAAACGGACTACTTGCCTTCTCTATTTGAGTCCCTCCCCCCAACCGATCTAGTTTAAAGTCTCCCCAGTAGCCTTTGCAAATCTCCCCGCCAGGATATTGGTTCCCCTCGGGTTCAAGTGCAACCCGTCCTTTTTGTACAGGTCACACCTTCCCCAAAAGAGGTCCCAATGATCCAGAAACTTGAATCTCTGCGCTCTGCACCAGTCCTTTAGCCACGCATTTATCCTCCACCTTGCTCCATTCCTACTCTCACTGTCGTGTGGCACAGGCAATAATCCTGAGATTGTTACCTTTGCGGTCCTTCTCCTTAACACTCTTCCTAACTCCCTAAATTCTCCTTTCAGGACCTCCTCTCTTTTTCTACCTATGTCATTGGTACCTATATGTATCACGACCTCTGGCTCCTCTCCCTCCCATTTCAAGATATCTTGGAGACGTTCAGTCACATCCCGGACCCTGGCACCAGGGAGGCAAACTACCATCCGGGTCTCCTGACTGCGTCCACAGAATCGCCTATCTGACCTCCTAACTATAGAGTCCCCTATTACTGCTGCCCTCCTCTTCTTTTCCTTACCCTTCTGAGCAACATGGCCGGTCTTTGTACCAGAGGCCCGGTCGCTGTTGCTACCCCCAGGTAGGCTGTGCCCCCCAACAGTACTCAAACAGGAGTACTTATTGCCAAGGTGTACAGCCACCGGGGTACTCTCTAGTCTCTGCCTCTGCCCCTTGCCTCTCCTAACCGTGACCCACTTTTCTGCCTCCTGTGGTTTTGGAGTGACCACCTGTCTGTAGCTCCTCTCTATGGCTTCCTCACTCTCCCTGACCAGACGGAGGTCATCGAGCTGCTGCTCCAGGTACCGAATACGGTCCATTTGGAGCGCCATCTTGACGCACCTGGCGCAGATGTGGACGTCTGGAGAGCTATCTGACTGCATGACTTCCCACATCTATTATCCAGAACAGTAAACTGCCCTGGCACTCATCCTCCCCCTTACCCTGGATACAATACAATACAATGTACAATACAATGCAAGGATTTTAGCTGAAAGAAATCAGCAGGGATCTGAGTGCCAATCAGCTGCTCCCTCGAGTCGTCTTCCACCAATCAGCGGCTTCCTCAACTACGAGCTGCGAATGGAACGCTACAGATTTGGGCTCCTCCCACTGCAACCGCTCCTGGGCCTCTGTCTATATATAATCTGTATTATATATATATTTTTTTATTTTTTATTTTTATTAAACACAAAACGTTATCCTTTAAACTTTAGTACTAAATACTGAACCCTTAACTCCCAGAATCCTTAACTCCCAGTTAATGTATTAATGAAATGTAAAAATGTAAACCCCTGGTTGCACCCAATCAGCTGCTTCCTCTGGTCCTCTTCAACCAATCAGAGGCTTCCACCAGATTCCCTCTCTGGAAGATGGAACCAAAGATGGAACGTTGCAGATTTCAGTCTCACAGCGCAGGTAACTCCACCCTCTCGCACCAACGGCTCCCCGGGCCTCTGTGAAAAGCAAGCCCCGCACTAGATTTATACTCACAACACAGGGAACTCCACCCTCTCGCACCAACGGCTCCCCGGGCCTCTGTGAAAGCAAGCCCCGCGCTAGATTTATACTCACAGCGCAGGGAACTCCACCCTCTCGCACCAACGGCTCCCCGGGCCTCTGTGAAAGCAAGCCCCGCGCTAGATTTATACTCACAGCGCAGGGAACGCCACCCTCTCGCACCAACCGCTCCCCGGGCCTCTGTGAAAAGCAAGCCCCGCACTAGATTTATACTCACAGCGCAGGGAACTCCACCCTCTCGCACCAACGGCTCCCCGGGCCTCTGTGAAAGCAAGCCCCGCGCTAGATTTATACTCACAGCGCAGGGAACGCCACCCTCTCGCACCAACGGCTCCCCGGGCCTCTGTGGAAAGCAAGCCCCGCGCTAGATTTATACCTACAGCGCAGGTCTCGCACGCTCCCCGGGCCTCTGTGAAAAGCAAGCCCCATGCTAGATTTATACTCACAGCACAGGTAACTCCACCCTCTCGCACCAACGGCTCCCCGGGCCTCTGTGGAAAGCAAGCACCGCGCTAGAGGTGCATCAGGACCCTGGAGTGCTGAGCGCCGTTCCTTCACTGGAAGAAGGTGTTGACGGTTGCGTCTGGAGATGGTACCACCGACGTTGACCAGGTAGGAACGTGGTTCCTTTGTGTGGCCATGAATGAACCCTAGTTTGGTATGTCCTTTGTCTGTCTGTAGTCGGACCACTTGACCTTGGATGAGTGGCTTAAGTGGTTTGCTGGTTTTATCATAAGTACGTTTCTGTGCGTCTCAATTGGACTGCACGCGCTTTTGAACTACAACAGGGCTGAAAACTTGTTAGAATGGTTGTTGTTCGCTGGTGGCGCATGGTGCTCGAGATAGTGTCTGCGATGTGCATGTCTTTACCTTTTTTGTATACAATGCGAAAATCAAACTGTTGTAGCTGCATCATCATGCGTTGAAGTCTTGCTGGGGCAGCATGTATCGGTTTGCACAGGATGGTGACTAGCGGCTGGTGATCAGTCTCTATCGTAAAGGTTTTCCCAAAAATAAAGGCTTTGCATAACGCTGCTCAGTATCCGTTAGGGTGCGCGAAGCGTAGGATACCGGCATGGCATCACCGTTGAAATAGGTCTGCAGGCATGCTGTGCCTAGTCCATACTGTGATGCATTGCAGGTGATTGTGACTGGCAGGTTGATTTTGAAGTAAGACAGGATGGGAGCACTGGCGAGCTGGAGTTTTAAAGTCTCGAAGGCTCGCTGGTGGTTTGGGTACCAGGACCAGGTGTTGTCCTTGGGAGTTAGTTGACGCAGAGGGGCTGACAATTTTCTGAGATTGGGGATGAATTTCCCCAGGTAGTTGACCATGCCTAAAAACCGTTATTGGCTGGTGACGGCAGTTGGTACTGGCAGCTCATTGATTGCTGCAGCCTTCATCGGATCAGGTTTTAACCCATTGCTGGTGAACACGTGACATATGTAGGTGACTTTGGGAACTCTGAACTTGCACTTCAGAGTGCTCAGTTTTAAATTAATGTCTCTGGCATGGTCCAGCACCTTACGTAGGTTGGCATCATGCTCGGTCGCATCTCGGCCATAAACTAGGATGTCGTCAACAATGATGGCACAAGGAAGTTGTGCGAACAGTTGTTCCATTGCACGCTGGAAGACTTCGCTAGCAGAGCTGATACCGAAGGGCATTCTTAGGAATCGGTAACGGCCGAATTGGGTGGCGAAGGTTGTTAACGCCGATGAGGCACGGTCTAACGAGATTTGCCAAAAGGTGCTTTTGGCATCCAGAACTGAGAACACCGCTGCGTTACTGATTTGTGTTGCTACGCTACAATGTTTTCTCACGCTTACCATGCGGGACGCGGTGAGGAGTACGTATGATCGGTCAACAATGGTCAACAATGATCTTATATATGGGGTACACAAAATGCTGGAGAAACTAAGCAGGTGCAGCAGCATCTATGGAGCGAAGGAGATAGGCAACGTTTCGGGCCGAAACCCTTCTTCAGACGATGATATATGATCTTATATATTGTAGGTAACTTTGCCGAGTTTGTCGTCAAACAAGTCTTTGTAGTTGGATAGCATCTGTTTTGTTGGTTCCTCAGTCAGACAGAGTTTGTGGACAGCACGCTCGAAATAGATCAGACCCAGGTCATGGCAGGGTCTCAGACATCACAGGAAAACCAGAAGAGCTACCTGCCTTCCTTCAGACCCATTCAGGGGTAAGCGTGAAAATAAAATGGAGTGTAAAGTTGGAGAAAGAAGCAGTAAAGGTGAAACAAAGTTCCTTCTTCTGTTTGTTCCAAGGCAAGGATCTAAACTAATAGACCAGAACTGCCCACAGTGCTGTTTTCCTAGTAATTTCTGGTTTTATTGCAGATTTCCATCATTTACAGTTGTTTGATCTTCATTTGTCTTCTATATATACAGTCTGTCCATCAGACCAATAGACAAATCCTCTTATCACTGCCTTCACATTAATGAACTGATGATCAATGGTCAGTGTGGACTCGGAGAGCTGAAGGGCCTGTTCTCATGCTGTATTTCTAAAGTAAACTAAACTACTTTACTTTATAGTTCCTTAGGTATCACTTCCCTGCACCCCTGTGTTATGCACGTTTTCAATGGAACCCACTAGATTTAGGGTTATTATTATCATGTGTGCCAAACAATGAAAAGGTTTGTTCTGCATAAATAAATACATTCAAGTCAAATCAAGTATAATCGGCAGATACAGAGGCCCTTTGGCCCACCGAGTCCTCAACAAAACCAATCCCCACACATTAAACCTATCCTACACACACTAGGGACAAACCTTGGTGAAAATCCACGCGGTCACAGGGAGAACATACAAGCTCCGTATAGACAGCACCCGTAGTCGGGATCGAGCCCAGGTCTCTGTCGCTGTGAGGCAGCAACTCTACCGCTAAGCCTCTGTGCCGCCCTGTTTGTACTGGATTTTTTTAGAGATACGGCATGTAAACAGATTCTTTGGGCTACTGAGACCACACCGACCACCGACCACCCATTCATACTAGTTCCATGTTATCCCACTTTCTCGTCCATTCCTTACACATGTGGCCTTTCTTTACAGAGACCAATGAACCTATAATCCCGCTTATCTTTGGGTTGTGGGAGGAAACCAGAGCATCCGGAAGAAACTCACGTAGTCACCGGTAAACTCTGCACAGACAGCATCCAAGGTCAGGATTGCACCAAGATCTCTGGCACTGTAAGGCAGCAGCTCTACCCGCTGTTCCACCATGCTGCTCCTGTCTTCCACTTTCACAGTTACTAGACTTGCCTTTTTATTCGGAATGTATTTGAAAGCATTACTCTTGTAATCATGTTTACACCTCAGAGTTGCTGCAGTTAATTGTGGGATTCTCAGGCTCATTTTAACAAGGCAGTGATGTAGTCACTCAATGACCCCTTGAGAGTATCATTGAATGGCTGTGAATCTTCGCCATCTCATCCTTGATGTCAGAGTAATGTGTTTGCTCAAGTTTGTTCTTACCCTCCAAGTCTATTGCAGACACATGGTGAAACATGAAGAGCTCAAACAATCTGTGTTTGAGGGCTCATCATAAACGGCTTCTTAAACTTTACATGTACTTTGCTTCTCTTTCCACAGATTCTGCCTGATATTGAATTATAGAGCCATCAAGCACAAAAACAGGGTGACCAAGTTGAGAAAGAAGTACCTATGTATCTAATCCCATACAGCAGTGCTTGTCCATTGCCTTCCATGCCTTGATGATTCGGATGTTCATTTAGCTACTCCTTAAATGCATGTGTGTCTCTGCTCCATCAGCATTTCAGGTCAATACTCAGCATCCAGTGAAGTTCAGGCACAGATTCCTTACTATAACTTCAATAGCAAGGGACACCAAAGGAAAACCTAGCAAACTCAAGTAACTCAGTGGGTCAGACCACATCTCTGGAGGGAATGGATAGGCATAGCTTCCCAACCCGAAACGTTGCATATCTATGTCATCCAGTGTTGAGTTACTCCAGCACTTTGTGTCATTTATCTAGTTAATTGCCTTGTGAAAGAATTATATTTATCAGCACCATGAAAATAATTCAAACAGTTTCAAATTGATTATGAAGTAAATGCTGATCAATGTGTAAAATCTTACAACATTTATTGTTAAAAGAGATGAAAAGAAATATATGTGAACTGTGTGATCAAAGAAAAAACATTAAAAAGGAATATCAGGTTCATCAGCATCTATATGAAGGTTAATATTTGATGTTTACCCCATTGACACAACTGTATTGATGAGAGCCAACAAGCCCATTCCCAGGATTAAAGCCCCTGTCCCACTTTCACGACCTAATTGGTGACCTCTGCTGAGTTTGCCCTTGACTGATACTCGCAGCATGGTCGCCACAAGGTCGTAGGAGGTCTTTGTAACTCTTCCCCATGCTCGTGAGTGGTCTCCGCGTACTCGTGGCCTCAAGTAGGTTGTGCCTTTTTTTCCAGCCTGATAAAAAATGTCCACGAGTAAAAAAGGTTGGCATGGAAAATATGATACATTTTACTCGTACGTAGGTCATAAATAGGTCGTAGTAGGTCGTGATGGTAGTCGTAGATAGTCGTAGGTAGTCGTAGGTCGGTAAATGGCCTGAGAAAAAATGCAAACATGGCATCATTTTATCATGTGATCATTTTCCACTCGTAGCTAGTCGTAGTTGGTCTTAGGTGTGGAAGACTGCGGTCGAGGGGGGGTCGGGGGGGGGGGTCGTAGACATAGTCGTAGACATAGACATAGGAGATCGTAGACATAGTCGTAGGAGGTCGTAGACATATTTGTAGGAGGTCGTAGGAGGTCTTTTACTTTGGCGAGTCAACACGACCTTGACTTTTTTTTCAACTCGTCTAGGGTTTTCTAAACTCCTGGATTAGGTAGCCCAAGCGGGGCGGGCCCTTCATTGGGACTTCCCCAGTGGGTAAAGCTGGCCTTTATTCCCCTACGGAACAAGAGAGGGGAAGGAAAGTAAAATGTTTTCAATGTTTTAGCACATGAGTGCCATTCCTGCTTGCTTTGTCACTGGTAGAGCTGCTGCCCCACAGCACCAGAGACCCTGACCTCAGTTGCTGTTGGTGTGGATTATGCATGTTCTCCTTGTGACCACATGGGTTTTCTCTGGGTGCACGGGTTTCTTCACGCATCCCAATGGCGTGCGGGTTTGCAGGTTAATTGGCCTCTGTAAAATTGACCCGAATGTGTAGGATGAGAATGCGGGATAACACAGAACTAGTGTAAACGGTAATCGATGGGCGATGTGGACTCAGTGCGTCAAAGTGTCTGTTTCCATGCTGTATCTCTGATACTAAACAAAAACCTCATTTAACCCTTAGCTCTGTAAACTTTGTTCTAACTGGTAATATTCTTAAAGATAGAGGACTGATTTTGAAAAATCAGAGAAGAGGAGATTATTTTGGTGAAGAGGAGATTGCTTCACTGACAGGGAAAAGTGCTTCATGGTGGGTTTGTACAGGCACAGCTGCTATTGAAAGCAATCTGTGTAAGGAACAGCTCACAGTTTGTCCTTAAATAATGCACCTAAAATCAAATCCAATTTGTGCAGCTTGCAGATATTTATGTTGCTGGAAGGAAATAAATAGCATTTCTTTAATAGTGAAGTGAAAATAGCAGATGCTGACGGAAGAAATTTTACTTTAACCACATTTTTCCAGCTTTCTCTACCCTACTACAATCGAAACATCGAAATATCATTTTTGGAAAGCCAAAACATCACCCGTCCATTCCATCCACTGATGCTGCCTGACCCACTGGATTACTCCAGCATTTTGTGTGTTGCTCAAGATTTTACGACGTTTGCTGTTAATTGTGTCTGCATTTATTGCCCAATTCTTAACAGTCCTTTGAGAAAATGGCAGTGAGCAGCCTTCTTGGACTGCTGCAGACCTTTTGGTGAAATTATTAATTGGGCACTGTTGTAGGCAAATTTCAAGATTTAGACCTAGCAAAGGTGAAAAAGCAGTGGTCCATTTCCAAGACAGAATGATGAGCAACATGTAAGTGTATCTCATTTGTATGCATCTTTGTCCTTAGCATTAGATGTTGAGGGTTTGGAAGTGGTATCGAGAAAGTTGCTTACTGCTACCAGTACAGCACTAAACAATTATCCCTACTTCAGTAAAACCTACTGTCCAGGACAAAAAATGGTTCCAGCATCAGTAGTTAAGCATTTCTTTGTGGAGCCAGGGAATGTAGGAGTACCCCCAAATTAACCTCTCACCCACCAAAATTAGCTTAGTAGTAGAAGACTGAGCATCAAAGTGCAGAGTTGTTATTTGGATTGGAGGCCTGTGACCAGTGTCGTGCTGCATTGATCTGTGCATTTGTTTTCCTGTTGTTTGTTATCTATATTTATGATTTGAAAGAATGATATTGCACTTTGGAAAATTAAATAAGGGCATACAGTACATACACAGTAAATGTCATAGCCCTGGAGAGTGATGTAGAACAGAGAGACCATGCGGCATTGGTACATAATTCCCTTAGAGTGTTAAGTTTAGAATTGTTTAGTTTATTGTCACGTATACCGAAGCACAGTGAAAAGCTTTTGTTGCATGCTAACCCGTCAGCAGAAAGACTTTACATGATCATAATTGCGCTATCCACAGTGCACAGATGTAGGAAATAATGCTTTGTGCAAGGTAAAGGTCAGATAGTCCGAGTGTCTCCACTGAGGTAGATAGTAGCTCAGGACCGCTCTCTTGTTGTTCATAGGATGGTTCAGTTGCCTGATGGGGTGGGAGATTGCAACCTTCAGCTGGTCCACCCTGTTTCGACTAATGTAATCAACCCGACGTGCACAAACAAGATCAAATGGAACAAGATCAAATTGTAACAAGACGGGTAAGGGGAAGAGGCGAGCCGGAGCAAAATTTGTATTTTGCTCCGCGGGAGTGCTGTCTGTGAACGGCTGCCTCATACCCCTGCACAGTCACCGGTTGAGAGCGGGGCACTGCAGACTTGGTGCTACAAAGCACGGAGCCAGTGCCAGACGGGCGAGGCAACACACAAGTCTGTCAGGCCCACGCCAGCAGCACCCAATAGAGGGCTGCTTGATAGCACCCTCATTGATGAGGCGCGTGCAATGGGTTAGCTGAGTTCTGACCCCGACTCTGATGGTGAGGTTGAGCCAAGCGAAGAACAGGCAGCTGCCAGATGTCCCATCTCTGGCAGCATGATTCGCTGTCCCGTCAGAGTCAGGAGAGCTGCTGGGAGAAGAGCTGGCCTCCACAATCAATTACATGGTGTCCCATCAGCTCCAGGAACTTACGATAGACGAGACCGCCAAGAAGCACGAGACCCCGAGGAACTGCGTGTTGTTAAAAGTACCAGCAGTAAACCAGATAATATGGGGTCAGATGGGCATGGGCATGCGTGCCCAGGAAATAAAGCTGCAGAGAATCCTGAAGCTGTTGGGTTCAGGAATAACGGCGTTCACTAGAACGATGGATGGAGGGCATGTGTCGGGGACACATCAAGCGGCACTAGGGTTGCTGTGCATCGCCCACTTTGAGATCAACTGTCTCAGCAAGAGTGCTATTCGGCCCACCATTTATTTATTCATTTATTTATTTATTTGTTTACTTGTTCCGAACAAGTAAAGACATAAATAGGAATAAATAACCACAACAAAATCGAAATAGTCAAACAATTGGACATTCCAGGCAATATTTGCAAAGCAATGAAAAGTATAAAGCAAAATTTAAACCATCAACCCGAAGTTTGCAGTGCTTTGCAAGCCCACCAACGTGCAACCACCCAACTTACTCTTTGGAGAAGACCTCGCGAAACGTGTGAAGAAGTTGGATGATGAGGCAAAAACGGTGGGCTTGATTAAGACAACGATGGTCGGCAAATCTGTAAGGAGAACATTTCCCTACAGAAGAGGTGCAGATTCCGGGTCTACACCAGTAACAAGCCGGCCATCGATTCAGGTGCGCAGTTGGTGCTCTGCAGCGGGAACACGAAAAAACGTGGGGCTTCCCGCCAGGAACTGGGGACAGCAAGTCACACCAGTTACCAAGGATGTAGGTGGGCCTGGTTCTCATGGGAACATATTAAGTATAACACAGCCGAAAGTTCGGGGTAGATTACATCTGTTCTATGAGGAATGGAAGCAAATTACCTCAGATCCATTTATCATGAGTATTATTCAAGTGTAAATGGGCTGGATGGTTTGGAGTTTGTAAAATGTGTGCAGGATAGTTTTTTGCAGCAGTACATAGAGGTACCGACCAGAGAAGGGGCAGTGCTGGACCTCCTGTTAGGAAATGAGGCAGGACAGGTGACGGAGGTATGCGTTGGTGAGCACTTCGGGACCAGTGATCACAATACCATTACTTTTAATATAATTATGGAGAGAGTCAGAACTGGACCTAGGGTGGAGATTTTTGATTGGAGAAAGGCTAACTTTGAGGGAATGCGTAAGGATTTTAAAGGAGTGAATTGGGACACTTTGTTTCATGGGAAGGATGTAGAAGAGAAATGGAGGACATTTAAAGGGGAAATTGTAAGAGTACAGAATATTTATGTCCCTGTTAGGTTGAAAGGAAATAGTAAAAATTGGAAAGAGCCATGGTTTTCAAGGGAAATTGGACACTTGTTTTGAAAAAAGAGAGATATCTACAATAATTATAGGAGGCATGGAGTAAATGAGGTGCTAGAGGAGTATAAAGAATGTGAAAAGAATCTTAAGAAAGAAATTAGGAAGGCTAAAAGAAGATATGAGGTTGCTTTGGCAAGAAAGGTGAAAGTAAACCCAAAGGGTTTCTACAGCTATATTAATAGCAAAAGGATAACGAGGGATAAAATTGGACCATTAGAGAACCAGAATGGACATCTAACTGCAGAGCCAAAAGAGATGGGGGAGATATTGAACAATTTATTTTCTTCGGTATTCACCAAGTAGAAGGATATTGAACTCTGTGAGTTAAGGGGAAAAAGTAGAGTAGCTATGGAAACTATGAGATTTAAAGAGGAGGAAGTACTGACACTTTTGAAAAATATAAAAGTGGATAAGTCTCCAGGTCCTGACAGGATATTCCCTAGGACATTGAGGGAAGTTAGTGTAGAAATAGCAG
The DNA here is from genome assembly GCA_035221665.1 of Okamejei kenojei. Lineage (NCBI taxonomy): Eukaryota > Metazoa > Chordata > Chondrichthyes > Rajiformes > Rajidae > Okamejei > Okamejei kenojei. The sequence continues at coordinate 43,231,078 of CM069139.1, forward strand.
GAGCTATGACAGAAATATTTCAAATGTCATTAGAAACGGGAATAGTGCCGGAGGATTGGCGTACTGCGCATGTTGTTTCATTGTTTAAAAAGGGTTCAAAGAATAAACCTAGCAATTATAGACCTATTAGTTTGACATCAGTGGTGGGCAAATTAATGGAAAGGATACTTAGAGATAATATATATAAGCATCTGGATAAACAGGGTCTGATCAGGAACAGTCAACATGGATTTGTGCCTGGAAGGTCATGTTTGACAAACCTTCTTGAATTTTTTGAAGCGGTAACTAGGGAAATTGATGAGGGTAAAGCAGTGGATGTTGTCTATATGGATTTCAGTAAGGCCTTTGACAAGGTTCCCCATGGAAGGTTGGTTAAGAAGGTTCAATCTTTGGGTGTTAATGGTGGAGTAGCAAGATGGATTCAACAGTGGCTAAATGGGAGATATCAGAGAGTAATGGTGGATGGCTGTTTGTCAGGTTGGAAGCTGGTGACCAGTGGGGTGCCTCAGGGATCTGTGTTGGGTCCACTGTTGTTTGTCATGTACATCAATGATCTGGATGATGGGGTGGAAAATTGGATAAGTAAGTATGCAGATGATACTAAGATAGGTGGTGTTGTGGATAAAGAAGTAGATTTTCAAAGTCTACAGAGAGATTTGGGCCATTTGGAAAAGTGGGCTGAAAGATGGCAGATGGAGTTTAATGCTGTTAAGTGTGAAGTGCTACATCTTGGCAGGACAAATCAAAATAGGACGTACATGGTAAATGGTAGGGAATTGAGGAATGCTGTGGAACAGAGGCATCTAGGAATAACTGTGCATAGTTCCCTGAAGGTGGAATCACATGTAGATAGGGTGGTAAAGAAAGCCTTTGGTGTGCTGGCCTTTATAAATCAGAGCATTGAATATAGGAGTAGGGAGGTAATGTTAAAATTGTACAAGGCATTGGTAAGACCAATTCTGGAGTATGGTGTACAATTTTGGTCGCCTAATTATAGGAAGGATGTCAACAATATAGAGAGAGTACAGAGGCGATTTACTAGAATGTTGCCAGGGTTCCAGCAACTATGTTACAGAGAAAGGTTGAACAAGTTAGGTCTTTATTCTTTGGAGCGCAGAAGGTTAAGGGGGGACTTGATTGAGGTCTTTAAAATGATGAAAGGGATAGACAGAGTTGACGTGGATACGTTTTTCCCATTGAGGGTAGGGAAGATTCAAACAAAAGGGCATGACATGAGAATTAAGGGACAGAAGTTTAGGGGTAACGTGAGGGGGAAACTTCTTTACTCAGAGGGTGGTGGCTGTGTGGAATGAGCTTCCAGCATAAGTGGTGGAGGCAGGATCGATTTTAACATTTAAAAGTAAAGTGGATAGGTATATGGACGTGAAGGGAATGGAGGGGTATGGTCTGAGTGCGGGTAGATGGGACTAGGGGAAAACAAATGGTCGACACGGACTGGAAGGGCCGAGAGGGCCTGTTTCCGTGCTGTAATTGTTATATGGTTATATGGTTATATAGTTTTGAATTGAGTTTGATCCAAATGGGGATTTGCCCCTCCTGCATGTTCCTAGCAGAACACTCAATTTTTCACAAACGGAATTAATGGAGGTTCAGGCTGAACTTGAAAATTTGTGTAATAAAGGAGTAATTGAGAGGACGGTTCACCAAATCCATCAATTTGTGTCAAATATTTTTTGCTGACTAAAAAAGGACAGAGGATGTTGAATTATTTTGGATCTTAACTCTTTTGTACAGTATAGACACTTCAAAATGGAAACATTTGTTACTGCCAAGCAACTGATTTCCAGAGGATGTTATATGGCAACCATAGATCTGAAAGATGTGTATTACTCAATGTCTGTTCATTTGGAGGATAGAAAGTATTTGAAATTTACCTGGATGAATCAATTATGACAATTCAAGGCACTGCCTAATGGGTTAACTTCAGCTAGAATATTCACTAAATTGTTAATGCCAGTACTGGGCTACTTAGAGCTCAGGGTCATGTGATTATGGTTTATTAGGATGATATCTTAATTATAGGACAAACAAGTGAATTAGCTGAAGCATCTGTGGCAGTTATTAAATTCACTCTGGAAAAATTGGGGTTTGTCATTCATCTAGAGAAATCCAAATTAAAACCACTTACAACAATTGACTATTTGGGTTTCGCAATTGATTCAATTCACATGGTAGTGACTCTGCCCAGGGAGAAAAGGGTGGAGCTAATTGATGGTTGCACTAAGCTTTTAAAGGAGCAACAACCTTCAATCAGACAGTTGGCCAGCCTGCTCAGAAAATTAGGGGCAGCTTTCCTGGTAGTTCAGTATGGGCCTTTGCACTACCAGCACTTACAAGGGGCAAAGGAACAGGCACTCAGGATACATTTGGGCCATTATAATAGGCCCATGCAGTTATCAGCAGATGTTGTTACTGACCTGCAGTGGTGGATTCAGCATGTTTCCAGTAGTTCCAGCAAAGTAGTGCTTGAACAACCTTCCATGGTCTTACAGAATGATGTCAGTGCACTCAGGTGTGGTGCCACTGATACGAGCTTCAGCTGTGGAGGCAGATGAAATGCGGAAGAGGCATTGCTTCTACAGACATTGGGAATTAACTTCTTACAGCTTTTGGGAGCTTTTTATGGGCTCAAGGCTTATTGTTCTAACACAAGTAACCTGCACATTCAGCTTTAAATTGACAACACTACAGCAGTGGTGTATGTTAATCACATGGGTGGCATCAAGTCAGTATCTTGTTACAAACTGGCTAATCAAATCTGGACCTGGTGAATTGACAATAACATTTGGCTTTCAGCTATTTATCTACCAGGTAGGTTCAATATAGTAGCAGATACCAGGTCATGAAAATTCCATGACAACACAGAGTGGATGTTGAATCAGGACGTACTCAATGATATAGTTGTCAAATATGGAAGGCCAAATATTGACGTGTTCGCATCCAGACTAAACCACCAGCTACCTAAATATGTGTCGTGGCAACCAGATCCTGGGGCAGTAGCGATTGATGCGTTCTCGCTACATTGGTGTGGTATGTTTTTATATACATTTCCACCATTCTGCCTCATAAGTTGGTGTCTGCTTAAAATCAAGCAGGATGATGCTTCAGGGGTGCTGATGATACCGACTGGCCTACTCAGCCATGGCTTCCTTTGATATTGCAGTTGATGACACAACCCCTGATGGCTGTTCCTAAACAAAGGGATTTACTGGTGCACCCGGTAACTGGCAAACGGCATCCATTATATGACCGTATTGATTTGTTAATTTGCAGGTTTTAAGAAGGCCATATCTGGGGCAAGGATTGTCTGGGCGAACTGTGGACATGCTCACTGCAGCCTGGAGGATGAGTACTCAAAAGCATTATATTTCTTATGTAAAAAAAATGGGACGTTTTCTGTATACAAAATAATATGGAATATTGTATGGCAGGTATGTCGCATGTTCTAGAGTTCCTGTCAGCACTCTACTATGATGAGGGGTTGAGTTATAGGGCAATCAATTCAGCCAGAAGTGCTTTGTATTCGTACTTATTGATGGGTTCAGACAAACATCCTATTGGGTCTCATCCTCTCGTTTCTCAATTGATGAAAGGAATTTTTATCTCCATACCCCCTAAACACAGATATATGGCAATCTGGGATGTAAGTGTGGTCCTCACGCTACTTCGTCAGTGGACCCTGTGTCACATCTCTGTCTTTGGCCAAAATCACCATGAAGGTGGTCATGTTCATGGCACTGGTATCAGCATAACGAGTGCAGACATTACAAAAGCTGCAGCTAGACAGGATGGAAGTGGCTGCAGACAATGTTACGTTCTACATTTATGACCTACTCAAACAAAGCAGGCCAGGTGTGACAGGGTTCAAGATTGTTTTTTCAGCATATCCCACGGATCCATGTCTATGTGTAAAGACACATTTGCTGCAATACATTGAAGCTACGAGGGCCTTACGTAACATGGAAACAGGGTTGTTTGTCAGTTACAAGAGGCCACATAAGAGAGTGTCAGTACAGACTATCTCGAGGTGGTTGAAACAAGTGTTGGTTGATGCAGGTATTAACACAGATGTTTTCACATCTCATTCCACTGGGGCAGCAGCAACGTCAGTGGCAAAGGCGATGGACGTGCCTATCGACCCAATTTTGGCAGCTGCCGGGTGGTCAAATGAGTTGATTTTTCAACATTTCTACCATCAGCTGATTGCCGATCCGGGGCTGTTTGCCAATACTGTTTTAAGTTCTGTTTCAGTTCCCCCTGGGTTAGAGGGGTACTGTTGTTTTGTTATTCAAATAATTTGTTACAGCATTCAAATACAATGTCAACATTAGTGCATTATTTCTCATCCGAGTCAATCAATGCAGTGAGAAGCCGTGACTCCGATGTAAAATAGTAAGATTAAACGAGAACTTACCAGTTTGAAGTTGGATCTTTATTTTATGAGGAGTTACGTTGGTGATTACGTGCCCACCACGCCCAACCCTCTCTCACAAAGGTCATCTGGTAGTTCTCAAGTTGCTCATCTTACTCTGTTACTTCGATAACTGTTATTTGTGATTTCATACCACTGCTTTGAAGATTGACGTACATGCGCACTAGCGAAGTTCTTCACCTAATCACCAACGTAACTCATAAAATAAAAATCAAACTTCAAATTGGTAAGTTCTCATTTAATCTTACTATTATCCTTTGCAACTGATTCCATTCACTGCCCCTCTCCCCGACAGCTACTGAAGTCCAAACTATCTTGTTAATTCCCTTAGCACTCTCTTTGACCTTGCCCTGATTTTTCAATCCTAAATACCATGTCATAGAACATAGAACAGTACAGCACAGGAACAGGCCTTTTGGCCCACAATGTCTATGCCGAACATAATGTCAAGATAAACTAATCACCACTATTGTATATGCCCCCACCACTGCCCCTGGCAATGTATTTCAGATGCCCACCACTCCGTGTAAAAAAAAAAAGGGAATGAAGGTAGAAGTTACTAAAAATGCAATAATTTAATGCTCATACTGCTGGTTTGTAAGCTACCCAATTGAAATATGAGATGCTGTCCCTCCAGATTGTGTGTGACCTCTCACTGGCAATGGAGGATGGGGATGGAAATGCGGAGTTGAAATGGTTGGCAATGGGGAGGTATGGAAATGGTTGGAGGAAAAGCACCTCATATTTCACTTGGGTAGCTTGTAACCCAGTGGAATGAGCATTGAATTCTCTAATTTTAAGAAACTTCTTCCTGCACCCCCCTCCCCTCACCACTCCACTCTACCCTCCCTCCCCTCCCCCCCTTGCCCCCTTCCACCTCACTAGTTGTTTAACCAGTTCCACAGTTCAGCACATTGTATCCCTCCTGAGATCACACCTCCCCTAGCCAACAATGGGCCTACCAGGGCACCACGCTAGCCAAGGTCGTTTGTGGCCAGTCCTGATTTGTCCACCTTTTCTCGCCTCTAGCTCTTAACCTCCACACATCCACCCCCCCCCCCCCCCCCACCCCTCCACCTCCTACTTTCAGTCTGAAGGAGGGTCCCGACCCGAAACGTCACCTATCCTTTTCTCCAGGGATGCTGCCTGACCCGTTGAGTTACTCCAGCACTTTGTGTCTATCTTTGGTATAAACCAGCACATGCAAAACTGTACTCAAGATGGGTGATGGGTGGTTGCTAGAGAGTGCCATTGCACTGGGCAGCCTGCCCGTGAGCTGGTGCATTATACTTAGAGAATGGTGGGGACTTGGGCCCAAATATTTTAGATGTTTCCAGGCAAACACATCATTCCTGTATTTGCAGAGTGTTGAAGGAGTATGGAGATACAGTCTCGGGTGAGTGACTTTGGTTCTATAGGAAACACTCCTGTTGTACTCTCCAAAATAATACAGTGCATTCAGAAAGTATTCAGACCACTTCACTTTTTCCACATTTTGTTACGTTACAGCCTTATTCTAAAATGGATTATATTCATTTTTTTAATCATCAATCTGCACACAATACCCTATAATAAAAAAGTGAAAACAGGTGTTTAGAAATGTTTGCAAAGTAATTAAAAATAAATTACTGAAATATCACATTTATATTAGTATTCAGACCTAGAACTAGCACGTAGCCAAAAGATGGGTAAAACTTCATTTCAGCAAATGGGTGCTAGACTGAAACAGACGACCTATGGGCCACTGTAGAGGCTCGGGACAAAACAAAAGTTGAGTACGCTTTTCTGAGGCCTGATACACAGGCTCGGGCAAGCCAGTTAGATTATCTGGGGCCTGTCTATCATCCGTTTGCGCCAAGCCAAGGAGTCCAGACAGTTGGATTTGAACAAAGACAATTTGACAATGGAAAGAGAATTGGGAGATATTAATCTTTCACAATGGAAATATGTTAACACAAAAGAAAATCCTGTGGATGAAGCTTCTGTAGAACTGACAGCAAACCGCTTCTTAAGAAATAAGAGATGGATCAATGAACTATTGTCTATTTGTAAAACAGACAGAGAATGGCCACTACACTCAGTACTTTGTTGAGGCACTTTTGGAAGGGATTAAAGCCTCAAGTGTTCTTGGGTATGACGCTACAAGCTTGGCACACCTGTATTTGGGTAATTTCTCCTATTCTTCACTGCAGATTCTCTCAAGCTCTGTCAGGTTAGATGGGGAGCGTCGATGCACAGCTATTTTCAGGTCCCTCCAGAGATGTTCGATCGGATTTAAGTCCGGGCTCTGGCTGGGCCACTCAAGGACATTCACAGACTTGTCACAAAGCCACTCCTGTGTTGTCTTGGCTGTGTGCTTAGGGTCGTTGTCCTGTAGGAAGGTGAACGTTGTCCTGTTGGAAGTCTGAGGTTCCAGAGAGCTCTGGAGCAGATTTTCATCAAGGATCTCTCTGTGCTTTGCTCCGTTCATCTTTCCCTCGATCCTGACTAGTCTCCCTGTTCCTGCTGCTGAAAAACATCCCCACATCATGATGTTGCCACCACCATGCTTCACCGTAGGTATGGTATTGGCCAGGTGATGAGCATTGCCTGGTTTCCTCCAGACATGATGCTTGGCATTCAGGCCAAAGAGTTCAATCTTGGTTTAATCAGACCAAAGAATCTTGTTTCTCATGCCAAGCGGGCTGTCGTGTGCCTTTTATTGAGGAGTGGCCACCCCACCATAAAGGACTGATTGATGGAGTGCTGCTGATATAGTTATCCTTCTGGAAGGTTCTCCCATCTCCACAGAGGAACTCTGGAGCTCTGTCAGAGTGACCATCGGGTTCTTGGGCACCAACCTGACCAAGGCCCTTCTCCTCCGATTGCTCAGTTTCGGGCGGCCAGCTCTATGAAGAGTCCTGGTGGGTCCAAAGTTCTTCCATTTAAAAATGACGGAGACCACTGTGCTCTTTGGGACCTGCAATATTGCAGAAATTGTTTTATACCCTTCCCCAGATCTGTGTCTCGACACAATCCTGTCACAGAGGTCTACGGACCATTTACAGAAGCCAATTAACCGTTATGCCACACGTCTTTGGATGTGGGAGGAAACCGGACCACCTGGAGGAAACACATGCGGTCACAGACAGAGTGCAAACTCCACACAGACAGCAGCAATGGCAAGGTCGAACTGAGGTCTCTGGTGCTGAGATAGCAGCTCTACCAGCTGCACCACTGAGCCAACCCTTGACCAGAACAATTAATGCTGACCCATAAAGAAATGTTAATGGTAGTTTCCAAATGACTTATTTCTGATCTCAGGGAGACAACATCAATACATCACACAGTTTATCTTGAAGCAACATGAAATGTCTCATTGTGAGATGGAATGGGCGACATTTCAGGTCGTGGCCCTTCTCCAGACCCGATGTCTCGACCCAAAATGTCAACCATTCTTTCTCTCCAGAGATGCTGCCTGTCCCGCTGAGTTACTGCAGCTTTATTTTGCCTATCTTCGGTTTAAACCAGCATCCGCAGTTCCTTCCCACGCATAAAATGTCTCGTGTTGTTCTCGGGTCTGCAGAAATGCAGCTAAGGGGTCCAACATTTGGCACGTTATGTATGCAGCACGGAGAGGTAGAGTCTGTTTCAGGGGGAAAATACTCTGTCCTTTTCTCAGAGCGAACTTCAACCACCTTGCGCATCAAATCACATTGATACAGTACTGAAGTTGTTCTCAATATCACAGCCAGAGGCAGGCTCACTGCAGTTCAAATCCACTGCTCACATGGAATGCAAAGTGGTGGCTTTCTTATGTTATCCAAATGCTGATTTGAGATGCTGTAGGGAAAATGATCCTGATATATGATCAAATACACTTTGCAAACTGAGATCTTTATGTCTGCTTCATAATAATCCTTTTAGCTCTTTCATTGCTGGAGAGGCTTGAAACCAACAACTTGTATTCATGGAGCATCTCAATGTGGTAATGTTATTAGTACAAATGTGTGGATATATCCTTGATATAAAAATACTTTTTAGATGTTGTTATCATATAAAGGTGAAGTTTGTAAACAAAATGGAAACATGTTTCTCCTCAGATTGTTTTCTCTGGAACACCAGAGGTTGAGAGGAAAAATCAATGCATTTATGAGGCATAGATGGGATAGACAGTCAAAACCTTTCCCAAGGGTGGAAGAGATTCAAGAGGTTCAAGAGAGTTTATTGTCATGTGTCCCAGGTAGGACAATGACATTCTTGCTTTGCTTCAGCACAACAGAATGTAGAAGGTAGAAATAAATACAGAACAGATCAGTGTGACTATATACTATTGAATATATATATACACACATAAATAATCAAATAAAGTGCAATGGGCTAATAATGTTCAGAGTTTTGTTGGAGTTGAGTTTAATAGCCTGACGGCTGTGGGGAGATAGCTATTCCTGAACCAGGATGTTGCAGATTTCAGGCTCCTGTACCTTCTACCTAAAGGCAGTGGGGAGATGAGTGAGTGGCTAGGATGGTGTGGATCTTTGATGATGCTGGCAGCCTTTTTGATGCAGCGACTGTGATAGATCCCCTCGATGGTAGGGAGGTCAGAGCCGATGATGGACTGGGCAGTGTTTACAACTTTTTGCAGCCTTTTTCGCTCCTGGGCACTCAGGTTGCCGAACCAAGCCACGATGCAACCAGTCAGCATTCTCTCTACTGTGCACCTGTAGAAGTTTAATAGAGTCCTCCTTGACATACCAACTCTCCGTAATCTTCTCAGGAAGTAGAGGCGCTGATGTGCTCTCTTTATAATTGCATCAGTGTTCTCGGACCAGGAGAGATCTTCAGAGATATGCATGCGCAGGAATTTGAAGCTCTTGACCGTCTCCACCTTCGACCCATTGATATAAACGGGACTATAGGTCCCCATCCTTCCCCTTCTAAAGTCCACAATCAGTTCCTTGATTTTGCTAGTGTTGAGAGCCAGGTTATTGTGCTGGCACCATTTGGTCAAACGGTCGATCTCACTTCTATACTCTGACTCATCTCCATCAGTGATAAGTCCCACAACAGTGGTGTCATCAGCGAACTTGGTGATGGAGTTCACACAATGACCGGCTATGCAGTCATGAGTATAGAGTGAGTACAGCAGCGGGCTGAGCACGCAGCCTTGAAGTGCTCCCATGCTGATTGTTCTCGAGGCTGACACATTTCCACCAATACGGAAATGTCAAAGACTCAAGGGCATAGCCTTAAGGTGCGATGCACAAAGTTTAAAGAAGTGCTAAGCATGTTATTACAGTGTGATGGGTGTCTGGAATGTGCTGCAGTGGGTGGTTCAGTTTAGTTTAGAGATACAGCATGGAAATAGGCCCTTCAGCCACCAAAACCATGCCGACCAGTGATTACCCATACACTAGTTCTATCCTACACAGTGGGGACAATTATTTTATGGAAGCTAATTAAACTACAAACCTGCATGTCTTTGGAAAGTGGGCGGAAACTGGAGCACCTCGAGGAAACATAGGCAGTCTCATTGACAATGTACAAACGCTGTAGGCGACCTTGACTACCCATAACTACACGGCGACCCCACTACAACTGCACCTACGACTACAGGATTATGAATTTTCTCCATGGTGACCAACATGTTGAAAAATCTGCGGCGACCATATTGAGACCGCGACTACTTCCCAGAATGCGGGAATTCCTCGCGACCATGAAGGATACTCACCAGAGACCACCAGCAAACATGTGGCGACCATGTGGCAATCATGTGGCAAGCAGAGAGTCTCCTGCACTCACCTAAAATGTCACCCAAGTGGGACAGGCCCATTATGGTATCAAATGTTATGGGGTGATAACAGGAAAATGGGGTTGAGATGCAAAATAGGTCAGCCATGATCGAGTCCATTTGATGGGCAGAATGGCCTAATTCTGTCCTATGTCTTATGGTCCTATATGCTTGCGTTCTACTGTTTCTATTTCATCGTGTGGAATTTCCAATATGTTTATGCCTGGAGACGCACAAAGCTCAGATAGGAGCCAAATCAGAACTTTCAACATAAGGACTTGAGGAAAAAAATAGTAGACAACTTAGCCACTCAAGCTAGCCAGCATTGATTAATTGTTCTTGTGAAATTGGTATTGTGCTGCCTTCTTGAACTGCTGCACCCTTTAAGTAATACTATTATCACCATTGCCAACCATAGCTGTCTCATTCAGCACAACCTTATATGTCTTAATGGGATCATCAATAACTATGTTATATTTTTATTTCTTTATGAGCATTAATGTACATAAATAAATTTTATCTGTTGCATGTGTTTTCAAATATATGATTTATTTTAATTCTAGGAGCTTCAGAGACCATTTTGAAATAATTGAAACACTCTTTGTGTAAGGCTTCAGATTTATTGCATCAGAGGGGTAGACTCCAGTCAAATTGAATTCCATGGCAAACTAAATCACTAAAATCTGGAATTTTAAATATCTTTCCCATTGGGCAGGCTTTCTAAAGTGGTTTAAATGCATAACAGGCCAAATCAAACCCAATATTGTCAATCCACATTTGCATATCACAGAATATGTAATTGACCGTGATTTTAAAATGTTTTCCTTGTAAAAAAATACAATTTTCTAACCAGAACAAATCACGGTATTAATTTCCATGTGTCAAAAGGTTTGCCATATTTTGAAGCTTTTTCAATGGTCTAGAAATGAATGAAACCAGCAGCATACACCCAGGGGGGCTGGCAATCTTTGTAGGCAGGTCCCGCTGCTTATCTGACGGTACTGCCAGGAGCTCCCTGTTCAGCTTGTCTCCAATGTTTTAAACTGTACATTGAAAGAGCCAGACAGAAAGGCTGGGCCTTTTTTTCCTAGTAGGGTGGGGGTGACCTTATTGAGATGTGCAAGATCATGAGGGGCATGGATAAAGTGAACGCTCAGTCTTTTTCACAGGTTGGAGGATTCTACAAGAGGTTATAAGTTTAAAGTGAGAAGGGAGCGATTTAAGAGGATTGTTAGAGGCAACATTTTCACTTAGAGGGTAGGCGGTATCTATCTGGTAGGCCACGGCAACACTTGCCCCACTCCCCACCGGCCCCCATCAGGCCCCGCCTGAAGCCATCCCCATCCCCCGGCTGCAGGACGCTCCTCCCTCCCCCACCGGCCCCCGACAGCCCCCACCTGAAGCCGTGCTCCTCCCCTGGCTGCAGGATGCTCCCCCCGCCAGCCACCGCCAGCTCTTGCCTGAAGCGGTCCCCCTCTCCCTGCTGCAGAATGCAACAAGAGATGCAACAAGAAGAATGCGCCGCCGGAGTACTGCTACGTGTGGATTGAGGGGGGGGGGCAGATAGAGTGAGTGCAGGACGCTCCCCCCACCACCACCGGCCCCCAGCAGGCCCCGACTGAAGCCGCTCCCCTCTCCCAGCTGCAGGATACTCAGCTCCACCGGCCATCGCCCAAAGCTGTCCCGTCCCCAGCTGCAGGATGCTCTCCCCCCCCCCCCCCCCCCCCCCCACATCAGTGCCCGCCTGAAGCCATCCGTCACCAGCTGCAGGATGCTCCCCACCAGTCCCCGGCTGAAGCCGGTGGGGAGGCTATGGCAGTGTTAGGCCGCGGCAGGGGTAGGCCATGGCAGTGGCAGGGGTAGGCAGCGGCAGGGGTAGGCAGCAGCAGCGGCAGGCCACAGCAGTGCTCCCACCCCCCTCCTCACCGGCCATCGACAGGCCCCGCCTGAAGCCGTCCCTCTCCTCCGGCTGCAAAATGCAACAAGAGACACAACAAGAAAGAACTGAACTGAATAAATCTCATATTGTTGTTATATTATAAGAGTTATTCACATGTTAAGCTTTAATAAATACCTTTTCCACTTGACATACCCATCAGCTGTGCCTGCGCAGTAATGCCTGCGTGTTTTATGTCACAATGGGAACCCTATGGGTGGTAATGGCTGCGCCGCTGGAGAGCCGCTAAGAGTGGATGGGAGGGGGGGGTGTTGGGGAGTGATGAAGTGGGTACGTGGGGGGGGGGGGGAATGGCAAGAGGTGGCGTCGGGGGCGGGGGGTGAGGGGAGGAAGGAAATCAGGAGCGTCACAATGGGAACCCGTCAGCCGTGCCTGCACAGTTGGGTGCTATGGGTGAATGGTGGAATATTGCATTGGGGGCCAAGCTTTCCGTGTGAGAATGGAACCCAACAGGTCCTACTTAATCTAGTCTGGAAAAAGCTGCCAGAGAAACCAAGCAATATGGATACAATTGCTACTTTTAAAAGACATTTGTGCAAGTGTAAGAATATAAAGGGTAAGGAGGGATTAGGGCCAAATTCAGGCAAATGGGACTCGCCCAATATACCAATTGGTCATCATGTTCAAGGTGGGCCAAGGGCCCGTTTCTGTGCTGACGAGCTCTATGACTATTTGATCAAACCAATGGACTCACCATTGAACCAGAAGTGGTGCATAAAGGCACTAATGAGAGACACATGATACACTTGTACAGAGCCTCTCAGCCTCATACCAGTGATGGTAGCATAAGAGGTAATGACCTATTCATCGAGCATAGAACATAGAACAGTACAGAACAGGAACAGGCCCTGAGTCCCATAATGTATATGCCGACCAATCTGCCTACATGTGGTTTATATCCCTCCATTCATTGTCGGTGCATGTCTCCGTTGAAAAGCCTTATAAAGTTTGCTGTTGTATTTGCTAAAAAGTTTGCATTGAGGTTTTTTAGTTAGTTCAACTTCAATTTTATTATCATGTGCACAAGTACAAAGAGGTACAATTACAATGAACAACCTTGCTTGTAGCAAGTCTATCTATGCATGCTCATAGGCACACACTCCGATAAGCACACACAAAAAAAGCGAATTATATATAAATAGTAAGATTAAATGAGAATTTACCAGTTCGAAGTTTGACCCTTATTTTATGAGGAGTTACGATGAGGGATTTCGTGAAGACCCCGCCAGCACGCATGCGCGACATTCTTCGAAACAGCGGTGTGAAATCACAGAGTTGACTGAAGATAGTAAGATAAGAGAACTAACATACCAGTTCACCTTATAATAGAGGGTTGGGAGTGGAGGGCACGAAATCCCTCATCGTAACTCCTCATAAAATAAGGATCAAACTTTGAACTGGTAAGTTCTCGTTTAATCTTACTATTTTACTTTGGAGTCACATGAGTGACTTTGTGAAGATTTCAAAGCTCTGTGATTTCATGCCCAGGAAATGAGTCCATGCTCACACACTGCCATAAAAAAACCAATGGAGGAAGTATGTTAACGTATTTCAGACTTTTACAGTGCTGAAAAACAAACAATGTATTATTTAACAATAATAATAACCCCTAAATTCAGGGAAATTATAATACAGAACTTAAAATAGTGTCTGTGGATATCCCAGGCGTGGCCTCAGGTTTGTTATAACCGCTGGAGGTTGTTTCATTAGACCAACCCGCCATTACAGGGGCGTGGCCCATGGGACTTCCATCATCCTCGCTGCACGATGTAGCTGCAGTCCTGGTGAAATGAGACTTAAAATATCAGTGTCCACCCCTGCTGCACCACCCTGAGCCATCTTGATATGGTCTGCATGGTACTCTGTGATGAGGATGTTTGAACTTACCAATAGAGCCATTTCCGTTCCCCTGAGACTATGGTGACCTCCAGTTAATGTAGGAGGTGGTTCACTATGCATAGGCGTCTATCTACGGGATAAGCCAGGAACTCCAATTTGAGGCCAGATGACCCAGGCCTGTTTTGTTTAGGTAACTCATAAATGTGAAAGGTTACTTTATTTTGGGATGTTACATGGTGTCCAGTCTAGTTTGTGCAGAGACTGGACCTGCCGTACAGTTACAAGTGTCATCAGCATCACTATTTAATACGTGTTGGTGAGAGGGACGTGACTGGTGCCCAATCTCTGAATAGGTGGGAACAATGCCAATATCCCAGGTCCGGGTATATTGAGGCCTGGGAATTTTTGTGTTAAAATCCCCTCATGAGTTTTGACCCCAGGGTGAGATACTCCTCCATGGTGTTCTAGCCCCTTTCCCAGGTATGAGGATAGGGCACTTTTGCGCAATTTATGGCATTATAACTCAAGCCTTCATCAAAGTGTGGACTTACCAGGAACTCCAGCACAACCGTGATGGTGGCTGTGTTGTAAGTTGTGTCTGTCCTGCTATAAAATACCTCCCATTTTTAGATATGGGTGAGGTACTGTTTCCTGGTGGACTCTCTGTATGATGCCTCGATGATATTCATGGTTCGGTCGGACAGCCCAATTCCAGGAGAGGTCTTTCCCAAATTTCGCACCCAATGGGTTCATTCGGTCATGGCACGGACGACTCTCCCTTGTCATAGATGTACCAGCAAACTCGGGCGTTTGCTCTTACCATGTCACGTCCCACAGGGTACCATGGCTGAGTAGGCCAATCGGGTACTCCTAAAATACCTGATGCGGAGTCTTGTTGAATTTTCCTCAAGACCCGACTAATGAGGCAGAAAAGGGGGGAAAAAATGCATAGAAAAAAACAATACCCCCCCCCCCCCAGTATAGCGAGATGCGTCCATCGCTACTGCCCCAGGGTGTGATTCTCATGGAACATACGTTGGTATCTGGTGATTAAGTCTTGATGCAAAACAATTGATATCAGCTGTTCCATACCGAGCTATAATGTCAGTAAATAACTGGTGGTCCAACATTCATTCGGTGTTGTCATCGAATTTGCATGACCTGGTGTCCGCCACTGTATTGAGCTTACCCAGAAGGTAAGTAGTTGATATCCAAATGTTTCTTTCTATGCACCAGTGCCAGATTATATTGATCAATTCATCACAAGATATCGACGTAATTCCACCCATCTGTTTAATGTATGTCACCACGGTGGTATTATCAATTTGTAGGCGAACATGCAGATGATGCATGTCTGAAAGGTAAGCCCGAAGTCCGTGAATGCTCCCAACATCTTATGATGATTGATACCCTGAAGTAAGGTTAACTCATGTGTATTCTATCTACCACCGCAACTGGAGGTGGTATTGGTTGCTCCTCAGCCGTGAGTGCTGGCATCAGTTTGTAACACAACCGAAGGGTTTGTGACTGTGATGGGATTTAGAGCAATGTTGAATATTGCTAATCCACCATCATAATTTCCAATTTGCTTTGGCTGGTCTGTCAAAATGGCCAGCATGGTGTTTTGAGTGCTCTCGTTTTGGCCCTTTGTAGATTTTGTTAATGTAAGGGTCCAAATTGTGGCTGGCAAAGGCAGCCATGAGCTTTCCAATTACCCTGCCTATTTGCCGAATAGATGGTTTACTGACGCAAACAAGGCTGTTATATGTCTCTATCAAGTCTGTTGCTTTGTTCTTTGGCAAGGTGACAGACATATGAACAGAGTCAATCGTGAATCCCAAATCCATAGTCACCGGAAGGCATTTAACTTGGATTTGTCTGGATGGATAATAAACCCCAATTTTTGAAATAGGAGCTTGGTGGCTGAGGCAGCCAATTTAACCAATTCCAAGGTTATCCCCACAATAAGATGTAATCTAGATAAGCCATGATAATATGTTTTTTTGTTTCCGAAGAAACGTCATGCTGGTTTCAATATTTTTGGAAACAGTCTGGGTTGATGTTAATCCATTAGGCAGCGCTTTATACTGCCAGAGATCCCATCCAGATCAATTTCAAATATCTGCGGTAATCTTTGTCTATTGGTTCTGAGTAGTATGCATCTTTTAGGTCGATGCAAGCCATGAAGCACCCTTTAGAAACTAGTTGTTTTAGCAATAACAACTAAAATTTCAATTTTTAAGTGGGTGTACTGCACAAAAGTATTCAGTTGTGTCAAATCAAATGATGCGGCATCCGCCATCTTTTTTGTTTTTACGTGAAGATGTTTGATACAAACTCAAGAGACTCATGTTTAGTTTCCTCTTTTACTCCTTTTGTACATAGATTTAACAGTTCCGCATAACCTTCCACTTTCTCTTTTTTGTGAAAGCTCAAACTTTTGGCTAGGTGCATGTTGAACCGGAAAGGAGGAGTTTGTCAACAAATTCAATTTTGTACCGCTGAATACTGTTCAGTATGAAAGATCAGAAGTGTAACCTTCCCACAACCTGTGAAGAAGTTACACGTGCTATGTTCTGAAGGCAACCAAACTCACCTACCTCCATGGTTACCGGTGGTGCTGTGTTGGTTTTCTCCTTCCTTGGCTCCTGGCAGGTGGAGGCGTTGTGGTGTGGGGTTGGCGCATCTTCCAGGAAGGCCGTTCTGGGACATGGCCTGAAAAGACCTTTGTGTAGGTTGTACGGCTTTCGAGCTTTCACCAGCTTTTCTTTCTGTGTGATATCGCAGCCTGCTGGTGGATGCGCAGGGGTGCTGCCGCCAAATATGTGAGGACCTGGTAGTGGCCAGCAACTTAATCATGCCAACGGCTATTGTCTCTTTGTCAAGGTCTTTTACCTGTTTGGGCAGGTTGTCCCTGAAACAGAGTAGGCGGCTGCGCACGGCTGGTTCTACACAATCCCGCAAACTTGGAGTTTAGTGCAGGTCGGATGGCATTCTTCCTGAAGTAGTTGATCTCAATTGACCATATAGGAGAGTGCCAGAGCTTCCTGTTGCTCCTCTGACATATCTTCCATCTACTGACCTGGCAAAGCTGGTAATACCCGAGGCCAGTAGTTTGAGGATTTGCCGCAGGTACATTGAGGGAAATACTGATACCTGGAGCTCGATGAGTTGTTGAATAATTTAAATTAGCTGTCTGTTGACAATGGTAGCCCCTTTTGTGAGGGCATCGTAACTTGGATGCCATCCCGTGTAGCTCCTCTTCTTGCACCCCTAGCATGTTGTGTTCTTCTGCCAACACCCCCTCTTCAGAGTCAGCGCAGACCTGACTCCTTATGCTCCCCTGCGAAGAGGGTGAGCATTCGGCAGCCCTGAAAAGGGTACTGCCGTGGGTCTGCTAGGAGACCCACGGTGACCAGACTCCTGCTGGAGTGGGTCATGTTGGAGCTAGTGCTCCACAGCCGCTCCATGCGGGATTATTGAGACCGGACCCTGCTGAGTCAACGGGCTTGGCCGACTTCCAGGTCGTTGTGCCTTCAGTCCGACGTTCCTGTGGGCTGTCGTGGTGTTTGGGCTGCGGCGTTAAGTCGGGGCTGCCGCTCTGCCATTGCTACCTGCGAACGGCAAGTCTCCGAGCCCGGACCCCACCGGGTCAACAGGCTTGCCCGACTTCCCGGTAGTGTTGCCGCCAGTCCGTGGTGTTCCTGCGGGATGCGACGTTGAGTCGGGGCTGCTGCTCTGCCGTCGCTACCTGCGAACGGCGAGTCTCCGAGCCCGGATTCTACCAGGTCAACAGGTTTGCCCGACTTCCGGGTTTGTAGTGAAATTCTGCCGCCACTGACTTTCCGCATCCCGGGGTCTGCAGTCAGTCTTTCGAGGCACTCCTTGGTGGGGTACTCTGTCCCACAGAGTCCCTGAAAGAAAAACCCGGAGTCACGTGACTCCGAAGTAAAATTATACATAAATTGCACATAACATTCTAAAAGAAGAAATACATTAATGCAACATTATAACAAGGAAACAAGTTCACAGGAGTGCAAGAGGTGGGCCATAGTGTTTCATTAAAAAGGTAGGATTAGAATTGTGTAGGTTGATTCAAGAACCTGATTGCTATATTTTTCCTGAACCTGGCGGTGTGAGACTTCAAGCATCTGTACCTCCTTTCTGATGGTAGCAATTAGAAGAGGGCATAGCAGTACCTCATGTAGATGCTTTCGATAGTGGGGAGGGCTGTGGCCATGATGGGCTGGGCTGAGACCACCACTCTGCAGCCCCTTGCATTTCACATGTTTGTTGGAATTGCCAAACCAGACCATGATACAAGCAGTCAGTATACATTCTGCAGTACATTTATAACTTTGTTTGAGTATTTTACTTTATTTTCACATTATTTTAAACATGTCTTTAAATACATTTTAGTAATCTCATTTTAGTTAAAAGCTTTTTTTTTTTTTAATGTTGGATATTTAAAAAAAAAAATTATTGAAGTCTATCGAGCTTTCATGCTGCCTGTGGCATGCTTTGTACTACCTGTGGCCCTGTGGGATTCCTCCAGGTGCTCTGGCTTCTTCGCACTTCCCAAAGGTGCGTTGGTTTGCAGGTTAATTTGTCTCTGTAAAATGCCTCGAGTGTGCAGGGAGTGGATGCGAAAGTGATATAACATAGAGCTAGTTGGAATGGGTGATTTTACTTCGGAGTCACGTGAGTGACTACGTGAAGACCCCGTCCAGCACGCATGCGCGACATTAGCGTTCATGCAGTGCACCCGCGACGAACGGGAGTTCAAGGCGCTCCCGCTACAATTTGAAAAGTCGGGCCGACAGGTAAGTTTTACTGTGGCCGTGTGTCTTTTTCTCTGTGGTCTGCTTGTTTTCCAGAAAGAATGAGCAAGACCAGAGGAAAGAAGTCTGCAGCTCGCCCCCGTTCGTCCTCCGTTGAGGAATGCTCTTTGGACGGGGGGCAAGAGGCGGCGGGTATAACTACCGAGCCGAGCCCAGCACCGCTCGTGCTGCCTGAGCAGCGGGCTGGAGGTACCTGCAGCCAGAACCGGGCGGTAGTGTCCGACGATTCGGATGAAGATGCCTCACCGCTCGAGAGCGACACAGGCAGCCGCCTAAGCCGCATGGAACGGCTTATGGAGCAATTGCTCCAGCGAGATCTGCTGAGAGAGCAGCAGCAGCCTCGCCAAGGGAGTTCAGGCACTCCCGCAGTGCCCTTTACGGCAGTGGCCATTGCTTCACCTTCTTTTGAAGGCAGCATTGGCGACCAGGTCTGGGCTGGTCAAGAAGAGGGGTCACTGGCTGAAGATATCGGGAGTACGCAGGGTGTACAGGATCAGGAAGAGCTGCTGGGTGTGGTCAACCGCTACGTGGCCATTCCACAAGCGGGTCGGCCATTAGAGCCGAAACTTGCAGCCAGCATTAACCACCTGTCCTCAAAACCCCTACAAGAACAGGTGGTCAATGATCCTCTTGAACTATATACAGCCCCAGTAAATTGTACATCATTGAATGTACCCGCTGTAAACAGCCAAATTTGGTGACATTTGGGGCAGAACTTCAGGAACCTGGTGTTGAAGCTCCAGAAAATCCTTAAACTCCTGACTGCAGGAATAACATCTTATGCTCGGTCCATTGATGGTGCGGACATCTCCACAAATCAGCAAGACACGTTAGCTCTGCTGTGCACCACTCAATATGAAATAAACAATTTACGGAAGGAAATTATCAAGCCTGCCCTCAACCCTAAATTTGCGGGACTATGCAAAACACCGGGTTCAGAACCTCCTATTCTGCTCTTTGGGAAAGACCTTCCAAAAAAGGTGAAAGACCTAGAGGAAGAATCCAAGACCTTTGGTCTCGTGAGGGCAGGTTTGGGACCGAGCAGACCTAACAAACCCAGGCGGCAGTACCCCATGGCGTCCACCAGTCGTCGACCACACTATGGGACTGGTGAAAGCTCGGGGTCCGCAACCATTCCCCGTAAGCCTTTTTTAGGCCAGGGCCCAGAGCGGACCCCATGGAAAATGCGCCACCCCCAACAACATCGAGATCAACATCAACCCTCTACAGCCCAGCAGACGCCTCATCGCCCAGCGAAGAGGCAGAAGAAGCACCAATAACCATGGAGGTAGGTGGGTCTGGTTCCTCTCAGCATATGAGCAGTAGGGGCTCTATACTAACAGGGGGGAGATTGCACTTGTTTTTGGATGCATGGGAATCCATCACTAATGACAAGTATATACTCAGCAGCGTTCATGGCTACAAAATTGACTTTGTTCATGAAAACATTCCGCCAGTTCAGCATATACCCAAAAGGGTATTCACCCTCTCAGTCAAAGAGAAACAAGAGGGTCAAGCTGAACTGATGAGGTTACAAGCAAAAGGTGTCATTGAAAGAACAAAACATGAACCTTTGGAATTTGTGTCTAATATTTTCACTAAAATCAAAAAGGATGGTGGACGTCGCATCATCATTGACTTAACTACTTTAAACAAGTCTGTCAGGTATATACATTTCAAGATGGATACTTTTGAAACAGCCAGACTATTGGTTTCTAGAGGGTACTTTCTAGCAAGCATTGATTTAAAAGATGCCTACTACTCAGTACCCATACACAAGGATTATCGTAAATACTTAAAATTTATCTGGATGAAACAGCTATGGCAATTTAAAGCCTTACCAAATGGGCTAACCTCCGCTCCAAGGCTGTTCACTAAAATCTTAAAACCTGCCTTGGCATTGTTGAGGAAACAAAAGCATATAGTCATGGCGTATTTAGACGATATTTTAATAGTAGGGAAAACCTTGGAGACAGCCATTTTGGCAGTAGCAGCCACCAAACGTTTGTTTGAAACTTTGGGGTTTGTCATACATCCAGATAAATCCAATTTTACACCGTCCACTGCCATGGACTATCTTGGATTTACGATTGATACTGTTCGCATGATTGTAACTCTGCCGAAGGGGAAAGCATCAGAATTGGCACTATCATGCAACGAACTCATGAATAAACATCAGCCAACCATACGGGAGGTAGCTAGAGTTATTGGCAAAATGGTAGCAGCTTTTCCAGCTGTACAATTTGGGCCTTTGCACTATCAAAATTTGCAAAGAGCAAAAGTGCATGCACTAAAGCAAAACTCAGGTCACTTTGACCGAGCTATGAGTTTAACTGCTGAATCCATTCCAGAGTTACAATGGTGGGCAAGGAACATAAGGCTCAGCTCCAGTCCCATAATAATCACCAACCCAGTATTAACCATTCAAACGGATGCCAGTGCTTTGGGCTGGGGAGCAACTAACATGCAATCCAGCACAGGGGGCAGATGGACTAAATTTGAATCATCTTGCCTACAGACACGGGGTATCAACTACTTAGAAATGTTGGGTGCGTTTTATGGGTTAAAAGCATATTAATCTAATACGCATCATGCACATGTCCGGTTGCAATTAGATAATACCACGGTGGTGGCTTATATCAACCACATGATGGGTGTAAAGTCGATATCGTGTGACAATTTGGCCAACCTAATCTGGCAATGGTGTGTTGAAAGAAATATTTGGTTATCAGCAACTTACCTACCAGGTAAGCAAAATACAGTGGCAGACACCAGGTCACGCAGATTCAATGATAACATCGAATGGATGTTAAATCCCAAAATATTTGCTGAAATTACAAAGCAATATGGCACACCAGATATCGATCTATTTGCATCCAGGCTGAATCACCAGGTACCAACGTATGTCGCTTGGGAACCAGACCCTGAGGCAGCAGCAGTTGATGCATTCTCGCTGCATTGGGGGAAAATGTTCTTTTATGCTTTTCCTCCCTTCTGCCTCATCAGTCGGGTATTGCGCAAGATTCAATTGGATTCCGCTTCAGGAATCTTGATAATACCCGACTGGCCTACACAGCCATGGTTCCCAGTGGCCTTCGACATGGCTGTTGAAACACCGTTGGAATTCCCCAGCAGTCGAGAGTTATTAATCCACCCAGTGTCACGCATTAGTCACCCGTGCCATGACAGAGTCAATCTCATGGCTTGCAGATTCTAAAAAGACCTCTACTGGGCCTGGAACTGTCTGAGGAAGCCATCAACATGATGACCGCATCCCACCGGGAGTCCACCAGGAGACAATACCTGACCAACATAAGAAAATGGGGACGGTATTGCTCCAAAACAGGAACTACCTACACTACAGCTACAGCCACCAGTGTTGTGGAGTTTCTGGTTGGATTACATCGGGAAGGACTCAGCTACAGCGCCATTAATACAGCCAGGAGTGCGTTGTCAGCTTATTTGGTTCCAGCAGCAGGACAACTGACTTTGGGGTCCCATCCACTAGTGGTCAAAATCATGAGGGGCATTTTTAACACCAATTCCCCTAGGCCTAGGTACACTCAGATCTGGGATGTCAGCATTGTACTGACGTACCTTAGGGGATGGCCACCACCCAGGTCACTTACGCTGGAACAACTTACACTGAAATCAGTCATGCTCATGGGACTAGTGTCAGCTCAAAGGGTACAGTCCCTCCACCTTCTGAGGCTGGACAGCATGACAGAGTCATTGGACTGTATCACATTTCACATTCAGGGACTGGTCAAACAAACTAGACCAGGTACCACGCCTCCAGTAATGGAGTTCCGGGCATATTCACCTGACCCACGGTTGTGTGCCAAGACCCATCTCGCCAATTACATAGACACAACATATAACTTAAGAGGGAGAGAAAAAAGCCTTATTGATAAGCCACAAGAAGCCTCATGGTCAGGTGACGAGCCAAACCATTTCAAGATGGCTCAAGCAGGTGCTTAAGTCCGCGGGAGTCGATACTAATGTTTACAAATCTCATTCCACCAGGGCTGCATCTACGTCGGCGGCTAGGCGAATGGATGTGCCTATGGACCATATTCTGGCCAGAGCAGGATGGTCCTCAGAGAGAACTTTCCAAAGGTTTTATAATAAGCCGCTGGCGGAACCTGCTACATTTGCAGACAGAATTTTAGAGTCTGCAGCTAATACTTAATTTAAGCCGGGGGAGCTCTCTGTTTTTTTGTTATCATTAATAAACCTTTATTGTTCACAAACAGGTTATTGTTGATTGTATAACATGCTTCCTCCCTCTAAGGTCTTCAGGCAGTGAGTGAAGCATGAGCTGGTTCACGGTTTGGATTCACAGAGCTTTGAAGTCTTCACGTAGTCACTCACGTGACTCCGAAGTAAAATAGTAAGATTAAATGAGAATTTGCCAGTTCGAAGTTTGATCTGTATTTTATGAGGAGTTACGATGAGGGATTACGTGCCCTCCGCTCCCACCCTCTATTATACAGATCAACTGGTAATTAAGATCTTATTTTTTCTTTACTATATTTATTTCAATTGTTGTGTTTTTCTGTGAATCCACACCGCTGCTTTGAAGAAATGTCGCGCATGCGTGCTGGACGGGGTCTTCACATAATCCCTCATCGTAACTCCTCATAAAATACAGATCAAACTTCGAACTGGTAAGTTCTCATTTAATCTTACTATTAATGTTCAGCGTGGACTCGGTTTTTCAAAAGGGCCCGTTTCCATACTGTACCTGTCAATCAGTTAAAATTAAAAATTAGATTAAAGGAGGATTAGTGTAAAGGATGGTAAATGGTCTGCATAGACTTACTCTTTTGAAGGTAGACAAAAATGCTGGAGAAACTCAGCGGGTGAGGCAGCATCAATGGAGCGAAGGAAATAGGCGACGTTTTGGGTCGAGACCCTTCTTCAGACTGATGTGGGGGGGGGGGGGGGGCGGGAAGAAGAAAGGAAGAGGCAGAGACAGTGGGCTGTGGGAGAGCGGGGGAGGGGAAAGAAGTAGAAAGTAGGGACTACCTGAAATTGGAGGTCAATGTTCATACCGCTGGGGTGTAAACTACCCAAGTGAAATATGAGGTGCTGCTCCTCCAATTTACGATGGGCCTCACTCTGGCCATGGAGGAGGCCCAGGACAGAAAGGTCGGATTCGGAATGGGTGGGGGGGTTGAAGTGCTGAGCCATCGGGAGATCAGGTTGGTTCTTGCGAACCGAGCGGAGGTGTTGGTCGAAATGATCGCCAAGCCTGTGCTTGGTCTCACCAATGTAGAGCAACTGACGCCTAGAGTAGCGGATGCAATAGATTAGGTTGGAGGAGGTGCAAGTGAATCACTGCCGCATCTGGAAAGACTGCTTTGGACCTTGGATGAAGTCAAGAGGGGAGGTAAAGCGACAAGTGTAGCATTTCCTGCGGTTGCAAGGGAAAGTGCCAGGAGAGGGGGTGGTTTGGGTAGGAAGGGACAAATTAACCAGGGAGTTAGGGAGGGAGCGGTCTCTGTGGAAAGCTAAAAGGGGAGGAGATGGGAAGATGTGGCCAGTGATGGGATCCCGTTGGAGGTGACATAATGTTGGAGGATTATTTGTTGTATGTGACAGCTGGTAGGGTGGAAAGTGAGGACAAGGGGAACTCTGCCCTTGTTACGAGTGGGGGGATGGGGAATGAGAACAGTTACAGGGTACAAAAGCAACCATGGTGAGAGCCTCATCTATAGTAGAAGAGGGGAACCCCCATTCCCTAAAGAATGAGGGCATCTCAGATGCCCTGGTTTAGAACACCTCATCCAGGGTGCAGATACTTCGTAGATGGAGGAATTTGGAGTAGGGGATGGAGTCCTTAAAGGAAGCAGAGTAGGAAGAAGTGTAGTCCAGATAACCATGGGAGTCAGTGGGTTTATAGTAGATGTTGGTCAGTAGTCTGTCACCTGCGATGGAGATGGTGAGGTCTAGGAACGGTAGGGTGACGGAAATGTATTTGAGTGCCGGATGGAAGTTAATGGTGAAATGGATGAAGTCAGTGAGTTGTGTATCGGTGCAGGAGGTAGCACCAATGCAGTCGTTGATGTTGAGTTCGGGGATAGGGTCATGGTAGCTTCAAACAAAGAACTCATTTGAAGGGACTGTTTCTGTGCTATATCTCTCTATGAACCTATGATCATCAAGAAAACGTTTAATTATAATATGCTCCGAAAAACAGAACAATGGAATTCTTCCTTGCAGTAGCATAACAGGCTTGGAAACACAGTACTCATTTTTTACACAATAAACACAAAAATTAAAGTAATAAAAAACCCAAAGAAGCTTCACTGCAAACAAAACATTTTGTATTTCATAGTTTAGTTAGTGTAATATTTGTAGTTTTCAAGAGCCTGATGTTTGTTGGAAGCTGTTCTTGAATTTGGAGGTCATGGTTTTCGGGGTCATAAGGTCATAAGGAATAGTAGTAGAATTAGGCCATTCGGCCCATCAAATCTACTTCACCATTCAAACATGACTGATCTATCTCTCCCTCCTAACCCCATTCTCCCGCCTTCTCCCCATAAACTCTGACACCTAAACCTTCTTCCCGATAGTAGGAGCAAAATGAGAGATTTGGGTCCTTGATGATGCCTTTTAGAGGCAGCTTCTCCCACAGATGCCTTTGATGGGAGGGAGGTCAGTGGGGAGCGGAGGTAGTGACCCCGATGCCAACCCAACTAGAAAACCAATGTAAATCTTCCTATAATGGCACAGTTGTGTTTAAAATGCTGCAATAGTTTGCAATGGTTATTCTCACATCGAGTGGCTGTGATAAACCACACAATTGAGTAGAAACAAGGTAATTAAAAGGTAGGTGATAATAGTTATGGGAATAGATTTTCCAAGTACTGTTATAAATGTCACCTTGCTGCAGGCAAAGACTCAAGGCAATAACAATAATAATAATGCTGAAACAACTCATATATATTATTAGCAGGCAGTATCATTCGAGGTTTAGGAAGGCAGCTATAACAGTATTGACTGGTACACTTCAATGATGTGCCTCGAGATGAGTCAGACCCTTGTTATATGTAGTACATTGTACAACATTGTCTTCTAGCATGATATTTTAGTACACTTGCTGGAGGATAGCCTGTGCCTCTGGAACTTTGTGGGCATGGATGTACGTCAGACTTCTGATGCTGATCAAAGCCTGCCATGAACAGGACACATATTCACTTGGCTCACGTTTCATTTGATTCTCAGAGAGGATTGTCAATTGTTCACTGGTGGGTAAGGAAGGGGAAGTGGAATTGCTTGATTGATTGAATGAATAATACAGCATGAAAACACCGAGATCATGTCGACCATCGTCACCCATTCGCACTTGGTCTATGTTATCCCACTTTCGTATTCACTCGCTACAAACTTAGGAGAATTTACAGCGGCTAATTAGCCCACAAACAACATGTCTTTGGGATGTGGGAGGTAAACAGAGCACCTGGTAACAGGAAGAACATGCAAACTTCACACAGACAGCGCCTGAGGTCACAATTGAACAAGGATTCCCAACCTGATAATCATGACAATCATAAAGAAAGCCCATAAATGCTTTTAATTTTTTAAGGGCCTGTCCCACTTAGGCGACTTTTTAGGTGACTGCTGGCAACTGTCATGGTCGTAGCAGGTCGCCGGAAAACCGGCAACTGTATCCCCTACAAACAATGTCTACGACAATGTCTACGACAAGCTACAACAACCTACCACCTAGTCGATGTCAAGCTGTGGCAAGCTACCGACAACCGGCGACCCATTAGGACGTACACCTCTGACCACACAGGTGACAACATACGACATCCAAAGTCAACCTACGCCCACCCGTGAAAAGCTATGACAAGCTACAACCCTGTCGGTGACAACTGAAGACAATTCAGTCGCCAGTACCTGTCGCTGGTCGACGTAGGTTGACGTAGGTAGACGCCAATGGAATTCACCGAAGTCAACACTGGCGACAACCTGCGTCACCTGGCAACAATCTACGTCATCCTGGCGACAACCAACGGCAGCACCTACGTCAGGAGAAGACAAGCTACGACAAGCCCACGGTCGCTGACTGATGCCGAAAAGTTTTGAACATTTCAAAATCCAGCGGCGACCATAAAAAACCTTACGACTCTTTGAGTGACTGAGGAGACTACTCACGATCATACAGGCAACGCCCCAGCGACTGTCTGGTGACTGCCTAGTCGCCGGAAGACGCCTAAAAATCGCCTAAGTGGGACAGGCCCTTTAGAGGACTGAAGTGACTTAGTATGTCAGCAAAAACTATTTAGACTTTCTGCAGCTATGTGGCAGAGAGCATGTCAGAACCTAGGGCATAGAACAGTACAGCACAGGAACAAGCCCTTCGGCCCACAATGCATGTGCAGAACATGATCACAAGACCAAGTCTGCCTGCACATAATCTACATTGCTCCATTCCCTACTTTTCTATGTGCCTATCCAAAAGTCTATTTTACTTCGGAGTCACGTGAGTGACTATGTGAAGAAGCCCCGCCAGGCGCATGTGCGTCATTACGTCCGCGCATGTCACACTGAACGGGCTGGAGGGCATAGCCCCACCAGCGGTAAGTAGGAACTTCTAAGGTAAGTGTTTTTACAACCTTTACCAAGAAGTATTTCCACTCCGTAAAGCTGGCTCGAGCAGTCAGTAGGAGTGGAGAGTTGGAGCTGACACGTCAGGAGATCCGTCTTAGCGTGGGTCCAGGGATTCACAATCGGGTCGGGAGTAGCGCGGCAACGCCGGTTCCGATGCCGGGTGCCGTTTTACAGGCAGCAGTTAAGATAGCGCGCTAATCTTCACCACTAGCTCAATTTACTAAAGGCAGGCCAACTGGAATTTTGATTCAGAATGAGCCTGGTCCATCTATTTATTTTCCAAGGGTACTAAGCAGACTGAGGCTGCTGCTAGCCATGAAAAGGCAAATATAAAATCACGGACCTGGGTTCTCTGACGACAATGGTGACTCTTCCCCTGATCATACAACAATGTGGGGGAGGATGGGAACATGGAGCTGATGCTCCAACCTTTGATTACATAAGGGTCCAAGGGCCAATGCTGTCCAAGAGGGCCCATACCAAGAACAACATATGGAGGGTTTCCATATATTGGGGTTCCTTCCAGCGCCTTGTTTAAGACTGGAGGATGCCTCCCTACAATATGATTTGGGAGAAGCAGGGCAGGATGCAGCTGACCCTGACCCTGGTGTCCCTGCTTATGTGCAAACACCAGCGCGCGCACGAGCCACGCTCCGGGTGTCTCGGAAATGGCAATAGGTTCAGCTATTCCGGAGGGGACTGGTGAGGCAATGGAACAATCCCTTGCCTGCAGTATCAATTATTTAGTACTTCACCAGCTCCAGCAAGATATGATGCAAGTGACTGCAAACAAATATGAGACACCAGTATAATGTGCATCACTGAAAGTGCCCACGGTGATCCAGGTTCTGGGCATCCATGAGTCCTTCTTTGAGGGGACAGGAGGTTCGGTGTCAACACGTCCTCCAACTGGTGGCTGCAGCAATTACTGCATTTGGCACTATGGTCCAAGGGACAATCATTCCTCAAACTCACAACATATACAGTGGCTTGCAAAAGTATTCATACCCCTTAAACTTTTCCACATTTTGTCACGTTACAACCACAAAAGTAAATGTATTTTGTTGGGATTTTAAGTGATAGACCAACACAAAGTGGTGCATAATTGTGAAGTGGAAGGAAAATGATACATGGCTTCCAAATTTTATTACAAATAAAAAACTGAAAAGTGTGGCGTGCAAAAGTATTCAGCCCCCCAGAGTCAATACTTTGTAGAACCACCTTTCGCTGCAATTACAGCTGCAAGTCTTTTGGGGTATATCTCTACCAGCTTTGCACATCTAGAGACTGACATTTTTGCCCATTCTTCTTTGCAAAATAGCTCAAGCTCAGTCAGATTGGATGGAGAGTATCTGTGAACAGCAATTTTCAAGTCTTGCCAGAGATTCTCAATTGGATTTAGGTCTGGACTTTGACTGGGCCATTCTAACACATGAATATGCTTTGATCCCACTTCTGACACCATGTAAATAAACACTTTACAAACTCTTAAAGAGTGCAACATCTTTTAATGATAGCACAGGGTATTACATACATCCTCAAGCACTAGCTACATTCTTCTACTGCCGCGCCCAGGAAGGGGAAGGCGTTATGATTGATGTTAACTAGGCGGGGTTAATGGGAGTGAGGTAACTATATTATTGGTTGCATATAAACCATCTACATGAACCATTCCATTGTAGCTCTGGCTGTATGTTTAGGGTTGTTGTCCTGCTGGAAGGTGAACCTCCGCCCCAGTCTCAAGTCTTTTGCAGACTCTAACAGGTTTTCTTCCAAGATTGCCCTGTATTTGGCTCCATCCATCTTCCCATCAACTCTGACCAGCTTCCCTGTCCCTGCTGAGGAAAAGCATCCCCACAGCATGATGCTGCCACCACCATGTTTCACAGTGGGGATGGTGCGTTCAGGGTGATGTGCAGTGTTAGTTTTCCACCACACATAGCGTTTTGCATTTAAGCCAAAAACTTCAATTTTGGTCTCATCAGACCAGAGCACCTTCCTCCACATGTTTGCTGTGTCCCCCACATGGCTTGTGGCAACCTGCAAATGGGATTTCTTATGGCTTTGTTTCAACAATGGCTTTCTTCTTGCCACTCTTCCATAAAGGCCTGATTTGTGGAGTGCACAACTAATAGTTGTCCTATGGACAGATTCTCCCACCTGAGCTGTGGATCTCTGCAGCACCTCCAGAGTTACCATGGACCTCTTGGCTGCTTCTCTGATCAATGCTCTCCTTGCCCGGCCTGTCAGTTTAAGTGGACGGCCATGTCTTGGTAGGTTTGCAGTTGTGCCATACTCTTTCCATTTTCGGATGAAGGATTGAACAGTGCTCCATGAGATGTTCAAAGCTTGGGATATTTTTTGTTAACCTAACCTTGCTTTAAACTTCTCCACAACTTTATCCCTGACCTGTCTGGTGTGTTCCTTGGGCTTCATGATGCTGTTTGTTCACTAATGTTCTCTAACAAACCTCTGAGGACTTCACAGAACATCTGTATTTATACTGAGATTAGTTTACACACAAGTGGACTCTATTTACTAATCAGGTGACTTCTGAAGGCAATTGGTTGCACTGGATTTTATTTAGGGGTATCAGAGTAAAGGGGGCTGAATACTTTTGCACGCCACACCTTTCAGTTTTTTATTTGTAAAAAAATTTGAAAACCATGTATCATTTTCCTTCCACTTCACAATTATGCGCCACTTTGTGTTGGTCTATCACATAAAATCCCAATAAAATACATTTACGTTTGTGGTTGTAACGTGACAAAATGTGGAAAAGTTCAAGGGGTATGAAAACTTTTGCAAGCCACTGTATGTTGGGTATTTTATGCAATGCATTTTTCAGGAAATTGCATCAGGGAATATCGCCATCAGGCCACGACTAAACCAAAAATTTGCAGCTCTGTGTAAGGCGACTAATGTACAAATGCCTGAATTCCTGTTTGGAATGGACCTTATCATGAAAATTTGTGAAATTAATGATGAGGCCAAAACAATTGGCTTAATGTAGTCAAGCATTTCGAGGTCACCTATTCGCAACCCTGGGTTAATACTGAAGGTCAGATCCAGGTGCTGGGCTCAGCAGGGGGAGGCCAGTGGGGCAACGAGGGTACCCACTGAGACAGACTGGCTACAACCCCAATATGAGCAGACAACAGATTTACAGGTCAACTGTAGAGGTACAGGGACTTTTGTTAACGATAAAGTTCTGGTGGCCAATCTCCTATTGGAGGTTGATTACAAATGTTATCTAATGAATGGTGCTGTATAACATATGATA
The DNA here is from genome assembly GCA_035221665.1 of Okamejei kenojei. Taxonomy (NCBI): domain Eukaryota; kingdom Metazoa; phylum Chordata; class Chondrichthyes; order Rajiformes; family Rajidae; genus Okamejei; species Okamejei kenojei. The sequence goes on from CM069139.1 coordinate 43,261,846, forward strand.
TGTTTATACTAAATACTGTCTCACGTCTATCATTGAGTTTATCTCAGGGATAGATCCACCTCAACAGCACAAGCCTAATAAAATGTGGGTGTTTTCTGCTCGAGAGCCTGAACAGGTAAACAATGGTGATTGATATGGCCATTAATCATCCTCCACAATTGTGTCTAATATTTCCCCAGATCTCAAAAAGATGAGTGTTGTAGAGTAATCCTCGTCCTCAATCACTTAAATTCTTCAGTTCAGTTCTCTATAGGAATTTAAACTGGACACCTTCATTACTGTTAAACAGCTGCTATCACAGGGCTGTTTGTGGCAATACAAAGCATTGACTCATGGATTAAGTTCAGCACCCAGGCTATTTATTAAATTGTTAAAACCTGTGCTGGTGCTATTGGGGGCCATCATCACATTGTAATGGCTTATTACGCTGATATCTTAATTATCAGCAACACTAAAGAGTCAGCTGAAAAATTGGTTGCAGCAACCAAAAAATGTGCTTGAGTCATGAGGGGTTGCTCCATCCAACTAAGTCCAAGTTACAGCCAACCCAAAGTATTGAGTATTTGGGGTTTCTTATTAATTCCGTTGCTATAACAGTAACATTACCAACAGCCAAGGTTGTTGATGATGTTGATGTCTGTACTTGCCTCCCACAAAAACTTTATCCCTCCATCCAAGAAGTCACTAAGGTCATTGGGAAATGGGTAGCAGGTTTTCCTGCAGTACATTTCGGGCCTTTGCATTATCAACATTTGCAGCGAGCACGAGAACTAGCACTAAAATCGGATGCAGGCCATTTGATCGGGTTATGCAGTTACCAACCACAGCTCTCGCAGAATTGCAGTGGTGTATTGTTAACGTTAATGAAGCTACGAATAACATTTTGCGTATTAGACCCTTCACTAATCTTCCAGACTGATGTCAGCGCTCTCGGATGGGGGGGCTACGGACACCGAGTCTAGCTGTGGGGGTAGCTGGCATGAACACGAAGGGTTGATTCGCCACACACATGGGATAAATTATTTCACATTATTGGGGGCATTTTATGGGTAAAGGCATATTGCTCCTCAATGAAGGATTTACATGTTCAACTCCAGATCGATAACACCACAGCAGTGGCATATATTAATCATATGGGAGGAGCACGATCAGTATCATGTGTTAACTTGGCTACCGTCATGTGGCATTGGTGTATGTCAAGGCATATTTGCGTTTCAGCCATTTATTTACCACCTAAACACAATGTGGTGGCCGACCACAGGTCGCGTACGTTTCATGCCAATATAGAATGGATGTTGAATTCTAAACTTTGTCACACAATTGTCACTCGATTTGGGTTGCCAGACATTGATCTGTTGCATCCAGATTTCATCACCAGTTGCCTAAATATGTTTCATGGGAACCAGGTCCAGGTGCAGTTGCCGTGGATGCAGTCTCCTTACATTTGGGGCACTAATATTTTATGCAATTCCTCAATTTTTTCATCCCAAAATGCCTCACCACAATAGAGTGAGACTCCGCCACAGGTGTTTTGGTGGTCCCAGATTGGCCAACACAACCATGCTTACCATTAGTGCTTCCACTGATGGTTCAGCCATTCATGATGATTCCCAGCTGCAGTAATTTGTTGATGCATCCGGTTACAGGAGAAAGTCACCCTTTACATGAAAGTATTAATTGTTGGTCTGCAGGTTCTGACCAGACAATTCCAAGGACTTGGATTGTCGAACAGGGCCATGGAGGTTCAACATGATCTATATCGGTGAGACCAAGCGGAGGCTTGGCGATCGCTTCGCCGAACACCTCCGCTCGGTCCGCAATAACCAACCCGACCTCCCGGTGGCTCAGCACTTCAACTCCCCCTCCCATTCCACATCCGACCTCTCGGTCCTGGGCCTCCTCCACGGCCAGAGTGAGCAACACCGCAAGCTGGAGGAACAGCACCTCATATTCCGCTTGGAGAGTCTGCATCCTTTGGGCTTGAATATTGAATTTTCTCAATTCTGTTAACCCTTGCTGTCTCCTCCCCTTCCCACCTCTCCCTCAGCCCTCGGGCCCTGGCATTCCCTCTATCTCTATCTCCCTCCCCCACCCCAGTCGCACCAGCTTCTCATTTTCACACCACAAACAGCTTACAATGGCTTGTTCCCTTTATCACCGATACTTTTTTGCATATCTTTCACTCATTGTTCCTTATCTCTCCACATCACCGTCTATATCTCTCGTTTCCCTGATCCCTGACTAGTCTGAAGAAGGGTCTCGACCCGAAACGTCGCCTATCTCCTTCGCTCCTTAGATGCTGCTGCACCCGCTGAGTTTCTCCAGCTTTTTGTGTACCCTCGATTCTCCAGCATCTGCAGTTCCTTCTTTAAAACATCCTATCGGATCTCATCCGTTAGTATCCCGATTTATGAGGAATTTTTAATAAAACCCCTCTGAAACCTCGATATACAACAATCTGGGATATCAGTCTTGTTCTCACAATGCTTCGGCATTGGGCTCCAATTCATTATCTATGCAGAGATTAACTCTTGCTGTGGTTATGCTAATGGCGCTGGTTTCAGCAGAACGTGTACAAACATTACAATTGTTACGAATACCTTGTATGCATTTGGCTGTCAATGACATTACCTTCTATGTTTATGATGTAATCAAACAAAGCAGGCCAGGTCTGGCTGGAACCAAGCTGACGTTTAAAGCCTATCCTGTTGACCAAATGTTATATGTAGTTAAACACTTAAGCCAATATATTAAGGTAACAAGGAGTCTCAGAGGTCCTGAGACAGGACTGCTCATTAGTCACAAAAAGCCATATAAAAGAGTGTCAGCACAAACTATTTCTTGATGGTTGAAATAGGTTCTCAATTATGCTGGAGTCGACAATCATGTCTTTACCTCTCACTCCACCAGGGCGGCATCAACCTCCGTGGCGAAGGCTCAGGACGTGCCGCTAGACCAAATCCTCGAGGCCGCAGGATGGTCTCGAGAAGCAACATTTTCTCAATTTTCTGACAAACCTGTACAGACCGTGCCATGGGTTGGGCATGCTGTTTTGGGTTCCATTTAATTAATTTGCTTTGTTTTCTATCATTGTTTGTAATTTCCCCTGAGACAGAGGGGTTATTCCTGGGTTTGTTATTATTAACAATAGTTATTGAATAATTCGAAGCAATGTTCAATATATTATTTATTCCCTACTGTGTCAACCGAAGCAGATTGTCGTATGGTGTGCATCTACGACATGAAAATACAGAACTTTGAAATCTTCACGTAGTCACTCACGTGACTCCTAAGATTAAATGAGAACTTACCAGTTTGAAGTTTGATCCTTATTTTAAGAGAAGTGACGTTGAGGGATTTCGTGCCCTCCGCTCCCACCCTCATAATCTAAGAGATCATCTGGTAGTTCTAGTCTTCTACGAGCCTTACTATCCTTTAATCCTTTAAGACCGAGATGAGAAAGACTTTCTTCACACAGAGAGTGGTGAGTCTCTGGAACTCTCTGCCACAGAGGGTAGTTGAGGCCAGTTCATTGGCTATATTTAAGAGTGAGTTGGATGTGGCCCTTGTGGCTAAGGGGATCAGAGGGTATGGAGAGAAGGCAGGTACGGGATACTGAGTTGGATGATCAGCCATGATCATATTGAATGGCGGTGCAGGCTCGAAGGGCTGAATGGCCTACTCCTGCACCTAATTTCTATGTTTCTATGTTTCTATGTTTCTATGTTACTTCAGCTATTTGTTTTCTGTGTTTTCACGCCACTGCTTTGAAGTAAGACACGCATGCGCCTGGCGGGGCTTCTTCACGTAATCCCTCAACGTCACTCCTTATAAAATAAGGATCAAACTTCGAACTGGTAAGTTCTCGTTTAATCTTACTATTATATGCTACTATTCCCTAGTTACATCATGGCCTGGTTTGGCAACTGGAATGTCAAAAAATGAAGGAGAGTTCAAAAAGTTGTTGACACCACCTGGTCCATCACAGGTGCTCACCTCCTCACCCATAGAAGGGATCAAAAAGGCAGCCAGCATCATCTAAGATCCACACTACCCTGGCCATGGTCTAATTTCTTTCCTACCACTGGAAAGAACGTACAGAAGTCTGAAAATTGTCATAAGCACTCTTGACTCTTGTCTCTCTAATTACATGCCCTAGTCATTTAAAATAACATGAATACACACACATCCAATGTTAGAATGTAAATATGCTCCTAAAGCTTACCCTCTTAGTCTAGTTCAGTGAAACACCGAGTCAAGCACTGGACCACTAAACTTTATTTTTTGAATGAACAACAAATCCGATATGCAATACCTAAACCACCACAGGTTCGATCCTTGTCTTTGACTGTCCAAGCCCTTCAGCCTTGTGCAAGCAGACACCTCCAAAAGGTCACACAGTCCCAAGCGCCCTTCCAGAAGATCGACAGCGGACCTCATGGGGTCTACCTTTTATTGGTCATCGAGCCCTGTGGGGCCGAACTACATGGGGGTGGCACCCCTTACAAGCCAATCACACATATTGATTATATTAAAGTATTATTGACAGTTTGCCAACCAAATTACAAAGAGTCCCATTACAATGTTTCTACAGAAGCTTCTGGAAAGAAGTCAGCTAACTGAATAATGTAACATTTCCCCTGGCAGTATAAACAATTCAGCCAGGGCTTCACACTTCAGCTAATCATCAAACAGCAGTACAACCATCCTACAACAATATTAACAGTATGTACAATCCCTTTGCAGCTAGCCAATCAAGACAATGCATCTACAACACCTTTGAGTTTCTCTGCAGAATCCTCGTACATTTTAACAATAGCAGAGGACATCTGGACCTCACCTCATCTGATATATCGATCTAGGATCTAGACTTCCTGGTACTGGCTCACAGCCTGTGGTTTCTTACAGAAAAAGGCTAACAGGCCTTGTAGATGCATAAATCCTTTACTTTATAATTACTCTAATTTGGCCAATATTTACAAGAGCAGTGGAACATGACCAGGGCATTTACCCCTATACATCAGATACTGATTTTCAGCACCAAGGTAATGTTTTAATCACTATTTACAATAACCAGATGAAGAAACATTCATGATATCTGAGGATGTTCATTCAAACCTCTTGTCATGGCAACACACATTAACATATATTTTCTGCTTCTGAGTAGTTTCCTGGGGGATAAAACATAATTGATTGAAAAAGAAGCTCAAGCATTGACGGCTTCAAGTACCGTTCCTTTAATCAGTGGAAGAACTTTTCAGTTGTGCTTAAGTTAGGTTTATTATCTCATTAGTTCACGGCACAAACAGCAGATTCTTTGGCAGCAATCAAGACTCCAGGAATGTGCGTTGCCTTCCTGGTGCCTGGGTCTAGGATGTCTCAGAGCTGTTGCAGATCATTCCCAAGAGGGAGGGTGAGGAGCGGTAAATCACCTGTGAAGTGAATATACAGAGTTATGCCCCTGTAGAACATAGAAGAAGCAGAAACCACTTTTGACCATTAGGGAGACTGACAAAAACCTCCGGGAACCTTGGCGTACTGCACGGAAACCTTGGGTGGGGCGCAAAGTCTACAGAGGTTTCCGTTCAGGTTTCCTAAGTGGGACAGGGGCATTAGGCAAAAGATTAAAAATCTGGACCATGAATCTTTGGATCAATCCTGGTACCATTTGCTAGGAATTGGTGGATAAGACAGATGAATGCATGATTCAGGAGTTTCTGCATGGGGCAGGGATGCAACTTTCTAGATAATTGGAATCTCTTTTGTGGCAGAAATGTATCTCTATACGGGTTGCATCTGAACCGGAGGGAGACTAATTTCCTTGCCAAGAGGTTTGCTAGTGTTACTCATAAGGATGTCAACTAGAGAGTCAGGGGTGTGGGAACCAGAGTGATAGGTCAGAAATTGGAAGAGGCAGAGGTCAGGATCAGTAAGTCTATAAGTATGGACAGGCAGGGAGAGGTGAAGGAATATGGTGATGCTGATGGATTGAAGTGTGTTTATTTCATTGCAAGTGAGGGTGGAGAGGCTTTGGAAAGGGTTCAGAGCGAGTTTACCAGAGATGTCTGGATTAAGGAGTATTAGTTACAGGGAGAGAGGTAGACAGACTTGCATTGTATTCTTTGGAATGCCAGAGGTTGCAGGAACTGATGGTATGTAAAATTATGAGAGGCACGGACAAAGTAGACATTCAGAACCTTTTCGCAGGATAGAAAAAGCACAGACTAGAGGGCGGAGCTTTAAGGTGAGAGTGGCAAAATTTAAACATGATGTGCAGGGCAACCTTTTTTCACAGAGGGTAATGAGTGCCATGGTTGAGGCAGATATGATAGTGCCATTTAATTGACTTTTGGAGAGGCATATCGATATGCAGCGAATGGAGAGATGTGGATTATGTGCAGGTAGATAAGCAATGATCTTGGCATCATGTTCAGCACAGACATTGTGGGCCAAAATGCTTGTTCTTGTGCTGTACTGTTCTATGTTCTATGTTCTATGACATACTACTTAAATCTTGATGTGATCACAAGGCACTTTCTGCTATTCCTGCCTCTAAGCAAAGTTTCAAGATGGTGATTATTAAAAATGACCAAATAGAATCATAGAGTCATAGTCATGGACTCCTACAGCACACAAAATGGCCTTCAGCCCTGCTGACCTATTTGCCCCTCTGCACAAATCCCATTTTCCTGCATTAGATCCACAACGCCTTCCCATTCAAATGTCTGTCTAAATCTCCATATAACTAAAAGTCTTCGGTTTGCGCCCACGATATGTCTCTGTGTCAATGGTTAATTGTTATCTTCCTCCAAACGTTAAGCCGCAGCCTTCCTATTTTCAAACGTCCTACTCACATTTTTCCCGTGGTGGCGATAAACATCTTCCCGTCGCATTTCCACCTATGTTTATTTCCACCAAAGTTATTAATCGTTGAAATTTAAAAAAATTTTGGGGAAAAAATCCAACTGAATTCCCAATTCACTCGCAAGGCAGGACGGCCCACTTCGGGAGGGAGGGGAACTCCAGCGCTCCAATAGCTAATCCGAATGATGTCATAATGCACTCACAAGACAGGTGACACAAGGAGTCGCTCAAGCCTTCTGCTGTACCACATATGCAACACGTATATTCTTACTTGGAAAAAGATGCCAACATCACTGCTGCTCATGGACAGAGAGAAGATACAAATTTTTTTCATGACTGACTTGCGAAAGAGCAGTGTGCCGGCGGATTGAGGGCAAATTCCGCCCCACTACCGCCCGGGCCTAGAGGGTGACTGAGCGCTCTAAACCCGAGCACCAAGGGACGCTCAGACACCCGGTGTAAGTGGCGGGAGGAGCGGATCCCTCGGGACAGCCCCCACTGCCTTCCTGGGGTCAGTGCTGACCAGCCATCGGAGTTCACGTTAAGTTCGTGGAAAATATGCGGTAGGTTCGCGGTAAGTACGCGGTAAGTTCGCGGTAAGTACGCGCGTGATGTTATTGGCGTCATACTCACCAATCAGTTGGGAAGGAGGCGGGCCAACTGAATTTGGGCGTCGCATGGCGTCGGGCGGTGACGTCATCGCGCAACGCCACGCGCTGGGCGTATGCCATCAAGACGCTGAGTACGACGTCAAGTACGCTGTCAAGACACTGCATATGCCCTCAATGCGCATGCAGGCCAACAAAATCTTTGTTGGCCCGCATTTTGTTGGCGCACAAAATCTTCGGAGAGTGTGGGATTTTCGGAGTCCCGCGCAATGTCGGGGCCAGACCCGCACAACTCCATACGCCTCTGTGCCTCAAAGTGTGCACAAAATGACACAAAATGCTGGAGTAACTCAGTGGGACTGGTAGCATTTTTCATGGGTTTTATTTATGGTTTTGTTATAGTGCCCAGGTGTCTGCCGCAGTCTCACGTATTTTTACCAACAATCCTAATGTACAGTAACTCCTTTTTAAGAATATTTGGTAGGATTAGGAAAGGTTGAATTAGAGACATTTTATGCTCACTTGCCCAGTTACCGCTCATCAGCCTTTAAGGCCCAAAGGTACTTTGAACACAACACAGTACAGCACAGGAATAGGCCCTTCACCCTACAATGTCAATCCTGAATATGATGCCAAGTTAAACTAATCTCAGCTGCCTGCATGTGATCCATATTCCTTAATTTCTTGCATATCCGTGTGCCTACTTAAAAGCCTCTTAAATGCTACCATCATATCTGCCTCCACCACCACTACTGACAGCGCATTACAGGCACCCACATCTGTCAATGTAAAAAATGTACATCGGTACAATTGTCAAAGAACAATGTTTGGAGCCTCCACGCTGCTTATTGTCCAGGATCAGGCCACAAATATCTTCCCAGCTGCTTCTGCTCTGCCACTGCAAATCACTGCAAGTGCAGTTGGAAACCTGTTGTGCCAGGGGCAAAGTTACTTATACAGAGCAGGCTAATCTCTGAGGAAACACGGTTATTTACAGGCACAGCACATCTAGCAAAGGTCACAACCATCCTAACATCTATAGATCATTTTGAGGTGATGCCAGTGACATTGTGCATGCATCTTAATCAAACTAGGTGGAATGATTTAAAAAAAACCCTGTGATTGCCAGGGAAGAACACCAGTTCCACTTATTCCACTGCTAGCAGCCAGCAGATATCTGGGAGACACACAAGCCATTGCAGATACTGGTTTACAAAATAAGATACTAAGTGCTGGAGTAACTCAGTAGGTCAGGCGACATCCACAGAGAACATGGATAGTTGACATTTTGAGTCAGGACCTTTCTTCAGACATGAGGTATATGCATTTTACTGCAAGTCAGGACTTTAGAAAAAGGAAGGAGACCAGGGTTCGATCCTGACCTCAGGTGCTGTCTGTGTTGTGTTTGTATGTTGTCCATTTACCATATAACCATATAACAAATACAGCACGGAAACAGGCCCTCTTGGCCCTTCCAGTCAGTGCCGACCATTTGTTTTCCCCTAGTCCCATCTACCTGCACTCAGACCATACCCCTCCATTCCCTTCCCGTCCATTTGACCACGTGGGTTTCCTCTAGGTGTTCTGGTTTTCTTGCCGAAGCCAAAGATGTGTGGGTTTGCAGGTTTAATTGGCCTCTGTAACTTGCCCCTAGTTGTGTAGGGAGTGGATGAGAAAGTGGATAACATGGAATTAATGCGCATGGGTAATCGATGGTTAGCGTGTGCTCGATAGGTCAAAGGGCCCTGTTTCCATACTGTACCTTTAAATTCAACCAATTGCCTCCAGGTGCTCTTTATTGCTCCATTGCAATGGAATAGAATGGAGCGGCTGGGCTTGTATACCCTGGAATTTAGAAGGATGAGAGGGGATCTTATTGAAAAATATAAGATTATTAAGGTATTGGACCCGCTAGATGCATTGTTCTCAATGTTGGGGGAGTCCAGAACCATTTATAAAACTGCCAAGAATTTTTAAAGTGAATGGTTACAAATTCAGTTGGCATTTCTTAAGAGCTATCAGTTGGAAAGTTTTAGAAGGATATGGACCAAATGCGGGCAAATGGAACTAGCTTAGGTGGAACGGGCAAGTTGGGCCGAAGAGCCTATTTAGGTGCTGTATGACTCTATCACTCTGAGTTCTGAACAATCTTTAAATGTCCTTCGGAGTCTGTCTAAAAGTTTGTTTTTGTTGATCTTTTAGTCTTTTTATGTGGGGATGGGGGGGTAAGGGGGAGACCATCTTCTCAGTCACTAACTGGTCGAGGATGCGTCTTTTCTCCGAGCCGTATCTTCGCAGCCTTTTCTGCCGGAGGCCGGCCAGAGCTTCAGCAGCGGCTCAGCACTAAATTACCATCGCAGAGCAGGCAATGCCTTACCGGGATCGCCGTGTTGGAGCTCCGGAGTGTTGGGTCTGCCGACTTTAACACCATGGAGCTGTGGTCTGCGGGGCTTCCAGCTGTGGGTGGCGCTGACTAACATTTCAGAGGCCTGGGATCTTTCGCCGAGGATCTTTCGCCGAGTGTTTGAGGTCCGCCCAGCTCGACCTGTGGACTTCGGAAGCCGCGGTCTCCGGTAGGAAGCGGCCGATTCGGACACTCCAAGCCGTTGAGAGTGTTCTTCCACTCCGATGCCGGAGCTCCATCATCCAATCATCCTGACGAGATGACCTGAAACATCGGGCCGCCATTGCGGCGACGACTACGGAGGCCTCAATAGGCCCCGACCACAGGTGAACAAGAGGAAGATGACTAAACTTTGTTGCCTTCCCTCACGTTGATTCCGCTGTGGGAAAATGTTTTTTTCCCGCTGTGGGGGATGTTTTATGTTAAATTCTATAGTGTTGTGTTTATCTTATTTGTGTGCTGCGTAGTAACTCAAATTTTACTGCACCAATTGGTGAATGTGACAATAAATGTAACTTGAACTTGAACTTGAACTTGAACTTTAGTCATGGATTAATGCGCAAAATGGATTATTGAGCACTGCATTAATTATGTTTAGGCATTATTCTAGGTGCATTGTTGGCTTGAGGGGTATGCTGGAACCAATACAATAAATGATTTTAAGGATCAGCCACATATGTATGAACACCACAGCTAATTGCAACTAAATTAAAGGAACTGGGCAATATAGGCAGTATATGGCCCAGGTACTCAGACGTTGATTCTGCTATCTTTATCCTCCCACAGAATGGAATGGAATACTTTATTGTCACATGTGACAAGGCACAGTGAAATTCTTTGCTTGCATTCCCAAGTAATGCAAATAGTCACCACATATGGCGCTGACAAAGTTACAAAGTACCCCACCGGCTCCTCCCTTGTTCTCCCTCCCTCCCCTCTCGCACTCCGGGTCCTCCATTGTTCTGCCCCACAACCACCTCATGGCGGTCTCTCCTCAAAATCATGTGATAATTGATTTCTGCAATGGAAGGATTTTGTGTGTTATTGCACTTATGAGCCTGTTAAATTGCAGCAAGTAAAGAACATCATCATTCTGTTGTTGGTACATATGGCAATTAAACACTCTTGACTTCAATTTCCCGTTTGCTGCCAATGAGTGGAGGAATAGAAGATGCAAAAGATGCTGAATGAGAATTTTTATCTGGTGACAGCCTTCTGATTACTCCATTTTCAGCAGTTTATGTGGTCTCGTTTTCCTGACTTTACTGAGTTTTGCCACATGTGTATAGATTGTGTGGAAAGTGGATATATGGTATATTGACTCTGCACACTTTGTTTGGTTTCTCCATCAAGAAAAGTGTAACTGCTTTGATACTACCCAAGTGGCAGCATGTAAAACCAATGAATCTGATCATGTAATTAAAGAACTACATTGCTGGACTGGTCAATTTACCAGTATGAAGGGAAACAGAGGTGGAGTGTTTAGAGACCATATGTGTCTTATATGCCATAGAAATGGAACATTTCCTATTATTATCTTCTTCCGGGTGGTGAATTCAAATTTGGATTCTCAGCTGCAGGCATTGAGCAATTCAACCACTTGAGTGGCAGGACTAACAGCGAGAAAGAAAGAGCATAATTGAATCAGAATTGGATTTGCGAATGCACATATGCAGACCGGTTTCGCACAATGTTGACAGCCTGCATGATACAGCCTGTATGAAGTTCGTGAAGAATGGTTAATCAGTTGAAATACATAGCGCCATATGCCAGCACAATGTTACTGCCTTTGAGAGAACAAAAGCCACAGGAGGAGAAAATCTGCAAAGAGAACTAGATATGTGCAAAGAAACTGCTGACTGTTTGGAAAAAAACCTGCTGTTGTAACCGAGGTGGATTCGAACAGGAAAATTGCTTATAAAGATACAGGTATATGGCTTTTTCATAGTTAAACCACAGAATAAAAAAGATGGCTGTTAGTCAGTCAACACAGGCTGCAGTTTTAACAATACCAAAGCACAACACATTTGACCAAAATATTACATGAATAATAATAAATGTTCTTTAGTTGAACATTTTTAAACATGAAAAATGGTATCTTTCTGAAGTATACCACATGTTGAAATATTGATGTCAGTTTGATCAGAGAATGCAAGTTTAACGTTGCCATGTAAAGCTGTGATATGGTCCAGATAAGCTTTCAGATATATACATGAGTATAATGCATGGGCCTCAGCAATGCCTGCCTTGTTGTTAGTTATGTTGAGCAATCTTTGTTTCAGGCATATACTGGCCCTATTCTTCCTTTTTCTCTATTACATCAACAACTGCATCGGGGCTGCTTCCTGCACTCGTGCAGAACTCGTTGATTTTATTAACTGCATCACTAACTTCCACTCTGTCCTCAATTTCACCCGGACCATCTCTGACACTTTCTTGATGTCTCCCCTCTCGTTGACTCACAGGGGACTGACGATCAGTTGACATCTACCACAAATCTACCGATTCCCCATTCCTTCTCACCAGAGATGATGCCTGTCCCACTGAGTTACTCCAGGTTTTTGTGTCTATCTTCAATTCCCAGTTATCTGGTTTACACCCTACTTCTTGCAAAGATACTATTCCCTACTCTTTCTATTCATCCATCTCTGCCGCATCTGCACCCAAGATGAGGTTTTCCATTCTAGAAGATCCAAGATGTTCTCGTTTTATAGTAAACATGGTTTTCACCCTCCTTTTGTAAATTGATCCTTCACCCACATCTCCTGCATCCTGTGGTTCTGCTCTTGCTGCTTCTTCCTCCAGGTGGAACAAGGATAGCATCAATCTTCGCATTCAACACATCACCCTCCAACATTTCCGTCACTTCCAAAGTGATCCCACTACCAGTCACACCTTTCTATCTCCATCCTTTTCTGCCTTCCACAAAGACTGCTCCCTCTGAAACTTCTTGGTTCCCTTCCTACCCAAACCACTCCAACCCCAGGTACATTCTGCTGCAACCACAGGAGGTGTAAAGGGGCTGTCCCACTGCGGCGAACTAATCTGCAAGTTTAGAAGAGTTTGCCCTCGATTCAAACTCGCAGCATGGTCAACATAGGAGGTCCTATGAGGTCACTGGAACTCTCCTTCATGCTCGAGGGATGTTCCCGCATACTCGTGGCCTCAGTTTGGTCAAGGAAAAATTTTCAGCATGTTGAAAATTTTTCCACGAGTAAAAATTGGTCGACATTGTTCCTTTAAACTCGTAGTACAGTGGAATGGGGTTGCTATGTAGTTATAGGCCATTGAGGGCAGCCGTAGGCAATCTCCTTCACTGACCGGGCTTTTTAATTGACTCATTGGAGTTTTCAGTACCAAGGAAAACCGACCGGAAATGTAAAATGTCCGCTGTTGTCTGGCTTCTTAAAAGTATCTCCCCCCCTTCTCACACCCCCCCCCCTTCCCCCCCCCCCTCCCCCCTTCTCTCCCCTTCTCTCCCCTTCTCTCCCCTTCTCTCCCCATCTCTCCCCTTCTCTCCCCTTCTCCCCCTTCTCTCCCCTTCTCTCCCCTTCTCTCCCCTTCTCTCCCCATCTCAACCACCCCCCCCCCCCCCCACCGTGCTCTCTAGAGGACTTACCGTACACTGTGGCAGCCATCTTTTACCTTCCTCCTCTATTCTCACCTACTGAGTTAGGTGCTCCTGATTTGGTCTCCTGCACACCGACGAGACCAAGAGTAGACTTGGCATTTTGTCAATCATGCACTCAGTCCCCGAAGGCCTACTGGATCTCCCCTTCTCATACTGACCTTTCTGTCCAGGGCTTCCTCCATTGCCATTTCCTGCATGAGACCACATGAAAATTGGAGGAAGAACAGCTCACAATATGAACATTAGATTCTCCATGCTACGACCTACCTATCCTTTCTCCCAGTTTTCTCCCATCTCTCCCCCCTTCCCCCCCCCCCACAATCAGCCTGAAGAAGTGTGCCGACCCGAAACATCACATATCCATGTCCGCCAGAGATTCAGCTTGACACGACGATTTATTCTCCCATCTCTCCCCCCTTCCCCCCCCCCCCCACAATCAGCCTGAAGAAGTGTGCCGACCCGAAACATCACATATCCATGTCCGCCAGAGATTCAGCTTGACACGACGATTTATTCCTCCAGCAGTGTAGAGATGAATAATTAGTCGAGTCTAATTGCCATTGGTTACAACAAATAGAACAATGAAATTCTTACTTGCAGCAGCATAACAGGCTTGTAAATACAATAATAAGATAATAATAATAATAATAATAATAATAATAATAATAATAATAATAATAATTAATAACCCCTGTACTAGTCTATTAAAAAAAAATAAATGTTGATATTATCAACTGAGCATTAAATATTTTGCATTGGCCCCTGTGTTCATTGAATTTTGAAATAAATGGAAGATTTGATTTACAACTTCACCTCATTTAGAAATTCATTTGATGTTTGTATCTACTAACGTTAAATACCTGCCAAGATTAACACCTATTTTTGCAATTTCTGTTTTAATTATGATTTGTTTGAGAATAACTGAATTGGGTCCAAGCTCACAATACATTGTCTCATTGAATATAGCCCAACAAAGCCAGTAACTAATGCTTTGGAAATGTCTCCCGAACAAATTTCCTTGATGGTAACACTTCCTATTTTCCCTTTGGGACCCATCAGCATATATATTCTGGAGACAGTGGAACATGTATAACAAAGCATCTGTTCAGTAGCTCCAGGCACAGGCATTTACAACCCAGCTTGTCTTTATGTGCAGCCATTCCTTCAGCGGGGGTCTAGTTTATCTGAAAGTTCTCGATGTGATTGCTAATACATCCAGCTTCTCTCACCTACAGTGCAGCAGAGATTGCCAGCATTAAACAAAAAGGAAGACTTTGGAATGGATTCCACCTGCTTTGAAGATAGGGAGTTGCAGGTATGCCAGATACTAGGAGACAATGCATGTTATCATTTAATGTGAATAAAGTTGAACATGTTTGTAAATGCTGATGGGTTACAGCTACTAATTTATCCCAACTGTTGTATGGCCATTAGTTCTCATGAAATCCAAGGTGAATTAGCTGATTGAATTCAACATTGTTTTGGAGGAAGGAGTAAAAGGGTAATTGTGTAGGAAGGAATTGCAGATGCTGGTTTAAACCAAAAATAGACACAAGAAGCTGAAGTAAGTCAATGGGTCAGACTGCATCTCTGGAGAAAAGGGGATGCTGTCTGATCCGCTGAGTTACTCCAGCTTTTTGTGTATATCTTCGGTAATTGTGAAGGGTTGTTTTCTGATTGGATACCTGTGACATTGGAGCACCGCAGGGGTTGGTGCTGGGCCCCCTACATTAACGATTTGGATGATAATGGAGTTAACATTATGATGAATTTGCAGATGACAACAAAATTGGTGATATAATGGACAGTGAGGAAGGATACTTACAACAATATCTAAATCAGTTGGGAAATGGATCAAGGAATGTCAAATGGAATTTAACTCTGACAAGTGTGAGATGCTGCACCTTGGTTTGTCAAGGCAGGGCAGGACTTACACATTAAATGGTTGAGGCCTAAAAAGTGTTGTAGAATCCAGAGATACAGGTGCACGGTTCCCCGAGAGTGTTGAGTCAGGTGGACAGGATGGTGAAGAGGGCATTTGGCACACCTGCCTACATTGGGAAGTGTATCATACAAAAGTTGGGACATCATGATGTAGCTGTTCAAATTGTTGGTGAGAACACACTTGGAGTCCTGTGGGTAGCTCTGTTAATACTGACCAAATTAAAAACACCATAAAATGGAGAATCCATGCACCTGTCAGCTTGCTTAACCCTTGTATGCTGAAATTTACAGGCTTTGGATGGCACCAGCCAGTCTAGGCTCAGACTGATATGCAGGATGGTGAAGAATCCAGGTGTTCTCCTTGTTTCTCCTAAATTAATAAAATGCATAGCAGTTTTGCAAACAAACTTTAAATACATCATTTCGATAGGATCACTGCAAGGGCATTGTACATAGTATGAATAATTTTGCGAGACGGTCATCCTGTTAAGTGATGATTGGTTGAAATGTTGAGCCTTGGAGGAACTGTTCGAATCCCAGGGCACATGTTGCACTATTCATTTGTGTTTGCTTCCTTCTAGAAGTTTCTTTCAAATGCAATGTATTCAAGATTATATTATTGGGTTATGGAACTGTCAATTATGTATTGTTATTATCAATATGTTTAATTAGTTTATAAAGAGACCACCCCCATGTGGTTCGGCCCCTCCAGGTTTGGGGACCTATAAATGGCAGCCCCCACAAAGTCCTTTGTCTATCTTCTGCAAGAACGCTTGGGACTGTGACCTTTTGGAGTGTCTCTGCTTGCATGAGGCTAGAAAGGATTGGCCAAGCAGATACAAGGATTGAATTTGCGGTAGTTAGGTATTGTATGGGGAATTTGTGTTGTGTTATCCAAAATAAAGTTTAGTTGCTCAATACTTGATTGAGTATTTTATTGACTGAATCTAGACTGGGGGAAGCTTAGAATGAGCTATTTACATTGAGGGCCTGTCCGGGATCGCAACAGAGCCCCATACACAAGTTTGCGATTAAGTGTGTTGAGCTGTTCCCGATCGTGAGTGCAGAAATCGGCGCCACGGTGCAGTTTTCGCATTGATTTTCAGCACTTCGCTAGATGGAGCAGATCGATCATTCACGGGCTTGGGAAAGGGTCCCAATGAGATCATAGATCAGAGTCTAGCAAGCACGGGGGGGGGGGGGGAGGGGGGGGGGGGGCGGTGTGAGCGCTCCTTTGGGTTAGAGGCCCATAAAACCAGGGTGGGGTTAGAGGCCCTGCTGGGGTTGGTTTAGAGGCCCTTTCCTGAGTTAGAGGCCCAAAACCTGGTCATAGTTGGTAGCTGCAGCTGCTGGCAAAAGCCACAAATTCAGATTTGGGTTAAAAGCCCTATCCAGAATTGGTCTCCGATTGACGCGATATTGAAAAGCAAGTCTGGTATACGTGCTAAGCAGTGACGCATCTGACCCTGTCGTTGCTGGGAGCGCTGATTGAAAAAGTGAGTTCTGAAAATCGGCATCAACTGCCAGCGTGAAGAGTCTAGGTGCTGACACCTGGTGCCAAACAGGTGATAAGGAACAGGCCCTTTTGACGGGGTGAGCCTAGGTTGGTTAGAGGTCACGCCTGTGTGAGATATTCAAAACTGGAAAGATGGGGGTGGACTCTCGTAAAGGCACCGGGCTCGATTGGCTGAGAATACGCTAGTCCATTCGAGATTTATTGTTTGAGTAAATTTGAATTTGAGTGGTACGCACCAAAGCTAATTGGTCCAATCAGAGCAAACTTAAATTTGGAGAGTTAAAGTATCTAAATACTGATTTTCATATTGAAGTTCTGACCTGTGCGGCAAAATTCAAATGCTGTATATATAGAACTTTAAAGTTTGTATATCTTTTTTCTGATCGATTCCGAATAGCGATGGATCAAAGGTGAGTGGTAACCCTATGATCGATTGTTGATTAGTACCTGATAGCGAAAAGTAACTGAGAGAAGGGAACCTGATAGTTGGTGAAAAGTAAGTGGACTGGAAAAATTACCCAGGGGGGGAAAAGTAGTCAATTAAGAAGCAGTACCCCTCTGCAAAGACCACCCTAGAAAGGGGAAAATCTTCTGTATCAGAGGTAGAGGTTCACTGGTTGATAACAGCACGAAGCGGGATTGAAATCAAGTATTTGTGAATTGTGCGCTAGCATGTCGTGACTATATCTTTTTCGGATCCGAACTGTATAAATATTTTGTGTCCTGTAAAGTATATTTGGAGTATGCTTAGATTAGTATTGTTAGAATTGTTTGAATCTCCAGGCAGCTTAAGAAAGGAGCCTGAGAGTATTAAAGATAAGGGGAAAAGAAAATCTTCCACAGGAAAACTGGCATCAATATGTTTTAAGTGTGAAGATCCAATGGTTGGCACTGGTTACGAGGGGGATGATGATGATTATTTAGAAGATTGGGAAAGTGTTAAAATTAGGAATTCACGTCCACCACCTTATTAATCTTATGATCCCCATGCCTCAGATGCACATTGTGGAGCTTGTGAACGGAATAGACAATCAGATTCCATGGAACAGACTTCTCTTAAACCTGACCGATAGTCCAAAGGTTCACGGTACCAGAAGCCAGAATAGAAAGAGAATTCAATTAGTTAAGGACAAAGAAGATAGAGAGAAGGCACTAAAATGAGGGTATCCTTGCGAGAGTAAATCGAGACAAATTGGACGAAAGGTTGAGAGAAGGAAAATAATCATTTAGGACGTACTGTGAACAACCTGGTGAAGGAGGAGATATTGTACATCTGGGGGTGAGACAACAAATGAAAAAGATCTTGATGTGGCAGAAAGTATGAAAACTAAACAAACAACCCTTGGACAATTCCCTGTAAGGGAAATGCCTAATCCTTCTTTTGATCCAGCCAATGCAGTGAATGCAAACAATCCCCATACAATTAGAGTCTATTCCCCATGGAAGCCTAACGAGATGATGGCTATTTTAAGTCAACTACCCGATTGTAGAAAATCACCCGCTTCCTTCGTTGATCACTTAAGAACTATAATGCGCATTTACCACACAAACTCCTGAGATTTATGGGTGGTGATTCCAGCAAACGGCTTTAGGACATCCGTCGCATGTGGCTTTAGCAAATACTAGACTAAGTGGGACCCGTTGGAACCATGTTCACAGTATTTTTAATCCCTCCTCGTGGTGTGCTCGGTCAATGGAACGATCCCATCCCCAACAGAGTGATCGAAAGAATACAAACCCTGATCAAACCACCATGCATTGGATTCTAACAATACTGCTCTGAACACACTCCGAATATACTTTACATGCCGCAAAAGATTTATACAGTTCGGATCCAAAAAATATATTTACAATACACTATAGTCACAACACGCTAGCGCACAATTCACAAATACTTGATTTCAATTCAGTGTCACACTGTTATCAACCAGTGATTCTCTCACTCTTATACCGGAAGATTTTCCCCTTCTAGCATACTCTTTGCTGAGGGGTACTACTTTTAATTGACTACTTTTCCCCTTCTGATACTTTTCCTCCTGGCTAGTGTACTTTTTCCTCTCCGGTTACGTTTCACCAAAAAATCAGGTTCCCTTCTCTCAGTTATTCTTCGCTATCAGGTACTAATCAACACTCGATCAGAAGGTTACTAGTCACAGTTGATCAGCCGCTATTCGGAATCGATCTCAAACACACTATACATACTTCGAAGTTCTATATACACAGAATTCGAATTCTGCCACTCAGGTCAGAACTTCAATATGAAATTCTGTATTTAGGTACTTTAATTCACAAAATTTAAGTTTGCTCTGATCAGACCAATTAGCTTTGGTGCGTACGCGGATTCAAATTCAAATGTACTCAAACAATGAAATCTCGAATGGACTAGAGTATTCCCAGCCAATCTATACTCTAGCCACCGGGCCCGGTGCCTTTACAAGAGTCCTCCCCTGTCTTTTCAGAGTTTCGGATAGCTCACACAGGCGTGACCGCTAACCAACCTAGGATCACCCCAACAAAAGGACCTATTTCTTATCACCTGCTTGGCACCAGGTGTCAGGGCCTAACCTCTTCATGCTGGCAGTCGATGCCGATTTTCGGAACGCACCTTTTCAATCAGCGCTCCCAGCAATGACAGGGTCAAATGCTTCACACGTAAACTTGTTTTTCAATATCCCGTCAATCGGATACCATTTCTGGGTAGGGAATTTAACCCAAATCTCAATCAGTGGCTTTAGCCAGCAGCTGCAACTACCCCCCCCCCACCCCCCACCCCCCATACGACAAAGATCTCGTTGGGCCTCTAAGCCCACAAATGAAATCTGGAATAGTGAAGTGCCTATCAACCCAACCCCAGTAGGGCTGATTTCTCACTAAACAGCTCAACACCCTTAATCTGGTTTTATGGGCGTCTCTAAACCAAAAGAACAAGTACTTGAGCAACTAAACTCTATTTTGGATAACATAACACAAATTCTCTATACAATACCTAACCACCTCGATCCACCACCTAAGATCCTCGAATCTGCATGGCCAAGTCCTTCTAGCCTTGTGCAAGCAGAGACACTCCAAAAGGTCACGCAATCCCAAGCGTTCTTCCAGAAAGATCG
This sequence comes from Okamejei kenojei, assembly GCA_035221665.1. NCBI lineage: Eukaryota > Metazoa > Chordata > Chondrichthyes > Rajiformes > Rajidae > Okamejei > Okamejei kenojei. The sequence goes on from CM069139.1 coordinate 43,281,920, forward strand.
ACCAAGGACCTCATAAGGGCGGCCTTCTATAGGTTCCCAAACCTTGAGGGGCCGAACCACATGGGGTGGTCTCTTTATAAACCAATTAAACATATTGATAATGACACTACATAATTGACAGTTCCCTAACCCAATAATATAGTCTTATATACATTGTATTCGAAAAAAGCTTTTAGAAGGAAGCAAACTCAAATGAATAGTGCAACATGTACCCTGGGATTCAAACAGTTCCTCCAAGGCTCAACATTTCAACCAATCGGCCATGAACAGAGTAACCATCTTGCAACAATATAGATACTATGATACACTGGATAGACTCGGTTTGCTCTTGCCCATTCAAGGGGTTCTATGCAGGAAGATTTTCCACCTCTTTGTAAGACTTTGCAGATGTCTCTGCAGTACTTATCTGGGGATGTGGCCTAAGGGGATCAGACAGGTATGCTGATATATTGAATGGCGGTGCACCAAGGGCACCATTCAGCAACTTGTCTCAGTTCTGCAGAGGCACATTTAACTTGACCAAAATGGCCTAGCAGCACATAAGCCCTTACTCAATTTTAATGCCATGGTTGCTCCAATTTAGCCAGGATTTAACAGAGTGGGCCAGTGTTATACTTGCGGAGGGGTAGGTCACTGGAGTAGGGGGTGCCAAAATAAAGAAAGGAACAAGAGAGGGGTTCACAGAAGAAATTTTCCCAGACCAAAGAAAATGGAAAGATCAATGGATCCTAGAGCGCACAGAGGGAATTGGCAGGAAAACCAAGAATCAAGGGGACACGTCTCCTTTTCCCAGAATAACCCATTCACTAGCCTATGATCAGCAAACCTAGTAGTGACTGGATGCAAGTCTAATGAAGAACCTATGTTGTCTCTACAGATAGAAGGTAAAATCTGAACCTTCTTAGTAGACACAGGCGCATTTCATGTCATCTCTTCAATCAATTTATAATTTTCAAAAATCAAGAGAAGTTCAGAACCTGTCCAAGTTTCAAGGACAGGTTTGCCAGTATCCCAAATCAGAGCCAGTCAAAGTAGTATATGGAGGAAAGGCAATCAGACATAGATTTGTGTTAACCACTGGATTAGATTGCAACCTGATGGGTAGAGATTTGCTCTGTGCTTGCCAACTAAAAATAGAATGTGGATTGAGGCATAATAGTGACCCCCTGTTCTTGCCGTTCCACAACCAGGAAAGGAGGGTCAATATAGACTCATACAAGACCTAAGGGAAATCTATACTGTAGTAGAACCGCTCCACGCCCTAGTGCCAAACCCTGCCCATATCCTAGCCCAAATACCGGCTGTAAGCAAAAGTATTTTTGATAGTCGACTTGCAACATGCATTATTTTCTCCTCCTCTTCACGAAGACAGCCAATATTTATTTGCCTTACATATAGGGGCCAACAATACACCTGGACTAGCTGGCCTCAAGGATTTATCAATTTGCTTACTTTATTTACCAGGTGTCTGTAAGACGAACTAAGTACTTTGAAGTTCAAAATGAATTCAACATTAGTGCAGTATGTCGATGATCTATTAGTGGCCAGAGAAAATGAATCCAGTAATCAGAGAGATACTGCAGAACTACAAAACCATTTAGCTGATTTAGGATATGTGGTTGCACCATCAAAAGTACTGGTAGCCCAGGGGAAAGTAAAATTTCTTGGGATTATAGTTTCGGCCACAGAAAGAAATCTCGAGAAGAGCAGACTTGAATCTATCTGCGAATTTCCAATCCCAAAAGAAGCCAAACAAATGAGGCAATGGCTGGGCATGGTCAATTATTGCAGACCCTGGATTCCAAATATAGCTCTGGAAACCAAGGAGCTAACATCCTATACCTGCAAAGAGGGCAAATTTAAATTAACAAAGAAAGCACAGAAGCCCTTTGAAAACTTAAAAAGATCATTGATGCAAGCCCTGGCATTGGTAAGACCATTATACGACCAACCTTTCCAGCTCTATAGTACAATTCTATCTTACTGTTCAATTTTGGGGACAGACATAGACCAGTTGTGTATTACTCCTCTAAATTAATTTCAGTAGCCGGGGACATCCTCTTTGCACTCAAATTTTAACTGCAATCTATAATAGTTTACAATCAGCTGCTAATTTGACACTCCAGCAGGAAATTGTAGTTTACAGTTCACATTCGGTACCGGCATTGTTGGGGCAGCTCAAACACAGCATTTGACAATAGCCCACCAAAACAAATATGAGATCTATCTGTTGAACAATCCAAAATTGCAATTCAACCATTGTACATTGATTAACCCAGCCTCTTTTCTTATTTTACCCCCCAGAAGAGCAATCAGAAGCAGGACATGGCTGTCTATTTATTATATAGGAGGAAACATCAGTAAGAGAGGACGAGGGATGCACCCATGGAGGTCTCTGATATCAAATTATGTGTGGGCAGTAGTGCATCCAGTTGGACCGTGGGGTGAGAGATTTCTGGTTATGCAATTGTTGATCAAATGGCTGAGATTGTAGAAGCAGCTACCTTTGAGTCAGCTTATTCAGCACAGCAAGCTGAATTATTTGCTTTAATTCGGGATTGTATTATCGGGGAAAATCTAAAAGTAAATATTTACACTGATTCTCGATATGCATTCGGGATGGTGCATGATTTTGAACAATTACGGAAAAGTAGGGGATTCCTAAGTTCCGCAGGAAACCAAAAATCAAACAAACAATTGGTGAGAGATTTATTGAGGGGCTTAATGCTACCCAGACAAATCTCTGTAATGAAATGTAGCGTCCATACTAAAGGACAGACTCCAGTGGACATTGGGAATTGTAATGCCGACTTAGTAGCGAAGAAAGTATCATGGGAACCTAAAATGACGAGGCAGACTAAAAGTATAACTAACAAGTCCCCCTTGGAGAAACTGATGCCAACCATCCAAGAAATTGTTCGTTTAGAGGAAGAGATTACTGAAGGAGATAAGGAAAGGTGGAAACAACTGGCTTGTGTACTGGATTGTGTGACTGGGCTATGGACCTGTCCAGCAGGGCAAACTTGCATGACAGACTTATTAGCAATATGGGTTATAGAGTGTATGCACTATGCAACCCACTGTGTTGCAAGGGGAGTAGGGGACACAGTATCGGCATCCAAAATTACAATATTTTGCTATGAAGGTAAGCAATTTGGTCTGCCAGAAATACAATCCAGGGAAAGGAATAGGGACTGAAGGAGGGAAAACACAGTTGTCTTTAGGTCCATTTGAGCCATTGCAAATGGACTATATCGAACTAGAGAGGTGCCAGTGATATAAATATGTTCTTGTCATAGTCGATGTATTCAGCCAGTGGATCGAAGCATACCCAACCCTTGACAATAAAGCGGCTACTGTTGTCAAGGTGCTAATGAGAGAAATTGTCCCTACATTCGATATCCCCATTCGACTTAGCTCAGATAACGGTCCACATTTTATTGGACAAATCAATAAAACATTTTGTGAACAGCTGGGGATCCAGCAGCAATTACACTGTGCATATCGACCGAAGGCTGCTGGACTTGTAGAAAGGGCAAATCAGACCCTTAAAACTAAATTAGACAAATTAAAGATGGAGGCTGGACTTGGATGGATTAAATTACTCCCATTAGCCCTATTTCAGATGAGAGTCACACCTGCAGCAAAATCTAGATTAAGCCCAGCTGAAATTATTTACCGTAGACCCTTAAAACCCCCTTGGAACCAGAATGCGATGAAAATAGTTAATTTCCACCATATGACTGCAGAGATGAACAACCACATCTTAGCCTTGACCAGAGCCTTAAGGGATTTACATTGTAGAGTGAGAGCAGCCTATGGTGATATGCCTTCATTAGCAACTCCCATTAAAGTAAAACCTGGAGACTATGGCCTAGTGAAGAATTGGGTGAGGAAAGAATCGGAAGTATGTTGGGAATGACCTTACCAAGTTCTTCTAATGACTGCAACAACAGTAAAGGTAGAGAGATGAAATGCCTGGGTGCATCTTCATCATTGTAAAAGTATTAGTGAAGGTATAGGTTGTTAACTTGTTTCCCTCGCAGGTTTTCTTAGAAATTCTCCACTCTATTACGAATCAAGGACCAACGAACTATCAAGATTGATGGATGGGATTCCCGCCCATGAAAACTCGGGAGGTGAAGACTCATCAGACAGAAATGGAACTATGCCCACGAAAAACTCAGGAAGCTCGATGAAATTCTGAGAAGCTACATCAAAATCTTCTTGTTAGAACATTTGTTAAAGTGAAGCAGTCATCATTTTATTCTGGGGTTATCATTGATGATTAGGGTTATCATGAATGATAAGACGGGGAAATGTTAATACTGACCAAATTAAAAACACCATAAAATGGAAGATCCCTGCACTTGTCAGAATTGCTTAACCTTTGTCAGCTGAAATTTACAGGCTTTGGGTAGCATCAGCCTGTCTAGGCTCAGACTGATATGCAGCATGGTGAAGGATCCAGGTGTTCTCCTTGTTTCTCCTAAATTGATAAAATGTATAGCAGTTTTGCAAGCGAACCTTAAATGCATCATTTCGATTGGATCGCTGCAAGGGCATTATAAATAGTTTAAATAATGTTGCGAGACATTTATCCTGTGAATTGATGATTGGTTGAAATGTTGAGCCTTGGAGGAACTGTTTGAATCCCAGGCCATTATTGTATTATTGGGTTATGGAACTGTCAATTATATACCATTATTATCAATATCTTTAATTGGTTTATAAAGAGACCACCCCATGTGGTTCAGGACCTCCAGGTTTGGGGCATATAAAAGGCAGCCCCCACATGGTCCTTTGTTGACCTACTGGAAGAACACTTGGGACTGACAGATCTTTTGAAGTGTCTCTGCTTGCACGAGGCTAGAAGGGCTTGGCCAAGCAGATACAAGGATCAAACCCGCAATGGTTAGGTATTGGATAGGGAATTTGTGTTTTATTATCCAAAATATAGTTTAGTTGCTCATGTGCTTGATTGGGTATTTTTGGATTGAAACTACATGGGGGGGGGAGCTTAGGACGAGCTATTTATAGTTCTGGTTGCCCAGCTATACAAAGAGTATCATTAAGTTGGAAAGTGTGAAGAAGAGATTCATCAGGATGTTATCAGGGTAGCAGGCTTGAGTTACAGATTAAAGTTGGATCGGATTTTATTCCTTGGAGTTTAGGAGGCTGAGGGGTGATTTTATAGAGGTGTATAAAATAATGTGGGGAATAGATAGGGAGAATGCACAGGGTCTTTTACCCAGGATAGGGGTATCAAAAACAAGACACAATATGATTAAGGTTAGAGGGGCAAGGGTGGTGGATATATGGAACGTGTTGCCAGAGGAGGTAGTTGAGGCAAATGCTATCACAGCATTTAAAAGGCACATTTAGAGGGACAAGGGCCAAACATGGGCAAATGGTACCAGCATAGATGGGGCATCTTCGTCGCCATGGGTGAGTTGGGCTCAATGGCCTATTCCCTTCAGGTAGGATTCAATGACTCTATGACTGCTATATGATCTGAGGGGAAATGTTCAGGCATTTGCAGGGTTTTTTTTAATTTCGCAAGACGTACATTTGGCTTAGTGATATTTTAACATTACTGGGGGTCATTTTAAAGAGCTGTTAGAACCATTTATTATCTCAATGATGGAAACACAAAAGTTAGTAACAGCTAATAGTGTAAATTTGACATATCCTTAATTTGAATTTAAAATTTGTTGAAAAGTTGTCTACTTTTTCTACTTTTTTTAGTGTGTCCGAATGTGTGTTTTATTGTCTCTCGGTGTGTCTTGTGTGGGGGGTGGTGAAGGGGGATAACGAGAACCACTTTCAGTCACCTCCTCCATGGAGGAGGTCTAACACCATGGATTGGTACGGCCTTTCCCGGAGTCGGGCCCGGAGTTTCAGCAGCGGGTGCAGCTTGGACTTTTCATCACAAGAGCGGGCGAGCCCTTGCCGGTGTTACCAGAAGGGAGTGCTTCGATCATTGGCCCGTGGACTGTTACGGCCTGAAGCCATGGTCTGCAGAGTTTCTAGCCGCAGGCACAGCATCCGGAGCCTGGGACCCCTCGCTAGGGATTGCCGGAGAAGAGCTCCGACTGCTGGCCCGCGGCTGATAACATCCTGAAGCCGTGGTCTGCGGAGCTTCTAGCCATGGGCGGGGCATGGACTTACCATCTGGAGCCTGGGTTCCCTCACCAGTGACAGCCAGAGAAGAGCTCCGACCGCCACCCTACGGCCTACAATATCCTGAAGCCGCTGCCTCCGGTAGGAAAGCACCGATTTGGGACCTCCAAGCCAAGGAGTGTGTTCGACTGTCCTGATGTCGGAGTTTCAACCATCCCGACGAGAGGGCCTGTACATCGGGTCATCCGTAATGGTGACTACGGAGGTTTATGGCCCCGACCATGGGTGAACAATGGAGGAGGACTGACTGTACTTTGTGCCTTCCACCAATGAAGAATGCTGTGGTGGATGTTTGTGTTTAATTTTATTGTGTATTGTGTGTTCTTCTTTGAGTGTACCGCGGCTGGCAAATTCATTTCACTGCACTTATATGTGTATGTGATGAAAAAAAAATGGATTGATTGATTCATTCATTCATTCATTGAATTGGTTTTCTCTTTCTATCTTGTTCACATTCAATCCAGTAAGCATCATTTTTTTGTAGAACCAGCAATGATAAGCTGGAACTTTTTCACCTCGCAGGGACTTATATTGTAGGGCAAAGGTTTACGAGAAGCCCCCTACCCAAATTTGCTGTCACAATTGAGATCTAACTGGCCTTAAAACTTGCACTTCAATCTGCAGATGTTGCTGCGCTTAACTCTGGTCCCAGTGCACATATGTTTTGTGTGCATGTCGTACCTAACCTGAATTTATGGAAGCAAGCACCACATCCACATGGAATCCAATTGTGCTTGAATATGTAGAGCTACACAGATAAAATCAATGCATTGGAATCGTACAGATAAAGGGTTGTTGGTTGAACTGGCGACTTCGGGCTTTTTTGACACTAATATTAGTGTTATAGAGTTGTACAGCAAGCACACCAGCCGTTCAGCCCAATTTTCCCATGCCGACTAAAATATTGCATCTACACTAGTCCCACTGGACCACTTTTCACCCATCTCCCTGTAAACATTTTCCATCCATTTACAGTACCTGTGCATACCTCTTTTAAATGTTATAGTACTTGCCTCAACTACCTTCTCTGGAAGGTATTCTTTTTGTTCTCATTAATTTATTGAACGTTTTTTGTTCATTAAGTTACTTATGCGTACTGTGCTTACACACTGGTTATGCTGCTGGAAGTAAAAATGTCATAGTTCCATTCTCAGTACATATGACAATTAAACACTCTCTTGATTCTCTCTTGAATCTCATGTAGAATGGATAAGAATCTACTTGGAATTAAGTTATTGTAGAGAAGATACACAGACACCTTTAGGTCTTCACTACTTTATTAATCATACATCATATAGCCCTAGCTGTACGTATACACATATCATCTACATCCTTCCTCTACCAAAACAAACTACGGTATTAGGGGTTCAGTATTGATGTGGATAGAGAACTGGCTGGCAAACAGGAAGCAAAGAGTAGGAGTAAACGGGTCCTTTTCACAATGGCAGGCAGTAACTAGTGGGGTACCGCAGGGCTCAGTGCTGGGACCCCAGCTATTTACAATATATATTAATGATCTGGATGAGGGAATTGAAGGCAACATCTCCAAGTTTGCGGATGACACTAAGCTGGGGGGCAGTGTTCGCTGTGAGGAGGATGCTAGGAGACTGCAAGGTGACTTGGATAGGCTGGGTGAGTGGGCAAATGTTTGGCAGATGCAGTATAATGTGGATAAATGTGAGGTTATCACTTTGGTGGCAAAAACAGGAAAGCAGACTATTATTTAAATGGTGGCCGATTAGGAAAAGGGGAGATGCAGCGAGACCTGGGTGTCATGGTACACCAGTCATTGAAAGTAGGCATGCAGGTGCAGCAGGCAGTGAAAAAAGCGAATGGTATGTTAGCTTTCATAGCAAAAGGATTTGAGTACAGGAGCAGGGAGGTTCTACTTCAGTTGTACAGGGTCTTGGTGAGACCACACCTGGAGTATTGCGTGCAGTTTTGGTCTCCAAATCTGAGGAAGGACATTATTGCCATAGAGGGAGTGCATTCACCAGACTGATTCCTGGGATGTCAGGACTGTCTTACTGGATAGACTCGGTTTATACTCTCTGGAATTTAGGAGATTAAGAGGGGATCTTATAGAAACTTACAAAATTCTTAAGGGGTTGGACAGGCTAGATGCAGGAAGATTGTTCCCGATGTTGGGGAAGTCCAGGACAAGGGGTCACAGCTTAAGGATAAGGGGGAAATCCTTTAAGACCGAGATGAGAAAGACTTTCTTCACACAGAGAGTGGTGAGTCTCTGGAACTCTCTGCCACAGAGGGTAGTTGAGGCCAGTTCATTGGCTATATTTAAGAGTGAGTTGGATGTGGCCCTTGTGGCTAAGGGGATCAGAGGGTATGGAGAGAAGGCAGGTACGGTATACTGAGTTGGATGATCAGCCATGATCATATTGAATGGCGGTGCAGGCTCGAAGGGCTGAATGGCCTACTCCTGCACCTAATTTCTATGTTTCTATGTTTCTATGTTTCTAAACAGTGAGTGACAGGCGACCACGTTTCATGCACTAGGGTACATGCAAACAGTAAAGCACGGGAATACAGAATCACACGTAATCGCCATAACGGACCGGCGGCCTGACCAGGCGACCAGACCGGGTCCGCACCTCACCATCACCTCCTTCCCCGACAGAAACAAGCGGGGATGACGCCGGGGCATGGTGGGGGCTACAGCTAGGAGAACCCCTGGGCGATGAAGGCATCGGGGGGGACGGCGAAGAGAAGGGCGAGGAAGCCGGAGAAAGCGGGACCACAGCCGGGAGACGGACAGGAGAAGGACAAGGGGGGGTGATCCCAGAGGAACAGGCAAAGCACTGGGCCACGAAAGTGGCAGCGGGGGGGCATACAGTGCCGCCGGGGGAGGGAGAGGCTCGTTCACGAGCCAGAGATGCTGGCGGGACCGGCGGTACACCCTGCCGTCGTGGTTGACAAGGTACGAACCAGGGGAACCGGCAGAACCGACGACCATGGCCAGCTTGGAGCGGCCAGAAGTGGACCTCATACGGATGACCTGGCCGGGGAGAAGAGGGCGGAGGACACGGCAGGTTTAAAGACAGAGGAGGACAGGGACTGTTGAGACACCGGGACCGTGGGCCACATGACCCGGGACATGAGGCGCTGAGCTGGGGAGCCCTGGGCATGGTCGCGGGAGATGTGGTGGAGATTCAGCAGGGCCAGGTAGATGTCGGAGCGGGATAGGCGGCAACGTTCCAACAATCCTTTAGCACTGCAGACCGCTCGCTCAGCCAGTCCGTTGCTCTGCGGGTATTCCAGGCTGCTGGTGTAATGACAAAAGTTCCATCGTTTGACAAAAGCGCAGAACTCGGCACTGGTGAACTGGCTGCCGTTGTCCGACTGCAGGCTGGCCGGGGACCCGAAGGTGACAAAGCGGCGGCACAACTTCTCGATGACCGTGGAGGAAGAGAGGGAGTGGAGCAGGTCAACTTCAAACCAGCTGGAGTAAGAGTCAACAAGCACCAGGAAGTGCTTTCCGTGCCACTCGAAGATGTCGGTTTCTAGCGCAGACCAGGGCAGGTTAGCAGCTGGCTGCTGCAGGAGCGTCTGCCACTGTTGCTGCGGAGCAAGGCTGTTGCAGGTAGGGCACGCGGAGACCCTATCCCGGAAGTAGCGAGGCACGTTAGGCCAGAAGAACTGGTTCTGAGTTATGGAAAGGGTCGTTTCGGCCCCAGGATGGCCACAATGAGTGGTTTCGAAGTATTGTTCTCGTAGTGCTGCGGGCACCACCACCTTGTGCCCCTTCACAATCACACCATCACGCAGCACCAACTCGTCACGAACCAAGAAGTAAGGCACCGCTGCGGCCGGCAGGGAAAAACGGCGGTCTGGCCAGCCCTGCCTTGATGATCGCGGCCAGCTGCTGTAGTGAAGCGTCTGCTGCCGTGTGCTTGGCCAGGGACTTCAACTGACTGGAGGGCACGAAATTGACATTTAGGACTATCAGATCGGACGCCTCGTATGGATGTCGGGTTGTGGATGAGAGAGGCGCCCGAGACAGCGTGTCAGCAACAAACATGTCCTTGCCCTTGCGATAAACCACTGTGAAAGTGAAGCGTTGTAGCTGGAGCATCATGCGCTGGAGCCAGGAGGAGGCCACGTGTATCATCTTGTTGAGGATGGTGACCAGAGGCTGGTGGTCCATCTCGAGAGTGAAGCAGGTGCCCAGGATATAGTCCTTGAATTTAGAGCAGGCAAAGACAACAGCCAGCAGCTCCTTTTCAATCTGGGCATAGTGTTGTTCAGCGGTCGTCATTGTGCGGGATGCGCAGGACACAGGCAGTTGCACCCCATCATGGATCTGCAGGCAGGCGGCCCCGAGGCCAAACTTAGATGCATCACATGTGAGAACGATGGGGCGCTGGAGGTCAAAGTACTTCAGCGTTGGCATGCTGATCAGCTTGGATTTGAGGGTGTCAAATGCTTTCTGGTGTTGCGGGAACCAGGCCCAGGCAGTGTCCTTCTTCACCAGATCCCGCAGAGGGGCACTCAGTTCGCTCAGGTCGGGGATGAACTTCCCCAGGTAGTTAACCATGCCCAAGAAGCGCTGTAGGCCAGCCACAAAATTGTCAATAGATTCCCCAGATTTTTTGCGTCGGGAGAACAGTTTGAAACGCTCTAAGATGCGGTTAGTGGGAAGGTCACACATCACCGTAAATTTAGCAAGCAGACATACCAGGTCCTGGATACTCTCGCCCAGTCCATAGATGAATGACTCCGATTGCTCAAGCGCTTCGGGACCAGCTAGGTTCAGCAGAAGGGAAGCTTTGACCGCGGGGGCCACAGCAGGGTGAGCGATTGTAACATAATTCTCAAAGTCACGTCAGAACACACTCCAGTGATGAGTGATGTCTGCACCAAAGACTAGGATGTCAGGTTTACGACAGGCAGAAGCCATCACGGCACAGGGAGGGGGTACTGGGACTAAGAAAATAAAACTCGATAAACTGGAGACGCAGGAAGGAGAACTTCTGACGCCATGTGGAGAAGATACACAGACACCTTTAGGTCTTCAATACTTTATTAATCATACAGCATATAGCCCTAGCTGTATGTGGTCTGTCACGATCACCAGAGAGAGAGCTAGGGGCGTGTGGGGTACAATTATACTAACTGGTGGGGGAGTGGTTAGCATGGACATTGTCGCTATCAATTAAAGGTGTATACACATATCATCTACAGTTATTGAAGAAATAGATTTTAATATGATAGTTTAGGAAACTTTAATCAATTAAGTAAAATATTAATTTTCTAAATTGATTATCTTTCTGTGACCTTTCAATAAATTAATATCAATGTAAATCCATGGAACCTGCACTTAAGCAGATCAGAAACCCACACAGATGAGCAGACACTTTGAGACGGTTGTCTCCTGCATAAGTGCTCACATTAAAACCAGTAACAATTTTGAGCGTGACTCCTACTAAATGCACAGAACATAATGCATTCTGTCTGCTCCGACCTCTCACTTTCAGCCAAATGCTGCCAACCAGTCAGCAGACTGCACTGAGAGCTCTGTCCCTGAACGTGGAAAATGTTATCAGTGATGAATAAGCTCCATTTGAATGGACAGGAAGAATTTTGCTCGAGGAAGACAAAAGTCTCAGGAGAAAACACAAATTGAACATGAAATGATGTTGATTGTGAAGGAGGTTCTATCAAAGTATTTGGAGGACTACAGTCACTCAGGGCACCATTCACTAATGCCAACAGAAAGGTGCCTGGCCGAGTGTAAAAGAATGTGCAACCCGATTAACGTTATGTAAGTGCAATGTGCATCTGGAAGGATACGAACAAAAAGGGCTTACCCAGATGGAGGAAAAGTAAAATTCTGTTGACAACCAGTTAAAGAGCTAACAGGTAAATTTAGTCATAGAACATAGAACAGTATAGCACATGCTGCCAGGCATAGTATAGCCCTTCAGCCCATAAGGTCTGTGCCAAACATGAAGCCAATCATGTCTCACTTGATTGTGCCAAACATGAAGCCATCAATCTCACTTGCACACGATCCATATCCCATCATTCCCTGCATATCCGCGTGTCTAATTAAAAGTATTTTAAATGCCACTATTGTATCTGCTTCCGCTACCACCCCTTGCAATGCATTACAGCGTTCACCGCCCTCCATGTAAAATCATGGACAATTTTGGCCATTGATTTTCTACCTAGTATCGATATGCATAAATGCAGTAACAGCAGGTCTTGTAACCTCTCTGAAAAGTGAAATTTAAGAAAATGTCAACATTTGTTTCAGAAATTCAAGGGCATTCAATTTTGTGAATTGTTAAAATCAAACTCTTTGATTGGTTTACAAAAGTGCTGGAGAAACTCAGCGGGTGTAGCAGCATCTATGGAGCGAAAGAAAAAGGCAATGTTTCGGGCCGAAACCCTTTGATTGGTTTGCTGACACTACATCTGCATTCCCATTCAACACTCCTGCGATGATTAGCAAGCTAATGAAATTGAAATTTTCAGCATAAATTCCCTGATATTTTCTATTCCAAGACGTAAGTATTACCTGAGAGAAAAAAGTTCTAGATTTGATTTAGTTTAGTTTAGAGATACAGCATGGAAACAGGCTCTTTGGCACACCGAGTCCATGTTGACCAGCGATCCCTGCTCATTTAACACTATCTTACACAAACTAGGGCCAATTTACACGTACACCAAGGCAATTACACAACATACCTGTACGTCTTCAGAGAGTGGAGAAAGCCAACGCGGTCATAGGGAGAACGTACAAATTCCAAAGAGACAGCACACATAGACGGGATCAAACCCGGGTCTCTGGCACTACAAGCGCCATAAGGCAGCAACTCTACCACTGTACCACCATCTAGATATAGCTAAATCTGTCTTATTTTCATACCCAATCATTTTCTTTCCAAAATTATCAGTTTGCGAAAAGGTTAAAGTAGAGTAGAAACAGGAATACGAACATATCTCCAATGATGTATTATTAGTAAATTATTCCATTCTTTTTTATTATACCTTCTTTTTTTTCTCTCTCATTATTTTCTATCTATATAAAAAATAATATATATATAGAAGCAGAGTTGTTAAATAATTGATAATATTGACAATGTTAGTAATGTATGACTGTTACACATGAAATGTTTTTATTATGTACTTGCTTCTAATAAAATAAAAAAAAATTAAAAAGAGTAGAAACAGGAACTGCAGAACCAGGTTTACAAAAAAAGGCACGAAAAAGTTGGAATAAGTCAGGCAGCACGTCTGGAGAACAAGGATAGGTGATGTTTCAGGTCAGGACCCTTCTTCAACCTTGAAGTATCTGCATGAATTTACTGCAAGACAAGACTCTGGAAAAGGGGAGGAACCAGAGACCCGGGTTCGATCCTGACATCATGTGTTCTCTGTATGGAGTTTGCATGTTTTCCTTCTGACCATACATGTTTCTTCTGGGTGTTCTGGTTTCTTCGCACATCCCCAAGATGTGCCAGTTGGGCTCCTTCTTCAGACTGATTGTGGGAAGGAGAAAATAGTTGGGAGAGGAGGGGCAGGTCAAGTAATAGTTCGAGATAGGTGAGGAAGGTTTTTAATGGACAAATGACTGGATGAAGACCTGAGATGAAAAGACAGAAGGTGTGAGACAAAAGGATTGAAGAGTTGTGAATTGAGCAGCTACGGGAAGGAATTTGGGTGGAAAGGGAGGAGGAGAGAAATAGGTGTGAGTCCAGGTGGGGCATAGGGGAGAGGGGGGCAGCAAAGGGGAGGGGGGGGGGGGTATGGGGTAGTTAAACCTTGACAGCAGTAAAGTACAGGAAAAATAAATAATAGATCAGACATGTGTAAAATATAGGGTTACACAAAAAACTGGAGAAACTCAGCGGGTGCAGCAGCATCTAAGGAGCGAAGGAGATAGGCGACGTTTCGGGTCGAAACCCTTCTTCAGACTGGTCAGGGATCAGGGAAACAAGAGATATAGACGGTGATGTGCAGAGATAAAGAACAATGAATGAAAGATATGCGAAAAAGTATCGATGATAAAGGAACAAGCCATTGTAAGCTGTTTGTGGTGTGAAAATGAGAAGCTAGTGCGACTAGGGTGGGGGAGGGAGATAGAGATAGAGGGAATGCCACGGCCCGAGGGCTGAGGGAGAGGTGGGAAGGGGAGGAGACAGCAAGGGTTAACAGAATTGAGAAAATTCAATGTTCAAGCCCAAAGGATGTAGACTCCCCAAGCGGAATATGAGGTGCTGTTCCTCCAACTTGCGGTGTTGCTCACTCTGGCCGTGGAGGAGGCCCAGGACCGAGAGGTCGGATACGGAATGGGAGGGGGAGTTGAAGTGCTGAGCCACCGGGAGGTCGGGTTGGTTTTTGCGGACCGAGCGGAGGTGTTCGGCGAAACGATCGCCAAGCCTCTGCTTGGTCTCACCGATATAGATCATCTGGCATCTGGAGCAGCGGATGCAGTAGATGAGGTTGGAGGAGGTGCAGGTGAACCTCTGTCGGACCTGGAAGGACTGCTTGGGTCCCTGAAAGGAGTGGAGGGGGGAGATGAAGGGACAAGTGTTGCATTTCTTGTGGTTGCAAGGGAAAGTGCCCGGGGAAGGGGTAGAGCGTGAGGGGAGGGAAGAATTGACAAGGGAGTTGCGGAGGGAGCGGTCTTTGCGGAAGGCAGACGGGGGGGAGATGGGAAAATGTGGCGGGTGGAGGGGTCACGTTGGAGGTGGCGAAACTGGCGGAGGACTATGTGTTGTATTTGCCAGCTGGTGGGGTGAAAGGTGAGGACCAGGGAGACTGCCCTTGTTTGCGAGTGGGCGAATGGGGAGAGAGGGCAGTGTTGCAGGGTATGGAGGAGACCCTGATGCGAGCCTCATCAATAGTGGGGGAGGGGAATCCCCGTTCTCTGAAGAATGAGGCCATTTGTGATGACCTGGTGTGGAACACCTCATCCTGGGAGCAGATGCGGCGTAGACGGAGGAATTGGTAATAGGGGATTTCTCTATCTCTATCTCCCTCCCCCACCCTAGTCGCACTAGCTTCTCATTTTCACACCACAAACAGCTTACAATGGCTTGTTCCCTTTATCATCGATACTTTTTTGCATATCTTTCATTCATTGTTCTTTATCTCTCCACCTCACCGTCTATATCTCTCGTTTCCCTGATCCCTGACCAGTCTGAAGAAGGGTCTCAACCCGAAACGTCGCCTATCTCCTTCACTCCTTAGATGCTGCTGCACCCGCTGAGTTTCTCCAGCTTTAACCTAATTGTACCAGGCTTTGGTGAGCCAAAGATCACAAATGCTGAGGTAGTGCATAGTGTTGTGTAGTGTTCAAGAGCCTGATGAATACTGGGAAGAAGGCTGTTCTTAAACTTGGAGGTCATGGTTTTTGTTTCCTTTTTCATTTTCTGTACATAATTTGATTTGATTCATCTTTCATGTGGACTTTGCTTTAAACAATTCTTCTTCATCCTAATTAGCTAAAGAAATAAACCGACCACAGATTCTCTTTGGAGGATAGTCCTCTGCGTTTCTAATTACTGATTTCAGTTCAAATATTCAATAAAAAAGCATTGGTGTAATGAACAACTGATGTTATTCCTTCAATGTTGAAATCAAAATCTGGCTGAATATCTTTAATTTTACTTTTTATTTATCTATTGCCTTTGCAATAGACTCATTGTTGTGACTTCATGCATAATTTAATTCCTGAAGAAGGGACTCAACCCGAAATGTCACCTATTCCTTCTCTCCAGTGATGCTGCCTGACCCGTTCAGTTACTCCAGCATGTTCTTCAGTGTAAACCAGCATCTGCAGTTCCTCTCTACATGTTTAATTACCCATTGTCTATATTCGTTCAATGCCAAATAAATACACATTACAGCTGGGGACCAAGTTAAATGGAAATTTATGACAATCTTCACACTATAATATATATCTACACTGATGAAATAAAGATGGCACAAAGGGAAGATCAAATAGAACAACTTAAGTCCTACAACTTAAGGCTGTGCATACCACAAGAAAGAAGAAGAAAAAATAAAGGGAGGGATTACCTCATGGGTGCAAACATTCCTGGTCATCAAATGACATTTAACCCACAAAATAATCAAGTGTGAAGTAACTTACCTATCTCGGCTGGGAGTGTGTTAGAGTCCATGATTGTTCTGGCAACTATGTGTCCACAGTGCCTGCCCAGAAGCATGTCTTGGACTCCTTAAGGAGGGCACAAAGTTGTCAGTCTGAAGGCTCCCCACCTGAAACGTCACCTATCCAAGTTCTCCAGAGATGCTGCCTGATCCATTGAGTTACTCCAGATCCTTGTGTTTTATGTAAGACTCAAGCACCTACAGTTTATTGTGTCTCTATTAGACTCCTTAAATAAGTAAATCAAACATTTGTACATCAGAGGAATCAAGTTTCAAGTCAAGAGTCGAGTGAGTTTCGAGAATAAAGAGTGTTCAATCATTATATGTACCGACAGCAGAACAATTAAATTCTTACTTGCAGCATGTTAATGTAATACACACAAATGAAATATATTATATTTTAAAATTCATTTAAATGAATAATTATAACCATGATTGTAATGCAAATGTATTACATGGTCAATTTGTGGACGAGCTGATGTGTATCATTAAAAACTAAAAAAGAATATTTTTTTCTATGTATTTATTCTGACATTTAAGATGAAGTTGGATTCCTGGCTTAGGGGCACAGTTTAGAGATACAGCTCGGAAACAGGCCCACCGACCGCACCAACCAGCGATCCCCACACATAAACGCTATCCTACACACAATAGGGACAATTTGCGTTTGTACCAAGCCAATTAAACTACAAACTGTGCCTCTTTGGAGTGTGGGAGGAAACCGAAGATCTCGGGGAAAACCCATGGGGAGAACATACAAACTCCGTACAGACAGCATCCGCAGTCAGAATCGAATCTGGGTCTCTGGCGCAGCAAGCACTGTAAGGCAGCAACTCTACTGCTGTGCCACCATGCTGTCTTAAATTGTATCTAGCCAGGAACAGGTTACAATGATAGATTCCAATCGGGACCACTTGCTATTTGGGGATCGGGGGTATGGTGATACACCACCAGACTGTTTATAAGGAAAAAAAAATCACTGTTTTAACAATTAACATATGTGACAATATAAAGGACTATTAACTATTATAAAGGGTTTTTATGTGCCTGGTTTCTTAAATCCCAGGCTCCCAATGTTTTTTCTGTCATGTCTATGTCAGGTCGAAAAAGGAGGGAGATGTGCAGAGAGAGAGCCACTGCAGTCCTACTGCAAACCTCCCTGTTACAGCCTGCAACCTGAAGAACAGATGCAGCGGCATCCTACTGAGACTGCACTATGTAAATGGGGTCACTCAGCTAGTTGACATGTTAAATGCTACCATCTGACTTTGAACAGATTTCACTCTTCCATGCAGGGCCAACAGAGCCACTGTCCATGAAGGGAAGGGATGGTAACAATTACGGCAAGAATTCACACTGCACTTTGCAGATGTTCGTTCCTGAGGTCGAGCGAGGATGGATGTAAATGAAAATAATGATGGCACATTCAAGGCCAATTAGAATATCAGCGCTCTGAGGAGCATCCTGCAGGTTATTTGGTCTTCATTTGTTTTAGTTCTACCATTGAATCGAGTACTTTATATCATGAACACACTTTAGATTATTTAAATTTTCATCATCAAATTACACTTGATTACACTTTGTGCTTAGTTATGTATTAGGAGAGTGATTAGCACATTCAATTAATATTTAGGATGCACCAGGCTTCCTAATTTGTGTGAATTAATCACTTGATTTGAATAACGAATACATAAATGCAGGTGTACAAGACACACTTCTTGTTTAGTTTAGTTTAATTTAGTTTAGTTTAGTTTAGTGATACAGCATGCAAATACATGGCCCACCATGTCCATACCTGTCCCACTGAGTTACTCCAGCATTTTGTGTCTATCTCCAACCATCAGTCACCCTTCCATGTTAGTTCTATGTTATCCCACGTTCTTGCCTACTCTCCACACACTGTTGATAATTTACAGAGAGTAAAGGGCCTGTCCCACTTTGGCGATTTTTCAACTGACTGCCAGCGACTCGCCTAAGTTGTCGGCACTCGCCTAAAAAAATAGGAACTGGAACGGCGACTGTCAGAGTGGAACACACACACACAAACACATCGCAAAGATGGGGGCCAGAGCAAGCGGGGGGAGCGCTGTCTGAAATTCACACGGTTCAAAGCCAAGGTGATACAGATACACACCACGATGAACATGAAGGTTAAGACGGTTAGCAGAGTGTAAGGTAAGTCCTTTAAAAGAGGGGCCGGGGGGGGGGGAGAAGTGGGGAGAAGGGGGGTGAAGGGGCTGAAGGGGGCAGAAGGAGTGGAGACACTTTAAAGAAGCCAGACAACTTTTAATAAGCCAGAGATACACAGCTGTGAAGTTTGGCGGGCATTTAACATTACCGGTCGGTTGTCCTTGTTTCTGAAAACTCGTGCTTACGTTTTTTTTCCCCAATGAACCAAAGAAAATGACCAATCAGCAAAGGCGATTAACTAAAACTACCTACAACTACCTCGACTACATATAACTGCATGGCGACCCCACCGCAACTGCACGTACTACTACAGGATTATTGATTTTCTCCATGGTGACCATACTCAGGTCGCGACTAGTTCCCAGAATGCGGGAACTCCTCGCGACCATAAAGGAGACTCACCTGAGACCACCAGCAAACATGAGGCAACCATGTGGCGATCATGTGGCGAGCACAGAGTCTCCTGCACTCGCCTAAAAAGTTGCCTAAGTGGGACAGGCCTTTAATTCACCTACAAACCTACACAAATTTAAGATGTGCTCAGAAAACCAGAGCACCTGGTCTCACAACTCATGGCCCTTGCGACCCTTGTGGCCCTTGCGGCCTAACAACTTGGATTGGAGCGGCCTTTCCCGGAGACGGCCCAGAGCTTCAGCAGCAGGCATGGCGTGAACTTCCATCGCGGAGCCAGAAGAAAGGCTCCGACCGCCTGCCTGCTGACTTTAACATCATGAAGCCTTGGTCTGCGGAGCTTCTAGCCGCGAGCGTGGAGCGGACTTTACCTTGCCGGGGATCGCTGGAGAAGAGCTCCGACCGCTGACCTGCCTGTCGCCTATAACATCGAGAAGCCGCGGTACGAAAATGGCCTTTTCGGGCACTCTAAGTGATGGAGCGTGTTCCATCCATCCCGACGTCGGAACTTCGATCATCCCGACGAGAGGGCTTTCACATTGGGCCGTCCATAGTGGTGACTGTGGTGGATGTTAATGTTGAGTTCTCTCGTTCTTTTAATTGTGCATTGTATTCTTTTAATTGTATGGCTGCAAGGTAACTCAAATATCACTGTACCTTAATTGGTGCATGTGACAATAAGTGTGAATTTAAATTTGAAACCCGCACGGTCAGATGGAAAACATGCAAATTCCACACAGAGATCAGGATCAAACCTTGTGCTCTGGCCCTGTGAGGAAGCAGCTCTATTGACTTCCGGCCCAAATACTTTTATTGCTAATTCATTTCCATGATTCATTTGCAAGGAACTGTGCTTTGGGTAATGAGGGGAAAATATACAATTAATGGCAAGATATTAATAGCATTAATAGTTCAGAAGGATCTTGGGGTCTAAACTCTATCTATCTATCTATCTATCTATCTATCTATCTATCTATCTATCTATCTATCTATCTATCTATCTATCTATCTATCTATCTATCTATCTATCTATCTATCTATCTATCTATCTATCTATCCCTAAAATTCTCCTCTTCACCACTTCCGGTCTGCGTTGTATTTAAATTTGTGCAAAAACGGTACCCTATATCACTAGGATTTGTTTTGTCACCTTACTCACCGTTCTCCTCTGCTCCAAGCGTAGCACGTTTTGTTCCGATCAGTGGAATATTACAAAAGTTATGAAGACTTAAAAAATCATGAGATCAGCAGCTTGGTCTTCTCGCCTGTCAATTCACCTTGACGGTAATGCCCCTTCTGGCACTCACTGTCCAGCGGGGAATATAAAGCTGAAGTGGACTGTGAGTGGGGGCTGTGTTCTGTGAGTGAGGGGCTGTGTTCTGCGAATGAGTGGCTGCGTTCAGCGAGCGAGGGGCTATGATCTGCTAGTGGGGGCTGTGCTCTGCGAGCGGGAGCTGTGCTCTGCGAGCGAGGGGCTGTGTTCTGCGAGCGGGGGCGGCGACCACCACAATGACCCGGGTGCCGATGTGTGCAGCCTGGGATGAGAGCCGGTGAGTGAGTCTGCAGCCGATGAGTGCGGTCGGAGCCGGCTAGGAGCCACTGAGCCAGGAGCCAGCCAGGAGCCGGCCAGGAGCCACTGAGCCAGCCAGGAGCCACTACACACCCCCCTGCCCCCCCACACCCCCCTCCCCCCACCACAACAACCCACCACACCCTCCCCCAAACCACCACCTGCCCCCCGACACCATCCCGCTCCCTACTTTCATTATTCTGCATTTGGAGTCTTGTGTGCAGTTCTAGTCACCCCATTACAGGAACAATGAGGAGGCTTCGGAGAAGGGACAGAAGAGGCTTAGCTTTAAGGCGAGGCTGGACAGACTTGGGTTGTTTTCTCTGGAATGCCAGAGATTGAGTGGAGACCTAATCGAAGTCTATGAAATTATGAGATACTTAGATTGGGTAGATAATCAGAATCTTTTCCAAGGGATGGAATATCAAAGAGTAGAGGGCATAGATTTAAGGTGATAGGGTAAAAGATGAAAAGGGATATGCAGAGCATGTTTTTTAAAAGAAAGCAGTGGGTGTCTGGAACATGCTGCCAAAGGTAATGTTTTAAACAAAGATGTTTTAAATGCTCACTGTTATCGTGCTCCAATTCAATAAAGGTTGTGATTGTCACTGATTATGTACTTTAATTCACCACTGGGCTACGTTGGCACAGGGCCCAAGGCAAGTCCATTCTAAAACATGTTTTCATGTCTGATTGATTTTCTAAACCTATGGAGGCTACAAAATCCTTGTACTTGTCAAGAAAGTAATACAAATACCAAAACAAATGACAAGAAATACTGTTTAAGAATATTATTTCATTGTGAGATGACCTCCCCGAGACTTTGACTCGGAATATGGCCTGCAAATGGTCCCTCTGCCATGTTGGTTTCTGCCCTCCCCTTGCCTCTGTCCCTTTTTCAGTGCTGCTGCACCATGCCTTGATGTGCAGGTATTGATAGATTGAAAGATACAGCATGAAAATTGGCCCTTCGGCCCACAGTGACAACATCTTCCATCGATCGCCTGTTCACACTAGTTCGATGTTATTCCACTTTCAAATCCAATCCCTACAGACAAGGGGCAACTCACACGGGCCAATTAAACTACAAACCTGCACGTCTTTGGGATGTGGGTGGAAACCAGAGCACCCGGAGTATAGGGAGAACATGCAAACTCCACACAGATAACAAGAGGTCGGGATTGAACATGAGTCACTGGCACTGATGTAGCAGGCCAGCGGGCAGCACAGTGGCGCAGCTGTAGAGTTGCTGCCTTACAGCGAATACAGCGACGGAGACCCATGATCAATCCTGACTATGGTGCTGTCTCTACGGAGTTTGTATGCTCTGCCCGTGAGCTGTGTGGGTTTTCACCGAGATCTTCGGTTTCCTCCTACACTACAAAGACGTACAGGTTTGTAGGTTAATTGGCTTGGTGAGATGTGAAAATTGTCCCTAGTGTGTGTAGGATAGTGTTAATGTGTGGGGATCACTGGTCGGCGCGGACCATGTTGGCCGAAAGAACCTGTTTCCACGCTGTATCTCTAAACTAAACTACAATACATGATAACCTTCGAAAGGGAAATGGAGAATTCTTTCAACAAAATTGTTATCAGCAGGCCTTTGGGGTAGAGCTGGGGAATGGATCAAAACAAATGCAGCTAATTCAAAGCAAAGAGTAAAATACAAAGTGCAGGAGTAAATCAGCGAGTCGGGCAGCATCTGTGGAAGGAATGGATAGCGACACTTTGGGTCGGGGATCTGTCTACAGACCCACTGTTGCTGCCTGTCCGACTGAGTTACACCGAATGCATTGAATGCTTATTCAGTTCCATTCCATTTGTGGACTGTAAGGTTTCATCCAACAATAAAAGGAATGCGTAAAAAATCTAAACCCTCGGGCTCAGAAAATTCAAACTGGTTAAGCTGGTGAGCCAGAACAGTTGTAGTGCAGACTGCGTTTCCCTGACACCCGAGAGAGAGAGAGAGAGACAGTAAGGCAGACTGTTGCAGTCTCTCGTACCAGCTGTCACTGGCTTTGCACCAACTCAGCTTCCTGGGAGCAGGGGCTGATATCCATCTTCTGCCTACGCCTGCATTGCACATCCAGATCTAAAAGTGTTTGAAAATGTGAAGTTGCAGCGATGTGCACAAACCTTCATCTTAAACGACCCTGTTAGCTATTAAGTATTAAGTAGAGAAAACGAACAGAAGATGCTGGTTTCCAAATAAAGACACAAATGCTGGAGTAACTCAGCAAGTCAGGCAGCATATCTAGAAAACACAGATAGGTGATATTTCGAGTCAGGCCCCTTCTTCAGATTAATTGTAGTCGAGGGGGAGAAAGCTGGCAAACTGGAAAGAGGTGCAGCAGTAGAGTAGCTGCCTTACAACACCAGAGATCATGGGTTTGATCCTGACTCCAGGTGCTGTCTGTATGGAGTTTGTACGTTCTCCCCGTGAACGTGTGGGTTTTCTATGGGTGCTCCAATTTCCTCCCATATTCCAAAGACATACAGGTTTGTAAGTTAGTTGGCTTTGATAAGTTGTAAAATTGTCCCCAATGTGTAGGATTGTGTTAGTGTACCAGGTGATTTATGCGGTCGATGTGAACTCAGTGGGCCGAAGGGCCTACTCCCTTCTGTATCTCTACAGTCATAAGATAGGTGATTTCAAGTGAGGGAGGGATTTAATTGACAGTAACTCAGAGGGACAAGCATCATCTCTGGAGAGATAGAATGGGTGACGTTTCGGGTCAATACCCTTTTTGAGACTGGTTAGCGATAAGGGAAATGAGTGGCAGAAATCCCGGGGGGGGGGGGGCAGGGGACACACGTTCATCTCACGTTTTTAGAGGAGGGGACATTCCCCCCCCCCCCCCCCACCCCCCCCCCCCCCCCCCCCCCCCCCCCCCCATGTTTTGTAATCCGGATTTTGAAATTTGGTGAAAAAAATCTCTTAAAAATCTCCGCTTTCCGTGGGGGTGGGACTGATGATCGAAGGAGGGTGCCGATTGGACGAAGGAGATGTCAGTCAGCAGGCAGTGGGGGGCAGGACATGATGATTCAGCGCGATGATTGGAGGAGGGAGGTGTCGACCAGAGGCGGACGTAGGGGGTGGGACTGAGGATAGAGTGCGGTAATTGGAGAAGGGAGATGCCCTGGTGGAGCAAAGATCATATAGCGGGGCTTGAATCGGCCCATTCGCGGGCCCTTTCATCTTAAATTCGGCCACGGCTCTTCCATCACCCCGCGGTAAAATTGCTGCGTCGAGGCGATTGGTGCTCCCGATGCTCCCAATGTTCCCGATCCTGCAGCCGATTTTAAGCCGTGCCGGGCGATGAAAGGCCCTGCGATCGGGTTGATTGAAGCCCCATGATTCGGGGCGGACGAAGCTGCTGATGCTGGAGTTCGGAGTGGGTCACCAGGCAGGACAGCTCACAATTTTACCATCCACAGGGCCCACGGCCGAAGCCTCGTGCGTGTGTGTGTGTGTGTGCGTGCGCGCATGCGTGAGTGGCAACCCAAGAAATTGTGTCTCCCCCCATGTTTTGAAAGCGATTTCCGCCCCTGAATATGAGAGATATCGATGGTGTTGTGGAGAGATATAGTACAATGCATGAAATAAATGCAAAAAAGTAACGATGATGTCGTGACACCAACCATCTCAACTTTTCCACTCCCCTTACCTACTCCAACCTCCCCCCCTTGTACGTACAGCCCTCCGCTCACTCTGCAGCAACTATGACATTATAATCAAACCTTCTGAGAAGGGAGGTGCTGAGGTAGTCTGGCGCTGACCTCCACCGGGCTGAGGCCAGGTGACAACTCTCAGACATCTCCTCCTACTTTTCATTTGACCATGATCCCACAGACAAGCACCAGGCCTTAATCTCAAAATACCATTTTTGATTTCATCACTTCTGGCTGTCTGCTTGCCTCAGCCTCCAACCTTATGGTTTCCCTGCCCTGCACAGCCCGTTTTTCACAAACACTACTGCCCTGGCAGGCCTATTGTTTCTGCTTGTTCCTGTCCCACAGAAATGATTTCCATGTACATCGACTCCATCCTATCCCACCTGGTCCAATCTCTCCTGGCCTATGTCCAAGATACCTCACATGCTCTTTAATGACTTCCTCTTTCCAAGCCCCCACTCCCTCTTCTTTACTATGGATGTTCGGTCACTCTACACCTCCATCCCCCAGTAGGAAGGCCTTAAAGCCCTCCATTTCTTCCTCGACCGCAGAACCATCCAATTTCCCTCTACCAACTCTTTGTCTAGCGGAGCTGGTCTTCACCCTCAACAACTTCTCTTTTGACTCCTCCCACTTCCTCCAAGTCCAAGACATAGCTATGGACACCCGCATGGGCCTCAGTTGTGCCTGCCTCTTTGTACGGTGAGTCGAACAATCCCCGTTCCAGGCATACACTGGCCCTATTCCCGAATCTTATCTCCGTTACATTGATGACAATAGACAATAGACAATAGGTGCAGGAGTTGGCCAATTCAGCCCTTTGAGCCAGCACCGCCATTCACAGTGATCATGGCTGATCATCCACAGTCAATATCCCAATTCTACCTTCTCCCCTCCCCCTAACTGCTATCTTTAAGAGTTCTATCTAACTCTCTCTTGAAAGCATCCAGAGATTTGGCCTCCACTTACTTCTGAGGCAGAGAATTCCACAGATTCACAACCCTCTGCATGAAAAAGTTTTTCCTCATCACCGGAATAAGGGGTAAGTAATTTTCTAAATTACTTGCCCCTTATTCTTAAACTGTGGCCCTGGTTCTGGGCTCCCCCAACATTGGGAACATGTTTCCTGCCTCTAGCGTGTCCAAACCCTTAATAATCTTAAGTCTCAATAAGATCCAATCTAATCCTTCTAAATTCCAGAGTATACAAGCCCAGCCGCTCCATTCTATCAACATATGACAGTCCCGCCATCCGAGGAATTAACCACATGAACCTACGCTGCACTCCCTCAATAGCAAGAATTTCCTTCCTCAAATTAGAAGGCCAAAACTTCACACAATACACCAGATGTGGTCTCACTAGGGCCCTGTACAACTGCAGAAGGACATCTTTGCTCTTATACTCAACTCCTCTTGTTATGAAGGCCAACATGTCATTCGCTTTCCTCGCTACCTGCTATACTTGCATGCTTACTTTCAGTGACTAATGAACAAGGACCCCCAAATCTTGTTGTACTTCCCCTTCTCCCAACATGACACCATTCAGATAATAATCTGCCTTCCAGTTTTTACCACCAAAGTGGATAACCTCACATGTATCCACATTAAACTGCATCTGCCATGCATCTGCCGACTCACCCAACCTGTTCAAGTCATCCTGCATCCTCATAGCATCCTCCTCACAGTTCACACTGTCACCAGCTTTCTGTCATCTGCAAATTTGCTAATATTACTGCATCGGTGCTACATCCTGCACCCGTGCAGAACTCATGGACTTCCTCAACTTCACTATCAATTTTTATCCTGCACTCAAATTTACTTAGACCATCTCCGACACCTTCCTCCCCTTTCTTGATCTCACAGTGATTCTATCACAGGAAATAAACAATTGTTTAACAATTGACTGACGTCTTTTACAAACCCACTGACTCCCACAAGTATCTTGACTACAGTTCTTCCTACATGCTTCCACAAAGACTCTATCCCCTACTCCCAATTCAGCTGTCTATGCCACATCTGTGCCCAAGATGAGATGTTCCAAACTAGGACATCCGAGATGTCCTCATTCTTTAGGGAGCGGGGGTTCCCCTCTCCACTCATAGATGCCCTCACTCATGTCTCCTTGGTACTCTGCAGCTCCGCCCTTGCCCTCCCTCCCCCTAGTCACAACAGAGACAGAGTCCCCCTGATCCTTACCTTCCACCTCATCAGCCATCTCATACAGAACATAATCCTTTGAAAGTTCCATCACCTCCAATATGATCCCACTACTAGCCACATTTTCCCATCTCCTCCCTTATCTGCCTTCCGCAGAGACCGTTCCCTCTGCAACTCCCTGGTTAACTCTTCCCTTCCTACCCAAAGCACCAGCTCGCCAGGTACCATCCCCAGCAACCGCAGAAGATGCACCACCTGTCCCTATACGTCCTTCCTCGACTCTCTCCAGAGACCCTGACAGTCCTTTCAGGTTATGCAGAAGTTCACTTGCATCTCCTCCAGCCTCATCTACTGTATCTGTTGTTCAAGATGTAGATTCTTAAACATCGGCGAGATGAAACGCAGACTGGGCGATCGTTTTGTGGAACACCTTCATTCAGCCCGCCCGAATCTACCTGATCTCTGGGTTGCTGGACACTTTAATTCCTCATCCCATTCCTCCACAAACCTTTCTCTCCGCAGTCTCCTCTGTTGTCAGAATGAGGCTAAACGCAAATTGGAGGAACAGCATTTCAGATTTAGCTTGGGATGCTTACAGCCCAGTGGTATGAAAATTGATGTTTTTCACTACAGGTAGCCACGGCATTCCCTCTCTCTCTCTCTCTCTCTCTCTCTCTCTCTCTCTCTCTCTATCCCTCCCCCACCAAAGTCACAGTAGCTTCTCATTTTCATCCTGCAAACAGCTAACAATGGCCTGTTTCCTTTATCATCGTTACTTTCTTTGCATATCTTTCATTTATTGGTCTTTAAATCTCCACATCACAGTCTATATCTCTCGTTTCCCTTGTCCAGTCTGAAGAAGGGTCTCGACCTGAAATGTCACTCATTCCTTCTCTCCAGAGATGCTGCCTGGCCCGTTGAGTTACTCCAGCGTTTCGTGTCTATCTTCGGGTTAAACCAGCATCTGCAGTTCCTTCTTATACAGTAGAAAGACAGGATATTGTTCCCAGGGTGAAATTGTCAAAGACTAGAGGGCATAGCTAGAAGGTGAGTGGGGTAAAGTTGAAGGGCCATTTGCAGGGCAAGTGTTTTACTCAGAGAGTGGTGGGTGCCTGGAACACACTGGCAGGGGTGGTGGTGGAGGCAGTCATGATAGTGGTATTTAAGAAGCTTTTAGATAAGCATATGGATATGTAGGGAAAGGAGGGATATGGATCACTTGCAAGCAGAGGAGATTAACTTAGTTTAGCATCGTTCAGCATGGACATTGTGGGCCAAAGGTCCTGTTCCTATGCTGCACATTTTTATGTTCTATGTTCTTTGTTGAAAGTTTAAAAGCAGTTGATATTGGTTGTGAAGGACACCTGCGTTGGTGCTGCAGTTTGATTTTTATGGATTATCTTCACATCACCTGAATTCAACAACTGGTGTCCCAAATCACTTACCTAATTAAAAAATATGTTCAATGTGGCCTAAAGGACCTGTTCCTCTGCTGTACTGCTCTATATTCTACGTACTTGTGAACCACCAACCCTTTGTATCTCATCTCCCATAGCTGGCCTGAGTCAGATCTTCTGCAATATGTCTCTGGCAGGTGCTGGGATGGGCAGCCTGGGCTGATGAGATGACCTCTCAGTGACCAAGCATTCTCTGGCCAGATCTCCATCAAAGGCACCAGCCCCCACGATTGTGACTGAAGACTTAGTGGTCCCGAATCTTTCACACGTGCTCACAAAGAATTCTTCAGTCTTCCAGAAGCTCAAACTGAAACCTATGAATCCGGCTTCTGGAAATACAAGAACAGTCTCACATCCAGAAGTCGAAATCATGGGTGATTTAGCAGGATGGCATCTTGAAATATTCTTCTTCCTGAGCCCTCTCCTCTGCATCTCACAAAACTGAACTCTCCTCATCCAACCCATCGACAGGGCACTTACTGTACCATTTTAGTTTCATCAGTTGCATCTTCTCATCCAGTCCAAAAGAAGAGTTTCACTGTCAGTGTAACTCATTATCTGCTAGCCCACAGCCAACAATGGGCCATTGTGGCCTCCACCTTTCATTGATCATTGTTATTTTTTGCATATCCTTCATTCAATCTCTACATTACCGTGTATATCTCTCATTTCCCTTTTCCTTGACTCTCAGTCTGAAGAAGGGTTTCGACCCGAAACATCACCTGTTCCTTTTCTCCAGAGATGCTGCCTGACCCACTGAGTTACTCCAGCTTTCTATGTCTATCAACAGAAACCTTGTTTTTTTTTCCTTCTGAAGTCAATATCTTTCTGGGCACAGACAATGTGATGGAACCAGACACATGGCCATCTCCAACCTTCCACTGGGCAGGAAAGGACAGGAGAGCAAGTGCCCACCAACTACTGTATGGGGGAGGCTCTAATTATAATAACTGGAATGTATCATTAAATAACATTTAGATGCATAAATATAGAAAATAGGGCCAGGAGTGAATGTTTCATCCATGGTGCCATCTCCACCATCCAGCATGATCATGGCTCACCTCTCTCAATGCAATGCTTCCACTTTCTCTCTGTATCTATTGATGTCTGTGGTGTTCAGAACGCTACCTTCTGCTTGAATGACTTGGCTTCTACCACCTCTGGGGTCAGGAATTCCATATATTTTAGTGTATGAAAAATACTTTTTCCTCATTTCACTCCTAAATATCGGAACCTGTATCCTGAAACCGCGATCTCTCATTCTAGGCACAGCCCACTCTTACCCATCACGTGAAACATCTGACCCATATCCAGGCTGTCAAGCATGTTAGAATTTTGTACATTTCACAGATCCTCTCTCATTCTTCTAACTTTTACTGAATTTTCAATTGCAACAGATACACTTAGTCAAATGTTATTTGGCAAAGTGGGAGTGAGGGTGGAGAAATTAACACTTGCTTGCCGATGCCGTGTAAGAGTATTCACCTCTAATTTTAATAATCTCCATCCATCTGGTTCAATTGGCCAATGGTTGTTACATTCACATAAAGTGAAGCTAGATTTTCAATAAATACCAAGCTAGACACAAGAGACTCGGGATGTTGTAAACTGGAACAAAAAACAAAAAGGTGGAGGAACCCAGTGGGTCAGGCAGCATATGTGGAGTGAAACAATAGACAATAGACAATAGACGATAGGTGCAGGATTTGGCCATTTGGCCCTTGTAGCCATCCCCTCCATTCAATGTGATCATGGCTGATAATTCCCAATCAGTTCCCTGTTCCTGCCTTCTCCCCATATCCCCTGACTCCTTTATCTTTAAGAGCCCTATCTAGATCTCTCTTGAACGTTTCCAGAGAACTTGCCTCCAACGCCCTCTGAGGCAGAGAATTCCGCAGACTCAAAACTCTCTGTGAGAAAAAGTGTTTTCTTTGCTCCTATACTCGACTCCTCTTGTTATATAGGCCAACATGTCATTCACTTTCTTCACTGTCTGCTGTACCTACATGCTTACTTTCATAGACTGATGAACAAGGACCCCCAGATCCCGTTGTACTCCCCTTTTCCCAACTTGATGCAATTTAGATAGTAATCTGCCTTACTGTTTTTGATACCAAAGCGGATAACCTCACATTTATCCACATTAAATTTAATCTGCCATGCATCTGCCAACTCCCCCAACCTGTCCTAGTCACTCTGCATTCTCATAGCATCCTCCTCACAGTTCACACTGCCACCTAGCTTTGTGTCATCTGCAAATTTGCTAATGTTACTTTGAATCCCTTCATTCAAATCATTGATGTATATTGTAAATAGCTGCAGTCCCAGCACTGAGCCTTGCGGTACCCCACTAGTCACTGCCTGCCATTTTGAAAGGGACCCGTTAACCCCTACTCTTTGTTTCCTGTCTGCCAACTATTTTTCAATCCATGTCAGCACTCTACCCCTAATACCATGTGCCCTAATTTTGCCACAGGCAGGATAATAAGGCACTCCTGGCACTGTTGATGGCACTATAGCTCAGTTGTTCATCAAAATATAGTGTGGAAAGAATTCCAACACATCCGGTATGCTTGCCGTGTGATATGATATGTTTGACTGCAAGCAGAACACCTCCCATTTCTTGATATGAGAGATGTATTGTTTTTTAGTACTTTACCTCCAGGCCGCAGTAATCACATCCACCGTACAACCTGATTGTCCGAGCCCCAGGAACAGTTTCCTCAGAATCTGTAAATCAATAGATTAATACGGTCATGTAGTGGATGGTTCTCCCCAGTCACAGGGTGAACCAGCAGGTTACTGCATTTGGGGACAGCCATAAGAGGCTGTATTATTATTCTCAGTACGAGTTGGAACCATGGCTGTGTATGCCAATCGGGAACTACCAAAATGCCTGAGGCGGAGTCCTGCTCAATCTTAAGCAAGGACCGACTGATGAGGCAAAATGGGGGAATGCATATAAAAACATTCCACCCCAGTGTAGCGAGAATGCATCTATCGCTACTGCCCCTGGGTCTGGTTCCCATGAAACATACTTTGGTAGCTGGTGGTTTAGTCTGGATGCAAAAAATCAATAACTGGTATGCCATACCGAGCGACAATATCATTAAATATTTCATGATTAAACATCCATTCTGTGTTGTCATTGAATTTTCGTGACCTGGTGCCCGCCACCGTGTTAAATCTACCTGGTAAGTAGATAGCTGAAATCCAGATGTTTCTTGTAATACACCAGTGCCAAATAAGGTTAGCCAATTTATCACATGATACTGCTGTAGTGTTGTCAATCTGAAGCTGAACATGCAAGTCATGCATACTAGTACAATATGCCTTTAAGCCATAGAGTGCTCCCAAAAACTCTAAATAGTTAATACCATGTGAGTGAAGAATTAATGCCTCATGCATATTCCATCTGCCACCACAGCTAGAGATGGTATCAGTAGCTCCCCATCCTAGAGCACAAACATCAGTTTGTAAAATAACTGAAGGTTTATCAATCCGAATTTTTCTGGAGCAATGCCAAATATTCGCTAACCACCACTGTAAATCAGCAATGGCTTCAGCTGGTAACCACATGGGTCTATTGAAATGACCTGCATGTCTTTTGAGCGCCTGCTCCTTTGCACTTTGTAAATTTTGATAATGTAAAGGCCCAAACTGTGCAGCTGGAAAAGCAACCATTAATTTGCCAATTATACTAACCACCTGCCGAATAGAAGGTTGTTGCTCATCAACGAGATTGTTACAAGCTTCTATTAACTCTGATCTCTTGCCCCTAGACAGAGTCACAGACATGTGAGTTGAATTAATGTTGGAATCCCAAATAATCAATAGCTAGATGGTATCAATTTGGATTTAACTGGATGGATGAGAAACCTCAACCTCTCAAACATGAGATTGGTAGCTGAAAAAGATAAAAATTCAGCTGATTTCTGAGTCTTGCCTATGGTTAGGACATCATCCAAATAGGCCTTTACAATATGATTCTGATCCCGGAGTAGGCCCAACATCATTTTGAACAATTTTGTAAATAATCTAGGAACTGAAGTTAACCCATTAGGCAATGTTTTAAACTGCCATAGTTGTCTCATCCAGCTAAACATCAAATATCTCCTGTGATTGTGATGAATGGGTACTGAATAGTATGCATCTTTAAAGTCTATGCATGCCATATAACACCTTTGGAAACCAGTTGCTTAGCAGTAACAAAAGTTTCCATTTTGAAATGTTTATACAGCACATAGGAGTTAAGTCGAGTTAGATCAAGAATGATTCACACCCACCATCCTTCTGTTGTCAAGGAAACATATTAGATACAAATTGGTGAGATTGATGAAACAACTTCTCAATTACCCCTTTTTTAGATAACATTTCAATTTCAGCTTGTACATCCAAAGACTCTTGTGAAAAAAACAATGTCTGGCTTGGTGTATGCTGTGTAGGTGGATGAAAATTGAAAAGGAATTCTATTCGGAACCCTTGTATACTGTGCAGTATAAACAAATCTGATGTTATCCAACACCATTCATTGAAATACAAGTGTAATCTCCCACCAACTTGTAACTGATCCATACATATGTTCTGAAAAGAAGCAGATCCACCTACCTCCATGGTTGCCAGTGGAAATTTCTGCCCCCGAGTTTTGGAGGGGAAGAATGTTGGAGTACGCCAATTGCGCATGTTTGGCAAGGGCCGGCTTGGTCCTTGGCTTGAACCAGCTTCAGCGAACTGTTTGTAGGGGTGCTATCACCGAAGTGGAATTTTGATAGTCAGCTGGGCTTTTATGAGGCCGGTCGTTTTCGCCTCATCGTCCAGCTCTCTGACCCATTTTGATAGGTCTTCACCGAACAGAAGATTCGTCTGTTGCACATTGCTAGATTTGCACACATTGCTAGAGTGCCGCAAACTTGGGGTTCAAAGTAGGATTGATGGCACTCTTTCTGAGACAGTTTATTTCAAAATGTGCATTGCACATTAGGGCCAGAGCATCCTGCTGCACCTCAGACAGGGGCCCCCCATCTAGCAAAAGCTGTAATTCCTGAAGCGAGCAGCTTCAGTAAATTCTGGAGTCTCACTTCCTGGGCTCTGATACCTACACCCATGTGATCCCAGATAGCGTGGTTCACAGTTGGCACTTTGAACGAGGCGCAATTGGCAGGTGTTTTGTATTTTTTGGAAGTTTCTTCCATTGTGAGGTCTTGCAGCTGGTGTGAGGCCATGTAATTTATAGTCATGGCCAGATCTTCATCCAGCGTTTCCCCAGTTCCGGTCAGGATAGCAAATTTAGATGCCATGCTTGGCACCCCTGATTCGCGCCCTTCTTGCCTTCAGGTATGCTCACCGGCTATACCACCGACCTCGGAGTCAGAACAAAACTGACCCTGAATGCTCTCCTCCTTCGAGAGGGAGACATTATGTAGCCCTTCAACAGGTGCTGCTGCCACAGGCCCCCGAGGAGACCTGCGGATATATAGCTCCTCTTGCTGGAGCATATCGTGATGGAGCATCCTCTCCATCAGGAGCTCCATCCTGGACAAATGTCCGAAGATGCTATCCATTGTGGGAGGGGAACTCTAGCCGGACTCGCCCGAGTCAACGGGCCTTACCGACTTCTTAGTGGCTTTCCGTCCCACCAGAATAGCCACGGTGCTTTCAATCGGCACCAAGTCGGAAGCCACTGGCCGTGCGACCAGTGACTCTGAAGGCGAAATAGATGGCTGCCCGCTACCCGCACTCCATGGTCTTCCATAGCTGCTCTCCCGGTGGACCGCCTCAACCTCCCCTTAGTCATTTTCTCCATGGTTCGAACTTGCTCCTGCAACAAGACTTACCGACTGCAGAAAACGGCCTCAACTAAGTTTTTAAACACTTACCTGAGGGTTTTTAAAACTTACCGCTGGTGGAGCTACGTGCCTGCCAGCCCGTCATTGCGCCATGCGTCGAACGTAATGACGCGCATGCGGACTGGCGGGCATCTTCACGGAATCACTCACGTGACTCCTAAGTAAAATAAGGCACAAAGTGCTCAAGTAACTCAGCTGGTCTGGCAGCATCTCTGGAAAACATGGAAAGGTCTTCTTTGAGTTACTCTAGCACTTTGTGTATATTTTTAAACTTAAACTTTGATTTAAACTTAAGCTAGGTGAGAATATGGGTTAGCTGCCAAACTTTATTTTCCAATGCCTATTGGGCAGGGCATCCATTAACATTCATCCTTTAACCTTCGCCCCAGTGAGAAAGATGCACAAAGTAACAGAGGAATAAGTTTGCAGGAGAGCGATAAGATATGATACGCAATATCCAGCCTCGTGCAGATTTTACACAAGGAATATGGACAGCAAGGCAATAGGTTAGGTTTTCCACATAAGCTAAAATTTGCAATATTTCATTTCAAGTAGCCTTTTGGAATTCCTTTAACTAGCCAGACTGCATTGTAAACACAAATTTGTCGGGTGTGATGATTTTACTGTAAAAAGAACGATGGTCAATGGACCACCCCTTTTGCTGAACCCTATTAAGGACCGTGCATGTAAAGTGTGCAAACTCACAGATTGATACCATACCTCAAGTCACGTTATTGATATATTATTATCATATACCAACAGTGAAGATTGAACAGAGTAGCAGCAAAGCATTAAAATGCAGATAAATGTTAGCATTACAGGTTGTGTTGGTTTCCCATGTGAGGAGTTAATATTGGATTGGCCAGAACAAAGCAGACATCCAATCAACACACATAGAGTGTATGCCAGATCATATTAACTGTATGGATGGTCTTAATGTCCTCACAATGTTCCTCCCAGATGCCAGGCTGCAAACTTTATTCTATGCTGAGCATTTGTCAAACAATCCTGTTGGAGGGAGGTGCAAACTGTAGTTGTGATGCTTCAAGAGATGGGATAGTTACTTTGCTAATGTAGTTAACACTCTGAAGTGCAAGAAACATTCTGAACTCCCTTGTTCCTTGGGTTCCATTAATGCCAGTCTGATACCACTCAGCTTCATCTCTGCAAATAAATAAAACATACAGAATAGATAAAGAATTAGTAATGGAGTTATACAGCATGTAAACAGCCCTTTCGGTCCATCTCATCCATTCCGACCAAGATG
This sequence comes from Okamejei kenojei, assembly GCA_035221665.1. Taxonomy (NCBI): domain Eukaryota; kingdom Metazoa; phylum Chordata; class Chondrichthyes; order Rajiformes; family Rajidae; genus Okamejei; species Okamejei kenojei. The sequence goes on from CM069139.1 coordinate 43,316,815, forward strand.
GCCCACTTGGTCGGCTTCGTAAGTAAGTAAAGTAGATAGAGCTTGTCACATTTGGCAACATTTGACCCATATACCTCCAAACCTTTCCTATCGACTTTACTGCTCCCCCCCCCCCCCCCCCCCCCCACCCCCATCTCTGCTCTCCAAGCAATAATGTCCTAGCATGATGAACCTTTAACTTTAGCTCAGGCGCATGCAAACCTTTTGCATGTGTTCTTCACCTTTGGCACTACATTGATTTTATGGAATGTTTGGCTTTCCAAAGGTCCAGGTCACAATCAAAGGCACTTAGCTCTACATTATGAATTTCTATAACAATAATCTTTAAATACCTCAAGGTACTGCACAGATTGTGGGTGAAAATATCCTGAGATACCAAGGATCATATAAGACTAATGTCTGATATGTTGGTAGCCATTGCAATCCATTCCTTTCTTCACATGGCATTTATATCAATGGGGTCCTAATCCAAAGTGGGGAATTGATGCTTCTATTGAACAAGAATGGCATTCAGGTGTGGTCACTGAGTACAGGCATGACATGCTGGTCGTCCTCTTGAAGATCAGTCAAAATCTGAATTCACTCCTTTGGACACTGGCTAAGTCAGTTCACGTTTTGAACACAGACTTTAATCAGGTAAGTGATTTGGAACAATCATTGGTGAATTCAGGTGATGTAAAGATAATCCACAAAATTCTAATTGCAACACAAATATAAATGTCTTTCATAACAAGCCCAACCAATATCAGCTGCATGCTGATTTTCTACATTGAACATAGAACTGTACAACAATGGAACAGGCCCTTCAGCCCACAATGTACGATTCAACATAAGCTAATCTCTGCCTCCACGTAATCCATTTCCCTCTATTCCCTGCACATCATGTGCCTATCTAAAAACTTCTCAAATGCCACTATCGTATCAGCTCCATCACTGCCCTGGCAGCTCGTTCCAGGCACCTACCACCCTCTGAGTAAAAAACTTGCCCCTCACATATCCTTTAAAGTTTGCCTCACTCACCTTAAAGGGCCTGTCCCACTATACGAGTTTACCCAAGAGCTCTCCCAAGTTAAAAAATAAATAAAACTCGTGGTAAGCATGTAGAATGTATGTAGCGGGTACGTTGGAGCTTGGGACGTCTCTTAGCAGCTCGTAACACTAACGGCAGGTATCAGGAAACGCGGTAAGCTCATGATGTTTTTTCAACATGTTGAAAAATGTCCACGAAAGCCCCGAGTACCTACGAGCGGCTATTACCGTAATTCTCCGAGTTCGAATCAGGGGAAACTCAGGAGAACACTTGAATTACCTCATACAGTGGGACAGGCCCTTTAAGCTCTGCCCTCTAGTCTTTGACTTTGCTACCCTGGGATAAAGATTGTGACTGTGTACCCTTTCTATGCCTCTCATAATTTTACACACTTCTAAAGGTCAACCTCCAGTGTTCCAGAGAAAGCATGCCAAGTCTGTCCAACCTCTCCTTGTGCCTAATGCTCTCTATTCTTGGAAACATTTTGGTAAATCTCTTTTGCATCCTCTCCAAAGCCTGGACACCCTTCCTGTATGGGGCTACCTGTACTGCATGCAATACTCCAAATGTAACCTCACCAAATTCTAATAGAACCGTAACATCTTCCTGAATCTGATACTCAATCTTGCTGAGATTCTTCATCAACTTTCTCAGAGCTATCATTGAACTGAAATGTATTAGGACCACCACATATATATTATTTGGTTACAAGATTAGCTGTGAGGCTGGTTATCCTGTACCAAGTGACTCACTCTTGACTCTCTAAATTCACCATATGCATGGAGTGAGAAAGAATACTTTCAGTTGTCAGAACAAATGCAGCGTCATCAAATTTTCAAAAGATCTCAGAGAGGAGCACCTGACTGTTTTGAAAGCAGATATACCTGAGGAGGTCCATCAATATGAGCTCTATATGATGAACATCAATGAAGAACATACGTGATTATTGAAGACTTCCTTACCCTTGAACAGTCTTAGTTTAGTTTAGGCAGAGACACAGCCTGGGAACAGGGGCTAACCAAGTCCGTGCCAACCAGCGACTCCCACACACTAACACTATACTACACACTAGGGACAATTTTACATAGCTAATTAACCTACAAACCTGTATGTCTTTGGAGTGTGAGAGAAAACCAGAGCTCCTGGAGAAAGCCCACACAGGACATGGGGAGAACGTACAAACTCTGTAAGGACAGCAGCCATAGTCAGGATCAAACCCAGATCTCTGGCACTGTAAGGCAGCAACACTACCACTGCACCACCATGCCACTCCTCAACTTGATATCTTAACTCACAGTCATAACGTCATACAACATGAAACTAGGTTTGCACCAACCATCAAAAAACCTACCTACGCTAATTCCATTTCACTCCACTCCTCCCTCTCACCCATTTTACAATGAAAAGCCACTCCGTTTATCTGATGCTATCCTCTCCCTAGCTCAGGTCTTGAGTGCAATGCCATTAATAGGAAATCCACACTCTCGTCCATCGCACACCATAGTTACTTTTATCGGGAAATTGAAACAGATATGCTTTCCTTTTCAGCATTATAGAGTTAAACATTGTTTATCTCCAGAACAAAATACAACAATGATTATTTCTAGATCTACTTGCATCACACCCAAAATTCGACCAGTTACTTCCAACCACTTTGGACAGGAAATGTTAGGTTACACACGATTTATTTGTGTCTAACCCAACATATCTTGTCCTTGCACTCCTGACGTGATTTCCAATTTGGAGGCACATGGAATGGTATCATCCATCAGAGCATTGTGAACAGATAGGACATTTTTGCTACCTAGGCCTAGACCCTGATTCTCTGACATTACATTCTTCTGGACTGCCGATGCCCCAAACCTCTCATCTTCACAGAGACATCCAGCAATTCTCCATACCCCACACCCCACAACTCACCTTCTTCATTCTTCCACTCTCTTCCCTGCTCCCCACCTGCATATGCACCCATTTCTCCCATTATCCCTTGGGGAGAGGAAAATTAGATATGGCAGGGAACAAAGGGTACCAAGTACACTTTCTACCCTTACATATTCTTTGTACTCTTCCATATCTTGTTTCCCTCTCCCCTGATTCTCAGTCTGAAGAAGGGTCTCGACCTGAAATGTCACCCATTCTTTCTCTCCAGAGATGCTGCCTGCCCGCTGAGCTACTCCAGCATTTTGTGTCTACCTTTGGTGTAAACCAGCATCTGCAGTTATTTGCTACACATTCATACAGATGTTTATTTGCTATAAAGGAAAATACGACCTATTGAAATTAAGAACCGCACCTTCTCTGATGAGACCGAGGTTGCAAGGGAAAGAATCTCATGATGTAAAGGATATAAAATACAAGCTATATTTATGATATCTCAAGACTAAATTTGGATAAAGATTGGGAAATGGGACATGCCAGATTACTTCTCAGGCAGTGAACCTTCACTGAAGATTGTTATTAACTTTCAATGCCCTTGTATCTTACAATTTGACAATTTTCAATCAAATTACACAATATCAATGGCTGGCGAGGTTTAGTTCTTTCTCTGCTAATCTCTTTGCTTCTTTATTTTTAGATTAATCAGCTTTAAAATAAAACAAGAAAGAAGAAGTGAAAAGATTGAACAGAGGCAACTGGCTCCTGAGAACCTGCAAACCTGGGAGTAGAAAATTCAATTTTTCATTAATTATGAAAGAGTGGTGAAACTTACTCTGCTACGACAACAGCTGATGAGTCTGCATTAAAAGACCGGCAAGGTCTTTGTTAGGAAACAATTTAAACTTGGCAGGACTGCAGGTACCGTATTTTTAGAATTGTACTATTTTCCCACCGGTATAAATTAAAGGGTTAGATCGATATCTGTAAGTTACTTGAAAACATATTGCTTTCAGATTTGACTCATTCATTTGAAAAAATTGAACAGATAGCAAAAAAATCCTATTGTTTTCCTGCAGAACAAAGGCCTGTCTGACCGCAGTAACGTCAGCGTTATAAGCAGTTTCGTTTTTGTAACATTATTCCCTGTTTTTCATGGCCAAATCAATCTGCTTGCAGCCTATACTAGCATTAGGTTCCCCTTAGTCTCCTGGTATCTAACTTTTAATCTCCTTCCCTCACCATGAGGCTTTCATTTAGGGGAATTACTTTTACATTTGAAGGCTGTGAAAATTTGAGTTAAGTCAAAAGCAAATATATCACCAAGGTGAAGATTTTCATGCACATACTTTAGATACATAGATACATTAATAATAGGTGCAGGGGTAGGTCATTCAGCCCTTCGAGCCAGCACCGGCATTCAATCTGATCGTGGCTGATCATCCACAATCAGTATTCCGTTCCTTCCTTTTCCCCATAACCCTTGATTCTGCTATCTTCAAGAGCTCTATCTAGCTCTGCTTTTAATGCATCCCTTGAATCAGCCTCCACTGCCTTCTGAAGCAGAGAATTCCACAAATTCACATCTCTCTGTGTGAAAACATTTTTCCTCATCTTAGTTCTAAATGGCCTACCCCTTATTCTTAAACTGTGGCCCTTGGTTCTGGACTCCCCCAACATCAGGAATATGTTTCCTGCATCTAGCATGTCTAATCCCTTAATCATTTTAGATGTTTCTATGAGATCCCCTCTCATCCTTCTAAATACCAGTGAATACAAGCCCAGTCACTCCATTCTTTCAACATATGACAGTCCCACCATCCCAGGAATTAACCTCGTGAACCTACGCTGCACTCCCTCTTCTTCTTCTTATTCTACTTTCGTGTGGCGTGCACAGCCTAAAGTTGTAGGACAACTTGTTCTATTTGACCTTCTGTTTGTGCACGTCGAGTTGATTGCATTAGTCAAAACAGGGCAAACCACGTGAAGGTTGCAATCTTCCACCCCCTGCACTCCCTCAAAAGCAAGGATTTCCTTCCTCAAATTAGGAGACCAAAACTGCACACAATACTCCAGGTGTGGTCTCACCAGGGCCTTGTACAACTGCAGAAGGACCTCTTTGCTCCTATACTCAACCTCTCATCATGAAGGCCAACATGCCATTAGCTTACTTCACAGCTTGCTGTAACTGCATGCTTAATTTCAGTGACTGATGTAAAGGGCATCCAGGTCTCGTTGTACCATCTCTTTTCTTAATCTGACACCATTCAGATAATAATTTGCTTTCCTGTTCTTGCTACCAAGGTGGATAACCTATCATTTATCCACATTATACTGCATCTGCCATGCATCTGCCCACTCACCCAACTTGTCCAAATCACCCTGCACCCTCATAGTGTCCTCTTCACAGTTCACACTTCCACTCAGCATTGTGTCATCAGTAAATTTGCTAATGTTACTTTTAATTCCTTCATCTAAATCATTAATGTTTGTTGTAAATACGTGTGGTCTCAGCACTGAGTCACTGCCTTCCATTCAGAAAGGGACCCGTTAATCCCTACTCTTAGTTTTCAGTCTGCCAACCAATTTTCTATCCATGTCAATACCCCATCCACAATACCATGTGCTCTAATTTTGCTCAATAAACTCTTGTACGGGCCTTATCAAAGATTTTCTGAAAAGTCCAGGTACACTACATCTTCTGGCTCACCCATGTCCATTTTACCTGTTACGTACTCGTAAAATTCCAGAAGATTAGTAAAGCATAATTTCCCCTTCATAAATCCATGTTGACTTGGACTGATCCTGTTACTGCTATCTAAATGCGCCGCTATTTCATCTTTGATAATCGACTCCAGCATCTTCCCCAGCACTGATGTCAGGCTAACTGGTCTATAATCCCCTGCTTTCTTTCTCCCTCCTTTCTTGAAAAGTGGAATAACATTAGCTACCCATCAATCCACAGGAACTGATCCCGAATTTATAGAACATTGGAAAATGATCACAGATGCGTCCACAATTTTTAGAGCCACCTCCTTGAGTACCCTGGGATGCAGACCATCAGGCCCTGGGGATTTATCACCTTCCAGTCCCATCAGTCTACCCAACACCATTTCCTGACATGTGAATTTCCTTCAGTTCCTCCATCACCCTCGGACCTCTGCCCCCTAGTACATCTGGAGGATTGTTTTTCTACCTTAGTGAAGTCAGAAGCAAACACGTTTGCCATTTCCTTGTTGCCCATAATATATTCACCACATCGACGACTGCTTTGGTCTCACCTCCTGCACCCACACACAACTGACTGACTTCATCCATTTAACCACCAACTTCCATCCGGCACTCAAATACACTTGGACCATTTCTGACATTTCCCTACCATTCCTTGACCTCACCATCTCTATTGCAGGTGATACACTCCTGACCGACATCCACTACAATCCAACTGACTCCCACAGCTACCTGGACTACTCTTCCTCCCACCCTGCTTCCTGTAAGGACTCCATCCCCTATTCCCAATTCCTCCGTCTATGCCGCATCAGTTCCCAGGATGAGGTGTTCCACACCAGGTCATCACAAATGTCCTCATTCTTCAGAGAACGGGGATTCTCCTCCCCCACTATAGATGAGGCTCGCACCAGGGTCTCCTCCATACCCCGCAACACTGCCCTCTCTCCCCATTCCCCCACTCGCAACAAGGGCAGGGTCCCCCTGGTCCTCACCATTCACCCCACCAGCCGGCAAATAAAACACATAGTCCTCTGCCAGTTTCGCCACCTCCAACGTGATCCCTCCACTCGCCACATCTTCCCATCTTCCCCCTGTCTGCCTTCCGCAAAGATCGCTCCCTCCGCAACTCCCTTGTCAATTCTTCCCTTCCCTCCCGCTCTACCCCTTCCCCGGGCACTTTCCCTTGCAACTGCAAGAGATGCTACACTTGTCTCTTCACCTCCCCCCTCCACTCCTTTCAGGGACCCAAGCAGTCCTTCCAGGTCCGACAGAGGTTCACCTGCTCCTCCTCCAACCTCATCTACTGCATCCGCTGCTCCAGATGCCAGATGATCTACATCGGTGAGACCAAGCGGAGGCTTGGCGATCGTTTCGCCGAACACCTCCGCTCGGTCCGCAATAACCAACCCGACCTCCCGGTGGCTCAGCACTTCAACTCCCCCTCCCATTCCATATCCGATCTCTCGGTCCTGGGCCTCCTCCACGGCCAGAATGAGCAATACCGCAAGTTGGAGGAACAGCACCTCATATTCCGCTTGGGGAGTTTGCATCCTCTGGGCTTGAACATTGAATTTTCTCAATTCTGTTGACCCTTGCTGTCTCCTCCCTTTCCCACCTCTCCCTCAGACCTCGGGCCCTGGCATTCCCTCTCTCTCTATCTCTCCCCCACCCTAGTCGCACTAGCTTCTCATTTTCACACTACAAACAACTTACAATGGCTTGTTTCCTTTATCATCGATATTTTTTTGCATATCTTTCATTCATTGTTCTTTATCACTCCACATCACCGTCTATATTTCTCGTTTCCCTGATCCCTGACCAGTCTGAAGATGGGTCTCGACCCGAAACGTCGCCTCTCTCCTTCGCTCCTTAGATGCTGCTGCACCCGCTGAGTTTCTCCAGCCTTTTGTGTACCCATAAATTCACCTGTTTCTGTCTTCAAGGGACCCACATTTGTCTTAACAAATGTTTTCCTCTTCACTTTTCCTCAGCTTTTACTATCCTCCTTTATATTCTTGGCTAACATACCTTCGTACTTCATCTTTTCTCGCCGTATTGCATTTTTAGTTACCTTCTGTTGTTCCTTAAAAGTTTCCCAATCCTCTGGCTTCCCGCTCATCTTTGCTATGTTTTTTGTCTTCTCTTTTATTTTTATACTGTCCTTGACTTCCCTTGTCTGCCACGGTCGCCTCTTACTCCCCATAGTATCTTTCTTCATCTTTTGTATGAAAAGATCCTGCATCTTCTCAGAAATACCTGCCATTGCTGTTCCACTGTCATCCCTACTGAGGTCACTTTCGGGTCAACTTTGGCCAACTCCTCCCACATGTCTCCATAGTCCCCTTTATTCAACTGCAATACTGACACTTCCGATTTTTCCTTCTACCTCTCAAATTACCGATTAAAACTGGAAGCAATCCAGAGATAACCGCCCTAGAAGTCCAGCTTTTCAAGGGCCTGTCCCACTTAGATGACTTTTTAGATGAGTCCAAGAGACTCTGCACTCGCCACATGGTCGCCACATAATTGCTGGTGGTCTCTGGTAAGTCTCCTTCATGGTCGCGAGGAGTTCCCGCATTCTGGGGATTAGTTGTCGCCTCAGTATGGTCGCCACAAATGTTTCAACATGTTGAAAAATTTTCGGCGACTGAAAATTGGTCACCAGGGAGAAAATCGATACTTTTGTAGTCGTAGGTGCAGTTGTAGTGGGGTCGCCGTGTACTCCCTGACGAGCTCAATGTGTTTTATGCACGCTTTGATAGGGAGAACACGGATGTGCCTTCCCGAGCCCCCACTCGCTGTGATGGTATTTCAGTCTCAGTCACAGAGGCTGACATCAGGAAATCCTTCTGAGAGGTGAACCCTCGAAAAGCACCTGGACCTGATGGTATATCTGGTCGTGCTCTAAAAAACCTGTGCGAACCAACTGGCTGGACATTTTCAACCTATCACTTCTGAGGTCTGAGGTTCCCATCTGCTTCAAAAGGGCATCAATAATATCGGTCCTCAAGAAAAGCAAGGTGAATTGCCTCAATGACAATCGACCAGTGGCACTAACACCTATGGTGATGAAGTGCTTCGAGAGGTTGATCATGGCGCAAATCAACTCCTACCTCGACAAAAACCTGGACGCATTGCAGTTCGCTTACCACCACAACAGATCAACGGTGGATGTGATCTGGCTGGACCTCCACTCTGCTCTGGACCACTTGGACAACAAAAACTCATGTCAGGCTGTTATTCATCGATTACAGCTCGGCATTTAACACAATCTGGGTCTCAGCGCATCCCTCTACAATTGGATCCTCGACTTCCTCATTCACAGACCACAGTCTGTTCGTATTGGTGGTAATATGTCAGACTCGATAACAATCAGCACGGGAGCACCTCAAGACTGCATGCTCAGCCCCCTGCTGTATTCACTCTATACTCATGACTGCGTAGCCGGTCATAGTGCGAACTCCATCATCAAGTTCGCTGACGACACCACTGTAGTGGGACGTATCACTGATGGGGACGAGTCAGATTATAGAAGAGAGATCGAGCGACTGTCCATATGGTGCCAGCACAATAACCTGGCCCTCAACACCAGCAAAACCACGGAACTGATTGTGGACTTTGGAAGGAGTAGGATGGGGACCCACATCTGTTTATATCAATGGGTCGGTGGTTGAAAGGGGCAAGAGCTTCAAATTCCTGGGCGTGCACATCTCTGAAGACCTTTCCTGGTCCGAGAACACAGATGCAATTATTAAGAAAGCTCATCAGTGCCTCTACTTCCTGAGAAGATTACGGAGAGTTGGTCTGTCAAGGAGGACTCTCTCTAACTTCTACAGGTGCACAGAGCATGCTGACCGGTTGCATCGTGGCTCGGTTCGGCAACTTGAGCGCCCTGGTGAGGAAAAGACTACAAGAAGTAGTAAACACTGCCCAGCCCATCATCAGCTCTGATCTCCCTTCCATCGAGGGGGTCTATCACAGTCACTGCCCTCAAAAAGGCTGGCAGCATCATCAAGGACCCACACCATCCTGGCCATACATTCATCTCCCTGCTACCTTCAGGTAGAAGGTACAAGAGCCAGGTTCAGGAATAGCTACTTCCCCATCAGGCTATTAAACTTGGCTCGGTCAAAACTCTGAACATTAATACCCCTTTATCTGTTATTTGCACTTTATCAATTTATTTACTCATGTGTGCAGTTACGTATATAATGGTATATGGACACACTGATCTGTTTTGTAGTCAATGCCTACTATGTTCTGTTGTGCTAAGCAAATAAAGAATTTCATTGTCCTGTCAGGGACACAAGACGATAAATTATTTTGACTTTTTGACTTTGACTAGTCATAGGTAGCTGAGCTAGTCATAGGTATTTTTAGTTAATGTGCTTTGCTGACCAGGCATTTTCATTGGCTAATTGGGGAGAAAAACAGGAGTTTTGGGGGAGTTTTCAGAACCAAGGAGAAACGACCGGTAATGTTAAATGCCCGCCAAACTTCACAGCTGTGTATCTTTGCCATATTAAAAGTTGTCTGGCTCCTCCCCCTTCCTCCCCCCTCCCTCCCCCCTTCTCCCTCTTTTAAAGAACTTACTGTACACTGTGCTAGCTGTCTTCATCTTGTTGTTCACCTTCCTTCCGGTGTGTGACTGTATCTCCTTGGCATTGCACCATGTGAATTTCAGACAGCACTCCCCCTGCCTTTGCGATGTGTTTGTGTTTGTTCCATTCTGACACTCGCCCTTCCAGTTCCCGGTTTTCAGTGAGTGCCGAGAACTTGACAGTCGCCGGCAGTCCGCTTACAAATAACCCAAGTGGGACAGGCCCTTCAACGTTCTTCCTAACTCTCTAAATTCACGTTGCAGAACCTCCTTCCTCTTGTTCCCAACATCATTTGTGTCCACATGCACCACTACTTCCGGCTACTCTCGAGGATGTTTTGAAGTCGGTTCTTGAACTTGAATGCACCAAAGAGGCAACAGACCATCTTTGAGTCTCGCCTGCTGCCACAGAATCTCCTGTCCGCACCTCGGACAACGGAGTCACCCACCACTATGGCTCTGCCCGACGTCAGTCTCGCTGGTCAAGTCTCATCGCTAGGATTGGAGCCACCGACCTGTCCGCCTCTCGGACTGGAAGCATTGTATCATATTCGTCACAGACATTGCGGGCTGAAGGGGCTGCTCCTGTGCCATACTGTTTCATGTTCTCTGCTCTGTAAAACCTGTCAGCAATTTTTAAAGGCAAGGCAACTATGATATGGAATATTTACAGACTTGTTAGCACCCAGTATTGAGAATTTAAAAAAAATCCTTCCTCTGTAATCCTATGTCACTGCTACAAATTGACTCTTCCATTTCGTTCTATTATAAGATAATGTTCCCAAATAGGCCTCAAGGCAACATAGTGCCTTTAATATAACTGTATTGATTTCAATACTATACACTTGCCTGAATTTTTTTAATATAAGAGATGTTTACTTCTGCAAGCAACGATCGCAAACTAGCAGCAGGCTGTGTGTTTATCTCGGTGTCCTGAAGCAAGGCAAAAAATATTTTCGTGAGGCAGGTTAATAGGTTTCTATCCAAAGAATACTTCCCAATAAAAATAACACACGGCTGCAGTCAGACAATCAAAGTAATTAGTCGCTTCCATCAACAGTGCTAAATCAAAACAAGTGATATATTCTTTGCACTGATTTAAATCTGGAAAAGCTATTACTCTAATGTCATCACCATCTTCTGCACATATCTTGCAATTGCATTAAAAAATAGGAAATTTGCATGTTACTGCATCGGGGGCATTTATATTATTCAGCTATATTTTCACAGCTGTTATTGTCCTGTCATTCAGGAATAATTTCAAATACATTGTATTATCAAACAAAATGCACATTCCCTCAGTCTGTACATTGCACTTCACAGAATTATATGTGCAGAATCTCATTCTGACTGCAGACAAGATAACTAATTATCTCTCATCACTGATGAGCTGGAGGAACATTTTTTAGATCCTTCATTTTGTTTTTAATAACTGACAACTGCTATTGCTTTTTATTGCCCATGTTGCATTAACCTTTTTCCAAAGAGGCCAAACATCCTGCTTCAAGACTATATATTAATGGAACTTCAGTGCATTCAAAAAGTATTCAGACCCCTTCACTTTTTCCACATTTTGTTACGTTACAGCCTTATTTTAAAATGGATTAAATTATTTTTTTTATCATCAATCTACACACAATACCCCAGAATGAAGAAGCAAAAACAAGTGTTTAGAAATTTTTTGCAAAGTAATTAAAAAAATATAACTGAAATATCCCATTTACATAAGTATTCAGACCCTTTGCTATCCATATCCATATATAACTATAAAACTCGCGTGTGCGTGTGTGTGTGTGTGTGTGTGTGTGTGTGTGTGTGTTTATTTATTTGTTTGTTTGTTTGTGTGTTTTCACATCTTCTTGAAAATCGACACGCAAATGGGGACATTTTTACATATTCTGGTAGAGATTTACCCCCTGGAGTCCAAAATCGCCATATCTGAAAATGTTGCGCTTTATTTCCTGAGTTATTAATAAAAATCTTCACAAATCCGATAAAACTTTGGAATCAAAACCCCTGTTTTTCGCTGATGACGTGACAATGAATCTGCCTCCCTGATGTCTCCTCGCTCTGCGACTGACGTCATCTCCCGCCCCTCCCTCCTCCCCCCATTATACAAATGTTGCCCTGTCGACTGAAGAACAAAGATCAAAGCTGGTGACTGCGGCACGCGCTGCGAGTGAAGACCGAGTAAGTTGGGCCCTGTACTGGAGCTCTTGGGTTCGGTCCATCGCTGTTGAAAAACCTTTGAAAAAAACCCTGCTGCTTCCTGCTCACGCTGCGAGTGATGTCACCCCAACACCCCCCCCCCCCCCCCCCCCCCCCCCCCCCCCCCGAGCACTACCCTCGTACTCATGCCCTGCCTGTAGCCTGGAGCAGGGAGCGAGGTCCGTGAACCAGCCCTCTCCTCTGACGGCGCGCCCTCTCACACCTCAAACTCTACCCTTTTCCCTCTCTGCCCCCCTCCATCTCTGCCCCCTCTCCGTCTCTGCACCCTCACGCTCGCTCTCTGCTCCTCATGCCTCCCATGGGGTCAACGGGTAGGGGATGGGTGCGTTTTGTAGCTGGGAGCGAGGGAGCCAGGGAGTATTGTGTTCGGGAACCAGCCCTCTCCTGTGACAACATGCCCCCCCACCCCTCAAACTGTACGCCCACCATATCTGCGACCCCCCAGCTCCCTCTCTGCCCCCTCACACTCCCTCCCCCCTTCTCTCCCCCCTCCCTCCCCCCTCCCTCTCTGTGCCTCTGTGCCCCTCTCTGCGGCTCTGTGTCCCTCGCTGAGCCTCTGTGTCCCTCTCTGTGCCTCTCTATCCCTCTCTTTGCTTTTGTGCCTCTGTCTTGCTTACTGTGCCTCTGTGTCCCCTTTGGTGCCTCTGTGTCCCTCTCTCTGCCTCTGTGTCCCTCTCTGTGCCTGTCTCTGAGACTCAGTGTACCTCGCTGTGCCTCTGAATACCTCTCTGTGCCTCTGTGTCCCTCTCTGTGCCTCTGAGTCCCTCTCTGTGCCCCTGCATCACTCTCTGTGCCTATGTGTTGCTCTGTGTGCCTCTGTGTCCATCTCTCTGCTTCTGTATCCCCCTCTGTGCCACTGTGACCCTCTCTGTGCCTCCGTGTCCCTCTCTGTGCCTCTGTGTCCCTCTCTGTGCCTCTCTGTGCCTCTGTGTCCCTCTCTGTGCCCATCTATATGACTATGTGTCCCACTCTCTGTCCCTCTCTGTGCCCGTGTCCCTTTCTGTGCATCTGTGTCCCTCTCTGTGCCTCTGTGTCCCTCTCTGTGCCTCTGTGTCCATCTCTGTGCTGCTATGTCCCTCTCTCTCTACCCCTCTCCCTCTCCAGCCATGCCTGCGAGTTGGGGGCTATGCATGAGTGGATAGGGCGGGAGATGGGGTAAATGGAGTGAATGAATAATATTAATATAATATCAATGAGGATGGTTAGTGTGTGTGGGGGGGGGAGTGGTTAGTGTGTGTTTGCGAAGGGTTGGGAGCATGTGACACCGCCTGCCGCTTCCTCCCCCCGCAACCGAGCATTGAGGAGACGGGACCCAATGGGTCCCACATGGTCTAGTAACTATTAGTAACTCTGATCTTGGGATGTGTATTTATTTGTGTGTGTGATGTTTGTGTGTGATTCATATCTTCTCGAAAAACGACGCTCTAATGGTGAACTATTTTCTCTTGGATTATTAGCTTAGAGTACTGTTTGATAGGTGGAGGGCTGAAGGTTACAGTCTCCTCGAAAGTCCTAGTGCACGGTGGTATATTTCAGTGTCCTTGGGTGGGATGAATCATTCCCCTATGACCCGCTTATGTCTCAGCACTTCATTGCTCAGTGCTGGTCATGGGAGCCATCTGTGTGTCAAACACATAATTGATTCAAGTTTCTTCTAAGAAAGTTCACAAGTATATTTCATTCCTCTAATTTTCTCTTACCAGAACTTTGCTCGGTTTTGTGCTGGTCAACTAGTAACTCTGAATGTTAATTCATTGTATTGTTGATTATTGTATATCTACATGTGTTATATATTTATTGTATATTTACTTGTGTTGATGCATTAAAGCAGTGGGAAGAAAGAATGTAATTGTTCGTTAGTCTTATTCAATTTGCGTTACTTTTTGCATGAATTTACATATAGAAAATTTAGCATTACGGTAATGTGAAACATTGGTAGGGCCATCAAGCTATAGATTTATATTATCTATGTCAGAGGGAAAGCAGGTCTGACCATGCATTTTAATGTCAGGTTGATTGCCTGTTTTTTAAAGTGATCCAGCACCAAGTTGCATTGTTATGACGGCAATAAGATACATCTTGAAAGAAAATACATTAAGGCATTCCACAAGCTGGAAGGAATCAGTTAAATCCATTTCTATAGCTTATAGACAGCCGTGTCATGCATGATTGCATCAATGCACAAACACATACAGTTTAGTAAATATGACCACACAAAATGCAAACTCTGATTCGAGCAAATGTTTCTGGCTGGGTGTAACTGTCAGCATGTTGGAAAGATAAAGAATATGTCACAACCACTTCTTTCTCACCCCCTTTACTGAAGCACATTACATTGTCATCTATGTGTGAAGAGAAGTGGTAATAATATGCATACACTGCAGGCAGAGATAGAATCGTGGATTTTTAGCACAAAGAAAAATTGGCTCATTTTTACATTTTTGTTGGATCTTTCACTGCATCTATTTTTTTTAAAGTGGTGCAGCTATTCCAGTTCCTGCCCTTCAGCGCCAGATACCTGGATTCAAGCCTAATCTTGGGTGCTGTCTTGCGGTGCTTGTCTGTTCTCCCTGTGACTGTATGGTATTCCTCTGGGTGCTCTGGTTTCACCCCATATTCCAATGACAAGCGGGTTTGTAGATTGTGTAGATTAATTGGTCTCTGTAAAAGTAACTTACCTGTAATGTGAAAGGGTGGATATGAAATTGGGATAACATTGAACAAGTGAGAAAAGGTGATCAATAGTGGCTGCGGACTTGGTGGGCCAAAGAGCCTATTTCCATGCCATTTCTCTAAACTAAACCAAACTAAACTATACTAAATAAACTAAACCAAATCTCCCTGTGCTAATCATAAACTAATTTTCCTGTTGAATCAATTTTTATTGTAATTGCCATAACTTACAGTTTGCATCTGTATAATGGGTTCTGGTTCACAGATATCATCCCTGCCAACTACTCTGAACACTCTTAGATAATACAAATAATATTTGCATTCCACTGTGAGAGCTGAAGCTTGACATCTCATTGTCTATTACTAAAGGAAGACACCAGTGCTGCAGTAACTCAGAGATTCAGACAGCACCGCTGGATAATGTGGACAGGCCAAGTTTTAAATCAGGACTCTTCTCCAGTCTGCAGAAGGATCCCAACCCATATTGTCACCTATCCATGTTCTCCACTAATGCTGCTGCACCCGTTGAATTACTCCAGCACTATGACTTTTTTTTGTAAACTTGCATCTGCAATTCCTTGTATCTTCTATTACTAAAGAGATTAATTTTAACTCATTCACTGTTAAGGGTCATATGGTAATTATGCCATCTGTTTTCCAAAGCAGCAACATTTCAAAGATTCTAATTTCAAAGAATACATTTCAATGTTTTGCTTTAAAAGTACCTTTTCTCGGGTTTATATCGAGATTGCATCTCCCCAAGACTTCCGATGAAGGTTTCAGTATTTCTAATAATGCTCAGTTCAAACTGAATTAAGCATGGATGTCAAAACCAGTTGCACTCACCTAGCTTGTGAAAATGGTTCTCTATCATTGGTGTTTATTTTCAAAAACTGGAGCCTAATTTCATCTTGATTCTTGGATTGCTGATGGCAAGTGGCATGGTAGTTCAGTTTGACCAATTTAATGCATATTCAGATCACAATGTAATTTGAAATTGAGAGGACCAATGACAAAAATAGATCTTATATTAATTGTATTGTTGCCTATTGATCAGTGTTATGTAGTGCTCAAGAGCCTGATGATTGTTGGGAAGAACATATTCTTGAACTTGGTGGTCAGGTTTTTCGGACACCTGTACCCTCGTCCTGATGATAGGTGTGAAATAAGAGCAGGGGCAGGGTGGTGTGGGTCTTTGATATTGGCTGCTTCAAATAATGGCAGCTCTATCGCAAATCAACAAGAAGGGAACACTTCACTCATCATTTAGCCACACTCCTCATTCCGGTGAATGATTAGGATTAGCTGCAGAATCATGACAGGTTGATTCTTTCAGATATCATAACAATCTGCCTGTGCTCCAACTTATTTGCCCCATGATTCCCTCCAAAGTGAGTTGGTATAGAGATGACTGATTCAGTCATACATTTCAAATTACATCTGTTCACATATTTTTTTATCTATTTTATTCATAAAATTGGTATTTTTGTTCCTTTAAACTAATTCACTTTGTTGGAAATGTGCTTACAAGTAAAAGGAAGGATGTGAAGGCTTAGAAGAGGGTGCAGAGGAGAACAGAGGATATTAGCTCGAAAAGCTAACAGAGGATATTAGCTGGAACAGAGGATACTAGCTTCAGGAAGAGGTTGGACAGACTTTGTTCTCTGGAACGCCAAAGGTTGAGTGAAATCCTGATAGATGTATATAAAATTATGAGAGGCATAGATAAGGTAGACAGTCAGAACCTATTTCCCAGGGTGGAATACTAGCGGGCATAGCTTAAGGTAATGGATGATGCAAGTTTTTTTACACAGAAGGTGGTGAGTGCCTGGAGCATGCTGCCAAGGGTGGTGGTGGAGGCAGACACGATAGTGATATTTTAAGAGATTATTGAATAGGCATGTGCATATGCAGGGAATGGAGGAATATGGATTATGTGCAGGCCGATGAGATGGTTATGGCATCATGTTTGGCACAGACTTTGTGGACCGATAGGCCTAGTCCAGTGTTGTAGTATTTTATGTTCTGTGTTCTATGTTTAAATAACCAGTGAACAAAATAAACTGGACCCAATCACAAACAACATTTTAATGTTTGGGGAATCTGCTTTTGTTTCTGAAATTGCACAGTCCCTCTTACTGACATGAAGAAAAGCTTTTGTAGAGTGACTTGAGATATTTAGCAGTGGAGTTGTACCTTGGTGTTTAGAACTTATTGGAGACATGATAATCAGAAAGGGAACATAAACACAGCTTGTCTGTTACTCCCATTTATAAACCTCTTTAAAATTAAGTGAGTCTGATGAAGGATCCCGACCTGAAATGTTGCCTGTCCATGCCCTTCACAAATGCTGCCTGACCCACTGAGTTCCTCCAGCACTTTGTGTTTTTCTCAAGATTCCAGCCTCTGCATTTTATTCTGTCTTTCCTTGAGCCTCCCTTTACCTGGCTTCTTTTTAAAAATATTTTCAAGAGATAGCGATCATTTATACATCTGCCATTTGTTGCTAATCCTCATTGCCTTTGAGATGGTGTTACTGAGCTGTCATCTTGAACTACTTCACTCCAGGGAGTGAAGACAGTCCCACACTACTATTGGCTAACCAAAAAAAAAGCATATTTTTACAATAAAATTCACATCCATACACATCCATTCCATACTGCTTTATAACCAACAAGGCTCTTTAGTAGTTGTTTTTAAAATATTATAACAGAACCAGAGAATTCCAAGTTATTTGGTATCAGTATTATTGTGATTTCAAAAGCAACAGAGTTTCTCCAAAATACCCAAATGCATAGCTAACCTCGTAGCTAACTTAACATTTAACAGTGCCTAGTAACATGCAGATGCAGAGAGGAATTTACAGTAACTTGACAGCTTTGGGGAGGGCACTCTAAATAGACATAAATAGGCCAACATTAATATGTATTTTCAATGATTATTGGATGTGGTGTTGTGTCACATGTGTTGTCAACACACTGAAGATGAATAAAAAAATCGTATTTACCAGAAATTTGATGAAGATTTAAAGCATTAATTAAAGAGGAATGAATAACTTATTTTTCCAGAAACATAATAAAGTTGTATATTGCATTTTGATCGGACAGGTGTAAACTCCGATAATCTGCTATCCAATAGTTTGGAAATCCTGACAATGCAGCAAACAGCATTCCATTTCCCATCATCCTGCTGGTATTCTGCACTCTCGTTACAGAGTCAAGAGTCACGGTCATTTACCTGTTATATGTGCTGGGAACAAAAAAAAAAAAATTTCTTTACAGGCCCATTAACTCAAATATACAACTGATTGGGTTCACCAGAACGTTGATTATACCAATAGACAATAGATAATAGACAATAGGTTCATGAGTAGGCCATACGGCCCTTCAAGCCAGCATCCTCATTCAATGTGATCATGGCTGATCATCCACAATCAGTACCCCATTCCTGCCTTCTACGCATATCCCCTGACTCTGCTATCTTCAAGAGCCCTATCTAGCTCTCTCTTGAAATTTTCTAGAGAACTGCCCTCTTGAGGCAGAGAATTCCACGGACTCACAACTCTCTGTGTGAAAAAGTGTTTCCTCATTTTCATTCTAAATGGCTTACCTCTTATTCTTAAACTGTGGCCCTTGGTTCTGGACTCCCCCAGCATCGGGAACATGTTTCCTGCCTCTAGCATGTACAAACCCTTAACAATCTTGTATGTTTCAATAAGATTCCCTCTCATCCTTCTACTCCAGAATGTACAAGCCCAGCCATTCCATTCTCTCAGCATATGACAGTCCCGCCATCCTGGGAATTAACCTTGTATTTTAAGACGTTAACCACTGCTTAATGTCTTAAATAAAGTGAATTCTGAATATTTATCAAGAGTATTTCCAGAGGACATAGGTTTAAGGTGAAGAGGAAAATAATCTGAGGGGTTCGTTTTTCACACAAAGGGTGGTGGGTATATGGAACAAGCTACCAGAGGAGGTAGTTGAGGCTGGTATTATCCCAACATTTAAGCAAACAGTTGGACGGGTACACGGATAGGACAAGTTTGGAAGGATAGGGCCCAAACATAGGCAGATGGGACTAGTGTAGCTGGAATATGTTGGTCAGCATGAGTAAGTTGGGCCGAACGGCCTGTTTCCACACTGTATCACTTAATGACTCTATAACTCTATGAGTATTAATAGGAGTCCAGAATGGAGTAGTCCAGAAAATCTTAGTCCAGCCTCACTAAAGTCCAGAGGTTGCTGCATTATCAGAGAATGATTGTAAATAACTAAAATGTAAACCCTAGAGCTGCTGAATTTACTGAATTTACTCCCAAAATGATCAAAAACTGAAATGAGAATGTCAGAAATTTGATATAAAAGCAGAGGAAAACTGATGAAACTTCTGATACATTGTGTTGCCTGATATCATTTTTACATAGATTCCGATTAAGATGTTGTACATTTCCAGTACTTTCAAGTAGAATATTTTGAAAGCTCTTAATTTCAAGGCTGCTATAACTCCGCACATTTTATTCAGCTAAATAAAACAGGGCACGTTTGTTTTCTCAAGGTTTCCCACTCACAAATTTTGTTGATGGGCAATTGAAAAACAGAAAAATCATTGCTACAATTAAATTATTTCTCTTTACAATATGCAGAATTGCAGGTGTACAGAGTCTAGGCTTGATATAAATGGGTGAGTAGCTGGAAACAAAGTGCAATTTGACAGCTGCACTTATTTTCATGCAAATCTATCCATGGACAAAAGAAACTGCAGCTGGCTCAAGGCAAAATAATTTCTGTTTGTCTGTCACACATTCGCTTCAGCTCTGCAGCAGCTGAACATTGATTATATATGGGACAAAACACTATTGATATATGTTTTCTCTCTATTCCCTTGTACTTTTGTATGTGGATTGATTTATTTCAGCAAGGCACTTGATATGGTTCCACACAGTAGGCTGCTCTGGAAGGTAAGATCGCATGGGATCCAGGGAGCGCTAGCCGACTGGATAGAGAATTGGCCTCATGGGAGGAAGCAGAGGGTGATAGTGGTCACCCTGTTATTCGGACTGGAGGTTTGTGACGAGCGGTGTGCCTCAGGGATCAATGCTGGGCCCATTGCTGTTAATGGTTAACATCAACAATTTTGGATGGGAATGTAGAGGGCATGATTAGTAATTTTGCAAATGACACCAAAGTGGATGGTATCAAAGATAGTGAAGATGGATGATCAAAAATTAGAGCTGGGTTTTGATCGATCAGACAAGTGCATGTATCCTGACTAGTAGCGACATAGTCTGGTGGAGAAATATCAATACACTGGAACGCAAGAGGCTGCAGACAGTGGTGGACCCAGCCCGCTACATGTTGACCCCACTATCAAAAGCATCTACATGAGGTGCTGCCTCAAGAAGACGGCATCTATCATCATGAACCCCACCATTTGGCCCATGTAGGGCCAGGAGCAAGATGGCGCCTGCCTGTGGCGACTATTGAGGAGCACCAGAATGTTAAAGGTGTAAATACAACTTCCATCAAC
The DNA here is from genome assembly GCA_035221665.1 of Okamejei kenojei. Classification (NCBI taxonomy): domain Eukaryota; kingdom Metazoa; phylum Chordata; class Chondrichthyes; order Rajiformes; family Rajidae; genus Okamejei; species Okamejei kenojei. The sequence goes on from CM069139.1 coordinate 43,337,481, forward strand.
TCACCTGGATCAGTAAAACGGCAGAAATTGGCGCCATTTCGGACAAGCTGCTTGGGCACCTGAAGGCTCTGGCAATTTCGTGATCTGCCCGCAGCTGCGGGAGCCCCGGACTTTAAACTTTCCCACGCTCACTGGAAATCACCCGACCCGACGGAGGAACGCAGGTACTGTACCTGGAAACTCTGCGATGACCTCCAGTGCCGACGGGTTGGATCCTCCAGGAACAATGAAGCTGCAGCTGCCGACTTTGAGGGAACCCCCGTTCATTACGGAGCTGGAGCTGCCGTCTGTGAATTAATCCCTGTTCCAGAGCAGGATCGCAGAAACAGCAGGTACAGTAAGCACAGTGTTAAAGAAGGAACTGCAGATGCTGGAGAATCGAGGGTACGCAAAAGGCTGGAGAAACTCAGCGGGTTCTAAGGAGCGAAGGAGATAGGCGACGTTTCGGTTCGAGACCCTTCTTCAGACTGGTCAGGGATCAGGGAAACAAGAGATATAGACGGTGATGTGGAGAGATAAAGAACAATGAATGAAAGATATGCAAAAAAAAACGATGATAAAGGGACCAAGCCATTGGAAGCTGTTTGTGGTGTGAAAATGAGAAGCTGGTGCAACTGGGGTGGGGGAGATAGAGAGAGAGGGAATGCCAGGGCCCGAGGGCTGAGGGAGTGGTGGGAAGGGGAGGAGACAGCAAGGGTTAACAGAATTGAGAAAATTCAATGTTCAAGCCCAAAGGATGCAGACTCCCCAAGCGGTATATGAGGTGCTGTTCCTCCAACTTGCGGTGTTGCTCACTCTGGCCGTGGAGGAGGCCCAGGACCAAGAGGTCGGATATGGAATGGGAGGGGGAGTTGAAGTGCTGAGCCACCGGGAGGTCGGGTTGGTTAATGCGGACCGAGCGGAGGTGTTCGGCGAAATGATCTCCAAGCCTCCGCGTGGTCTCACCGATATAGATCATCTGGCATCTGGAGCAGCGGATGCAGTAGATGAGGTTGGAGGAGGTGTAGGTGAACCTCTTTCGGACCTGGAAGGACTGCTTGGGTCCCTGAAAGGAGTGGAGGGGGGAGGTTAAGGGACAAGTGTAGCATTTCTTGCGGTTGCAAGGGAAGGTGCCCGGGGAAGGGGTAGAGCGGGAGGGAAGGGAAGAATTGTCAAGGGAGTTGCGGAGGGAGCGGCCTTTGCGGAAGGCAGACAGGGGGGGAGATGGGAAGATGTGGCGAGTGGAAGGGTCACGTTAGAGGTGGCGAAACTGGTGGAGGACTATGTGTTGTATTTGCCGGCTGGTGGGGTGAAAGGTGAGGACCAGGGGGACTCTGCCCTGTTTGCGAATGGGGGAATGGGGAGAGTGGGCAGTGTTGCGGGGTATGGAGGAGACCCTGGTGCGAGCCTCATCTATAGTGGGGAGGAGAATCCCCGTTTTCTGAAGAATTAGGCCATTTGTGATGACCAGGTAAGCACAGTACCTGGAAACAAAGGGGAGGCCTCCATTGTGTCCGAAAACGTGGCCGACGGGCAGGACTTCAGGTCAGACTGAAGGGCAGGGGACTTCGGCCCCCTCTCCCTACTATCTTACTGGCCAATGTACAGTTCCTTGAAAACAAAATGGAGGACTTAAGCGCAAGGCTGCTTTACCAAAGGGAGCTGAAGGAATGCTCTGTGTTCTGTTTTACAGAGACACGGCTCACCCCAGCTCCCCAGACTAAGCGGTCCAGCCTAAAGGGTTCTCCATTCACTGTATGGACCGTACACTGGCATCTGGGAAAGGGAGAGGAGGGGGCGTCTGCCTCATGGTCAACTCTGCGTGGTGCTCAGACGTGGCAGTCCTGTCCAACCTGCTCTCCACACCTCGAACATCTGGTGGTGAAGTGCTGTCCCTTCTACCTCCCAAGGGAATTCATCTCCATCATCCTGACAGCGATCTACATCCCACCCCAAGCAGAAGACCGTCTGGCACTGGAGGAGCTGCATGCCGTGGTCAACAAACACCAGACTAACCCCGAGGCATTTACCACCATTGCTGGGGACTTCAATAAGGAAAACCTAAAAAATCACTCCCTAACTCCCACCAACATGTCTCCTGCTGCACCAGAGGACCAAACACCCTTGACCACTGCTACACCACCATCAAGAAAGCCTATCGCTCTATCCCTCACACTCACTTCGGTAAATATGACCATGCTGCGGTGCTGCTTCTTCCTGCCTACAGGCAGCAATTGAAGAGCACACCCCCTGAGGTGAGGTCAGTACAGAGCTGGTCGGGGGGGGGGGGGTGGGGGGGGGGGGGGGCAGGGGGGGCAGAGGAACAACTCCAGGACTGTTTGGAGTCTGTAGACTGGGCAATGTTCAAGGACTTGGCAATGGAGCTGAACAAATACGCCATAGTCATTACAGACTTCATGAAGAAATATGTGGAGGACTGCATCCCTACAAAAACCTTCCGATAGTTTCCCAATCAGAAACCTTGGATGAACTTTGAGATCCGCACTCTTCTGAAGACCAGACACCAGGCATTCATGTCTGATGATACAGTGGTCTACAAGAAGTCAAGATACGACCTTGGTAAGGACATCAAAAAGGTCAAAAGGGACTTCTGCTCCAAACTGGAGGATGAGACAGATGTTCAGCAGCTGTGCCGGGGCTTGAATGCAATCACCTCCTACAAGGCGAAATCAGGAGGCAGCTCGAATGTTGGCGAAACATCACTCCCTGACGAGCTCGATGCGTTTTACGCACGCTTTGATAGGGAGAACACCGATGTGCCTTCCCGAGCCCCCATTCGCTGTGATGGTATTTCAGTCTCAATCACAGAGGCCGACGTCAGGAAATCCTTCAGAGAGGTGAACCCTCGAAAAGTGTCTAGACCTGATAGTATACCTGCTTGTGTTCTAAAAACCTGTGTGGACCAACTGGCTGGAGTTTTTACGGACATTTTCAACCTCTCACATCTGAGGCCTGAGGTTCCCACCAGCTTTAAAAGGGCATCAATTATACCAGTGCCCAAGAAGAGTATGGTGATGTGCCTCAATGACAATCGACCAGTGGCATTAACGACTGTGGTGATGAAGTGCCTTGAGAGGTTGATCATGGCGCAAATCAACTCCTATCTCAACAAAAACCTGGACCGAGACTAAAAACGTATATGTTCTCCCAAGCCTTTCCTGACATCCTCTGAGCGAGGGCTATTTGTATATATGTATATAGCTTGCTTGTGTATACTATTTTTATAACCAATGTAAAGCACTTTGGTCAACGAGAGTTGTTTTTAAATGTGCTATATAAATAAATGTGACTTGACTTGACTTGACTCACTGCAGTTCGCTTACCGCCACAACAGATCAACGGTGGATGCGATCTCACTGGCCCTCCACTCTGCTCTGGATCACTTGTAAAACAAAAACTCATATGTCAGGCTGTTAGTCATTGATTACGGCTCAGTATTTAAAACAATCATCCCCTCCAAGCTGGTTACCAAACTCGCAGAACTGGGTTTCTACGCAGCCCTCTGCAATTGGATCCTCGACTTCCTCATTCACGGACCCCAGTCTGTTCGTATTGGTGGAAATGTGTCAGACTCGATAACAATCAGCACGGGAGCACCTCAAGGCTGCATGCTCAGCCCCCTGCTGTACTCACTCCATACTCATGACCACGTAGCCGGTCATAGTGCAAACTCCCCCATCAAGTTCGCTGACGATACCACTGTTGTGGGACGTATCACTAATGGGGATAAGTCAGAGTATAGAAGTGAGATCGAGCGACTGTCCATATGGTGCCAGCACAATAACCTGGCCCTCAACACCTGCAAAACCAAGGAACTGATTGTGGACTTTGGAAGGAGTAGGATGGGGACCCACAGTCCCGTTTATATCAACGGTTGATGGTTGAAAGGGTCAAGAGCTTCAAATTCCTGGGCATGCGCATCTCTGAAGATCTCTCCTGGTTCGAGAACACTGATGCAGTTATTAAGAAAGCACATCAGCGCCTCTACTTCCTGAGAATATTATGGAGATTCAGTTTGTCAAGGTGGATTCTCTCTAACTTCTACAGGTGCACAGAGAGAGCATGCTGACCGGTCGACTCGTGGCTTGGTTCGGCAACTTGAGCAACTTGGAGAGGAAAAGACTACAAAAAGTAGTAAACATTGCCCAGTCCATCATCGGCTCTGACCTCCCTTCCATCGAGGAGATCTATCGCAGTTACTGCCTCAAAAAGGCTGACAGTATCATCAAGGACCCGCACCATCCTGGCCACACACTCATCTCCCTGCTACCTTCAGGTAGAAGGTACAGGAGCATGAAGACTGCAACGACCAGGTTCAGGAATGGCTTATTCCCACAGTAATCAGGCTGTTATACTTGGCTCGGACAAAACTCTGAACATTAATAGTAAGATTAAATGAGAACTTACCACTTTGAGGTTCGATCTTTATTTTACGAGGAGTTACGATGAGCGATTATGTGAAGAAGGCCGTCCGCCCGCATGTGCTTCAATCTTCAAAGCAGCGGTGTGAAATCACAGATAATAGTTGTTGAGTTGAACATAGTAAGATTAGAGAGGACTAGAACTACCAGATTACCTTTATGATATGAGCGTTGGGAGTGGAGGGCACGTAATCGCTCATCGTAACTCCTCATAAAATAAAGATCAAACCTCAAAATGGTAAGTTCTCGTTTAATCTTACTATTTTACTTCGGAGTCATGTGAGTGACGTGAAGATTTTAAAGCTCTGTGATTTCATGCCGTGGATATGAGTCCATGCGAAACACACTGCATCAGTTGACCAAGGATGAGTGAAATAATTAATGCATTCAGACATGACATAGATTTAAATATGCTGATGCTTAAATGAACAAAGAAACATAATAGTGATCCCTCTCATCCAGGGGGAAACTATAAAACAGAATCTAAAATGGAATTGGCAAAAACCACCAGTCTGGCAATAGGTTTATTATAAAACCTTTGGAACATTAGTTCATTTGACCATACTGAAGCCGCTAGGATGTGGTCGAGAGGGACGTACATTACCCTTGCTGCTGACATAGATGCAGCCCTTGTGGAGTGAGATTTAAAAATGTCAGTGTCCACTCCTGCACAAGCCAGAACCTGTTTTAACCACCTCTAAATGGTTTGCACTAATACCTTATTATGAGGTTTTTTTGTAACTAATGAACACAAATAATTTGGAGCCTCTGAGGCTCTTGGTGACCTTGATGTAATGTAGTATGTGTGTAACTACACACAACCGAGGGTCCATGGGGTATATCATGAAAATTAGTTTGATCCCTGACCCTACTGGTCTGCACTGCTTGATTAAATCATAAACAAAAAAGGTTATATCATACAAAGATGATACCATGCTGTCCAGTCGCTGTTTTTGCAACGTCTGGACCAATTGCGCTGAAACCAGCGCCATGAGCATGACCACCTTGAGAGTGAGTTTGTGCAAAGACAGGGATGAAGCTGGAGCCCACTGGCGAAACAGGGTGAGCACCACGCTCACATCCAATATCTCCAAATACCGGGCCCTAGGGGGAGTAGAGTTAAAAAATACCCTTCATGAACCTGGTTATCAAAGGGTGAGACCCAAAAGAGTCATGTCCCAATCCCAGCAATAAGTATGACGGTAATGAACTCCTGGCACTATTTATGGCACCATTACGTTTCTGATCAAAATATAGTGTTGAAAGGAATTCCAACACGTCCGTTATGTGTGCGATGTCATACGATATGTTCGAGAGTGAACCAAACATCTCCCATTTCTTGATATGAGAGATGTACTGTTTCTTGGTACTATCCCTCCAGGCCGCAGTGATCACATCCACCGTACGGTCTGATAATCCGAGACCCAGGTACGGTCTCCTCAGAATCTGCAAACCAATAAATTAATTCGGCCATGTAGTGGATAGTTCTCCCCAGTCACAGGGTGAACCAGCAGATTTCTGCTTTTGGGGACAGCCATAAAAGGCTGTGTTATCATTCCCAGGACGAGTGGGAACCAAGGCTGTGTATGGCAAGTAAGGTACTACTAAAATGCCAGAGGCGAAGTCTTACTTGATCTTAGCCAAACACAGACTGATGAGGCAAAATGGGGGAAATGCATACAAAAACATTCTACCCCAGTGTAGCGAGAATGCATCTACCACCACTGCCCCCTGGGTCTGGTACACATGAAACGTATTTTGGTAACTGGTGATTTAGTCTGGATGCAAACAAATCAGTTTCCTGTACGCTATACCAAGCGACAATGTCGTGAAACACTTCATGATTCAACATCCATTCTGCGTTGTCATTGAATTTCTGTGATCTGGTGTCCGCCACCATGTTGTATCTACCTGGTAAGTAGATAGCTGAATCCCAAATATTTCCCTTAATACACCAGTGCCAGATAAGGTTAGCCAATTTATCACTAGATACAAACTTGATTCCACCCATGTGATTAACTTATGCCACCACTGTAGTGTTGTCAATCTGAAGTTGAACATGCACATGAAGCATATTGCCACAATAAGCCTTCAGCCCATAGAGTGCTCCCAACAACTCGAAGTATTTAATACCATGTGACTGAAGAATTAATGGCTACTGCACATTCCATCTACCACTGCTGCTAGAGATGGTATTTGTAGCTCCCCATCCTAGAGGACTAGCATCAGTTTGTAAAATAACTGATGGTGTATCGACCAAAATTTTACTGGAGCAATGCCGAATATACATTACCCACCATTGTAACACAGCAAGGCTTCAGCTGGTAAAAGCGTAGGTCTACCGAAGTGACATGCATGGAATTTGAGTGCCTGCTCCTTTGCACATTGTAAATTTTAATAGTGGAAAGGCCCGAACTGTGCAGCTGGAAAAGCAACCGCTAATTTGCCAATTATACTAGCTACATGTCTAATAGAATATTGCTTCTTAACAATGAGATTGTTACAGATTTCTATTTATTCTAATCGCTTGCCCCAAGGCAGAGTTACAGACATATGAATTGAGTTAATGGTAAATCCCAAATAATCAATTACTCTAGATGGTATCAATTTGGACTTAACTGGATGGATGAGAAACCCCAATCTCTCAAACATTAGTTTAGTAGCGGAAACCGATAATTCAGCTAATTTCATGGTTTTCCGTATGATTAGGATGTCATCCAAATATGCCATCACAATATGATTCTGAGCCCGGAGTAGCCCCAGGAACAGTTTTAATAATGCTGTCAATAATCTGGGGGCTGAAGTTAACCCATTAGGCAATGCTTTAAACTGCCACAGTTGTCCCATCCAGCTAAACTTCAAATATCTCCAGTGATCCCCATGAATAGTATGCATCTTTAAGGTCGATGCATGCCATATAACATCCCTTGGAAACCAGTTGCTTGTCAGTAACAAAGTTTTCCATTTTGAAATGTTTATACTGCACAAAGGAGTTAAGTTCCGTCAAGTCAAGGATGATTCGGCATCCTCCATCTTTCTTTTGCTTTGTAAATATATTAGACACAAATTGGTGAGATTTATGAAACGACATCTCAATTACCCCTTTTTGTATAATGCTTCTATTTCAGCTTGTGCATCCAAACTTTCCTGTTGTGAAAGAACAAATGTGTAGTTCAGTGTATGCTGTGTGGGTGGAAGTGAATTGAGATGGAATTCAATTTGGAAGCCTTGTATACTGTGCAGTATAATGCCATTCATTCAATAACAATTGTAATCTCCCCCCAACTTGTGACTGATTCATACACGATATGTTCCGCAAAGAACCAGACTCACCTACCTCAATGGTTACCGGTGGAATGGTGTTTGTTTCCGCCCCCAAGGTTTGGGAGGTAGGACTGATGGATGGCGCCAACTGTGCATCTTGGACGTGGGCCGGCTTGGGCCTTGGCCTAAAAAAGACCTCTGTGCCAATTGTTTGGCTTTCCAACCAGTTTCAGTGAACCATCTGGTGTTGAAGGGAGCGTAGGGGTGCTGCCACCGGAATGATGAAACCTTGGGAGTTGATGGGACTTTCATTAGCCCGACCGTTTTTGTTTCATCGTCCAGCTCCCTGACCTGCTTTGGCAGATCTTCGCCGAACAGGAAATTCGGTGGTTGAACGTTGCTGGCCATACACAGTGCTGCGAATTTGGGGTTCAGGGCAGGACGGAAGGCATTTTTCCGGAGACAATTGATTTCGAAATGTGTATTGCACATTAATGCCATGGCATCCTGTTGAACATCAGACAGGGCCCCCACACCCCCAAAGGCCATGCTGCCTGAGGCAAGCAACTTTAATATTTTCTGTAGCTTCACCTCCTGGGCTCTGACTCCCCCTCCAATATAACCCCAGATGGAATAAGTAACAGTAGACACATTTAATGAAGCACAGTTGGCATGTGTGTGAAGTTTCCTCCATAGCCAGTTCTTGGAGCTGGTGTGAGGCAAGTAATTGATACTCATGGCTAAGTCCTCATCCAGCGGTTGCCCTGTTTGTGATGGGATAGCAAATTTTGATGCCATTGCTGGCACTTCCCCTCCAGGTGCTATCGATCAGCACCAAGTCTGAAGCCGCTGGCTCTGCTGCCAGCGACGTGGAAGGCAAAATCGACGGCCGCACTCCTGCAATCTTCCGTAGCTCGTTTCCCCGCGGCCGGTCTGGACTTCACCTTGGACATTTTCTCCACACGGTTCGAACTTGTTCTGTAAGGAAGAATTATCGAACCAAGAGAAACGACCTCAGAGAAAGTTTAAACACTTACCTGAGGATTTTAAACTTACCGCTGGAAGGAGCGACGCGCCTGCCAGTCAGTCATTGCACAATGTGTTAGACGTAATGGCGCGGGCTGATGGCCTTCTTATACCAACCCCCTCAACCAACAGCTGATGATTTCTGAGGTTAAAATATATGCTTAACACTTAGTAGATAAAAATTATAGTTATATCCGGAAATACCAAGGAAATGGACATATATTCTGTAAGTGGGCAATATACATCTGATAGGAAAAAACATCTGAATTTTAAACAGGTCCCGTTCCAGTATGTTATGATTAATTGAGGGAGCGGAGCTATTTGTTTGTTTTATATCAACACGGAAGTCAATAAAATGCTTTTTCCCGCCTACAGGTGGATCACTTCTTACAGTGCCGACAAGCTCGAACACTGTATTCTCACTTGTATTAGTTTTTTTAAATCATTTTCACATTTAATCACATGTATGTTTTTTTTAATTCAAGGACTATCGCAAAAGGAATCTACTAACAACATTGTACGGTAAATGATCCCCCTATATCTAAAGACCTGAGGTACGAATGCACCGCAAGACAAACAGGTATTAAATCTATTCAAAATGCAAGACGATAACCAAAATAAACTGGGAGGAATCTCATTTTGTTGTTGGAACTTTAGGGGTGTTAACGAATGCATTAAAAGGGGTAAGATTCTAGCTCAGCTGAAAGCATACAACACAGATATTGCTTTTTTACAAGAGACCCATCTTAAACTTCAGGACCAAGCTAGATTGAGGGCGAACTGGATAGGACAAACTTTTCACTCGTTAAACTCGTCGAAATCTAGAGGAACATCAATAATTATTCACAAAGGCATTCCATTTAAACCCAAAACTACCTTAACAGATAAGGACGGGAGATATTTGATAGTTACCGGGGAGATCCATGCTGCCCCAATTACCTTGGTAAACATATATGCGCCCAACTTTGACAAACCGCACTTTTTCAATAAAATCTTGAATATAATTGCAGAATATAACTACCAAAATGTCATAATCGGTGGACACTTTAACTGTGTCTTAGACACTTACATAGATAAATCCAATCAAAAACAAAGAGGTATTATGAAATCCAAAACTAGCGAACTTCTAAACACATATATAAAAAACACAAACATAATAGTTGTCTGGAGGATTGCAAATCCGACCGGCAGGGATTACTCGTTCTATTCTATGGTACACAAGACATATTCACGAATAGATTATTTCCTGGTGGATACAAAACTAATACCCCATACTTCTAAACCAAAATACCACACAAATACTCAGATCACTCCCCAATAACTTTTTTTTCTAAAAATGGAAGGAATGACTAAGAACAAACCGTTTTGGAGGTACAATCCTCAAATTTTAAAAGACCCACAAAGGTGTACATACTTAAAGAACAAATGGACCTTTTTTTCAAAATAAACAACACTCCAGACATATCACCTAAACTATTATGGGAATCTTTCAAAGCATTTATTTGAGGCGTAATAATTTCATATCAAGCTTATCAAAATAAGAAAAATAAGAATGAACAAATTAGACAACTGGACATAGAAAACGCTAAAGACCCCACTACGGATAAACATAATAGAATAATAATACTGAAATTCAAATTCAATAAATTATTATCAGAGAAAGTCATAAGATTACTACAAATTACAAGACAGGAACACTTTGAATTTGGGGATAAGCCCCACAAACTTCTGGCATGTCAGTTAAAAAAACGAGAACAGGATCACAAAATTTTAAAGATTAAATCAGACAAAGGGGAAATATTGACCTTGCCGAGTGATATTAAAAAAGATTTGCACAATTTTACGAGAATCTGTATACATCTAAAACGATAATGGACACCAACAAAGTTACAGAGTTCTTGGATAATTGTAACCATCCTAAATTAGAGTTGCAGGAACAAGAGGAATTGGGAGCACAAATCTCAAATAAGGAAATAGAAGAAACAATAATCTCATTAAAAAATGGAAACACACCAGGTCCTGACGGATTCAGTAATGAATTCTATAAAAGTTTTTATGACATATTTACTCCTTGCCTACAGAAAATCTATACTTATGCCTTCAAAGAACAAATACCACCTGCAACACTAGTAGAATCCACGATCACACTAATACTTAAGAAAGATAAAGATGTGGAAGAACCTGTGGAAGAGCTATTGCATTGTTAAACACAGATCAAAAAATATTAGCGAAAATACTAGCTAGAAAACTATATAAATATGCTAGTAAATTGATACATCTGGATCAAATGGGGTTTATCCCCAAGAGACAATAATTTAATAATTTGAGACGTCTGCTCAATATGATGCATTCACACCAAACGGAAGATCAAAAATTATCAATCATATTGTTGGATGTAGAGAAAGCATTTGATCAGGTTGAATGGGAATATATGGTCAGGTTATTGCAAGAATTTCAACTGGGAGAGAATTTCATTCTATGGATTAAATTACTATATAATAAGCCAACGGGCAGAATATTAACTAACAATAATTTATCTACAAAATTTCATTTGTCAATGGGTAATAGACAAGGATGTTCATTATCACCGTTGTTATTTGCCCTCATAATTGAACCCCTAGCGGAAATAATTAGAACTCATCCGAATATCCATGGATATAAAACAAAATATTCCAACAATAGAATATCACTATACTCCGACGATGTACTATTGTACATCACAAAACCTCATATTACTATACCAAATATTTTAAAATTAATATAGGACTTCGGATCATTCTCAGGATATAGAATAAATTGGAATAAGAGTGAAATCATGTCAATAAAACCGAAAGACTCTAGGCATCTTTTAAAGTTTCCTTTCAAAATAGCTACGGAAAAATTTAAATACTTGGGCATCGAAATTACTAGAAGATATCAAGATACGCTTGATGAAAATTATAACCCTCTACTTAAGAAACTATATAACTTGATTAAATTTTGGAAAACGCTTCCGATGTCCTTAATAGGCTGAATAAATGCCATAAAAATGATTTTTCTACCACAAATTTTATACCTGTTCCAATCTATTCCAATATATTTACCCAAAAAGTTTTTTTTTTAAACTGGACTCGGATATCACAAATGTTATTTGGGATTATAAATCCCACAGAATACAAAGAGCTCATCAGAATAAACCCAAAGTAGTAGGGGGATTAGCATTCCCCAACTTTATGTATTACTACTGGTCTGTAAATATCGGAAACATAATCCAATTGCTGGATAACTCTCACCAGCATCCAGATTGGAGGATTATGGAGAAAGAGGATTGCTCTCCTTATAATATTGGAGCAATCCTTCTCTCTCCAATATCGATGAATAATATAAATTACAACAATAATCCAATTATATATAGTACAATTAGAATTTGGAAACAAATAAAACACAATTTAAAATTAAGAAATTTATCTCTCTTATCTCCTATCGGTAAAAACCCTTCATTTAAACCTTCAACTATAGATAAGGCATTTATACAATGAGAAAGAGCTGGAATTAAAATCTTAGGAGATGTGTATGAATTGTGAAAACTATTATCATTTAAACAAATACAACTAAAATACAATTTGGGAAACAATCAGTATTTTAAATATTTCCAAATCTGTGACTATCTGAAAAAATATGCACAAGATTATCACAATATGCCTCCAGACTTACTGGAAGAAGTAATGAATACAAAGGCAGAATCAGCAAACCTAATATCATATAATATATATATATATATATATATATATATAATATATATTCTAAATGCAGAAATACCAACAACAGATGGTATCAGGAGAGACTGGGAAAAAGAATTAAGTATAAAAATTCACAAAGAAAGATGGGAAGAATATTTATTAAATGTGCATAAATGTTCAATTAATGTAAGACACACCTTAATACAATTTAAAATGTTACACAGATTATACTATTCAAAAACTAAAATAAGTAAACTTTTTCCCAACGTCTCACCTATATGTGATAAATGTCAATGTCAAGAAGCTAATATAGCACACTCATTTGACTTTTGTACAACAATTTAAACATTTTGGACTGAAATTTTTGAAATTGACTCCAAAAGTGGACTGGATTATCTTTGGGATATCGGAAGATAGCCCTGAATTAAATGTGTTTCAAAAGACTCTATTTGAATATGGCTTAATAACTGGAAAAAAATCTAATCTTAAAATTCTGGAAAAATTCTCCTATACCAACAGTTAATATGTGGATTTCAACTATGTTAGTAACACTACACTTGGAACACTTATGAGACTCCAACTAGCAGGAAAATCAGACTGTTTCTATAAGACGTGGTCTGCATTTATAAATCTATTACAAGGAAAGTACCGGTATCGGAGTTGGTAGATTCCTTTTGCGAGATGTTTATAATAAAGTAACTGGCTTTTCTTCTTTCTTTCTCTATCTTTCCCTTTTTCTTTTTTTTCCCTCTCCAGGGTCTATCTCTTAATCTCCGGTCTCTAACTCCTCAAGGGTTTCCTTTCCCTCTGTCACGCTTTTGCACTTTCACATCTCTTTTTCACTTTTCTACTTTTTTTGCTGGTATTTCTCTCTCTTTTCTCTCTTTTCTAAAGCCTTAAAAAAATAAGGGGTACAATAAGGGTAGTACAATATAAGGGATGTATACTGATGTAACTTACAGTACCTCTAATAAATAAGGATATTTAAAAAAAAAAAAATTATACCATTCATTCCATCAAGTCTACTCCGCCATTCAACCACGGCTGATATATCTCTCCCTCCTTACCCCATTCTCCTGCCTTCTCCCCATAACCACTGACACCTGTCACATGTACCTAAGTGCAGTTTAATTATTTTCTTGCATATAGTTAAGTGACAATCCTATTCTACATTAAGCACAATCATACTAAGTATACTGTATATAAAGCATTAAATAAAATGTATAAATAAGTGTAAGTATAAATCAAGGACATTTTAAATGAAATCAGCAAATTCTGAACAGGTACTATAAGCTGCTCATTTGTTTTGTATTTTATTAGTTGAATTTAGAATATTTTTCATTCCTTCCCTAGTTTTTCCTACCCAATTTATCTCATCTACTGAAATCGATGCTCCTGGTATGTCTTTGCATTAGTGAGACCAAGTGTAGACCAGACAATTGTTTCTCCAAACATTTGTACTCTGTCTGCAAGGCCTGCTGGATCTCCCAGTTAATTATTGTAGCTTTCTCATTCCCACACAGACCTTTCCGACTTGGGCCTCCTCTATTCTCTATTGCCAGAGGCCACATGTAGACTGCAGTAACAACGACTCATATTCCATTTGGTTAGCTTACAACCCAATGGTACACCATCCCCTCCCTCCCCCCACCCCCTTACTTCCCTGTGCACCACCCTGGTGTGCACCTATTTCTCCCACTATGTGACCTTTATTTTTCCCTCTAGCCCTACCACCTATGTTCCTTCCCCAGGCTTGATATTTCACCTAAGAATCACCCCCCCCTTACCTGAATCCACCTATCACTTGCCTGCCTTTGACCCATCCCCACCACTCTTCAGCTTTCACCCCCTACTACCATCAGTCTGAAAGACCTGACCTAAAACACTGCCTATCCCTGTGTTCCAGATATGCTGCCTGTCCCGCTGAGTTATTCCAGCACTAACGACATTGTCGCCTGATAAGGCATGCTGGATATTGACTTGTTTGCAACCAGATTGAATCACCAGTTATGAAATATGTGGCAGTAGATGCATTCACACTGCATTGGGGAGGAATTTTCTTGTATTCTTTTCCTCCATTTTGCCTCATCAGCCAATGCTTGGTAAAAATAAAGCAAGACAATGCCACAGACATTTTGGTAGTGCCAGACTGGCCTTTGCAATCCTGGTTCCCACTACTCTTGGGAATTATGATACAGCCTCTCATGGCTGTCCCCTAAAGCAGGGGTCTGCTGGTACACCCAGTAACAGGGGGCCACCACCCACTACATGACCGAATTAATTTATTTGCAGATTCTGAGGAGACCATACCTGGGACTCGGACTGGCTGACCGGACAGTGGATGCCAAAACAGCGGCCTGGAGGGACAGTACACAAAGGCAGTATGTCTCTCACATCAAGAAGTGGGAGATGTACTGTCATGTCACCAACATATCATATGATACATTGTGCATCACAGAGTTCCTATCTACTTTATACTATGACCATAAATTAGGCTACAATGCCATCAACAGTGCCAGGATTGCACTATCCTCATATTTAGTGCTGGGAATGGGGCACTATCCGGTAGGAACACACCCCCTAGTTACCAGGTTCATGAAGGGAATATACAACTCAATACCACCCAGGCCACGGTATACGGATATTTGGGATGTGAGCGTGGTGCGAACACTGCTTCGCCAGTGGGCACCAGCCACCTCCTTATCGTTAGCCAAGCTCACCCTCAATGTGGTGATGCTGATGGCGCTGGTAATGGCGCAACGAGTCCAGACGTTGCACAAGCTACGACTGGACAACATGACCACCAATGTAAACACCATAATCTTCACCATCAATGAATTAATCAAACAGAGCAAGCCGGGGGTACCAGGGCCCAAGATTGAGTTCCTGGCATACCCCGAGGATCCATGATTATATGATCCGTATCATCCATGTGGTGCTGTTGTTAGCTGCCTCCTCCGCCTTCGGTCCGGTATCTTTTTGTTTTTTTGTTATGTTTGAAGACTTTATGTGAGGGGAAGAGGGTACGGTAAGGGGGATACCGTCCTCCAGTCGCTTCCTGGAGAGGATGCGACTATTATTCGAGTCGTGTCCTCGCCCCCCCCCCCCCCCCCCCCCCCCCCCCCCCCCCCCCCCCCCCGCGGCCTACCTACTGGATTAGCGTGGCCTTTCCAGCCAGGACTGACCAGAGCTCCAGCAGCAGCGGCGCAGCATTGGAAACATCGAGGGGCAGGCGATGCCTCACCGGGGATCGCCGTTTGGAGCTCTGGAGTTCTGGGCCTGCTGCAACGACATCGTGGAGCAGTGGTTCGCGGAGCTCCCAACGCGGGCGGTGCTGACCAACATCGCGGAGTCCTGCGACTCCGCCCGCCTTGGCCTGTGGACTTTGGGAGCCGCGGACTCCGGTGGGAGGTGGCTGATCTGGAAGTCCGGACCACTGAGGATGTTCTCCGTCGGGGTTCCATCATTCCCAGCAAGTGGGCCTGCAGGTGCTCGGGATGCTGAGCATCTGGGAAGATCGGCAGGGAGGCTGGCTGGACTATGGTACCTTCCTTAACTCTGGTGCTGCTGTGGGGTTATGTTGTGTGTGGACTTCTGTGTTTGTGCTTTTTAAAAAAAAAATATGTTTATTTATTTATTATTTACTTTTATGTTATTGACTGTAAGGAAAATCCATTTTGTTGTCTCTAAAATGAGATAATGACAATAAATTGAATACAATACAATGATTATGTGTAGTATCTCACTTGCACTAGTACATAAAAGTCACGAGGAGCCTCAGGGGCTCTGAGTTAGCTGTCCTAATCAACCACAAAAAACCACTACAAGGTTTATCAGCACAAACCATCTCCAGATGGTTAAAGGAGGTACTGGCAGGTGTAGGAATACTGACAATTACAAATCTCACTCTGCCAGGGCTGCATCATCGTCGGCAGCGAGGGCTATGGACGTTCCCCTCCACAACATCCTAGCGGCTGCAGGATGGGCCAATGAATGGATGTTCCACAGGTTTTATAATAAACCAATAGCCGGACCGGGGGTATTTGCACGTACCATTTTAGATCCTGTTTTATAGTGTCCCCCAGGTTGGGCGGGGTCACTATTATTTTGTTTTTCACATTAAAGCATCAGTATTTTTACCTAACTCCGTTATGTCTGAATGCATTATTTTTTTCTCACTCATCCATGGTCAATCCATTCAGTGTGTGACGCCTGGACTCGAACCGGCAGGAAATCACAGAGCTTTGAAATCTTCACGTAGTCACTCACGTGACTCTGAAGTAAATGAGAACTTACCAATTTGAAGTTTGATCTTGATTTTATGAGGAATTACGATAAGTGATTACGTGCCCACCGCTTCCAACCCTCATATTATCAGGTCATCTGGTAGTTCTAGTTCTCCAAATCTTACTATCTACAGGTCAACCCCTCTTATCTGTGATTTCACACCGCTGCTTTGAATCATAGAATCATAGAATCATAGAAAATAGGTGCAGGAGTAGGCCATTCGGCCCTTCGAGCCTGCACCGACATTCAATATGATCATGGCTGCAAGATTGACACGCAAGCGCAAGATTCATGCGGAAATGCAGGGATTAGAGGGATATAGATTATATGCAGGCACATAAGATAAGTGTTGGTCTTGGCATTATGTTGGGCACAGACATTGTGGGCCAAAGGGCCTGGTCCCATGCTGTACTGTTCTATGTTCAATGAAAGGGACAAATGAGAATGCATTGAGTGCCAGTAAACACTGGATGCGCCAAGTGACCTCCCTCTATGTTTTACAACATATGCAAAATATGTGGTTTGTGTGGAGTTTGCACATTTTGCCTGCGACTGTGTGGCTTCTCTCCAAGTGCTCTGATTTCCTCCCAAAGACATGTGAGTTTGCAGGTTAATTGGCCTCTGCAAATTAGCATGAATGTGCAAGGAGTCAATGAGAAAATGGGAAAGCAGAGAATTAGTGTGAACGAGTGATCAATAGTGTGGTCAATGGACAAATGGGCCTGCGTCCATGTTGTAACTGAACTAAACTACACTATATGAAGAATGGGCTTTGGAGAGGATTTTTTTTTTTTAATTGCCCTCATTAATCCATTTTGCATTTGAGGGAAATTCATTTTCATTTCCAATACCCCACCTTATGTACATTCCTTACAGTCTTGAAAGAGTAATTGATATTTCTGACTGGTCTCTACATCAGTGCTGATTGCACTTTGTACCAAAGAAGAACACCTTTCTTTATTCAATCAGATGATTGGAAATTACCCTTCTCAGAACCAGAAAGACCTCTCCGTCATTTGCAAGATTGTTAATGAATGTACTGTTTAGACAGGGCCTAGGCTACCATGCAAATATCTCACTTCATATTCCACTCACAGGTCAGCTCATATACAGTATGTGTTCATCGGTGGCACAGTGGTGCAGCTGGTAAAGCTTCTGCCTAACAATGTCAGAAATCCAGAAATCCAATGCCACAATGCCACAATGCCAGGCTCTTGGGTGCTACCTGCATGGAGTTTGCATGTTTTCTTTAGTTTAGTTTAGTTCAGAAATACAGAGCGGAAACAGGCCCACTGGGTCCAGGCCGACCAGCGATCTCCGCATATTAGCACTATCCTACACACACTGGGGACAATTTTCACATTTATCAATCCAATTAACCTACATACCTGTACGTCTTTGGAATGTGGGAGGAAACAGGAGCACCCAGAGAAAACCCACACAGGTCATGGGGAGAACGTACAAACTCCGTACAGACAGCACCCGTAGTCGGGATCGAACCCAGATCTCCGGCGCTGCATTTGCTGTAAAGCAGCAACTCTACCACCACTCATTATAACTGGAACAATGGTAAGAGGTTCCCAAGCTAATCACCAAACACTACTTGGATTAGGTTTTATTCGGGACATCCCTGTGACCGAGTGGATTTCCTCTGGATGCTCTGGTTTCCTCCCATATCCCAAAAAGTGTGGGTTTGTTGGTTTGTGGCCTCTGTAAATTGTCCCTGGCATGTAAGGAATGAATGGGAAAGTGGGATAACATATAACTGATGTGAACAGGTGATTGACAGTCAATGCGGACTGTGGGCTAAAGGACCTGTTTCCATGCTGGATCTCGAAACTAAAACTCTCTAAACATGGAGATGCATTTCACAGTCCCAGTCAAATGCGGTCTAACTCAAGAAGATTTGAACCAGAGATTTTTTGACACCCCTAAACCCATTCCAAACTGCAGGCTTCATGAGTGTGAATGGGTTTAAAGCCAAAAGTGGTCTTCATCTCCTGCACCAAGCCAGATAATTGCCAATAACTGACACAGAACAATTATTGGGATCAATCCTACTTAATCCTAGGAAGACACAAGAAGCTGAGGAAAAGCTTTTTCACCCCGGGAGTTGTGAATCTGTGGAATTCTCTGCCACAGAAGGCAGTGGAGGCCAATCCACTGGATGTTTTCAAGGGAGAGTTAGATATAGCTCTTGGGGCTAACGAAATCAAGGGATATGGGAAAAAAGCAGGAAAGGGACACTGATTTTGGATAATCAGCCATGATCATATTGAATGGCGGTGCTGGCTCAAAGGGCCAAATGACCTACTCCTGCACCTATTTTCTATGTTTCTATGTTTCTAAGCTGCAGCTGTTGCAATCTAGAGCAAAACACAAAGTGCTGGAGGACCTTAATGGGTCAGACAGCATCAGTGGAGGAACACACAGGTGATGTTTGAAGAAGGGTCCTGCCCTGAAACTTTGTCTCTCCATTTCCTCCAAAGATGATGCCTGACCCATTGGGCTCCTAAAGCACTTTGTGTTCAGTTAAATCTACCATTTGCTTTTTTAAATAAACCAAACTTTCATCAGTACAATACTTTTGTTATACCATTCTTGATGTTGTCCATCCTTGGTTTAGGGATGCCTGATTTATGATACCTCCACACTCCATATACCTCCACATATGATACATCTTGCATGATATTATTAATTTCAGTAGTCTGACGCATGTACACAGGTTTGTTCCTGCAAACAGTAAAATATTTCCCCTGTCTCTCCACATTCAGTAATTGTTTTTTCTCATCAGCCTTCAGTGCTTTTGATGCATTCATTACTATATGGTGGAGATTTGGTTAACATATTAAGTATTTTCTGTATTTTACGGCATGTTGGTAAAATCGACTGATAGACATCTGTAAAATCAAAATCTATTCACTACTCGGGGATGTCCCGAATAAAGTCACACTATAAATCAATTACAAGGTTTCATTTCTCTTTTGGACATAATTTCACAGCACTGGCCAGTTTAAATTGATTTGTAAAAGCAACAGCAAAAATAATCTAGATGAACAATTTGTACCAAGTCCATGATCTCCATGGATAATTCCAGCATTCACATTCATATTTGTTTGCATAGACAATTTGTCACTATGGCAAAGAAAACCATCAGGTGCCTCAATAAAGTGGCCCCATATTCAGAGTGGTAAAAAGTCATTAAGAAAACTAACCTTCACTCTTACTTCCAAATGCAAAATGTTGGAAAACTGAAGTAAAAAACATGTTCTGAAATAGATATTTCAGAACATGGTTTTTCCTTCAATTTTCCCTCAGATGCACTCAGAGCTGCTGAACACTTCCAACATTTTTTTAGTTGTAGAGATACAGTATGGAAACAGGCCCTTCGGACCACCGAGACTACACTAACCATCGATTACCCATTTGCATGAGTTCCACCACTCCTTGCACATTCAGGGGGATTTTACTGAGGCCAATTAACCTGTAATCCCGCGTGTCTTTGGAATTTTTTTTGTGTTATTTTATTTACAACAGGCTTGGAGGAGTGGTCTCATTGATTTACAATACTTAAATCTCAATTACCGTACTTGTCGTTTCCTTGGCCCCACTGTGACTGTTTATTTGTCTGCAATTATTACAGGATTACTAGAGAAGCATGTTCTCCTTTAGGACTCTTCAGTAATCATATTCACTCATGGGAAACAGAGGCTGTGCCTACATTCCTGTTGCCATGGGATGAACAGAATAGCAAATGCAGCTTTTCCACAAGAAATCCGGCAATCATAAAACATAACAACATCTGAGAGATCGTGATATATTTATCTCCAGCATGGCATCACATAATTACCATCTTTGCTTAACTTTAGAGATTTACAAACAAATTGTAGACATTGTTGAACTAATTTTATTACAGAACCAACGTGAATATGATGGATGATAATGTTTATACGTTGCACATTTTGTTTGTTGATGTATTGCACAAAAACATGTAGTGGGTTTATAACATAAGAACAAAAAGTATGTCAGATTAATTTCAGGGAAAAGCAAATCCTAATAATTGTGGTTGGCTTTTAGCCTTAGGTTGTGTTTTTAGATTTCAGATTTTCAGCACTGCATTCCTTAGACTCTTCCCATGTAAGCAGATGATTCGGGTAACTAGATTGCTCAAGCCTGACTTATCTCAAGGTCTTTATCAGCATCATATACTGGTGGTTTTAATATTACATTATATTAATATTTATATTACGTTATATGGCTATCTGAGAAAAAAAATGTGAATTAGAAAGTGATACCTGCATTAGGGAGTATTAGCTGCAGGGAGAGGTTGGACAGACTTGGAATGTTTTCTCTAGAATGCTGGAATTTGAGGTGGACCCCACAGAAGTATAACAAATTATGTGAGGCACTGATAGGGTAGACACCCAGAACCTTTTTCCCAGGATGAAAAATTCAAATTCAAGAGAGCATAGCTTTAAGATGGCAATAGACAATAGATATTAGACAATAGACAATAGGTGCAGGAGCAGGCCATTCGGCCCTAGGAGCCAGCACTGCCATTCAATGTGATCATGGCTGATCATCCCCAATCAGTACCCCATTCCTGCCTTCTCCCCATATCCCCTGACCCAGCTATTTTTAAGAGTCCGATCTAGCTAACTCTTGAAAGCATCCAGAGAATCTGCTTCCACCGCCCTCCGAGGCATAGAATTCCACAGACTCACCACTCTGTGCGAAAAAGTGTTTCCTCATCTCCGTTCTAAATGGCTTACTCCTTATTCTTAAACTGTGGCCCCTAGTTCTGGACTCCGGCAACATCGGGAACATGTTTCCTGCCTCTAGCCTGTTGAAACCCTTGCAAGTTTCAATGAGATATCTGCTCATCCTTCTAAACTCCAGAGTGTACAAGCCCAACTGCTCCATTCTCTCAGCATATGACAGTCCCGCCATCCCAGGAATTGACCATGTAAACCTACACTACACTCCCTCAATAGCAAAAATGTCCTTCCTCAAATTAGGGGATCAAAACTGCACACAATACTCCAGGTGCTGTCTCACTAGGGCTCTGTACAACTGCAGAAGGATCTCTTTGCTCCTATATTCAATTCCTCTTATTATAAAAGCCAACATGCCGTTCGCTTTTTTCACTGCCTGCTGTACCTGCATGCATACTTTCATAGACTGATGTACAAAGACCCCCAGATCCCGTTGTACTTCTGCTTTTCCCAAGACACCATTTAGATAGTAATCTGCCTTCCTGTTTTTGATACCAAAGTGGATAACCTCATATTTATCCGCATTAAACTTCATCTGCCATGCATCTGCCCACTCCCCAACCTGTCCAAGTCACCCTGCATTCTCATAGCATCCTCCTCACAGTTCACACTGTCACCCAGATTTGTGTCATCTGCAAATTTGCTAATGTTACTTTGAATCCCTTCATCCAAACCATTGATGTATATTGTAACTAGTTGCGGTCACAGCACCGAGCCTTGCGGTACTCCACTAGTCACTGCCTGCCATTATGAAAGGGACCCGTTAATCCCTACCCTTTGTTTCCTGTCTTGCAACGACTTTTCTATCCATGTCAGTACCCTACCCCAATACCATGTGCCCTAATTTTGCCCACTAATCTCCTATGTGGGACCTTATCAAATGCTTTCTGAAAGTCCAGGTACACTACATCCACTGGCTCTCCCTTGTCGTTTTCCTAGTTACATCATCAAAAAAATCCAGAAGATTTCCCCTTTGTAAACCCATGCTGACTCGGACCGATCCAGTTACTGCTATCGAAATGTTAAGCTATCTCATCTTTCATAACTGACTCCAGCATCTTCCCTACCACCGATGTCAGGCTAACTGGTCTAAAATTCCCTGTTTTCTCTCTCCCACCTTTCTTAAAAAGTGGGATAACATTAGCTACTTTCCAATCCACAGGAACTGATCCTGAATCTATAGAACATTGGAAAATTATCACCCATGCATCCATAATTTCTAGATCCACTTCCTTAAGTACCCTGGGATGCAGACCATCAGGCCCTGGGGATTTATCAGCCTTCAGTCCCATCAGTTTATCCAACACAATTTTCCTGCCTAATGAAGTTCCTCCATCACCCCAGGTGGCCACTACTACATCAGAAGATTTTTTTTTTTTTTTTTTTTGTGTACATCAGGATGAAACCCCTGTCTCACGGTGCAGTTGACCCCGAGTCCTAATTATGTACACTAAACGTAGCGGGAATGTCGGAACTCTTGTGAGCAACTTAGCGACTGCGCTAACGGCAGGTACCCGTGAAACTTGGTAACGTGAGTTTGATTTTTCTCAAATTTACAGTTCAAGTTTTGAAACATTTGTGTGGTGGCCCATGCGTTTACCTTAAGTGATTCGTGAGTCTACCGTGGGAACTCTTTTAACTCAGCGGGCAGGCAGCATTCCGGGATGACAATTCCACTCCAATGATTCACTTCAACTAGCATCTGCGTGTATGACATTATTTGTTCCCCTCTCTGTCTTCACCGCTGGCAAATCATGCTCTCGTTCTACTGCACACCCACACACAATGCTCCTCGGTGAAGCGGCTAACTTAACTGGGATTGTCTCACTGCTGCGGGTAACTCAGCAGCAGTAGAGTTGCTGCCACACAGCGCCTGGAGAGACCCCAGCATCTGTCCTTCCCACACATGAAAAGGGATAAGCTGGAGATCGGTTATAGTGTCTGAGCGACTACATGAACTACACAATGAATGAAAGATATGCATGAAAGGGATAAGCTGTTTGTGGTGTGACGGTTATAGTGTCTGAAGAACCGACCCGAAACCTAACCTATTTCTTTTCTCCAGAGATGCTGCCTGAGCCGCTGTGTTACTCCAGCTTTTTGTGTCTATCTTCGGTGTAAACCAGCATCTGCAGTTCCCTTCCCGCACAATATAGTATGAACATCGGGTTTCTAATCTGATACACAATAGATAGGGCGCCCTCCTCGGGCCAACCTGGTGTCAGGCTGTAGGAAGCAGCTGCAGATGCTGCTTTAAACCAAAGATAGATGCAAAATGCTGGAGTCACTCAGCGGGACAGGCTGCCATCGTCCATATTCTAGTGACACTCAAAACTTTGGTGTTCCCGTGCAGCTCTACACCAGAACAAAACACTGAAGAATGTTCTCGACCCGAAATGTCACCTATTCCTTCTCTCCAGAGATGCTGCCTGTCCCGCTGAGTTACTCTAGTTGTTTTATTCTGGTGTAAAACTGCACGGGAACACCAATGTGTTGAGTGTCACTAGAGTATGGTCGGCGGCTGCTGGATCACAAAGCTTTGCCACGTGGATCCCACTGAACATATGCAGATCTTATCATTGCACGCTTATTGCAATCCCACGTAAAACTCATTCTCACGAAGTTCAATGTGAGGTGCCGCTGGCAATTCAAGTCTAGCCTGCCTTCCGAACATTGCACACTATAGATACCAGAATGAGACTGATTTAGTCACTTTACCATTGCACCACAAGTCTCGGTTCATTTAGGTTTCTGTTATGTTTCATGTTGGCCGTATCGTGTTTTTTTAATATCACTACTGTGAACTTTCCCGGAGCTTTGTATATTTAAAACGCTTGTATTGTCAATAATTCGTACTTTTATTAACATAAAAAAGCTGATGCATATCTTGTAAGTCGAGTTAACTTAAAGGCCGCATTCCTTCTCAGCAGCAATTTAAATGAATTGTCCGGAATAGTTTCGCGAGGCTGGCTATCGGCGGTAAAGGGGAAACATGCTTCAGTGCATTGCAACTTATTGGCCGAGCCCCAAAATAAGTAGTAGTTTCTGTTGTCAAAACGAACATCTGTCATAATACTATAAATCTCATTTCAGATAGATGTTTAATCTTTCATGTTGCAACAGTCACGCCAATCGCCGATCCTCTGCAAATGTCAGTCAGCGGTTAGTTGTCATTTCACTTGTTGCTTTCTCTCGTCTATTTTCTGACCGGCTTTAAAACAGGGCCAATTTATGATCACGGGGAATAATCAGCCCATTGAACAAAAAGCCTTCATTCACGGTTGGCTCAAGAGTAACGGGAGAGGAACTTGGTAACTCGGGGGAGGAACTTGCAACATCGCAGAAATGACATACCCGTGGGAAGTCAGTTAAACACTTGAACATAAACTTGTAATCTCATACATAACCACGAGTCTGTTTTTTTTCTTTCACTTGGGGTCACTCGTGGGTGGACTCGCACCGTGAGACAGGGCCATTCGTGAAGACAGATCCAAAGTTCCTGTTCAACTCATCTGCCATTTCTATGTTCCCCATACTAAATTCACCTTTTTCGGTCTTCAAGGGTCCAACTTTGGTCTTATCTATTTTTTTCCTCTTCACATACCTAAAGAAGCTGTTACTATCCTGCTTTATATCCTTGGCTATCTTACCTTCGTACCTCATCTTTTCTCCCCGTATTGTGCTTTTTGGTTATCATCTGTTGTTCTTTAAACATTACCCAATCTTCTTGCTTCCCGCTCATCTTTGCTACATTGTACTTCTTTGCTTTAATTTTTATACTGTCCCGGACGTCCCTTGTCAGCCATGGTCATCCCTGTCTCCCCTTGGAATCTTTCTTCCTCCTAAGAATGAACTGATCCTGCACTTTCTGTATTATTCCTAGAAACACCTGCCATTTTTGTTCCACTGTCATCCCTGCTAGTGTATCTTTCCAGTCAACTCTGGCCAGCTCCTCCCTCATGGCCCCATAGTCCGCTTTATTCAACTGCAACACCGACACGTCCAATCTACTCTTCTCCCTCTACAATTGTAGATTAAACCTGACCATGTTATGGTCACTGCCTCCTAATGGCTCATTAACCTCAAGGTCCGTTATCAAATCTGGTTCATTACATAACACAAAATAACACAAAATCCAGACTTGCCTTCTCCCTGGTAGGCTCCAATACAAGCTGTTGTAAGAATCCATCACAAAGACACTCTACAAAGTCCCTTTCTTAGGGTAGAGGGGCAAAGTTCAACAAACGTGTGGGGCATTTTCTTTACACAGAGGGCAGTGAGTGCCTGGAACACACTGTTTGGAGTGATAGTTGAGGCAGGTGCAGATATAATAGTGGCATTTAAGAGACCTTTGATGAGGCACTTGGAAACACAGGGAATGGAGGAATATGGATTATGTGCAGGCAAATAAGAGATGGTCTTGGCATCATGCTCAGCACAGACATTGTGGGCCCACTGGCCTGTTCCCGTATTGTACTGTTCTATTGTACAGTTCCTGAGGATTGGAGGGTAGCTAATGTAACCCCACTTTTTAAAAAGGGAGGGAGAGAAAACGGGGAATTACAGACCAGTTAGTCTAATATCGGTAGTGGGGAAACTGCTAGAGTCAGTTATTAAAGATGGGATAGCAGCGCATTTGCAAAGTGGTGAAATCATTGGACAAAGTCCGCATGGATTTACGAAAGGTAAACCATGTCTGACGAATCCTATTGAATTTTTTGAGGATGTAACTAGTAGAGTGGATAAGGGAGAAGCAGCGGATGTGTTATATCTGGACTTTCAGAAGGCATTCGACAAAGTCCCACACAAGAGATTGGTATACTAACTTAAAGCACACGGTATTGGTGGTTCAGTATTGATGTGGATAGAGAACTGGCTGGCAGACAGGAAGCAAAGAGTAGGAGTGAACGGGTCCTTTTCAGGATGGCAGGCAGTGACTAGTTGGATGCCGCAAGGCTCAGTGCGGGGACCCCAGCTATGTACAATATACATTAATGATTTGGACGAGGGAATTAAATGCAACATCTCAAAGTTTGCGGATGACACGAAGCTGGGGGGCAGTGTTAGCTATGAGGAGGATGCTAGGAGGCTGCAGGATGACTTGGATAGACTGGGTGAGTGGGCAAATGCATGGCAGATGCAGTATAATGTGGATAAATGTGATGTTATCCACTTTGGTGGCAAAAACAGGAAAGTAGACTATTATTTGAATGGTGACCAATTAGGAAAAGGGGAGATGCAACGAGACCTGAGTATCATGGTACACCAGTCATTGAAAGTAGGCATGCAGGTGCAGCAGGCTGTGAAGAAAGCGAATGGTATGTTGGCATTCATAGCAAAAGGATTTGAGTACAAGAGCAGGGAGGTTCTACTGCAGTTGTACAGGGTCTTGGTGAGGCCACACCTGGAGTATTGCGCGCAGTTTTGGTCTCCTAATCTGAGGAAAGACATTCTTGCCATAGAGGGAGTACAGAGAAGGTTCACCAGACTGATTCCTGGGATGGCACGACTTCCATATGAAAAAAGACTGGATAGACTCGGCTTATACTCGCTGGAATTTAGAAGATTGAGGGGTGATCTCATAGAGACTTACAAAATTCTTAAGGGGTTGGACAGGCTAGATGCAGGAAGATTGTTCCCGATGTTGGGGAAGTCCAGGACAAGGGGTCACAGTTTAAGGATAAGGGGGAAGTCTTTTAGGACCGAGATGAGAAAATCGTTTTTCACACAGAGAGTGGTGAATCTGTGGAATTCTCTGCCACAGAAGGTAGTTGAGGCCAGTTCGCTGGCCATATTTAAGAAGAATTTGGATGTGGCCCTTGTGGCTGAAGGGATCAGGGGGTATGGAGAGAAGGCAGGTACAGGATACTGAGTTGGATGATCAGCCATGATCATATTGAAGGGCCGAATGGCCTGCTCCTGCACCTAATTTCTATGTTTCTATATGTTTCTATGTTCTATTAGCAGATAATTCATGAAACACGGTAACAAATGTCGACATTTGGTCAAAAAAAGTCAAGGGAATGTGTGGGGAAAAAACGTATTTATTGATGCACAATGTCATGCGACACGTTTTGGAAAACGGTGTTGTTCTGTGGCGCAACAGCAATGGATCAAATACAACAGTTCAGAGGAGATTATAAAAAGTGGTGAAGACAGCACAGTCCATCACAGGTATTGACTCCCCACCATCAAAGTGATTTATATGAGGCACTGTCTGAAAAAGGCAGCCAGCATCATCAACGATCCGCATCACACTGGCAACAATATCATTTCATTCATGCCATTGCAAAGAAGTATCGCAGTTTGAAAAGTGTAATGTCCCAGTTCAGGAACACCTTCTTTACTATCCACTGTACCACATTTCTTTCTGTCATTACTCAATTATTTACTTGTCCAGGGAATTGTTATAGTCTGAAATTCTCTGTATATCTTTTAACAGATTGCCCATATTTATTTTGGTATATTTTATGTTTTAAAATCTTTGTCAGAAAACTATGCTTTCCTCTATGTCCTGTGAACTCACTGCCATCCTCCCCAACTCTCGGGTCACCTTCCTCCATGACACTAGGGTCCTATGGACAGATGAGTCGTGCCTCACTCTCATGGATTGCCACTTCTTGTTAAATGTTGGGGAGAGTCTGCTGCTCTCAACAGTCAAGACTGCAGGCAGTAAGTTCAAGTGAATTAGACAGGCTGCTGAGTCCAGCGTTTTGGGGAGAGGGGGAGAGAGAGAGAGGGGGAGAGAGAGAGGGGAAGAGAGGAAGAGAGGGAGAGAGGGAGGGAGAGAGAGAGGGAGGGAGAGAGGGAGGGAGAGAGGGAGGGAGAGAGGGAGGGAGAGAGGGAGGGAGAGAGGGAGGGAGAGAGGGAGGGAGAGAGGGAGGGAGAGAGGGAGAGAGGGGAGGGAGAGAGGGAGGAGAGAGAGGGAGGGAGAGGGAGGAGAGAGAGGGAGAGAGAGAGAGGGAGGGAGAGAGAGGGAGAGAGGGAGAGAGGAGGGAGAGGGAGAGGGAGGGAGAGAGGGAGAGGGAGGGAGAGGGAGGGAGAGGGAGGTAGAGGGAGAGAGGGAGGGAGAGAGAGGGAGGGAGAGGAGGGGAGGGAGGGGGGAGGGAGGGAGAGAGAGGGAGAGAGAGAGAGAGAGAGAGAGAGAGAGAGAGAGAGAGAGAGAGAGAGAGAGAGACTTTACGTTCACTGGATTCCTGCCGGAGTGGATGACATTGTATGCGTGGGGCACCACGCACCTCCTCTACCTGGGGGTCTACCTGAGTCCCACTGAGGATGCTTGGCCGGAGAACTGGCTGGTGTTTGAGACAAAAATCGTCGCTCCAGCTGTAGCGCTGGTCAGGCCTGCTTAGAGTTCTTTCTTTCAGGGTAGGGTGCTGGTCATAAACCAGTTGGTGGCCTCCATGCTATGGTACCAGCTGGATACTCTTGTCCCACCCTCTATCTTTGTAACTACAATACAGAAGAAGCAGGTGGATTTATTTTTGGTCGATGGGAAGCACTGGGTTTTCGCAGTGGTCCTGAGTCTCCCGTTAGAGGAGGGTGGCCAGTCCTTGGTATGCGTGTGCACCCAGGTGGCGGCTCTCTGTCTCAGGTATTTTGTTCGCCGGGGCCATTGCCTAAAGGGAATTTTGCGGCTCCTGGTGGCAGGCATCAGTTGACCCGCCTTACGGCGTTTGCCTAGTTTCTATCGTGATGTGCTAAGAGTGAGGCTTAGCGTGTTGCTCCACAGGGGGAGGGGGGTGTTGTAGCTGCGGGAGTAGCCGGTCCTCACCCTGTCATGGCGGGTGTCGAGGAGAGGCATGTGCTTAGAGTGCTTCTGACTGAGCTTACCCCCGCTCGGCCGGAATTGCTCATCGGGCCCAGGCTCCAGGATATTTCCCGGGCACCGGCTGCACACAACTTGAGCCGCCTTCCCGAGATGCCTAGCGTGCCATTTCATGATGCGGAGAGACGCATACTGTACAGAATGCTCCTGCACATTCTGCACCTCCTTGCCTTCGTCTTCCGTCTGGACACGCCTTGGCGGTCCGTGTAACCAACTGAAGGCGGGGGCGGTTCCCCAGTGGGGGTCTCTCGACAAGAGAGTCTTCCCCCTTTACGTTGGGGACCTGGGATGCAGAGTGTTGCAGAGTCGTGGTGTGTAATATACTTTTGAGTCGGTTCACTGGCTCGCCGGCTGCCTGTATTTTCTGCAGCGAGGTGGAGACCGTGTGTCATGTGTATATGGAGTGTGTGAAGTTGCTGTCCCTGCGCGATATCAGAAGGGGCTGTTCCTCAAGTTCTGGTTGCATTTTAGTCCCACGATCCTGGTGTTTGGGCACAAGGCAGAGAGTGGGGAGGGCCGATCAGGGGAGGAACACCCTGTCAGATGCTCACACCAGAGTCAGCTGCCTGCCCTCTTCGTGCTCTTCCGTGCTTGCGTTTCCCTGGAGAGGGAACACGCGGTGTCCATGAGGACATTGAAGGCCTTCCATGAACGCTGATTGCCGCAGGGGGATTGAGAGCATTGTTAATATTGATTGTATCATCTATCTATATCTGTACATAAGAAAAACTCTCATCTTGTGCTCTTCCGGTTTGCACGGTTTTTCAATTTGCGCAAAAACGGTAGGTGATAGTGCTACGATTTTTCATCAGCTCTCTCACCGTTCTCCTGTGTTGCGAGTGCAACAAGTTTCGGTCTGATTGGTGCTATATTGTAAATGTTAGCGAGGTTTAAAAATCTTAAAAACCATGCGTGTGCAGATCGATCTCCTCACCTGCCTGTCAGCGCCACGCGGATTGGTCTCATCTCCTGACACTCCACCGGATGGTCCGCACCTTTTTGCGCCATCGTGTCTTTACTGGAGCTGAGGGACACAGTAAGTGGCTGGCGGAAGTCTCCAACTGGACACAATTTTCGGTGGGACCAGAAGTGACCCCGCCCAGGGGATGTCGCCAAACGGAAAGCGGAGAATCTGATCCCAGTGGAGGAGAGCATTCAGCGCCCCACTGTAAGTCCCAAATGCTCTGTCATCGCAATGCCCCTCCTCTCCGGCCCCTTCCCCTCTGGTCCCCCTCCCTGGCTCCTGCCCCCCCCTCCCCTGTGATACCCCCCTCCCCCATAGCTCTTCCCCCGTCTTTTCTCCGAGCTCTCCCCTCCCCCTCCTCCAAAAGCTGGCGGTCCTTCCGCCGAGGATCCACGCCGACGGCTAATGCTCCTCCAGGGCACACAAGAAGGGAGAGGAACAGCTACCTTGAGATCCTGGGGAGGAAGAATGGAGGAGAAGAAGGGATAGAGGGGAGTAGGGAGGGGAGAGGAGGGGAGTAGGGAGGGGAGAGCAGTTATAGAGGGAGGGTGGGAGTGACTTAGAGTATGGGAGAGGTGAGGGAGGGTTTGGAGGAGGGTAGGAGGAGGGAAAATAAGGAGGAGGTGAGGAGGGAAAGTGGGGGAGGAGGGAGAATAGAGGGAGAGGAGAGGGGAGTAGAGGTGTGGGGGAGGTAGGGAGTGGGGAATAGAGGGAGAGGAGGGCAGTGGGGAGGTGAGGAGGGATAGTGGGGGGGGGATAGGGGAAGTGAGGAGTGGGGATAGTGGGATAGGAGGGGGATATGGATGTGAGGGAGGGATAGGGGAGGGGAGGAGGAGAGGGGAAAGAAGAGGGAGGGTGAAGAGGAGGGGTAGAGAGTGCTAGGGATGAGGGGAAATGAGCTGCGCCTGTGCAGTTGGGGGCTATGAGTGAGTGGTTGGGTTGCGTTAATATTGCGTTAATAGAGTTGGAAAGATAGAGGTAAAACAGCCAGAGAGAGATAGAGAAAGATGTTCCAAAGTTCCAACTTCCTTGGCACAGCGTCGAGATTTGACTCCTTTAATTTAAAGATTTGTTCATTCCTTACCCTTCTCCTTTGTCACCGTTCCATTTGTCATATATTCCATTCCTCTGTTTCTCCTGCTTTCTCTCTCACTCACCTTCACCTCCTCCTTCTCTTTATAGGTCACTCCCCCCTATCCCCACTCTTGTTGCTTCACTCTCTCTCCCTGATCTCTCCTTTTTGTGTCTCTTGCTGTGTCCTGATTTGGTCCTTCTCCCACTCTCCTCTTCCAGCCACTACTTTATTTTCCTCCTTTCTCTATTTTCATTCTGTTCTCCCTCTCTTTTATCTCCTTCCCCCCCACCCTCCCTTCCTCTCTCCATGCCCTCTCCACCACTTGCTAATTTTCTCTTTCAAATTCCAAATATTTTCTTTTGTAATGTTCAAAAGTATCAGCATTCTATTATTATTGAACATTGTGATTAAAATGACAATGAAGTTAGGAAGGATTACAATTAATTTGAATCATTTAACAGCCTTAATTATAATGTTATAATGTCAGACAGTAATAATATCCTGTTGCATTATTTTATACTAATATAATGTTAAATATGCTAATTATGAACACAATAAATAATGGTTCATTTTTTCAGATTTCAGTTAATAAACCAATTAATTCAGTATTTATTTCATCCATTTTGCTTTATTGTTAGAGTTTAAAAATTGTCTTGAGTCACAGCCAAATTTTGTCAGTATTGGAACCATTCCTCTGTCTCAAAGCTTTTTTTGTACAAAATTTGAGTTCAGGATGACAGATACTGTATATCACTACGAATAAGATATGGGGTGAATGGATAGAGAACAAGATGATGCCTTCAAAAGGGAATCAGATGGGGACTTGTGCATGCAATTAGGAGAACATGTTGGAATGTGTGTGCATTGTCCTACAAGAGAGGGGAGAAGAGGGTTGGCTGCACTTTCCAAGAGTGACGAGGAGGCTCAGACACTGACTATACTCAAGCAGAGATTCATATATATTTAGATATTAACTAGACCAAGGGGGACCCATTGGGTCCCATCCCTCAACGTGAGGGGGGGGGGGGGGGTGAGAGGGGAGAATAGGTGAGAGGGGTGGAGGGGGGTGAGAGGGGGGTGGAGGTGGGTGTGTTGAAGAGGTGGGGGAGAGGGGAGGGAGGGAGGAGGTGGAAAGAGAGTAGAGGGGAGAAAGGGGAGGGGGAGAGGGGGAGAGGGGGAGAGGGGGGAGAGGGGGAGAGGGGGAGAGGGGGAGAGGGGGAGAGGGAGAGAGGGGGAGAGGGAGAGAAGCACAAAAACACAATAACAATTTAACATAAACATCCACCACAGCATTCATCACTGTGGTGGTAGGCACAGAATTTGGCCAGTCGTACTCCATTTTCCTTTGCGGGACCTCAACCCTCCGCAACCGCTGCTATGGGTGTCCAGATGAGTAGACAAGGTAAAGTCCGGTGACCTCCAGTGACCTCGGGATCTGCAGAACTTGCTTGTTCTTTCTGCGCCTTTTGAAGAATGGGGGTGGCGGGGTGGTCACATAACTCGCGCAGACAACAGCTGCTTTAATCCAGAGCTGGGGGGTGGTGGGGTTGGGCCATGAGCCAGGTTGGCCAAGAGCCAGGTTGGCCATGAGCAAATGCATTGTGACGTCATCAGCTGGCCAGTGGTTAGTTTGAAAAAAAAAGTGAGATTTGTGAAATAATTAACCACATTTTCAGATGAGGGGATTTTTGAAATCATTAGGTAATTCTCTACTGGAATCTGTAAAAATATCTTTGTTACCACGTCGGGTTTTCGAGGAAATGTGAATCACAGAAAAAGTTCAAGTTTGAAAAGCAAGAGGGACAAACATGCAGAGTTTTAATAAGTACTAGACCAAGAGCAGACCATTGGGTCTGTTTCCCCAATGTGTGGTTGCGGGGGAGGGGGGATCATGCGGCATAACACACACTAATGACCCCTCCCCACACAAAGGGGCAGAGACAGAAGGGCAAGAGACAGAGGGAGAGGGGGTGAAGGGCAGGAAGAGAGGGGGGGGTGGGTGAGGGTGGGGGAGGTGGGGTGAGAGAGATGGGAGAGAGAGAGTGGGAAGAGTGGGGAGGGAGGGGGAGATGGGGTAGGGGAGAGAGGGGGAAGAGTGGGGAGGGGGGTAGAGGGTATGGGGAGGGGGGAGGGAGAGGGGTGGGGCAGTCCATCTATTCCATACTCCCTATCACCCTCACTCCTCTCCCTCTATTCCCTCACTCCCCCTCCTCACCTCCTCATCCCCCCCTCTCCCCCGCACTCCCTTCTCTCCCTCAAGTCCCCCACTCCCCCTCTTCACCTCACCAGGATCTCGCCTGTCCTTCGGATCTGCAGAACTTGCTTGTTCACAGGGAGGAACAGAGAACAGGGAGGAGTCAGAGAGCCAAATGCCAACATGTGTCAGGGGGGTGGGGCGGGGGGTGGTGAGGTGTTGACATAACTCGACTTTCCGACGCCTGCAACCGTTTGATAACTGCCTGCTGACAACAGCCCTTTAAACCGGCTAAGGAGTGGTGGGGTGCTGGACTGCCAAATGAAGAGAGAGAGAGAAACCTATAGCTGGAATGTGCGAGCAGGGGATGGAAGGTGTGCGCAAACGGGCGGGGCTTCTCGAGCTGCGCCGGAAATTATGAGGAGACGTTCAGCACGTGAGGAGTCACTGCCCCGAGAACAAAGAAGCTACAGCGGAACGCAGCTGTAAAATCGCAAACCAGAATACCAACTATACTAAACCTAATAGAGGAATTTCAGATCCTTTTCAGGCTATCGAATAAATTAGAATAAAAGTGAAATTATGATGATAAAACCTCACACCTTTTAAAATTCCTTTTAAAAAATTGCTGCAGAAAAATTTAAATACTTGGGAATCGAAATTACCAGAAAATATAAATCTTAATTCAACGCAAATTATATGCCCTTACTTACTAAATTAAATGCCTTGATTAAATTTTGGAAAACACTTCCGATGTCTTTAATAGGCAGAATAAATGCCATAAAAATTATCTTCTTACCACAAATTTTATATTTATTTCAATCAATACTAATGTACTTAACTACATTTTTTTTCCAAAAACTTGATTCTGATATCACAAATTTTATATGGGACTATAAATCCCATAGGTTTCAAAGAAGGCGACGCGTAAACCTAAAGAATTTGCTGGACTAACACTCCCCAATTTAATGTACTAATATTGGGCAGTAAATGTCAAAAATGTAATTCACCTGTTGGACAATTCTGCCCAATGGGTGGATTGGATAGTAAAGGATTGTTCCCCTTTTAATATGGGAGCGATCCTTCTCTCACCGATAAAACTGAATAATACAATAGACAAGAAAAACCCAATTATTCATAGTACTATTAGAATTCGGAAACAAATAAAATTAACTCTCAAATTAAAAAACATCGCTTCTCTCTCCTATAGTTAATAATCCGTTGTTTAAACCATCCATTATTGATAAAACATTTACCCATTGGGAAAGAATAGGAATTAAAAAGCTTGGAGACATGTATGAAACAGGAAATATTTTATCATTCCAACAACTACAACTCAAATACAACCTGAGAAGTAATCAATATTTTAATTATCTTCAAATCCGTGACTATTTGAAAAACATTCACAAGAATACCAAACTCTGACTCCATCTCATCAACTATTAGATGAAGCTATGAACAGAAAGGCGGGCTCAACTAACTTAATATCATACTTGTATAATATCATTCTAAATATAAAAATACCATCATCTGATAGAATTAGAAGAGATTGGGAACAAGAACTATCTATAAAAATTTCGAAAGAGAGTTGGGATAAATACTTGCTATGTGTGCATAAATGCTCGATCAATGGAAGACATATCTTAATTAAATTCAAAATTCTACATAGATTATATTATTCGAAAACTAAACTAAATAAAATCTTTCCAAATGCTTCCCCTATTTGTGATATCTCAATATGCAACTATAGCACATTCCTTTATTTTTTGCATAAAAATCCAAAAATTTTGGACATTTTTTTGACATTTTTACAAAATTATTTAAAATAAAATTGAAACCTAACGCAGAACTGATTATTTTTGGAATAATGGAAGTCAGCTTTGAGCTGACTTCGTCCCAAAAGTGTTTCCTTAATTATGGCTTAGTAACGGGAAAAAAACATATACTTAAATTTTGGAAAAATGCTCCCACACCAACGCTAAAAATGTGGATTTCAAATATGTCTGAAATGTTACACCTCGAAGACATGAGATTCATCCTAGCAGGCAAATCAGACCAATTCTTAAAGATTTGGTCTCCATTTATTGACTTATTACAAGCATAAGGTGCAACATAACTCTGGAAATAAACTGTTTCAGGACTGGGTCAGGGTGTGTAAAGATATAAAGCAGGTACATCCCTTATATTTTATTTTATTTATATTTTCCTTTTTTAAATTATTTTTTTCTTTCTTTTTCTCTTTCTCGTGCTTTATATCTTTATGGGCTCTCTCTTTCCACTTTTTCACGTACTATTAATATCACTATCTTATCTAACTTTCTCTATTTTTATTTTTCTTGCTTCTGTTACTTTTCTATTATTAAAATGTAAAACAAGAAGTGGTACATGAAATGTATTATGTTATTTTTGGTTTTTACTATTGTACATTACTTCCAATAAAAAATTAATACATTTTTTTTAAAAAGAAACCTAGATATAAACAGAAGACCTTTATAATAGACAGTTGGGAGAGGTGGACACATAATCGCTCATCGTAACACTTAACAAAATAAAGATCAAACTTCAAACTGCTAAGTTCTCGTTTAATCTTACTATTTTACTTCGGATTACAAAGCTCTGTGATTTCATGCCGTGGATACGAGTCAATACGACACACTGCCTCGGTTGACACAGGAGGATTAATAACAAATAATGCATTCAAACATGACACAGAATTAAACACGTTGAAGCTTTATTTAACAAAAGAAAAACCAATAGCAACCCCGCTCTCCCAGGGGGAAGCTACGAAACAGAACTCAAAATAGAATGGCCATACACCACTGGAGTGTCAAGCGGTTTGTGGTAAAACCGTTCAAAAGTCATTTCTTTGGACCATCCTGCAGCCGCGATGATTTGGTCTAGAGAGACATCCAGTGCCTTCGCTGCTGACATTGATGGCGAAGTGGAGTGGGATTTAAAAATACCAGTGTCAACTCCAACGGTAGCCAGAACCTGTTTCAGCCACAGATGGTCTGTGCCGACACCTTTTTGTGAGGCTTTTTGTGACTGATAAATAAATCCAATTTGGCGCCTCTAAGGCACTTGGTGTCAATATACTGCCGTAAGTGCTTAACTACACACTGGCGAAGATCCATGGGGTCTGCCCTAAATTCAAGTTTAAGCTCTGACGTCCCCGGCCTGCTCTGTTTAAGTAAATCATAAATATGGCGTTGACAGATGAGACCTTCCTGTCCAGTCTAAGTTTCTGCAATGTCTGGACACGTTGCGCTGAAATCAGCACCATGAGCTTAACCACTTTAAGAGTGAGTCTGGGCAATGACAGGGATGTTACTGGGGCCCATTGATGAAGCAATACAAGAACCACACTCACATCCCAGATCTTCATGTACCTGGGCCTGGGGGATTACAATTAAAAGTACACTTCCTGAACCGAGATATTAAAGTTGTCCCCTTCCTTGCCATAGGTAGGACGATAAAGCACTTCTGGCACTATTGATGCCACTATAGCAAAGCCATTATTCATTAATGCTTCATGAATAATCAACCTGCTGCCACAGATGGAGATAGTATCAGTAGCTCCCCATCGTAGAGCACTTAAATCAGTTTGTAAAATTACTGAAGGTGCGTCAACTCGAATTTTGTTGGAGCAGTGAGGAATGTTCGTTATCCACCATTATAGAAGCATAGAAACATAGAAATTAGGTGCAGGAGAAGGCCATTTGGCCCTTCGAGCCTGCACCGCCATTCAATATGATCATGGCTGATCATCCAACTCAGTATCCTGTACCTGCCTTCTCTCTATACCCCCTGAACCTTCAGCCACAAGGGCCACATCCAACTCCCTCTTAAATATGGCCAACAAACTGGCCTCAACTACCTTCTGTGGCAGAGAATTTCACAGATTCACCACTCTCTGTGTGAAAAACGATTTTCTCATCTCGGTCCTAAAAGACTTCCCCCTTATCCTTAAACTGTGACCCCTTGTCCTGGACTTCCCCAACATCGGGAACAATCTTCCTGCATCTAGCCTGTCCAACCCCTTAAGAATTTTGTAAGTCTCTATGTGATCAACCCTCAATCTTCTAAATTCCATCGAGTACAAGCCGTGTCTATCCAGTCTTTCTTCATATGGAAGTCGTGCCATCCCAGGAATCAGTCTGGTGAACCTTCTCTGTACTCCCTCTATGGCAAGAATGTCTTTCCTCAGATTAGGAGACCAAAGCTGTACGCAATACTCCAGGTGTGGCCTCACCAAGACCCTGTACAACTGCAGTAGAACCTCCCTGCTCTTGTACTCAAATCCTTTTGCTATGAATGCCAACACCATTCGCTTTCTTCACAGCCTGCTGCACCTGCATGCCTACTTTCAATGACTGATGTACCATGACACCCAGGTCTCGCTGCATATCCCCTTTTCCTAATCGGTCACCATTCAAATAATAGTCTACCATCCTGTTTTTGCCACCAAAGTGGATAACCTCACATTTATCCACATTACACTGCATCTGCCATGCATTTGCCCACTCACCCAGTCTATCCAAGTCATCCTGCAGCCTCCTCACAGCTAACACTGCCCCCCCAGCTTCGTGTCATCTGCAAACTTCAAGATATTGCATTTAATTCCCTCGTCCAAATCATTAATGTAAATTGTAAATAGCTGGGGTCCCAGCACTGAGCCTTGTGGCACCCTACTAGTCACTGTCTGCCATCCTGCTCCTACTCTTTGCTTCCTGTCTGCCAACCAGTTCTCTATCCACATCAATAACACAGCAACAGCTTCAGCTGGTAATTGCATAGGCCTATCAAAATAACCTGTATGTTTTATGATTGCCTGCTCGTTTGCACATTGCAAATTTTGACATGCTGGAAATGCTGTTACTAATTTGCCAATTATACTAGCCACATGCCAAATAGAAGCTTGTTGCTCATCAATGAGGTTGTTACAAGCTTCTATTAATTCTGGCCTCTTGCCTGGAGGCAGAGTCACAAACAGGTGAATTGAGTTGATGGTGAAACAAAAATAATCAATGACTCTAGATGGTATAAATGTGGACTTAACTGGATGGATAAGAAATCCCAATTTTTAAAACATGAGTTTGGAAGCTGACACAGATAGTTCAGCTGACTATTTAGTTGTTCCTATGATTAGGATATCATCCAAATAGGCCATGACAATATGATACTGAGCCCGGAGTAGACCCAACACTGGTTTTAACAAATTTGTAAAGAGCCTGGGAGATGAACTTAATCCATTAGGCAATGCCTTAACCTGCCATAATTACTTCATCCAGTTTAAATTTCAAATATTTCCAGTGATTATGATGAATGGGTACTGAATGGTATGCATCTTTTAGATTTTTGCATGCCATATAGCATCCTTTGGAAACTAGTTGCTTCGCAGTAACAAAGGTTTCCATTTTGAAATGTTTATACTGCACATAGGAGTTAAGCCGATTCAGATCCAGAATGATTCGACACCCACCATCTTTCTTTTGTGTAGGGAATATATTAGACACAAATTGGTGAGATTGATGGACAGATTTTCAATTACCCATTTTTTAGCTGGTGTTTCAATTTCAGCTTGAACATCTAAAGACTGTTCTTGTGAAAAACAGTACATCCGTTTAGGTGTTTGCTGTGTGGGTGGAAAAAATTTGAAAATAAACTCAATTCAAAACCAAGTATACTGTGCAGTATAAACAAGTCTGAGGTTATACAACTCATTGAAAAACAAACGTAACCTCCCACCAACTTGAGACTGGCCCATACATTTCTGAAAAGAACCAGATGCACCTACCTCCAAAGTTAGTGTATACTTCTGCACCCGAGTCTTTGAGGGGAAATTTGGCGTACGCCAGTTGCGTAAAGTTGGGTGGGTCCAGCTTGGACATTGACCTGCAGCCATTGCAGCGAACTGTTGGTAGGGGTGCTGGCGCCGGGGAGGATTTTTGTTGGCTGGCTGAGCTTTTATGAGGCCAACTGTCTTCGCCTCGTCATCCAACTCATGAACCTGTTTGGACAGGTCCTCCCCGAAAAGCAAATTCGGCGGTTGCAACTTGCTTGTTCAGCAAAGTGCAGCGAATTTTGGGTTAACATGGGGCGGATAGCACTTTTTCTTAAGCAGTTAATCTCAACGTGTGCGTTAAACATGAGAGCCAGTGCATCCTGTTGTTCTTCTGAGAGAGCCCCATCATCCATGGACCTGGCGAATACCGTGATACCTGAGGCAAGCAGCTGCAGGACTTTTTGGAGCCTCAGTTCTTGGGCTCTGACCCCCGCACCCATGTGACCCCAAATTGGGTGGTTCACCGTCGGAACTCGCTGCGAAGCACAGTTGGTAGGTGTTAAGTACATCTTTGAGGTGTCCTCCATGTTGAGTTCTTGCAACTGGTGGGAGACCATACAGTTAATGGTCCTCACCAAATCTTCATTCAGCGGACCGCCTGTTCCAGCTGGAATGGCAAATCTGGATGCCAGGCTTGGCACCCCAGATTCCAGGTCTCCTAGTCTGGGGGTATGCTTACTGGTTTCACCCCGACCTCGGAGGCAGATGAAAACTGACACCGGGCACACTCCTCCTCCATGAGGGGTGCATTAAGCAGCCCTACTACAGGGACTGCTGCCACGGGACCAAGAGGGGTCCCGTGGATATAAGGCTCATCTTCACTGAGCACGTTAGCATGGAGCATCCTCCCCATGAGGAGCTCCACTCTGGACAGCCGCCCAAAAACGGCATCCATACTAGGAGGGCTTTCCTCCTGGCCCGACTCATCTGAGTCTATGGGCCGCACCGACTTTTTTGTAGCTTTCGGGCCCCCTGGAGATAGCCATGGTACCTCCTGCCAGCACCAAGTCGGAAGCCACTGGCCATGCCGCCAGTGAATCTGCAAGGCAAACGGACGGCCGCCCGCTATCCGCACTGCCGCGGTCTTCCATAGTCGATTTTGTGGCGGACCGTCTCGATTTTCCCTTCAGCATTTTCACACGGTCGACTTGTTCCTGTGGACATGAATTTACAGCGTGCAACAGAACCAAAATTAAGTTTAAAGCACTTACCTCGGGTTTTAAACTTACCGCTGGAAGGGCTACGTGCCTGCCAGTCCGTCAGTGTGCCATGCGTCAGACATAATGACGCACATGCGCTCTGGCGGGACTTCTTCATGGAATCACTCACGTGACTCCGAAGTAAAATCCCTACCGAAATTGTAAAAATCTCTGCGTTTTTGCGTCTGGTTTTCGAGGATATATGTTTACCATGCAAAATGACACACGCACACGCACACGCACGCACAGATTTTTAATAGATATATGATATATGATATGATATGATGGAATCAATGCATTCCATTGTTTGTGCAAGTAAATGTGCAAAGGTAAAACGTAAGCCACAATTTTACTGAACATTGAAGCTGAGTCAGCGTATATCTAACATCTCACTCATTCCAAACTTTACAAACTCAAGAGCCTCTCGAAACTTCCCCCACTGTTAATTTTATTTCAAAGTCACGTGAGTGACTACATGAAGAGCCCGCCAGCCTGCATGTGCTTCAATACGTCGACGCATGGCGCGGGAATCGGAGCCGTTCAAAACTGCTCTGGCAGGTGAGCCAAATTTGTTTTCAGGAATGGGCTGCTGAGGTGCAGCGGGCCCGAGGTAGCTGATGGGCACAGCCTGTGCAGCTGCCACCGTTGGAGCTCCGAACAGGAACAGGTGGCCGGATTTGGAGGCCGCCTTGGAGGCTCTGTAAGGAGCTGGCGGGATACGATATTGCGGCTGCCGGCGCGGCCAGGTCAGCGATCGCTGCAAAAGATTAGCAGCAGCCGGTGGTTTTTAAAATAGCCGCGACCAGGACAGCGACTGCAATGTAAGCTCAGCTGCCGGGAGATGCTGTCGGCTGAGATCGGTTCAGCATATGCTGAAGAGCAGTGGATAGTGTATGCTCTATTTATGGGGCAGCTATAAATATAGCTGGCAGTTTTTAATAGTGGTTGCCACTTGTTCACATTTATGACTATCGTAGCAGAAAGGATAGAAAGGATACATAGGATACAAAGGACATTTATTATCACATACACCAAATAGTGTAGTGAAATTTGACTTGCCATTGCAGCACAGAATGGGGCTCCACTGGAGCAGGTGGCTGTTCAGAGCATCTTCCGGGCAATGCCTGTACAGATTGATGCTCCGAAAGGGAGTCAGACAGAGGCCTGAGGAGGCAATGCCTAGTTCAGGGTTGAATTCTATTTCCTCCCCTAAGAAACTCCATTGAGGCTCCAAAAAGGAGCTCCTGGCTTAGGAAGCCTTTTTTTGAGTGTCTATCAGACACCTGTGGGAGCACAACCATATGCCTGTGACAACCTGGCAGGGTTGCTGTATTTCTCCCATTCTGTCGAGGGGAGTATTGGAAAGAAGTGACTCCGATTATGATGCTGGCTCGACCGGGCCATATGGGGGCCATAGGCCTGAGGACGCAACACCTGGTTCAGGGTTGGGCTCTATTTCCTCCCCTGAAATATTCCGTTGAGGTTCCAGAAGGGAGCAAGGACTCGGAGTCACTAGCAGGCGCAACCTGTCTGGTAAGTACAATAAATAAGTATGATTTATACCAGCAGCAGAGGACCGCGGCAATGCAGAAAGCCAACGGCCATCTGTTTCTACTTCGGAGTCACTGGCAGCACCGGTCTGCACAGCTAGTTCCGATTCGACTCCTAAAGGGAGCAGCTTGGCAACCCCGGGGAAAATCCAAAGCCAAGTCTGTGAGACAAGTCCTGTCGGACGATTTGGGACAAGAGGATTCTGTCCCTACATCTATGGCAGATGTGATTGGCCATTTGTCTCAATTGGAACATCTGATGGATCAGATGGTGGCACAAAATATGCTCAGGCATGCACAGGCATTTCGAGTCAAAAGCCTGTGGCAACCACTGGTTCAGGGTTGCAATATTCCTCCCACTTGGATGAAGGGAGTGTCGGAGATGGTTCCAGAAAAAATGTTCCATGTTACAGAGGCATGCACAGGCAGTTTGAGTCATATGCCTGTGGCAACACCTGGTTCAGGGTTGCAATATTCCTCCCACTTGGATGAAGGGAGTGTCGGAGATGGTGGCACAAAATATACTCTGTGTTATGGAGGGATGCGCAGGCAGTTTGAGTAATATGCCTGTGGCAACACCTGGCTCAGGGTTGCAATATTCCTCCCACTCAAATGAGGGGAGTGTCGGAGATCAGTATGGAGCTGACTCCGAACATGAGTATTTGCCTGAATTCCATGCTTTAATGCATGATGTACGAGAGTCGCATAAGGAAGAGGTGCTTGCTCTTGCCTCTAAATTTGCTGTTCCCTCGGGGACGGGCAAGCCACTACAAGAGGAGTTGGTCAGCAGCATCAGCTACTGAAGATCACACCAGCTGAAGGAATGGCAAGCATGGGGCTGAAGATGTGGTCAGACAGGTTCTGCAAATGGAACCTCGCTGAAGCTCCTACAAGCAGGTCGAGCCGGGTTCAGAGACGATGGCAGATAAGGTCTCTTTATTAACCTATGTAAAACTCTGAAATGGAGCGGTCTGTCAGCCCAGGTTTGGATTTACTGGCAGCATGGGCTGTCTAGTAACTTTTCACAGTCTTTGGAGTAGACAGATTGGTGCTGAGATATTGGCCGGGTGCCTTACACACTAACGTATGTAGTTTCCAAATAGGAACAGCTTGGTTACCCTAGTTCAGGGAAAACCATCCTGGAACTGGCTGGCCATATGAGTCATATTGACCAGGGAAGCACTGCCTCGGCATCTGTGATTGAGATTATCAGGCTACTCACTAGAGTGAAGTAGTTGTAGTCTCCCTTAACACGTGGTTAAAATTCTGCTCAGTTAGTGCAGTTGCCAGTTCATTGAAAACATCATTGCCATCCTCTCTGGGATAGGTAGCTTCTAGCAGGAAGCCGGTCTGGCATATAGTATTTTATCTGACCTATGGGTTTATGTTGTGAATCAAAAAGGTATATATAATTATCTGTACGCTCTCAATACCAGTATTCCTGATTGAGTGGCTGGTCGCAGAGATTGTGTTGCGCACTCTGGAGACTCAGGCAGATAGTTTCAGTCAGAGGACTGCAAAGCAATTCTTGGTTCAGGTGTGCATTAGGCTAATTTTCACTCTGAGGAAGAAGGCTGAGGATTTGTGGTGACTCTAATAGTTGACAGGGAACTCGTATTCCCACATCAAGTGGATACGGTGTTTCAGCTCTAGTCATAAGGTTCTGGTTATATGTTATCAACGAATTGAATGAATAACTAGATAATGCATCCTCCGTGGCAAGAGAAGCCAAGTTACTTCTGTCTGTATGGTCAATAGAGGAACGGTGGTTCCAAGTGGAATCAGTGACATCTCACAGGGGATGAGTAGTCTGCCCAAGAACAAAAAGGGGTATATTTCTGATATTTCTCAAGATTGTAGGAACATAGAGCATGCCAGATCAGGTTAGGATTGGCTAATCTGATCATGTGTTTGATGACATGAGGTTGAGATGACATACAAAATTTGCAGCTGAGAGGACTTAGGGGTTTATCAGTAGATGCCTCAACGAGCCATCAGCAATCTCAAGAGATTGCTGATGGCTCATTAGCAGCCAATAGAATGGATATTTCCCTTTCATCATACAGCAAGAGGCTTACATAGTGCGTGTTTAGAAGGTATATAATTTGGTTGAATAAGTCTGGATATTTGCAGATAGAATTCTGAACAGTGTTGCATGAGTTATTGTCTAACTCAAAGTCAATTGGGACTATGGTCCGGCTAAGAGCAATGGCTATGTATGCAAGTTAGAATCATGGTATTAATAAC
The DNA here is from genome assembly GCA_035221665.1 of Okamejei kenojei. NCBI lineage: Eukaryota > Metazoa > Chordata > Chondrichthyes > Rajiformes > Rajidae > Okamejei > Okamejei kenojei. Next base: position 43,381,875 of record CM069139.1, read on the forward strand.
CCATGTTTTCTACCATTAATGGTTTATCTGTTTAAGTGTTTCACACACAGATTGGGTTACTGCATTAAAAACCACAGAGCTTTGAAGTCTTCACGTAGTCACTCATGTGATGAGCGAATACGTGCCCTCCACTCCCAACCTTGATTCTCATAAAAGATCATCCGGTAACTCTAGTCTCATTAGTCTTTCTATAGTTTAAGGTCTGGTCTGTGGTTTCATACAGTTGCTCTGAAGATTGATGCGCATGCGGGCTGGCGGGCTCTTCACGTAGTCCCTCACTTCAACTTCTCATAAAATAAAGATCTAACTTCATTGGTAAGTTCTCATTTAATCTTTCTATTTTATTTTCATTAAGGCTCCTTAAAACTCACCATCTTTTCCAACTATGTTAGTCCCATGTCCATATATTGCTCATGAGAATGTCAAATTTTGTTTGGCTTGCTATCGTGTGAGACACCTTGGCATGGTTTAATTTACTTAAAGATGTCATACAAATTCAAGATCATCTTTTTGACTCGCTGAGTCAAACAAAACACTTTATTCTGATTACTTTAATTGATCCATTGGGTCTAGTTATTATTAGCAACAAGGGATTTCCTATTGCCCTGCTAACAGCATTGGGACATGGCATTCAAGATCGCTTTCACTCATTCTCATCCTCATCATTTTATAACAGTAATTTTTAGTTCATCGAAATCATCCAGCTGTGGAGTTCCATGGAGGTTTTATGGATAGGAAGGGTTTAGAGGCCCAAGGGCCAAACGCTGGCAAATGAGATTTGCCCAATATGGCAACTTGGTTTGCATGAACAATGTGGGCTGAAGTTGCAACAAATCAAACAACACTACAAAAATAGGCCCAAGATATTGTTAATCTTGCTTTTTCTGTAAATACTCAACTTCACAGAAGTGCAGACCTTCCAGCTGTGGCTGTCCAGATAAAACAGGCAGGCCTTGATACTGAATCAGTGTTGTGCAGCTTAAAACTTCTTGTTTTTTTAGCAAAACACAGTACTCGAGCAACTCAGTGGGTCAGACAGCATCTGTAGAAAGAATGGACTTTCCAGGTCCTTTACCACTCACATCCCTCCCTCCTGTTTTACATTTCACCCCTCTTCCCTCGTTATCTGATACCTTTTTGTCTCCTTTGATCTGTTTCAAATAGGGACATAACGAGCCACCTATTTACTGACCAGACTTTATCCCAATCCCCTCTCTTTTCCAGCTTTCTCCTCTCTTCTCCAATCAGTCTGACACAAAACATTGCCTGTCCAATCCCTCCACAGATGCCGTCTGACCATTTGAGTTATTTTGGGTTATACTCAAGATTTGATCATCTGCAGTTCAGTGTGTCTCTGTTCTCGGTGTTAGATCAGTGGTATCGTCCCTTGATTTGCAACTCAAGGTCATCAGAGAGGTAATTATCAACCATGTGCATGAATGGGCAGGAGAAATAACCTGCCCATTCAGGAGTGGACAGGAACAGTAGCCATGCAAGAATGCAGGGCAAAGGAATAGTAATACTAATTCTATAGGATGTTGCAGTATCATGGGAATTATTTGTTCCTTCAAGTATGCAGAACACAAGGATCAGTTTATATTTAATCCTCTCTTTCCTTTTCAATGCACTTAGTTTTCTCTAATGAAATGAAGTTTGGTCATTTATTGCAAAGCTCTGAGTGAAATCAACGAACCCAACAGACACATAACTCAGAATCTCATTAGTACTTACAAATATTGATTCTTGAAATCTGGAAGACTGGCAGATCCAACATTAATAATAATGGCTCATGAAGATCTTTGTAGCAAGTTCATTGCTGACTCTAGTACTTTTAGAGCTATTAAAGATTAAAATATTTACTGGATGAACCTGAAGCATAGGAACTCCCCTCAGTATATACAATAATACACTATTTAACACTAGTAGTAAATGACCTGAAAGTGTCATGATAAATAAATGTACAATTAATTTATTTACTTCATCAAGTGCTTAACTGTCATCTATACCAACAACAGAGCAATGAATGTCTTACCTGCAGCAGCATAATAGGCTTGTAAACACAACACATGTAGATAATCTATAATAAACAAAAAAAAAATGCAATAAATTAATAACTACAATACTAGCGCAAAAAAACAAAAGTCCTTAGTGCGACCAAAGATAGTCCATAGAACTTCATAGTTACTGAGGTTAATGTGTTGTATTCGCGAGCCTGGTGGTTGCTGAAAGAAGCTATTCTTGAACCTGGTGGTCACAGTTTTCTGACGTCTATTCCTCTTCCTGATGGTAGAAGCAAAATTAAAGTATGGTCAGGTGTTTGATGATATTGGCTGCCTTCTATAGATCCCTTTCACGGTGGAGTGGTCAGTTCCTATGATGGACAGGGACAGTGTCTCCTGCTTTCTGTAATCTCCTTCATTCTTCAGTGTTTGAGTTGCCGATCGACATATCCGTCAGCATAGTGAATCTCCTCAATCTTCAAACAGAGGTGCCTACGGGCTTTGTGATTGCATTGATATGCTGCGACCAGAACAGTTCTTGAGAGATATGCAGGACCAGGAATTTTAAGCTGTAGACTCTCTCTATGGCTATCCACTGAATAATTCACTGAATAATTTCACTGAATAATGGCAAGGCCAGCATTTATTGTTGGTCCCTCATAGCAAATGTAAATATGAGGCTGGATGTTGTATTCAAATATTCAACAAAAAATTGTATATACACAACACTTCTAACATAATTAACTACTATCATAGGACGCTTTGGGTGAGTGGCATCAAATAAAATCTGATTGCAAGCTGCACAGGGATTATGTCTAAAAGGAGAAAGAAACAAGTGAATCAAACAGCTTGAGCAAAATAATTCCAGAGTTCACAACCTAAGCAGTTGCAAGTGATAGAGTAATTGCAATGAGGCATACAAAAGAAGCCAGAACTCAAGAATTCCGACCTTGACAAAAATCATATTTTTTAGAAATAATGATAGGAATGTGAAAGCTGCCATTGAGAGATTCACATATCCACATTCATTTTCTACTTGATTCATATTATATTCACATCCTTATTCTACATCCTTAGAAGATTGAGGAGAATTGGTATGTTAACAGATACGCTATCAAACGTCAACATGTACGGTGGTGAGTACACAGACTGCATGCGTCACAGCATGATTAGGCAACTCAAATACCAAGCAATGAAGGAAGCTGCAGAAAGTGATGAACAATGCCTGCTCCATCATGGGTACTAACCTCTCTGCCATCAAAGGGATCTACAAGAGGCGATGCCTCAAAATGTCAGCCAATATCATCAAAGACCCACACCACCCTGGTTCTGTTCTCATGTTACTGCTACCATCAGGAAGAATATACTTGGGCCTGAAAACCATGATCACCATGTACAGAAACAGCTTCTACACATCAACCATCAGGTTTCTGAACACTGCACAACAATAACCACAATTTTACTTCGGAGTCACGTGAGTGATTCCGTAAAGAACCCCGTCAATTTGCATGCACATCATTACATCAGCCGCATTGGCACAAGCGCTCCTGCCCACGGTAAGTTAAACCTAGAGGTAAGTTTATTTTACTTACCAGCGTTTCTTGCTCAAGCAGAAGCCACTCTTCACAGAGGTTTCCTGCCAGATTTATTGCAGAGCCTGACGAGTGAGACGGCTATGGGCTGTGGGGACACCCCGGTCCGACTGCGGAAGCGGATAGCTGGTAAAAGATTGGGTTTTGCGATAACCAGCCACTGACAAGGCAGTAAGTGGCTTCCAGCCTGTGGGGATGCCATTGAGTGGCAAGCAAGTAACGCCAGAGACGCTGACAGTGCAGTCAGCAGCTGACAGACACGTTGGTCCCCAGGCAGGGAGTAAAATTGGTGGAGGAGAAGACTCGTTCAGCCCTATTGGACTCAGGTGAGTCGGGCTGCAAGCGTTTTCTCTCTAATAATAAGGGTAGTTTTTGCATGTATGCTGTAGTACTTTTAACCCTTCACAGGTGAAGCTCTACGCTACAAAATTAAATTAGTGAGACTACACTATAATAGGGCCGGCCTACGGGAGAGCCATGCCAGCAGGCCCTGGGATAGGGCTGCTTCATGTGTGAAAGCACCAGCCTACGGGAGAGCCGCGCCAGCAGCGCCTGGGACAGGGCTGCTTCATGTGTGAAATCTCCGGCCTACGGGGGAGCCGCGCCAGCAGCATCTGGGACAGGGCTGTTTCATGTGTGAAAGTGCCGGCTTACTGTAGAGCCGTGCCAGCAGCGCCTGGGACAGGGCTGCTTCATTTGCGAAAGTGCCGGCCTCTACGAGAGGCGGCGCCGGCAATGCCTGGGACAGGGTTGTTCAAGGTAACGCATAAGTCTGCTAAGCCCATGGAGTTGAGGGAAGATTCCCCACCGGGACTGGATAGTGTGTTTGAACGACTATCCCAAATGCAGCTACTATCCCAAATGCAGCAACTATTGCAAACAGTGCTCCAGCAGGGCACACTCCAGCAGGAGGAGTGTCAGCAACACCCTGAGCAAGAGGCGCCAGCAGCACCTAGTAGAGGGCTGCTTGATCGCACCCTCATGGATGATGAGGCATGTGCCATGGGTCAGCTTAGTTCTGATGCCGACTCTGATGGTGAGGTTGAAAAACGGGATTTGCCAGATGTTCCATCTCTGCGGGTCGCGTCAGCAGCGCCAGTTGATAGGGCTGCTTCTTGTCTCCCTCTTGGAGGCGGAGACCAGGATGAGTCAGTATCCTGCTGACCCCGAGTCTCAGGGTATGGCCATGGGGCATACCCTAAGGGATGAAGGGCATGTGTCAGATGTACCCTTTCCTGACAACAAAGTTGCCATCCTAGCAGAATGCTCCATCCTGGTACAGGTCCAATGGGGACGTATCAGCACAGGTATCCTGCGGCCTGCGGCAGCGCCTGTTTAGAGCTGCCTATGAATCGCCCTCTCTGAGGAGGGGAGTGCGAAAGGTCAAGATGTAACTGACTCCAGGCTCTAAAGAGGTCAATGGAACATACTGGAGCACATATGTGCCGGGAGTGAACAGCGCCAACAGGGGGATGTGGGAGCCAGCCGCCAAATCTGTTATTCAGGAAACCCCTATTCAGTAGGGGAAAAAACCTGGCAGATGGATCAATTAAGGCCAATGGTGGGCAAAGGTTCATTGTTTCAGAACGCACCCCAGGCGCTCATTGGCAGTAAGCGGTTCACTGGAGCTGGGGACAGCATGACAGCTGGGCAGTCATTCCACGCACCCTACCAGCCCTACTCAACAAGGTGGGTCTGGCACTTCCGAAACATGGGTTAAGTGGACCACTCACACGTTGTAATATTTACACTTGTTTGTACAACACACAAAGGATACAAACATCAGCTTAGAGGCACAATACTAACATTCTAAGCAAATTTTGGGGTTATGGCCAGGGTTGTCTTTCAAGACAGGCTCGTAAATCGGGCCAGAGTTGTCGTGCAAAGCACCCATGGAATAATGGCAGGAGTGGCCTGTTCATTATGAAAAATGGAGATTGCCAGGTAACTCGCATATGAACTTTCCGAATATGAAAACTTCTTTACTGACTAACAACGGATTCATAAGAGTCTCAAAGAACCATTCTATGCAGTTCCCATTACAGAGGTTATCAAATACAATATAACTGTACTAATAACAGTAAAACATTTCTAAATTGGATAAACTGTTTGTTGGCCATTGGGATTTACCTGTAACTGTTAATTAGCCTATGACTCTGCCCTGTGGCAAGAGATTGGAGTAATAGCAACCTGTTATAAAACTGACTTCTATTTCATCAAGAGTAATTGGCAATATAGTAGCTGTGTTTCAGCTGTGCAAATCGGGGAACTGATATTGTGCAAAGTAGCAACCTCTCAAAGGACATGTACAGTGGCTTGCAAAAGTATTCATACCCCTTGAACTTTTCCACATTTTGTCACGTTACAACCACAAAGGTAAATGTATTTTATTAGGATTTTATGTGATAGACCAACACAAAGTGGCGCATAATTGTGAAGTGGAAGAAAATGATACATGGTTTTCAAATCTTTTTACAAATAAAAAACTGAAAAGTGTGGCGTGCAAAAGTATTCAGCCCCCCTTACTCTGATACCCCTAAATAAAATCCAGTGCAACCAATTGCCTTCAGAAGTCACCTAATTAGTAAATAGAGTCCACTTGTGTGTAATCTAATCTCAGTATAAATACAGCTGTTCTGTGAGGGCCTCAGAGGTTTGTTAGAGAACAAACAATGTTCCTTGTGCATAATCAAGCCCAAGGAACACACCAGACAGGTCAGGGATAAAGTTGTGGAGAGGTTTAAAGCAGGGTTAGGTTATAAAAAAATATCCCAAGCTTTGAACATCTCACGGAGCACTGTTCAATCCAACATCCGAAAATGGAAAGAGTATGGCACAACTGCAAACCTACCAAGACATGGCCATCCACCTAAACTGCCAGGCCAGGCAAGGAGAGCATTGATCAGAGAAGCAGCCAAGAGGCCCATGGTAACTCTGGAGGAGCCGCAGAGATCCACAGCTCAGGTGGGAGATTCTGTCCACAGGACAACTATCAGTCGTGTACTCCACAAATCGGGTCTTTATGGAAGAGTGGCAAGAAGAAAGCCATTGTTGAAACAAAGCCATAAGAAGTCCCGTTTGCAGTTTGCCACAAGCCATGTAGGGGACACAGCAAACATGTGGAGGAAGGTGCTCTGGTCTGATGAGACCAAAATTGAAGTTTTTGGCATAAATGCAAAACGCTATGTGTGGTGGGAAACTAAAACTGCACATCACCATGAACACACCAACCCCACTGTGAAACATGGTGGTGGCAGCATCATGCTGTGGGGATGCTTTTCTTCAACAGGGACAGGGAAGCTGGTCAGAGTTGATGGGAAGATGGATGGAGCCAAATACAGGGCAATCTTGGAAGAAAACCTGTTAGAGTCTGCAAAAGACTTGAGACTGGGGCGGAGGTTCACCTTTCAGCAGGACAACAACCCTAAACATACAGCCAGAGCTACAATGGAATGGTTTAGATCAAAGCATATTCATGTGTTAGAATGGCCCAGTCAAAGTCCAGACCTAAATCGAATTGAGAATCTCTGGCAAGACTTGACAATTGCTGTTCACAGACGTTCTCCATCCAATCCGACTGAGCTTGAGCTATTTTGCAAAGAAGAATGGGCAAAAATTTCAGTCTCTAGATGTGCAAAGCTGGTAGTGACATACCCCAAAAGACTTGCAGCTGTAATTGCAGCGAAAGGTGGTTCGACAAAGTATTGACTCAGGGGGGCTGAATATTTTTGCACGCCACAATTTTCAGTTTTTTATTTGTAATAAAAGTTTGAAATCATGTATGAATTTCCTTCCACTACACAATTATGCACCACTTTATGATGGTCTATCACATAAAATCCCAATAAAATACATTTATGTTTGTGGTTGTAACGTGACAAAATGTGGAAAAGTTCAAGGGGTATGAATACTTTTACAAGCCACTAGATCATTGTTAACAACCTTATGCTATTATCATCTCAGTCACAATGATGAACAAACAGTATTCAGCATTGCTCCAGTAGTTTGGTCGGTCAAATTCAGTTATTACAAACTCATGCTAAGAGCTCTAAGGTGAGAAGTTCCAAATACAATCACTAGTTGGAGGTAGAGGAGATTTGCATGAGTTGCCAGTTCTTCAGTTATTGGTATCAACTAAATATATACACTAGATGCACCCCAAGGGTAAAGGGGTATTGAGCGAATATACATAATCTACATGCTCAACTTCAAGTTGCTATGCTATGGTGGTGGCATATGTTAGTCGCATGGCTATCAAGTAAAAGTATCCAGTAATAATTTACCTAATCTCCTCTGCCACTGGTGAATCATCAAGTTGTGATCGATGACAACACAGAATAGGTATTGGATCTCAAAGTATTATGAAAGTATGGTTCAATGGGCATTGAATATCGACATGTTGGTTTCATGTTTATTCACTGCTTGCAAAAATATGTGGCAAAACAGTGCGGAGAATACATTCTCGCTACAAAAAGGAGGAATGTTTCTTTTATGTCTTCCTCCATTTTGCCTCATTAATCGGGTCATGAAACAGTCAGCAAGACCTTGCTTTAGGTTTTCGTAGTGTCTGACTGGCTAAGCAGCCATATTGCCTGCTTTCATCAGGCATAATAATACAACCATATATGGTTATTCAAAAAAATGAAAACTTTGCTGGTTCAAACTGGTTCAGGAAACCGGCCTCTGCATAACAAAACAGTTATTGACTTAAACATTCTGAATGGACTGCCTTACGGCTCAGGTTGTCACATCAATCCATGAATGTGCTCACTGCAGAATGCAGGGATAGCACCAAAAAAGCAGTACATTACTATTGAGGGGATCGGAAGCAGTTGTTCAATGTTAATGTTACATTTAATATGGTTCAGATTACTGACATCTTCCAGTTCATTCTTACATGGGCTTTGGCAATAATTCAGTTATCGAGCCACTACAGCTGCATCAAACAGAACCACTCTGTCGGGTCAACCCCGGGTATCGAGTTGTAACAGAGATCTTGACTCAAGTTCTCCCACTACAAGTGGATATTGAAAATGTGTTAACAATCCTTCACCAGCAGGTTCCCGCTACATCCTTAGTCATGACACTAGTACCAGCACAACGAGGGCAAACATTACAAACGCTGTGGCTAGATAGGATGGAATTGGCTGCAGGTACCATTACATTTTACATTCTGATCTACACAAGCAGAGCAGACCAGGGGTGGCAGGATTTAGGATCATGTTTCGGATACCCCACGGACTCACATCTTTGTGGGAGGGTAGGTTTGCTATATTATATCAACGCCGCTGGAATCCTAAGAAGTGTGGAATCAGCATTGTTTATTAAACAACAAACAACCACACAAAAGGACAGTTCAGACTATTTCAAGGTGCGAGCAGCAAGTTCTGGTTTATGCAGGTATTAACACTAACGATTGTACATCTCTTTCCACCAGGGCAGCATCAACGTCAGCAGCCAAGACAATGGATGTTCCCGTCGACCGTATCCTCACGACGATGGTCAACTGAATTGAATTTTAAAATGATTTTACCATAGGCCGTATACTGATCCGGGCTATTTGCCCATTCTGTTTTGCGTCCACTTTAGCCTCCCCTGGGTTGCTATTGATTTCTTTATTAACATAAACCATTAATACAGTTGAATCAATGTCATAGTTAATGCGTTGTTGATTATTCACTCATCCTGAGTCAATCGATGCAGTGAGATGCCAGGATTTGAATCTGCGACATGAAATCACAGGGCCTTGAACCCTTCACGGAATCACTCACGTGACTCCGAAGTAAAATAGTAAGATTAAAAGAGAACCTGCCAGTTTGAAGTTTGATCTTTATTTTCTGAGGATTACGTAGGTGATTACGTGCCCTCCACGCCCAACCCTCTCTCACAAAGGTCACCTGGCAGTTCTCAAGTTGCTAATCTTACTATGTTAACTTCGATTTTTAGTATCTGTGATTTCATACCGCTGCTTTGATTAACACGCATGCGAACTGGTGGGGTTCTTCACGTAATCACCAACATAACTCCTCATAAAATAAAGATTAAACTTCAAACTGGTAAGTTCTCATTTAATCTTACTATTCTATATCAGTAACAATTATCTCGTATGGACTTTGTTTTGGTTGCACTATGCTCTTTGGTTTTGCACCATTATGATCTATTCATCTGGTGTTATCGATTATTAATTTATTATATTATTGAGTATTGTATATTTATTTTATGTTACTGCATTGATGCACAAATTGCTGCAGCAAATAAGAATTTAATTGTTCTGTTGTCAGTAGATATGGCAATAAAGCATTCTTGCCTTTTGACTCACTTTTTTTCTATCACTGATGCCCCATGTCTGTTTCTGGCAAGATGAATGTTTGCTGCTTATAACCACATACCTTTGCAATCAAAAACATGCGTGGTCTGTACTCGCTGGAGTTTAGAGGAATGAGGGGGGATCTCATTAAAACATACAGAATAGTGAAAGACTTCGATAGAGTGGATGTGGAGAGGATGTTTCTACTCGTGGGAGAGTCTAGGACTAGAAGTCATTGCCTCAGAATTAAAGGATGTTCTTTTAGGAAGGAGATAAGGAGACATTTCTTTAGTCAGACGTTGGTGAATATGTGGAATTCCTTGCCACAGAAGGCTGCGGAGGCCGTCAGTGGAAATGTTTTAAGGCAGCGATAGATAGATTCTTGATTAGTACAGCTATCAAAGGATATGGGAGAAATAGATCAGCCATGATTGAATGGCGGAGTAGACTTGATGGGCCAAATGGCCTAATTCTACTTATGACCTTATGATCTTATGGCTAGTTCATATACCTGGTGAGTGTTCATCCATTCCCATGTGATTCTAGAATCACACAGAGGCCTGGCCATGAATGACAACTTCACAACCCCCAGGGAGCATTTGTGAAGCAGACTTTTCTGAAGTCTAGAAGTTGAATGGCAGAGGATAATTGCATCTTTTTCATTATAATTATCTATTTATTGAATCAATTGAATTTAGATTTTGAAATGCTCGTCTGTGTTTTGAAGTTTTTCCAAATCCTTTTCCAAGTCCACATTAGGAACTCAGCAACATAACTACAGGCTTCTATACCCATTTAGCAGATGTATTGAATTTATTGTTGTAATTAAATTTAAAATCATAGAGCTGGAAGTTGTAATCCCTTCAAAGTAATGTACTAGATAGCCACAACCAAAGGGCTGTAAGGACTGTATCCTCATGCCAGAATCAGGAGTTGGGGCAAAAGGGAGTTACATGCCCAGTAGGAGCTGACCTGTGGCCAGGTTGTGGTAGGAGCTATGAGTAGCCAAATAAGGTGCATGATATGCTAGTCTTCATTAGGTCTTGGTTCATTCCAAGAGCTCTCCCGAGTTTAAAAAAAAAATCAAACTAGTGGTAAGCACGGAGAATGAACATAGCGGGTATGTCGGAGCTCGGGGACGTCTCTTAGCGGCTCTTCACGCTGACAGCAGGTACTCAGGAAGACTCACTAATGGCAGGTAAGCTCAGGAAGACTCGTGAAGATTTTTCAACATGTTGAAAAATGTCCACGAGAGCTCCGAGTACCGACGAGCGGCCATTACCGTAAATCTCCGAGCTCGAATCAGGGCAAACTCGGGAGAGCTCTTGGAATGTACTCGTACCGTGGGACAGGGCCATAAGTCTTTTGGATGTAGGCAGAAAACTTAGCACCCAGAAAAAAGCAACTCAGTCACAAGTAGAACATCTAACTCCACTCAGAAGCACCCAAGGTCAGGATTGAACCAGGGCCTCAGGTGCTTGTGAGACAGCATCCCTACCCATTGCACACCGTACTACCCTACACAACTGTCCCACTGTGCCCCACGATGGCATTCAACTTGAAGGGAAAGCTACAGGGGCTTGACGTCCCATGCATCCGTCCTCTAAACCCGCTTAACAGTAGATTTATTAAGTTGGAAGATGTTGTTAAAATAGCTAAATTAATTGAAGTAAAATCCACAGTGAAAGAAGTTAATATTTAGGGTGTCGGTAGTGAGCCGATCATTTGGCTGCTTTTCCTGGATGGTGCTGAGTTTCTTGATTGCTGTTGCAACTGTGTTCAACCAAGTAAGTGGCCCTGTGCCTTAGAAATAATGGAGAATCTTTAGAAATGAGAAGGTGAAACAATCATCGCAGGATAACCAGTCTCTGATTTCCCTTGTAGCTACAATATTTATTGGGCTGGTCCAGATAAAGTGACTATTATATTTGACAAATTTGCAGTTCAGAAACAGAGACTGTTTCTCTTGGGTCCAAGTCCATAGCTCCCTGAAAGTGGTAACACGTCAAGAAGGACTGGATTTTCCATGGATTTGTCCAAGTATTTTCAGAAGATCTTTGATAAAGTGCCACAAGAGAGGTTGCGAAAGAATATGAGAGCTCAAGGTATTAGAGGTAGATATTAGAATGAATAGAAGGTTAGCTACCGGTGACTAGTGGTGTTCCACAAGGGTCAATAGTGGGTCAGCTACTCTTCATGCTGTATACAGTATTAATGATTGAATGATGGAATTGATAGTTTTGTGGCCAAGATGACGGATGAAAGAAAGGCAGATGGAGGGGCAAGTCGTATACCGAAAGCAGGGACTCTGCAGAAGGACTTGGGCACATTGGAAAAGTGGGCAAATAAGTGGCAGATGGAATAGAGCATGACAAAGTGTGTGGTGATGCACTTGTTATAGGCATAGACTGTTTTCTAAATGGGGAGAGGATTCAGAAAGCGGAGGTGCAAGGGGACTTGGGAGCGATGCCATAGGATTCCCAAAAGGTTAATTTCCAGGTTGAATCGGTAGTAAGGAAGGCCAATGCAATGGTAGCATCCATTTCGATAGGACGAGAATATAAAAGCACCGATGTATTGCTGAGGCTTTATAAGGCGCTGGTCAGACCGCATTTGGAGTATTAACAGTAGTTTTGGGCCCACGGCAGAGGAGGGATTTGCTGGTGTTGTAGAGGGTCCAGAGGAGGTTTACAAGAATGATCCCAAGGATGATTAGGTTAACGTATGATGAGCGCATGATGGCTCTGGACTTGTACTCGCTGAAGTCTAGGATGTGGAAGGATCTCGCTGAAACTTACCGAATAGTGAAAGGGCCTGGATAGAGTGGATGTGGATTGGATTTCCACTAGTGGGAGCCTCAGAATAATAGGATATATCTTTATAAAGGAGATGAGGAGGATCTTCTTTAGCCAGAGCATGGTGAATCTGCGGAATTCATAGCCACAGACAGCTGTGGAAGGTAAATCATTGGGTATTTTTAAAGTGGAGATTGCCAGGTTCTTGATTAGTCCAGGTATCAAAGGTTACAGGAAGAAGGCAGGAGAAGGGATTGAGTGGGAAAGATAGATCATCCTTGATTGAAAGGTGGAATAGACTCGATGGGCCGAATTACTCCGATGACATGAACTTTTGATGACTGAGTGATGAAGAAGGCATATAGTATGCTTGCTGTCAATAGGCAGGGCTTTGAGTGTAAGAGTCAAGAAGTCATGATGAAGATTTATAGGAATTAGGTTAGTCCGCATTTGGAGTATTGTGTGTAGTTCTGGTCATTCTGTTAATGGAAGGATGTTGGACTTTGGAAAGAGTGCAAAGGAGGTTCCCTAGAACAGTGCCTGTATTAGGGGATATTATCCACAATGTGAGATTGGACTGACTTGGTTGAGGTATCCATGGCGACCAGATAGGAGTATAGAAAATTATGGGAGGCATAGTTAGGGCAGACAATCAGAACCTTTTTCTGAGGATGGAAGTAGAAACATAGAAAATAGGTGCAGGAGGAGGCCATCCGGCCCTTCAAGGCTGCACCGCCATTTAATAGATCATGGCTGATCGAAATATCAAACAGTGACAGTAAGGGTGCAGATTGAAAGAAACTCAGCAATAGTTACTCCATTAAATGCCAAGCGTAGATTAGTTAGTCTCTGTCTTGCAGTCAACATTGCCTGCCTCTTATCAGTTCATGCATAAATGTTTTCTTCATCCTGTTTTTGCTGAGATGTGAATGGAATTAAACATCCTATAATCATCAGTGACTATACCCACGTAAATAATAGCAGGGACATCACTGATGAATCAGTTGGATTATCCTAGTACAGTGATTACTTGGCTACCTTATCAAAGAGTGATAGTATTAGCTGTAATTATAGCCTAATACCTTTTGGTGTAATTATTCAAGTGTACAGCTTTGTCTTTTGAGTTTGTTATCGAGTATCACAGTCGCTGTCACCTCTTTTCAAAGGGTTGTTGCTGCGAAGAGCTGATATACTGTTCACTTAGAGACAATTCCTTCTTTGTTATAATTATCTTCTAGATCATTTATCATTTCCTTTCAGTGCATGTGTGCTTTGTTAGGAAAAAAATTGTATTTGTGAAATGCTCATTTTTTGTTTCAATTTTAATCTTTTGCCATTGAGAACTGGCCAGTTCTGGCAGTCATTCATATCGATTGGAATTGGCAGACTTATTAAAGTTCCTTTCGAGCTTGAAACTGTACACATTCATGTCTGTGTGGCTGGCGGCATTGACTGATATTGCTGCTTAAAGTGCAGTCAGCGTGCCCTGCTTTGAGGAGTGGTAGATGTTGTTTATTGCTTCTTTCTGATACTTCAGCGCTTGAGCTAGCCCCTGTTTATATCTGTAAATAATCCATACGACTAGTTTGTACCAAATTATTCCATCTTTGGAGACACAAGGAACTTGTGGGAAGTACAGTGATGCAGCTGGTAGAGCTACTGCCTCAGCGACAGAGACCAGGGTTCTACCCTGACCCCGGGTGCCATCTGTGCAGAGTTGGCAAGTTCTGCCTGTGCCACATGAGTTTGCTCTGGGTGCCCCAGTTTTTTCCCACATTCCAAAGACGTGTGGGTTTGCAGGTTAATTGGTCTCTGCAAATAGCTTCTAATGATCAGGGAGTAGTCGCGAAGGTGGGATTACATAGAGCTAATGTGAATGGGTGAACAATAGTCAGTGTAGACTTCGTGGGCTGAAGGGCCTGTTTCCATGCTGGATCTCTAAACTAAACTGCAGATGCTGGAATCTTGAGTTCCTCGGTACATGTGACAATAAACTAAACTAAACTAAGTACTGGAGGGCTCAGAGGGCCAGACAGCATCAGTGGAGGGAATGGACAATTCAAGAAGGGTCATGACCCATGACATGATCATCCCATTCCTTTTACAGATGCTGTATGTCCCGTTGAGTTTCCTCAGCATTTTGTGTTTCACTTTCGGATTCCTAATGCCCGCATTTTGTCACACAAGGAACTGGAGATGCTGGAACCGTGAGCTAAGTGCCCATTGAACCCATCAGGTCAGTCAGTATCTATGGAGGGAATGGACAGGCCTGAGTCTGAAGAAGAGGGCCCAACTCGAACTGTCACTGTCTTTCCTCCACAGATGCTGCCTGACCTGTTGAGCTACTCCAAATTAATTCATTTGACAACCTTAGATCGAGCAGGAATGTTAGTCAAGTATTAATTTAGAAACATGGAAACATAGAAAAATAGGTGCAGGAGTATGCCATTTGGCCCTTCGAGCCAGCACCACCATTCAATATGATCATGGCTGATCACCTAGATCAGTACCCTGACTTATTCCCCATATCCCTTAATTCCTTTAGCCCTAAGAGCTAAATCTACCTCTCTCTTGAAAACATCCAGTGAATTTGACTCCACTGCCTTCTGTGGCAGAAAATTCCACAGATTCTCAACTTTCTGGATGAAACTTGGATTTCCTGAACTAGATTTAATTATTTAATCCAAAGGACATTGCATGAGAACAGGTAGACACAAAATGCTGGAGTAACTCAACGGGACAGGCAGCATCTCTGGAGAGAATGAATGGGTGACGGTTCAGATCAAGACCCTTCTTCAGACTGAGGCAGCGGTTCACTTGCTCCCTAAAGGGGGTGGTGTGGGGGAGGGGTGTGGTGTGGGGGAGGGCGGTTGGTGTATGGGAATGGGTGGCGTAGGGGAGGGGGGTGGAGTGGGGGAGGGGGGTGGCGTGGGGGAGGGGGTGGCATGGGGAAGGGGGGGTGGTGTCGGGGAGGGGCGTGGTGGGTGTGGGGTGGTGTGGGGATGGGGTGGAGTTGGGGGGTGGGTGGCGTGGGGGTGGGGTTGTGTGGGGGGTTGGGGTGGTGTGGGGAAGAACGGGGAGAGGTAAAGGGGGGTGTGGGGGTAGGGGGGTGTGGGGAGGAGGGGGAGGAGGTAAGGGGGAGGGGGAGGGGGTGTGTGGAGGAGAACCACACAGCACCTCCTGGCTCCACGGAACACTCAGTGGCTTCCCCGAGTCCACAGAGCGGCTTCTCCGACTCCACACAGCGATTTCCCCGACTCCACTCTTGCGGGCTCACTCAGCACGGCTTGCGGACTCAATCAGCATGGCTTGTGGACTCAATCAACACGGCTTGTGGACTCCGTCCTGCCTCCGGGGCTTCATTCTCCTCGCCCCTGTGATTGACAGTGGGTGTGGGAAGGGGCGTTACCTTCATGGTGACTGACAGGCGAGAAGACAAATCTGCTGATCTCATGATTTTTTAAACTTTTGTAATAACTTTTGTAATATTCCACCGATCGGAACAAAACTTGGTGCGCTCGGAGCAGAGAACTGTGAGTAACGTGGCGACAAAATCCTAGCGATATAGGGTACCGTTTTTTCCCAAATTTAAAAAAAACGTAAGAGAACAAGATGAGAGTTTTAGTAATAGTATTGATAGAAGGTAAATAGATTCAGGATCAGTTCCTGTGGATTGGAGGGTAGCTAGTGATATATCACTTTTTAGGTAAGGAGAGAGATAGAAAACAGGGAATTTTACTTCGGAGTCACGTGAGTGACTACGTGAAGAAGCCTCGCCTGGCGCTAGAACGGCATTACGTCGACGCTGACGGCAGAAGCAAGAGTTGCAGAGCGCAGCTCCTCGCAGCGGCCGGAACGGACCCGCAGGTAAGTGCAAGGAAAACAGGGGACGTTCTAAAAAAGACGTTACGCTGGTAAAACCAGCAAAAGAGAAAGTAAAATTTAAAATCAGAGTCACGCTGGCGTACTGATTTAGCCAGATAATGGAAAAGAAAAATGAAGAAGTCTCAAAGGAAAATTTCGCGGGTAAACAGATCGTCCCAGGGTGAAGCTAAAGAGTCGGGACAAGAGTTTAGTGCGGATCCGGTTCCGATACCGGTGGCCGCTGATTCACCCGTTAGTGAGACTATAATTTCTCCAGAAATGCAAACCATGGAGGAAAATGTTCCTAGAAAAAGTAAAAAGAAATCCGTGAGGCCCGTGGTTTCTGATAATGACTCTGATAATGAGTCCTCCGGATAATAAAGCTATATGGCTAAAAATGGAACATATGGAGAAAGTGCTCCAAAATATAATGAGACAAGGGTCACAGTACCCAGAAGTTTCCCAAAATGACCCTGAGGGGTTTGAATATACAGAATATGGCTATGTGCCAAATTGGGAATTTGAAACTCCAGACCCAGGATTAAGAGCGGAGGAAGTCTCATTGGATATAATTCCAAGTGTATCAGGGCTGCAAAAGACAGACCCTGCAAGTGGTGATGTGGATTATGAGTGCACACCACGAATAAAAAAGAGATGTGCCTGAGATGGCAAAAGATTTTGCTATACCTGAAGGAAGTGGTGAGGCTATGGAAGAAAACCTAGCTGCCAGTATTAATTATATGGTATCTCACCAACTTCAAGATTCTGTGATGACTGAAACAGCAGAATTATATAAAACACCGGAAAATTGCACCTCATTGAAGGTACCTACGGTTAATCCGTCTATATGGACGCCTATGACTCCAGGCATGAGAGGACAAGTAATAAGATTTCAAAGAATCCTCAAATTGATTTCAGCTGTCCATTACTGCTTTTTGGAAGGCAAATGGAGGGGTTGGAGATGGATAGAAACAAAGAAATTAGGTGCAGGAGTAGGCCATTCAGCCCTTCGAGCCTGCACCGCCATTCAATATGATCATGGCTGATCATCCAACTCAGTATCCCGTACCTGCCTTCTCTCCATACCCTCTGATCCCCTTAGCCACAAGGGCCACATCCAACTCACTCTTAAATATAGCCAATGAACTGGCCTCCACTACCCTCTGTGGCAGAGAGTTCCAGAGACTCACCACTCTCTGTGTGAAAAAAGTCTTTCTCATCTCGGTCTTAAAGGATTTCCCCCTTATCCTTAAGCTGTGACCCCTTGTCCTGGACTTCCCCAACATCGGGAACAATCTTCCTGCATCTAGCCTGTCCAACCCCTTAAGAATTTTGTAAGTTTCTATAAGATCCCCTCTCAATCTCCTAAAATCCAAAAAGATACTTTGGGCTTATTATGCAATTCCATCTATGAAATTAATTGTATGAGGAAAATTGCGATTCGGCCCATATTTTATCCAAGGTTTGCAGGTCTGTGTTGATCAAGTGGTGTTCAAGCTCCTGGTGATCTATTTGGAGAGAACCTGCCTAAGCAAATAAGAGAAATGGATGAAGAGGCTAAATCTATTAGCCACATGAGACCTTTCGTCTTTGGACAAAAAGGTATTTTTTCGTCAAGAAGGGATTTGATTTTGGAAACAGAGGCAGGAATATGATAAGAAAATATTATCATCCGACACAGCCTAATGTTCACCCATATACGGGGAGAAGGAGATCACCACGTTCATATGGAGAGGTACAAAAAAATTATTCTATGCTTAAAGAAACTGTGGATAAATCTCCAGTTGGAGGGAGATTACAAATGTTTTATGATTAATGGCTTGCCATCACATCTGATCGGTTTATTTTACAAACAGTTTCAGGAGCTACTATTACATTCAAAGAAGGTGTTAATTCTCCGGTACAAAATAAACCTGCTTATGGTTTTATGTTTTCTGCTATTGAAGAGGCAGAAATTAATGTGGAAATTGACAAATTGTTTAAAAAAGGTGTTATTGAAAAAACTGTTGAACATGAGCATCAATTTGTGTCAAATATATTTCCAAGAAATAAAAAAGATGGTGGTTGCAGAATTATTCTGGACCTTACAAACTTAAATAAATTTGTCGAATATAAACATTTTAAAATGGAAACATTCAACACTGCAAGACATTTGATATCAGCAGGTTGTTATATGGCTACAATTGATTTAAAGGATATGTACTATTCAGTACCAATACATCAGTTCTTTCGAAGGTATTTAAAATTTAATTGGCTGGGACAGCTGTGGCAATTCAAAGCTTTACCAAATGGGTTATGTTCAGCTCCCAGGCTCTTTACAAAGCTGTTGAAACCAGCTTTAGCACAATTAAGAGCACAAAAACACATCATTATGGCTTATCTGGATGACATTTTAATCATCAATAGTAATCAGGAATCAGCTGAAAAATCAGTTTCAGCAACTAAAACTTTATTTGAGCAGTTAGGTTTCTTGATTCATCCAATTAAGTCCCAGCTGCAGCCAGCACAGTCAATTAAATATTTGGGGTTTGTGATTAATTCAGTTACAATGTTAGTAACTTTGCCAACAGATAAGATTGATGATATTTTAGTGACCTGTAGGGGTCTCATTCACAAACCTTATCCCTCCATCCGAGAAGTAGCAAAGGTTATTGGTAAATTAGTGGCAGCATTTCCTGCAGTAGAATTTGGTCCATTACATAACCAAAGCCTTCAAAGGGACAAAATAAGAGCTCTAAAAAAGAGAGCTGGCCATTTTGATAGGCCTATGCAATTAACAAAAGAAGCTTTATTAGAATTACAATTACCCACAAGCTGCAAAAAATATTCTGATACAGCAGCCTGAAGTAATTTTACAAACAGATGCTAGTGCTCTCGGATGGGGGGCGACAGATTCATTTACCAGCTGTGGGGGCAGATGGACTGTCCAAGAGGAAATGTTTCTCCAAACATATGGTAATAACTATTTAGAATTATTGGGTGCATTTTATGGGTTGAAAGCCTATTGTTCTACAAAAAAGAATCTGCATGTACTGATACAATTAGACAATAAAACAGCTGTTGCATATATTAATCACATGGGTGGAGTAGGATCGGTATCATGTGATTGTTTGGTCAATCAGATATGGCAATGGTGTATTAAGCACTAAATTTGGATTTCGGCAAATTACATCCCAGGTAAAGACAATGTGGTGGCAGACAATAGATCAAGGATGTTTAAAGAGAACACAGAATGGATGTTGAACCCAGTAATTTTCAGTAAAATTGTGACTCAATATGGGTTACCAGACATTGATCTGTTTGCATCAAGACTAAATCATCAATTGCCTAAATATGTGTCTTGGGAACCAGATCCAGATGCAGTAGCAGCAGATGCTTTTTAACTACACTTTTTACTTTTAGGGGGAATATGTTCTTTTATGCTTTTCCGCCATTTGCTCTGGTTCAGCAATGTCTGAAGAAAATAGAACAAGATTCTACCACAGGATTATTGGTGATCAAATTGGTGATGTGTTCAAATTGGTCGACACAACCATGGTTCCCATTGATGTTAAACATGATTAAAGAACCATAGATGTCAATTCCTAGCAGCAGTGATTTATTGATAAAACCAGTAACCAAAGAAATTCATCCATTACATGCTTATATGAATTTATTAATCTGCAGGTTTTGACCAGACCACTACAAGAGCTTGGATTGTCGGATAGAACTATGGATATTATAGTCGCATCATGGCGACATAGCACTCAGAGACAATATATGACACATATAAAGAAATGGGAACTTTTTTGTAGACAGTCAACTATATCCTATCATACTGTGAACATTGCAAACTTATTGGAGTTCCTTGCCGAGTTGCATTTTGAACAACACTTAAGTTATAGTGCCATTAATAGTGCACATAGTGTTTTATCATCTTATTTAGTACAAATCTCTGACCAGAAATCAATTGGATCACATCCATTAATATCCAGATTTATGAAAGGAATCTTTAACAAAAATCCACCCAAACCAAGATATACAGAAATTTGGCATGTTAGCATTGTACTTACTTTACTTAGGCAATGGACTCCAATCAAAGTTATGTCATTGGAAAAGTTAACATTTAAATTAGTAATGTTAATGGCATTGGTTTCAGCTCAAAGGGTGCAAACATTACAAATGTTACGTTTAGACTGTATGCATGTGACTGCAGATAACATTGTGTTCTATGTTTACGATCTGATCAAACAAAGCAGACCAGGGAGATCTGGAGCAAAGGTAAAGTTTCAAGCTTATCCCATTGATCCAACGTTGTGTGTGGTTAAACATTTAAATCATTACGTAAAAGTTACCAAAACTCTTCGAGGTGATGAAAAAACATTAATGATTACGCATAAGAAACCACACACAAAAGCTTCAGTGCAAACAATCTCAAGGTGGTTAAAACAGGTGTTACTTTTAGCAGGAGTAGACACTGATGTGTTCAAATCTCACTCCACCAGGGCAGCAGCTACATCCACGGCGAAGTTACAGGACGTACCACTCGAACATATTTTAGAAACCACAGGGTGGTGTAAAGAAGAAACTTTTTCAAAGTTCTACAATAAACCTGTTCACACAATGACAGGCTTTGGACACGCGGTGTTGGGTTCACTATAATCACCTGCTTTGTTTCACTATTGATTGATATTATCAATTATGTTATCACTTATATCTTTTATCACTTTGTAATGGTTCCCTCAGATGAAAAAATGAGGGTTATTATATGTTCTTTTATCATTAAAAGATTTATGGAAAGAACTAAAACTAGTCTGGTAAAAGGTTTTTACTCATGTATGTGTTGACCTAGCCGGACTGTCGTATGGAAGAATTCTACGACATGAAAAACACAGAAGCTTCAAAATCTTCACGTAGTCACTCACGTGACTCCGAAGTAAAATAGTAAGATTAAACGAGAACTTACCAGTTCGATGTTTGATCTTTATTTTATGAGGAGTAACGATGAGGGATTACGTGCCCTCCACTCCACACCCTCATAAAATAAATGATCATCTGGTAGTTCGAAATCTATGATGAGCCTTACTATCTTACTCCGGCTATTGTGTTCTGTGTTTTTCATGCCGCTGCTTTGAAGTATGCCGTTCTAGCGCTAGGCGGGGCTTCTTCACGTAATCCCTCATCGTTACTCCTCATAAAATAAAGATCAAACTTCAAACTGGTAAGTTCTCGTTTAATCTTACTATTATAGACCAGTTAGCCTGACATCTGTGGTGGGGAAGATGCTGGAGTCAATTCTAAAAGATGAAATAGTGACACATAGTGATGAGTCAGCATGGATTTACAAAGGGGAAATCATGCTTGACTAACTTTCTGGAATGTTTGAGGATGTAAGTAGGAAAATTGACAAGGGAGAGCCAGTGGATGTAATGTACCTGGACTTTCAAAAAGCCTTTGCTAAGTTCCCACAAAGGAGAATAGTGGGCAATATCAGAGCACATAATATTCAGTGTAGGGTACTGACATGGATAGAAAATTGGTTGGCAGAAAGGAAACAAAGAGTAGGAATTAACAGGTCCTTTCAGAATGGCAGGCAGCTATTTAAAATATACATTAATGATTTAGATGAAGGGATTAAAATTAACATTCGCAAATTTGCAGATGACACAAAGCTGGGATGCAGTGTGAACTGTGAAGAGGATGCTATGAGGATACAGGGTGACTTGGACAGGTTGGGTGAGTAGGCAGATGCATGGCAGATGCAGTATAATGTGGATATATGTGAGGTTATCCACTTTGATCACAAGAACAGGGAGGCAGATTATTATATAAATGGTGTCAAGTTAGGAAAAGGGGAAGTACAACGAGATCTGGATGCCCTTGTACATCAGTCACTGAAATTATGCATGCAGGTACAGCAGGCAGTGAAGAAAACTAATGGCATGTTGGTCTTCATAACAAGAGAGTTGAGTATAGGATCAAAGAGGTCCTTCTGCAGTTGTACAGGTCCCTGGTGTGACCACACTTGGAGTATTGTGTGCAGTTTTGTCTCTCTATTTGAGGAAGGACATTCTTGCTATTGAGTGAGTGCAGCGTAGGTTCACAAGGTTAATTCCTGGGATGGTGCGTCTGTCATGTATTGAAAATATGGAGCGACTGAGCTTGTACACACTGGAATTTAGAAAGATGAGAGGGGATCTTATTGAAACATATATGATTATTAAGGGATTGGACATGCAAGAGGTAGGAAACATGTTCCCGATGTTGGCGGAGTCCAGAACCAGGGATCACAGTTTAAGAATAATTTAGGACGGAGATGAGGAAAAACGTTTTCACCCGGAGTGTCGTGGAACTCTCTGCCTCAAAAGGCTGTGGAGGCCGATTCTCTGGATGCTTTCAAGAGAGAGTTAGGTAGATCTCTTAAAGTTAGCAAAGTCAAGGGATATGGGAAGAAGACAGGAATGGGGTAGTGATTGTGGATTATCAGCCATGATCATAGTGGTGCTGGCTCGATGTGCCGAATGGCCTACTCCTGCACCTATTGTCTATTGTCTGTTTTCTAATCCCAGTATAGATGTTGATGAAACCAAAATCATGAGAGGAAAAGATCGGGTAGATGCACAGTCTTTTGCCCAGAGTAGGGGACCGACAAACAAACAAGATGAGAGTTATTGTAATATATAGCTGTTACAATGATGTGGTTGACAGGAAGAACTTGCTGTAGTGTTAATGGTGTAGCAGCATTGTCCTTTGACTTTGCTTTTTGCCTGAGGTTGCTGTATGGATTCCTAATAAACAATGCCAGACATCACTACCCTCACTGTAACATTGAAGGGGAAATCTGCATCAGCATGGTGGAAAATTGGAAAGCCAGTTCAGCTGCTATTGTTTTGATTTTAACACAGAATAAACTGTAGATCAGTATAGCACAGGAACAGGCCCTTTGGCCCATTATGTCTGTGCCAAACTTGATGCTAACTTAACCTAATTCCTCTGCCAGCACATGATCCACAAACCTCCATTCACTGCAAATCCATGTGCCCATCCAAAAGTCCCTTAAATGCCACTGTTGCGTCTGCCTCCATCTCCATTAACTGGAAACAGTAGTTTTGCTGTTACTGAATCAGCAGACAGAACATAGTGTCAGATTGTTCTCATTTCAGAGATATCATACCAAACATTTTCTAAAAGTCATTCCAGTCTCCCAAATGATCACTATCATAAAACCCAACAGAAATGAGAATGTCTGAAACAACACTAAAGGGATTCATGATGACACTTGAACCAAATCCGGAACAAGTTGTGTTTAGCGGTGAAACATTAGCACATTGATTGTTGGAAAACTGAAAATTGCGTGTATTTCTTGGCAATTTCATTCATAAAACTTTCTGATGGCAATAATAGATTTTTATGCATGATTGGAGGAATGTTTGCCCTTGTGGTAATACTATCCTTTCAGTAGTGTCACATTTAGTGCAGGATACTGTCTCATGTTTTCTGCAATGCATCGTTATTTAGTGTAATGACAAAAAACAGATAGGGAGAATCCACTGCAATGACAACTTGTGCAAGTAACTATTGAGAGTTATAAAGCGATACAAAAGGGATGCAGTATACGCGCACCATCAGACTCAGAAACAGCTTTTTCCCATCTGTTATCAGCTTCCGAATGATCCGTCCACAACCTAGGATACTGCCCAATTCTCTTCTACCCCATTCTGGACATTGGACTTCATCTATGGAACAGGTGCACTACAATGCTGAGAACTATATTCTGCACTCTGTATCTTTCGCCTCGCTGTACCTGTGTAGGAAGGAACTGCAGATGTTGATTTAAACCAAAGATAGACACAAAATGCTGGAGTAACTCAATGGGACAGGTAGCATCTCTAGAGAGAAGGAATGGGTGTCATTTCAGGTCAAGACCCTTCTTCAGTCTGTGTCATTTTGTGTCCAGGGTTTTGTGTCTACCCTCACGCTACCTATTGTACTTGAGTTTGGCTTGATTTTACTTCGGAGTCACGTGAGTGACTACGTGAAGAAGCCCCGCCTGGTGCTAGAACGGCATTACGTCGACGCTGACGGCAGAAGCAAGAGCTGCAGAGCGCAGCTCCTTGCAGCGGCCGGA
This sequence comes from Okamejei kenojei, assembly GCA_035221665.1. Classification (NCBI taxonomy): domain Eukaryota; kingdom Metazoa; phylum Chordata; class Chondrichthyes; order Rajiformes; family Rajidae; genus Okamejei; species Okamejei kenojei. Next base: position 43,406,540 of record CM069139.1, read on the forward strand.
ACGGACCCGCAGGTAAGTGCAAGGAAAATAGGGGATGTTCTAAAAAAGACGCTACGCTGGTAGAACCAGCAAAAGTGAAAGTAAAATTCAAAATCAGAGTCATGCTGGCGTACTGATTTAGCCTGATAATAAAAAAGAAAAATGGACAAGTCTCAAAGGAAAACTTCGCGGGTAAAAAGATCATCCCGGGGGGAAGCTAAAGAGTCGGAACAAGAGATTAATGCGGATCCGGTTCCGATACCGGTGGCCGCTGATTCACCCGTTAGTGAGACTATAATTTCTCCAGAAATACAAACCACGGAGGAAAATGTTCCTAGAAAAAGTAAAAAGAAATCCGTGAGGCCCGTGGTTTCTGATGATGACTCTGATAATGAAAGTCCTCCGGATAATAAAGCTATATGGCTTAAAATGGAACATATGGAGAAAGTGCTCCAAAATATTATGAGACAAGGGTCACAGTACCCAGAAGTTTCCCAAAATGACCCTGAGGGGGTTGAATATCCAGAATATGGCTATGTGCCAAATTGGGAATTTGAAACTCCAGACCCAGGATTAAGGGTGGAGGAAGTCTCATTGGATATAATTCCAGGTGTATCAGGGCTGCAAAAGTCAGACCCTGCAAGTGGTGATGTGGATTATGAGTGCACACCGCAAATAAAAAAGAAGAGGCCAGATGTGCCTGATGTGGCAAAAGATTTTGCTATACCTGAAGGAAGTGGTGAGGCTATGGAAGAAAACCTAGCTGCCAGTATTAAACCATATAACATATAACAATTACAGCACGGAGACAGGCCCTCTCGGCCCTTCCAGTCCGTGCCGACCATTTGTTTTCCCCTAGTCCCATCTACCTGCACTCAGACCATACCCCTCCATTCCCTTCACGTCCATATTCCTATCCACTTTACTTTTAAATGTTAAAATCGATCCTGCCTCCACCACCTCTGCTGGAAGCTCATTCCACACAGCCACCACCCTCTGAGTAAAGAAGTTCCCCCTCACGTTACCCCTAAACTTCTGTCCCTTAATTCTCATGTCATGCCCTCTTGTTTGAATCTTCCCTACCCTCAAAGGGAAAAGCTTATCCACGTCAACTCTGTCTATCCCTTTCATCATTTTAAAGACCTCAATCAAGTCCCCCCTTAACCTTCTGCGCTCCAAAGAATAAAGACCTAACTTGTTCAACCTTTCTCTGTAACATAGTTGCTGGAACCCTGGCAACATTCTAGTAAATCTCCTCTGTACTCTCTCTATTTTGTTGACATCCTTCCTATAACTAGGCGACCAAAATTGTACACCATACTCCAGAATTGGTCTTACCAATGCCTTGTACAATTTTAACATTACTTCCCTACTCCTATATTCAATGCTCTGATTTATAAAGGCCAGCACACCAAAGGCTTTCTTTACCACCCTATCTACATGCGATTCCACCTTCAGGGAACTATGCACAGTTATTCCTAGATCCCTCTGTTCCACAGCATTCCTCAATTCCCTACCATTTACCATGTACGTCCTATTTTGATTTGTCCTGCCAAGATGTAGCACTTCACACTTATCAGCATTAAACTCCATCTGCCATCTTTCAGCCCACTTTTCCAAATGGCCCAAATCTCTCTGTAGACTTTGAGAATCTACTTCATTATCCACAATACCACCTATCTTAGTATCATCTGCATACTTACTTATCCAATTTTCCACCCCATCATCCAGATCATTGATGTACATGACAAACAACAGTGGACCCAACACAGATCCCTGAGGCACCCCACTGGTCATCGGCTTCCAACCTGACAAACAGCCATCCACCATTACTCTCTGACATCTCCCATTCAGCCACTGTTGAATCCATCTTGCTACTCCCGCCATTAACACCCAAAGATTGAACCTTCTGAACCAACCTTCCATGGGGAACCTTGTCAAAGGCCTTACTGAAATCCATATAGAAAACATCCACTGCTTTACCCTCATCAATTTCCCTAGTTACCGCTTCAAAAAATTCAAGAAGGTTTGTCAAACATGACCTTCCAGGCACATCTGCATAGAAAACCTAACTGCCAGTATTAATTATATGGTATCTCACCAACTTCAAGATTCTGTGATGGTTGAAACAGCAGAATTATATAAAACACCGGAAAATTGCACCTCATTGAAGGTACCTACGGTTAATCCGTCTATATGGACGCCTATGACTCCAGGCATGAGAGGACAAGAAATAAGATTTCAAAGAATCCTCAAACTGATTTCAGCTGTCATTACTGCTTTTGGAAGGCAAATGGAAGGGTCGGAAATAGTTAAAATCCAAAAAGATACTTTGGGCTTATTATGCAATTCCTTCTATGAAATTAATTGTATGAGGAAAATTGCGATTCGGCCCATATTTTATCCAAGGTTTGCAGGTCTGTGTCGATCAAGTGGTGTTCAAGCTCCTGGTTATCTATTTGGAGAGAACCTGCCTAAACAAATAAGAGAAATGGATGAAGAGGCTAAATCTATTAGCCACATGAGACCTTTCGTTTTTGGACAAAAAAGGTATTTTTCGTCAAGGAGGGGATTATTTTGGAAACAGAGGCAGGAATATGGTAAGAAAATATTACCATCCGACACAGCCTAATGTTCACCAGTATACGGGGAGAAGGAGACCACCACGTTCATATGGAGAGGTACAAAAAAATGTATTCTATTCTTAAAGAAACTGTGGACAAATCTCCAGTTGGAGGGAGATTACAAATGTTTTATGATGAATGGCTGGCTATGACATCTGATCGGTTTATTTTACAAACAGTTGCAGGAGCTACTATAACATTTAAAGAAGGTGTTAACTCTCCGGTACAAAATAAACCTGCTTATGGTTTCATGTTTTCTGCTATTGAAGAGGCAGAAATTAATGTGGAAATTGACAAATTGTTCAAAAAAGGTGTTATTGAAAAAACTGTTGAACATGAGCATCAATTTGTGTCAAATATCTTTCCAAGAAGTAAAAAGGATGGTTGTTGCAGAATTATTCTGTACCTTACAAACTTTAATACATTTGTCGAGTATAAACATTTTAAGATAGAAACGTTCAACACTACAAGACATTTGATATCAGCAGGTTGTTATATGGCTACACTTGATTTAAAGGATGCGTACTATTCAGTACCAATACATCAATTTTTTCGAAGGTATTTAAAATTTAATTGGCTGGGACAGCTGTGGCAATTCAAAGCTTTACCAAATGGGTTAAGTTCAGCTCCCAGGCTCTTCACAAAACTGTTGAAACCAGCTTTAGCACAATTATGAGCACAAAAGCACAACATTATGGCTTATCTGGATGACATTTTAATTATCAGTAGTAATCAGGAATCAGCTGAAAAATCAGTTTCAGCAACTAAAACTTTATTTGAGAAGTTAGGTTTCTTGATTCATCCAATTAAGTCCCAGCTGCAGCCAGCACAGTCAATTAAATATTTGGGGTTTGTGATTAACTCAGTTACTATGTTAGTAACTTTGCGAACAGATAAGATTGATGATATTTTACAGGCCGTAGGGTTCTCATTCACAAACCTTATCCCTCCATCCGGGAAGTAGCAAAGGTTATTGGTAAACTAGTAGAGCATTTCCTGCAGTAGAATTTGGTCCATTACATTACCAAAACCTTCAAAGGGACAAAATAAGAGCTCTAAAAAAGCGAGCAGGCCATGTTGATAGGCCTATGCAATTAACAAAAGAAGCTTTATTGGAATTGCAATGGTGGATTGAAAATGTCCCACAAGCTGCTAAAAACATTTTAATACAACAGCCTGAAGTATTTTACAAACAGATGCTAGTGCTCTCGGATGGGGGGTGACAGATTCATTTACCAGTTGTGGGGGCAGATGGACTGTCCAAGAGGAAATGTTTCTCCAAACATATGGTATTAACTATTTAGAGTTATTGGGGGCGTTTTATGGATTAAAAGCCTATTGTTCTACAAAAAAGAATCTGCATGTACTGATACAATTAGACAATAAAACAGCTGTTGCATATATTAATCACATGGGTGGAGTCAGATCGGTATCATGTGATTGTCTGGTCAATCAGATATGGCAGTGGTGTATTAAGCACCAAATTTGGATGTTGGCAAATTATATCCCAGGTAAAGACAATGTGGTGGCAGACAATAGATCAAGGGTGTTTAAAGACAACACAGAATGGATGTTGAATCCAGTAATTTTCAGTAAAATTGTGATTCAATATGGGTTACCAGACATTGATCTGTTTGCATCAAGATTAAATCATCAGTTGCCTAAATATGTGTCTTGGGAACCAGATCCAGATGCAGTAGCAGTAGATGCTTTTTCACTACATTGGGGGAATATGTTCTTTTATGCTTTTCCGCCATTTGCTCTGGTTCAGCAATGTCTGAAGAAAATAGAACAAGATTCTGCCACAGGATTATTGGTGATTCCAAATTGGTCGACACAACCATGGTTCCCATTGATGTTAAACATGATTAAAGAAGCAAATATGTCAATTCCTAGCAGCAGTGGTTTGTTAATAAAACCAGTAACCAAAGAGATTCATCCATTACATGCTTATATGAATTTGTTAATCTGCAGGTTTTGACCAGACCACTACAAGAGCTTGGATTGTTGGATAGAACTATGGATGTTATAGTCGCATCATGGCGAGATCGCACTCAGAAACAATATATGACACATATAAAGAAATGGGAAAATTTTTGTAGACAATCAAATATATCCTATCATACTGTGAACATTGCAAACATATTGGAGTTCCTTGCCGAGTTGCATTTTGAGCAGCACTTAAGTTATAGTGCCATTAATAGTGCATGTAGTGCCTTATCATCTTATTTAGGACAAACCTCTGACCAGAAATCAATTGGATCACATCCATTAATATCCAGATTTATGAAATAAATCTTTAACAAAAATCCACCCAAACCAAGATATACAGAAATTTGGGATGTCAGCATTGTACTTACTTTACTTAGGCAATGGACTCCAATCGAAGTTTTATCATTGGAAAAGTAATGTTAATGGCATTGGTTCAGCACAAAGGGTGCAAACATTATAAATGCTACGTTTAGATTGTATGCATGTGGCTGCAGATAACATTGTGTTTTATGTTTACGATCTGATCAAACAAAGCAGACCAGGGAGAACTGGAGCAAAGGTAATGTTTCAAGCTTACCCTATTGATCCAACGTTGTGTGTAGTTAAACATTTGAATCAATATATAAAAGTTACCAAAACACTTCGCGGTGATGAAAAAACATGAATGATTACGCATAAGAAACCACACACAAAAGCTTCAGTACAAACAATTTCAAGGTGGTTAAAACAGGTGTTACTTTTGGCAGGAGTAGATACTGATGTGTTCAAATCTCACTCCACCAGGGCAGCAGCTACGTCTTCGGCGAAGTTACAGGACGTACAACTCGAACAAATTTTAGAAACCGCAGGGTGGTGTAAAGAAGAAACTTTTTCAAAGTTCTACAATAAACCTGTTCACACAATGACAGGCTTTGGACACGTGGTGTTGGGTTCACTATAATCACCTGCTTTGTTTCACTATCGATTGATATTATCAATTATGTTATCACTTATATCTTTTATCACTTTGTAATGGTTTCCCCAGATGTAAAAAAGGGGGTTATTATATGTTCTTTTATCATTAAAAGATTTATGGAAAGAACTAAAACTGATCTGGTAAAAGGTTTTTTACTCATGTATGTGTTGACCTAGCTGGACTGTCGTATGGAATGACTCTACGACATGAAAGACACAGAAGCTTCAAAATCTTCACATAGTCACGAACGTGACTCCGAAGTAAAATAGTAAGATTAAACGAGAACTTACCAGTTCGAAGTTTGATTGTTATTTTATGAGGAGTAACGATGAGTGATTACGTGCCCTCCACTCCCCACCCTCATAAAATAAATGATCATCTGGTAGTTCTAAATCTATGATGAGCCTACTATCTTACTCCGGCTATTGTGTTCTGTGTTTTTCATGCCGCTGCTTTGAAGTATGCCGTTCTAGCGCCAGGCGGGGCTTCTTCACGTAATCCCTCATCGTTACTCCTCATAAAATAATGATCAAACTTCGAACTGGTAAGTTCTCGTTTAATCTTACTATTATATGTGTATAGTATTATCTGATGTGATTGGAAAACATGCAAAACAAAACTTCTCACTGTACCACTGGGCAAGTGCGGAACTCGCTATCAAAACATGGAGGGGACCGGGGGACAGGGGGGACACAATTTTTTGGCGGTCGCTCGCGCATTCGCACACTCACACACACATGCGCGAGGCTTCGGATGCTCAATCCAGCTCTAAATGCAGCTTACCTCTGCCTGTCTCGCCGGGTTAACTACAGCCCTGACTGGACTGATGGGACACCAGCGCTGCTTCTCCGCGCTGCCCATATTTCCCGCAAGCCCAGGCAGGTTCACCAGGCAGAGTGAGCTGGGTTTAACGCTGCTTCTCTGCGCTGGCTGTGGGCCTGGGGGACAGCTCGCGTCTGACTCCCGACCTCCCTGGCCACCCGCGGGGGGGGGGACTCGGGTGGGGACGGGACAGCGCCGGAGACCTGGCCTGAATCGATCCTGGCTATGGATGAGGCGCAGGTCTGTGCCACGTCTCCCTCCTCCAATCACCACACTCTATCCTCTGTCCCACCCCCCCCCCACTCCTCCCTCCTCGAATCATCGCGCTTAATCATCATGTCCCAACCCCATTGCCTACTGACCGACGTCTCTCTCGTCCAATCGGCGCCCTCGATCAGCAGTCTCACCTCCACTGTCTCACGGAAAGCGGAGATTTTAAAATCTGGATAACAAAAACTTGGGGGGGATGTCCCCCACCTCTCAAAACATGGGGGGGGGGGGGGCGTGTCCCCTTTGCACTCCCCCTCCCCCCGTGTTTTCCGCCCCTGCCACTGGGCAATAATAAACCTAAACCCTTTGGGCTGTTTTGTCCTTCCCGACCATTAATCAATCACAGTAATGTTTTCTTTAAGATGTAACTCATTCTGTGCATGTGGGCATCAGTCCAGTGAATGTTCATTCCCATATGTGTGCCATGGAAGAGTTACAGTGGGCCACTTCACCAAAGTGCTGCAGTCATTAACGGTTTGATGAAATTCAGGGGTTTGTTAAGTTGCTTCAGGGAGCATTCAGGAGTCAAAAGCATAGTTCAATATCAATCTCTTTTTCTCTGCCCCTGATTTTGCAAACTGACCCAGAGAGATCACATGTAGAGGTAAGTTAATACGCAATACAATGACGACATTTACCCAATAATGGCAGGCATCAGGAATGCCTGAGAAAATACGCTGTCCCAGTGAAACATTACAAAGTTCAAAAAAAAATCTACAGACAGTTGACAGTGCAAATTTCAAATGTTGCCTGAAGATGATGAACAGAGTTGGTAAATTGGTTATGCCTAAACCAGTTATATTTGTGAGTTGCATAGGAGCCGCAATAATTCTTAATTGGGCTCTAATCACAGGTTGCAAAAGCAACATATTCAGACTCTAGAAACTTAAGATAAGAATGGAAATGCCCATGCAGCATTTGTACTGATATATCCATTGTTTATTTGACTGGTCAATCTAGTTGACTTTTATTTTTTCTGTCTAGCTTACCAGCTTGTTATTATTTTGACATTTACTTTTTCTTTCCTAAAGATTTCCCTTCTGTTCTCCAATGGTATACTTATCACTAGTTCATTTGATTCATTAAACAACCTTGGTGAGAAGTTGCCAATAAATCTGTCTTCTGTTCTGTAGGGAGTGAATGTTACTTAAAATAAACTTTGTTTGCAGCTATGGCAATGTCTTTTGTCTCTGACTTTGTTTGTCCTTTTTCTCGAGACATATTCAATTTGTTCTGTCTTAATACTTTAAATATTTTTGACATTCAATAGTGATGTACATTTTGTATTTTATTTATTTATAGAAAAGGTACTCCAGGTACTCGTCCAGTTACTGTGCATCTTTAGTTTAAATTCATGTCTAAAGATAATATATGGAAACTTAATGCTGTTATCTAGGATTCCTCTATTATTTTGATGAAGGGCTTAATTCCATAACAACTAAGAGAGGGAAATTTTTGGTGAATCCACAGCCCTGGAACATCCAGGCCTTCAAACCCCCTTCCTCTCTAAATATCAATCCACAGTTATTTTGATATGCTCAGTTCATAATTATCTCCATTAGGTGTTATAAATTGAGCTCTGTAATCCTGATATTTTTTTTCCTCAGAAAACAAGTCCCCAGGTATTGAGAGATATCTCAATGTAATAAAAAAAAGTGTTGGCTATAGTGGTGCAAAGGCTATTGAATTGAATTGATAGGTACAGCATACACAGTCTTTCACACTCAAGGAAAGAGCGTTCACGTCGCAGCCCTGTTTTCACCAATCTTTTCACCACGACGCACAAGAAGCACAGTACAGACACCGTTGTATGCAGATGCCGAGAAGTGTGTTCAGTTCTGGCTGAACAACTTTTAATCTTGATTACAAGAAGAACCAGTTCTATATTATCCCACTTACTTATCCACTCCCTACACACTAGGGGCAATTTGCAGAGTCCAACTAACCTACGTACCCACACGTGTTCAGGAGGTGGAAGGGAATATGAGCATCTGGAGGAAACACACAGCGTCACAGTGAGAACATACAAACTCCACACATACAGCACCCAAGATCAGGATGAGCTGCTGCATCAGGTCTCTTGCTATGATGCAGCAGCTCATCCATATTGTTATTGGATATGACCAGTGACATGGGTTCTAATCCTACCATGGCAGCTGAAGAATTGTCATTCAAATATATAAACAAAATGGGTAGTACATTGACAACAGTAATAGAACTGCTGCCTTTCAGTGCCAGTGACTCAGGTTCAATCATGATCATGGGTGGAGTTTGTATTCTTTCTTTGTCTCACAAAATCCAGTTATTGAAAGCCCATAAAATGATAGAGGCTGGAAGAACTCCCTCCTGCTTCATCTGCAATCCTGCATTGGATAAGGTCTTCAGACTATAATGAAGGTGCAGGTTAGGGGAAACTTGTCTCTGATCCTTTTCTCCAGGACTTTGTACATTGCCTTTTTTTGGGGGGGGGGGGGGGGGCATGGTGGTGCAGTAGTAGAGCTGCTGCCTTACAGCGCTTGCAGCGCCGGAGACCAGGGTTTGATCCTGACTATGGATGCTGTCTGTATGGAGTCGTACGTTCTCTCCATGACCACGTGGGTATTCTCTGAGATTTTCGGTTTACTCCCACTCTACAAAGATGTACAGGTGTGTAGGTTAATTGGCTTGATATAAATGTACATTGCCCAGTGTGTGTAGGATAGTGTTAATGTGCGGGGATCGCTGGTTGATTGCGATTCGATGGGCTGAATGGCTTGTTTCCGAGCTAAACTAAACTAAACCTGTGGTAAATGTCTGGAAAATCAGCCTCTTGAATGCTTTTAGTCATTTATATCCTCAGACCAATTTCAAGAGTTTAATGTCCTGTCAAACATCTTCAGTTGTTTATACTTTGACGAGAGTTTAGAAACATATTAATGAGAAAAGTCCATCCTCACCATAATAGTCCAGATGATGAAATGGAGAATAACTAGCCATTTGCCTGCGTTGTGTTGCTGTTGGACAAGAAATGCTCATTTTAATTGGTTTTTCTGTCATTCACAAAGGTGTGTGCACATTGTTGATGATGTTTTTGGCCCATCCCTAGTTACGTCTGTAACCTTCTTAAGCTCCTCAGCTTCCCAAGTTATCCGCACACTTCCCAAGTTAGCTCAACTCTACGTGTCCCCCAGATTTAAATATTAGAATAATGATTGTTGCTGACAACAAAAGCAAAAGCAATTGCAGATGTTGTTTTTACAAAAAAAGACATAAAATGCTTAAGAAACTCAGTGGGTCAGGCAGCATCTCTAGAGGATAAGAACAGGCGATGTTTTGGGTTGAGACCTTTCTTCAGACCAAAGAAGAAGATGTCTTCTGAAAAAGGCTCCCAGCCCAAAACCTTTTCTATTGTCAATTGTCTATTGCCTGTTCGTGTTCTATTGCTGCCTAACCTGCTGAGTTAATTTAATTTGGAGATACAGTATGGAAACAGGCCCTTCGGCCCATCAGATCTACACTGACCATTGATCACTGGCTCACTTGTTCTATGCTATCCTGATTGTGTATTCACTCCCTCCACACTGGGGCCAATCTACAAAAGCCAATCAATCCACACATCGTTGGGGTGTTGGAGGAAACCAGAGCACCTGAAGAAAGCCCACACAGCCACAGGGATAATGGACAAACTCCACCAAAAGCACCCGAGTAATTAGTCCAGAGCTTGTGTCTTTTTCTTTTAACCCTTGACTTGCTCTCCATTGATTTTTAACATTCCTGCCTTTTTTTCACTTTAGCGTGCCTATCATAGCACACTTATTTAATATATGTTGTGATAATCTCTTATGTGTTTCATTATCGGATGTTGCTTGATAATGGTCCATATAGCACTGTAGGACTATTCATTACTTTAAAAGTATGAGGAGAATGCATGATGTTGCCATGTAATATTCTACGGGTATCAAATTCTTGATGGTCTTTTGATGAGCATCAAAACCACATCAAAAATGCAAAGACAAGACATGTTATTGTTGAAACAACAGCAAGTTAGTTCTGTTCTGTCAGGTAAGAACAGCCCGGTGTGAAAAGGATTTCTCTAGAGCTTCTAAGGAGAACAATGGCAGCTGATGGGAACAAGTTTCAAGAAAATTCACTTGCATGAGTGCTTGGCAACATAATTATTTTATCCACGATCCACAGCCTGAGAAATGCCAAGTGCTTGCTTTGTCACTGCTTGATAAGGTTCTTGCTCTCTCTGCTGCTTCAACTTTTAACAGACAGATTTGCAAAATCCAAAATGAACCATAGCTTCTTGTAATGATTTAAGATTCTACTATTGTCTATAAATCAAAGACATTACATGGCAAAATGGTAACTATGCAATTTTAATGGATATTATTACAATAGAATTGATGTTGGGTTTTTTCCAATTAATCCCCCAGTTTACATTAATCTGGGATTCCATGAATTTCCCACGGTGGCACCAGCAGAATCCTAGTCAAGTGACAAAAATAGTCGATTGTCTCACTTGTTCAAGTCGCAAAAGTAAGATGGTCAACTCCTACTGAAATTCAGGCCTGTAAATTGCATTCTGAAAAAAATGGACTGAGTTATGTTGATACTGGTAGACGTAAAAGCACAAGTTAAAACATAGAAAAGAGGTGGTAAATATTCTTTGTTCAGTAACCCATAATCTGGTGATGCAGATTGGAAAACTTTGGTGATGAGACAGAATAAGCAAACTTCATGAAGGATGTGTGGACATTGGGCGAAGGACCATTGTGATGCATGTTATGTAAGCACTGTATCATAGGAGATACAGTATCTTACTGCATCTGCTTTACATTAGTAATGAGAAGTGTTTAAACTACAGAAGCATCCAGAGACCATTTCCATCCTCGCAACACAGGGCATTACAGTAGCGCAGTGGGTAGAGCCACTGCCTCACAACACCAGAGACCCGGGTTTCATCCTGAACTCAGCCGCTGTCTGGGTGAAGTTGGCACATTCTCCCTACGATCACATGGGTTTCCTCCGTGTGCTCCAATTTCCCCCCACACCCTAATGGTGGGCAAGGGTTATAACCATATAACATATAACCATATAACAATTACAGCACGGAAAACAGGCCCTCTCGGCCCTTCCAGTCCGTGCCGACCATTTGTTTTCCCCTAGTCCCATCTACCTGCACTCAGACCATACCCCTCCATTCCCTTCACGTCCATATACCTATCCACTTTACTCTTAAATGTTAAAATCGATCCTGCCTCCACCACTTCTGCTGGAAGCTCATTCCACACAGCCACAACCCTCTGAGTAAAGAAGTTCCCCCTCACGTTACCCCAAAACCTCTGTCCCTTAATTCTCATGTCATGCCCTCTTGTTTGAATCTTCCCTACCCTCAATGGGAAAAACGTATCCACGTCAACTCTGTCTATCCCTTTCATCATTTTAAAGACCTCAATCAAGTCCCCCCTTAACCTTCTGTGCTCCAAAGAATAAAGACCTAACTTGTTCAACCTTTCTCTGTATTCAACCTTTCTCTGTAGGTTACTGTCCTCTTTAAAATTGTCCCTAATGTTTAGGGTATTGGATGCAAAAGTGGGATAACATAGAACTAATGTAAATGTGTGATCTGTGAACTCGGTGGCCGAAGGGTCAGTTTGCCTGTTGTATCTCTAAACTAACTTAAACACATTAACAAAACAGTGGAGCCAAATTCAACTTATTTAAAAATATGCGAAGACAATCGTGAGAATCAGGAGCCAGATAAGACAACCCTTGAAAGGTTGAAACTTGAACAGTTGTTTTCTGCTTAAAACAGCAAGGGCCCTGTGTCGCTTTCGAGACAAATTGGCCAGGAAGTCAATCAGCAATGTGGTACTACTCAGGATTCATTACTTTCACACACTTCCATGATTAGCAGCAGGGACTGGATCATGAATTATCAAACGTGTACCCCATGTCCACTAGCAAAACGACACGGGGTACTTGATTAATTCTGCATTTCACCATCCAGAATAACAGCAGCATGGGAGCTGTGAGCAGACAGTTCCCAGAACTGCTCACAATGCAGAAAGCATCAATCAAAATATCCCTAAGTTCCCTTCAAAAAGTAAACAATTGAAGATGTTTGCGGAGTTATAAAATTCAATGATTTGATCTGAAGGTCTGGATGATAAAACAATAATTTTCCATGGGTTCTGCAGCAGGGGAGGTGTAGATGGAACAATAAACTGAGGAAGAATGGAATATAAAAACATAGTAAGAAATAGTGGCATTGGACACTCCCATGTGTCTGCCCTGCATAATTCTTTTACCTCAGCATCGTTTTCCTGCATTTTCCCTTTCATTTCCATCCTTTTCCATCTGATTGGCCAGGTGGGCTGAAGAATTTAACTCAGCAAAATGTGAGGTGTCGCATTTTGGGAAGTCAAACATGGGCAGGACCAACAATGAATGGTAGGGCTCTGGGGAGTGTTGCAGAGCAGAGGGATCTAGGAGTGCAGCTGCATTGTTCCTTGAATGGTGCAGTAGATAAAGGGGCTGTCCCATTGCGGCGACCTAATCTGCGAGTTTAGAAGAGTTTGCCCTCGACTCAAACTCGCAGCATGGTCGACACGTGGTCCTAGTAGGTCCTATGAGGTCACTGGAACTCTTCTTCATGCTCGAGTCATCTTTCCTTCCTCATCATCGTAGGTCTGAATTTCAGACAGTGCTCCCCTGCTTTCCCTGGCCCCGTCTTTGCGATGTTTGTGTGTGTGTGTGCGGTCGATCGATCCAGCTCACGGTTTCAACGTTGACGGTCGATCCAGCTCGAGGTTTTCCAGGAGAGTGTCCTCGAGCTTGAAGGTCTCTTCTTAGCTCATGGATTAGGTCACCGCAGTGAGACAGCCCCTTAAGGTGGTCAAAAAGGCTTTTGGCACATTGGCCTTGTTTCTATGCTGTAGGTAATGGGGCTTTGCCCTGATAAATATTACAGCTGAGAGTGTGGAGCCATGATCCTTCTCTATTTGGGTCAACTCCACACAAGAGCTGGAAGCTTCACACTCTGACATGGATGGTTGCTCCAAGATTTTGCAGCCCATTACCTCAGCCAAAAATACATTTAAAATTGTCTCCCTGAAGTGAGCAACTCCTTCCAGTTGCCTAAAATTAGGTTGTCATTCAGCTGGAAAGGGTGCATAGAACATACAGAACAGTGCAGCTCTGGAACAGGCCATTTGGCCGACAAAGCCCATGCCAAACATAATGCAAAGTTAAACTAATCTCAGGCAGCATCCCAAGAGACCAGGAATATACGATATTTTAGATTGGGACCCTTCTTCAGACTGATAGATGTATATTAAAGGATTCGAGAGATATGGCCAAGTTTAGGCAAATGAAAATAACTCAGAATCTTATGTTGGTCGGCATGAAGAAATTGAGCTGAAGGGCCTGTTTCCATGCTGTATAACTCTAATATATACAATTAATTTTACAAACAATGCCATATCTGCTAAATAAAATGTAATTAAAAAATTTAATCACAACTATGACTATGGTATTCATATTGGGGATGCAAACATATTTCCTTCTTTTTACTGATTATCTTGAAATATTAGTTTTTCATATTTCTGTTTTTATTTTAATTCACAAACATTTTGCAGATTGGAGCTGCCTGGAAATTCAATTGAATTACTTCTTTTTGCAGCTTTATGCAGTTAAAAATTGATTTCATTTTCTGAAATGAAACATGATATTGACTTTCTGGGAGTCATTTTAAGAAAAGTACAGTGCTGGAGGAACTCAGTGGGTCAGGCATCATCTATGGAGGGAATGGATAGAAAACATTTTGGGTTTGTAGATTGGTTACTTTACTTACCATTGTAATGCTTCGCCTACTACCACACTATTCATATTATCACAACCCAACGTGTGCTGCCAGTCAGTGCTGCTGCACAGTAGAAGTAACATGCTGTTGTATGCATTACTCAATAAATACTGTTGTACCAGTTCAGTGAGTATGTTTGATTCACTCAACATGGTGGCAGACGTGGTTGACAAACTCCGCGTTTAAGTATATTGTTTTTTAATTTATTTCCAGTGCTTTGTTTCCACCTATTTTGTCCCTCTTCTCGTGTTGCCATGGCCAGCTCATTCCATAAACCTGATCCTCTGATTTTCGACTCAGACCTCGCTGAACGTTGGCGGATTTGCGAGCGTGATTTCAACCATTACATCCATGCTGCTCATCACAACGTTCCACCCGAACACTGTGCCTCTATACTTCTCAACAACTGACCCGGAAGCTATCAAACGAGCTGAGTGTTTCGACTATGCTCCTGCAGTTCTGGATCACGACAATCATGGTACCTGCTGAAACTATTGATGATCCCGAGATTCTGCTCACTAAATTCAGCCAGTTATGTGACCTTCGCGCTAACTCCATACTGGAACGTACTACGCTTTGCTCGAAACCAGCAACAAGATGAGCCTGTGGAAAACTACATCAGCGATCTGAAACATATTGCTGCACGCTGCCGTTTTGCTAATCTGTGTGATGAACTCATCCGTGACAGACTGGTGGGTGGAATCCTCAGTGATAAAGTATGTGATTAATTACTCCACGATGCTGAACTAACCCTGGCCCGAGCTGAGCATGCTTGTCGTATTGCTGAGATCACGACCTCTCACATTAAATCAATGGGGCCCGCACCCCATTCCTCATACCATGTTGATGCTACCGAAACCTCCTACCATAACCAGCATTCCCTGCCCTACGCATTATCTCAACAATCTCAAAGATTTATTGAAAAGTGTTCTAACTGTGGCGGGTCCCACCCCAAGGATCGCGAACTGTGCCTTACCTTTGGAAAATTATGCCATTATTGCAAAAGGAGAAACAATTTCTTTAAATGCTGCCATACCCGTGGGAATCACTCACTCCCAAGGCAGTCTGTACACCTGTTAAAACATGAAGATTCTGATATCGAGTACCAAGAGCTACCAGCACCTCCTCCAGTCGCTCATCACAAGCTTGAAGACAACAGTCATAAGGTAAACACCCTGGTTGCTTCCACGAACAAGTAAGTTGACCCTGAAGTCTCACTTCATGTCAATAATACGATTACCATTGCAAAGATCGACACCGGTGCCAAACGCAACATCATGTAATTATCCAAATTTATACGGATCAAAAATGCCGAACGTATCGTAAACACTTTGGCGACTTTGTTAGCCTATGGGGGAGGGGAGGTGCATGCAATTGGAGAAACTGAGCTGAACTGCCACCCAGCGTCACAAGCTCACAAGCTGAACTTTTTCATTGTCCGTGGGAAAGTTGCAACTCTGCTTGGCATAAACGCGTGCCAGGATCTAGGACTGGTAACTTTTGGGCCTGCTGTCCATCAAATATCTCCTGCTGAGGACTCCACCCAGCAGATACTTTCCCAGTACAAGAAACTATTTGACGATAAACTTGGGAAGCTACCCATCAGATATAACATCATCACCACACTGCATTCCACATGTTCTGCATGACAGAGTACACAATGAGCTCCAGCGGATCCTTGTACCATCATTGATATTCTCATTGCTGGATGTGACATGGCTGAACATGATACCAACATGAAAAAATACTGGACCGTGCAAAAGACATCCATCTCAAGCTCAACCCTTTGAAGTGCAGATTTCACGGCAAGGAGGTCCATTATGTCAGACACGTATTCACCAGTGATGGCCTCAGACCAGACTCCTCCAAGACCGTTGCCATTAATGATATGCCAGTTTCCACTGACGTGACAAATTTGCAGAGATTCCTGGGAATGGTTAACTACTTGGGGAAATTCATTCCCAAACTCAGCAAAATATCTGCCCCCCTACAACAACTGACTCACAATGACATTGCATGGTCTTGTTACTCACAATACCAGAAAGCATTTGAAATCCTTAAATTACAATTGTCCAGTGCCCCACGCCTCGCTTATTTTGATTTAAACCTACCAGTGACACTCACGTGTGATGCCTCCCAATATGGACTCCAAGCTACTTGCCGACAGACTTCCACCGAAGGAGACTGCAGACCTATTGCTTACGCTTCCAACTAACCTGTCTGAGACTGAACAACGATATGCCCAGATCGAAAAGGAATTACTAGCTGTGGTTTCTGCCTGCACAAAATTCAAGGACTTTATTTTTGGAATAGACCACCAACCGTTAGTCACCATTCTGAACAAACCCATTCATGCTGCTCCTGCTCGCCTGCAATGGATGATGATGCAGCTACAGAGTTTCGATTTTACCCTAATCTACAAAAGGGGCAAGGACATGCATCTGGATGACACGCTATCCAGAGCCCCATGAACAGCAGCATTCTGAAAATGACCAGTTCACAGTCATGTTGGTGTCGTATGTACCTACAGAATGCTTAAGCAACCAGGCAGAGATGCGGATACAACTCTATGGCTACTGTCCTCTGTCACCTGGCGTGGCTGGCCGGATAAACAACATTGTGCCCCACTTACTATTTGCCCATACTACCACCAGAGCCCTAAGAAGAGAGTGCAGAAAATTAGAAAAAAGTATAAATCTGATAAACTTCAAATTTCCTTTGAACTTCTGAGAAACAACTTTCTCAAATACCAGGAAGCAGTAAAGTCTGCGAGAACACAGTACTTTTCCGACCTTATTCCCAAAAACGCCCATAACTACAAGGTCCTTTTTAGTACCATTACCTCTATCATATGTCCTGCCCCCAGTACCAGCTTAGCTGTGTCCCCTGCTAAGTGTGAAGAATTTACTACAATTTTCACCAGCAAAGTTAAGAACATCAGAACGAATATTTCCCCTCCTATCCATGACTTAGCTTTCTCATTGGTCTGTTCTTCAAAATTAGACTGTTTCCAACCCGTTACTCTACCCTCCCTTGTAAAGCTGGTCACCATTATGAAATCTGCTACCTGCCCCCATGACATTGTCCCCTCTGCCCTTCTGAAGGATTTCATTGCAATGGCCGGTCCCAGCATCCTCGCTTTCATCAACAGTTCTCTGGCCACTGGCACTGTTACTACCTGCTTCAAGCACGCAGTGGTCCAGCCCCTCCTGAAAAAAAAGCTAACCTAGACCCCACCTTGCCTAGCAACTACAGTCATATTTCCAAATTGCCTTTCCTTTCAAAAGTCCTTGAAAAGGTAATTTTAAATCAACTTCTGCCTTATCTACACCAAAATACCATCCTGGAAAGTTTCCAATCAGGTTTCAGGGCCCACCACAGCACAGAGTCTGCCTTGTTGAAGGTACATAACGACTTACTTCTCATCATTGACTCCGGCGACTGTGCAATCCTGCTCCTTCTCGATCTCAGCGCAGCATTTGATACAGTCGACCACACCATCCTAATTGACCGTCTCGGTACGGGGTTGGTATTGATGGCACTGCTCTGAGCTGGTTTGTCTCCTACCTCAAAGATAGGAGTTTCTCTACAAACATAGGCAACTCTTTCTCCGCCCAAGCTAGCCTTTGCTGCAGGGTTCCACAAGGCTCCAACCTAGGCCCCATTCTCTTCTCCCTGTATATGCTCACCTTAGGCCAAGTCATTCAAAGGCACGGCATTTCCTTCCATTGCTATGCAGACGATACACAACTCTATCTCTCCCTGACACCCAACAACCGATCAAATCTACTCAGCCTTATCCACTGCCTCGAGGATATAAAGTGTTGGATGGCCCAGAACGTCCTCCAACTTAACAAGAGTAGGTCTGAGGTCATCCTACTCAGCCCCTCGGACTCCATCAAAACGATACCAGGCAGCCCTAGAAGCCTTACCCCATTACTCAAACCTCACGTCAAAAACCTTGGCGTGATATTTGACTCCGCGAAATTTGACAAACAAGTCATTTATCTCCTCCCGCCTTGATTTCTGCAACTCCCTTTACACTGGCATCAGCCAATCATCCCTGTCCCACCTGCAATTGGTCCAAAATGCTGCAGCGAGGCTCCTGACGGGCACCTGAAACAGGGACCACATCACCCCGATTCTGACCTCTCTCCACTGACTCCCAGTGCGGTTCCAAATCAATTTCAAGCTCTTTCTTTATGTATACAAAGTCCTTAACGGGCTTGCCCCCACCTATATCAAAAATCTGCTTACCCACCATACCACCTCCAGGTCCCTCAGATCAGCCGACTTGGGGTTACTGACCATCCCGCGGTCTAGGCATAAGCTCAGGGGCGACTGCGCTTTTGCGGTTGCAGCACCTAGACTATGGAACAGCATCCATCTTCCCATCAGAACTGGCCCCTCCATCAACTCTTTTAAGTCTAGACTTAAAAGTTATTTCTACTCTCAAGCCTTTCTTGAGGTCCTCTGAGGGAGCGCTGTGTGTATGTATTTATGTATGTATTGTTGATCTATGTACCACTGTTTTATAGCACGTTAGTACCTGCACTAATGTAAAGCACTTTGGTCAATGAGAGTTGTTTTTAAATGTGTAGAAATAAGAAATAAAATTGGATATGTCTGCAACAGCCTGATGCCACACCAACAGAAGCAGCACCTGCTCTGACACCTGCTTCCTTCTCTGCCTTGGTCCACGCTTGCTAATGACATATTTGAGTGGCGTGGCAAACAGTATCTGGTTCTCGTTAACTCGTATTCAGGCTGGTTCGAAATCGACCAGCTCCAAAGCATCCGATGTAGTCATCCAAAAGATGTTGCGCCATTTTGACGTACACGATGCCCCTGCACGCCTCTTGTGAGATAATGGCAGTCAGTTCACTGGTCGGTGTGTTAAAAACTTTGCTCAATGATGGGATTTTCGCCATGTCACCGACAGTCCAAAATTCCCACAAGGAGTCCTCACACATTGCCAAATCCGATGTCTACCTGGACCTGCTCAACTTAAGAAGAAACGTCTGTGACCCAATACTGGGGTCTCCTGCCTGATGTCCCGACAGACCCGTGCTGCACTGCCCGTGCCCCAACAACTGCTGCAGCCACATGTTCGTTCACCACTTGCTGTACAGAAACAACTCCAGCTGAAACACGATACCCAAAAGCAGTTTTTCGATAAGTCCAGCAAACTACTTAAACCTCTCTCCAGTGGGTAAGTCATGTGCCTTCAAACCAACAGGGGCTATATGGCCGTTTGGATTTCATCCACCGTCCCGCAAAAGAACCACGCTCATACCTGGTGAGTGCCGACGGAGGGATCTACAGACGCAACCATCAACATCTCCTTCTTGTGAAGGAATCACGTACTGCTGTCTCATATCATGATGCAACGCGTCCGATCTACCCATCTGCTAATGGACTTTCTCTTCCCTCACACCCTGCAGCTGAAGACCAACCATTGGTTGTGTCTCCAGCTCCTTCACCACCACGTTCGATACCCCGCTCGCCTGAACCACCGTATTTGTCCCCCGGGTCACCAGTGCTTCTGCCGCATGGGACCCCGTCAATCTCGCCATTGAAGGGAGGAGATACAGTTCTGTACCATACACGCATGGGACGGGTTTGTAGGCCGCCCTTTAGATACGGGGATTTTGTTTGAACTATCTGTACTTCCCTGTATGCGCTATTAGCGCTTCAGTTACTGTATTAATAAGTCAGCACCTAGTAATGTGCTTACTCATATGTATCACTTTATTTTAGATGTGTCTCATTTTTAATTTTACAAGAAAAGATGTAGATTGGTTACTTTACTTACTAACCAATGTAATGCTTTATTATTATAAGCTCCGCCTACTACCACACTATTCATATTCTCACAACACGACATGTGCCACCAGTCAGTGCTGCAGCGCAGTAGAAGTAACATGCTGTAGTGTGTTGTGTGCATTACTCAATAAATACTGTTGTACCAGATCAGTAAGTATGTTTGATTCACTCAACAGGGTTGGGACCCTTCTTCGGACTGGAAATCTTCTTCAGTCCTGACCTGGAGTATTGTGTACAGTTTTGGTCTCCTAATTTGAGGAAGGACATCCTGTGATTGAGGCAGTGCAGCGTAGGTTCACGAGATTGATCCCTAGGATGGTGGGACTGTCATATGAGGAAAGATTGAAAACATGTATTCACTGGAGTTTAGAAGGATGAGGGGGGATCTTATAGAAACATATATAATTATAAAAGGACTGGACAAGCTAGATGCAGGAAAAATGTTCCCAATGTTGGGTGAGTCCAGAACCAGGGACCAATTAGAATAAAGGGGAAGTCATTTAAGACTGAGCTGAGAAAAAACTTTTTTACCCAGAGTGTTGTGAATTGATGGAATTCCCTGCCACAGAGGACAGTGGAGGCCAAATCACTGGATGGATTTAAGAGAGAGTTGGATAGAGCTCTAAGGGCTAGTGGAGTCAAGGGATATGGGGAGAAGGCAGGCACGGGTTATTTATAGTGGACAATCAGCCATGATCACAATAAATGGCGGTGCTGACTCGAAGAGCTGAATGGCCTCCTCCTGCACCTATTTTCTATGTTTCTATGACCCGAAACGTCATCTATTCCTTCGCTCCTTAGATGCTGCCTTACCCGCTGATTTTCTCCAGCTTTTTTGTCTATCAATGGGATCCCACCACTGGCCACATCTTCCCATCTCCTCCCCTGTTGACTTTCCGCAGAGACCAGTTTAAACCAGCATCTGTAGTTCCTTCCTACACACATCATACTAAACGATAGAACTTTATTAATCCCAGGAGGGAAATTGTGTGTGTGGGTATATATATTATATACACACACACACATATATATATATATATATATATATATAGTTATATATTCATATATAAATCTACATCGTTTTGTTTTCTCGTTTATAACATTGTTCACAGAGTACTATGTTTACATATTCTGTTGTGCTGCTGCAAGTAAGGATTTCATTGTTCTAACTGGGACGTGAGAGAATAAAACACTCTTGACTCTTGACTTACTCCGCTAATGTGTGGGATAGATCTAGTGTATGGGTGATCGGTGGTCGGCATGGACTCGGTCGGCCAAAGGGCCTGTTTCCACGCTGCATCTTTAAATTAAACTAAAAACACTAAAACCAGAGAAAGTCTAAAGAAGGGTCTCTACCCCAAACATCACCCAATTTCTTCTATCCAGAGTAGCTGGCGGCTCCATGGAGTTCCCCTGCACAATTAAAGCATGGAATAGTCATCACCCTACCATAGTTACCAAGCCAGACGCAACTAAATTTAAGGTACCTATTTTTTCCCCCAAGAACCCTTTTTTGCTTAAGTCCAAGTCAAGAGTCAAGAGAGTTTTATTGTCATGTGTCCCAAATAGGACAATGAAATTCTTGCTTGCTGCAGCACAACAGAATATGTAAACAGAACAGGAGATAAGGGTTCAGTGTGTTTATATACCATAGGCAGGCCCGTACGAAGCTTTTCAAAAAGGGGGGTGGCATGACAGGATTCCAAAAATGTTATGTGAAATAATGTGCACGCAGCGCACATCGCAAGAGGAAGCCCCTCACATCCGGGTTCCAGGGCCCTTAAGCGGGCCCTGAAAGCTCTGGGGTTTTAGATGCTCTCTGGTGCATTCTGAGCCTTATTTTGGAGCTTTTTGCACAAAATGTATGACCAATATTTCAGAAATAATTTTGTTTGAGTCAGGAGTAATGAGTGGGTGGAATGAGATGCTTGGGGTAATTGTTGTATACATTTTTTTTTAAGGTAAGAATTGTTGTCCTTGTTTTAATAATCAAGTTGTACTGTTGTAAAATGGTATGTAAAATGTTATAAAGGAGCATGCAAAAACTGCAAAAAAAAATACAGTAAGTTTTTGCAGTAAAGAAAACCTTTTTTTAGAAAATGTTTTGTGTGTTGATTTGATTGCCTGTTACTGTTGGACTGTGTTAGTGTGTGCAGTGCACCTTTAATGGTCCTCCTGACCTAACAACTTCACATCATATCAACCTCAACATGAAATAGTTCAGTTTTCCAAGAATGTAACTGTGCAAACCTACTCATCACTTTGTCCAAGTCATGGGCAACTCATAGTGAATATTAAGGCGAGGACAGACAGCCTGTCATTGCTCAGGGAAGTCCTGGCATAGTGATGCAGGTGACGGACACTCGTGCACACTGCATATATTGCCATTTAGCCATAAATCATGTATTCCAGTTCCATTTTCCAAGAATGTAACTGCGCAAACCTAGTCAAGGCTTTGTCCAAGTTATGGGCAAAATCATAGTGAATGTGGATTAAGGCAATTGCAGACAGCCTGTCATTGCTCATGGAAGTCCTGGTCTTTCCTTCTTTGTGGATGTGAAAACGTGTTTGTCCTCGTTGGCTGGATCAAAGTAAGATACCGAGCAAGATTGCGCCCACTGCAAGCATGCCGCCTGAGGCGAGTATCTCTCTGCCGTTCAGGCTCATGTCCAAGGGTCCCGGCTACCTCTGCAGTCAAATGGAGGGGGACAGGCGGGGTCGGCAGAGCGCTGTGGAGAGACTGGCTGCCGACAAGACCAAGAACTTGAAGAGCCAGAAGGTGAGGGGGTGCAAAGTGGAGCCCAATGGTTTGGGCAGCTCTGACTCCGAGGAAGGCAGCGGCAGCAGGGCCAGCAGCAGCATGAAGACTTACCTGGCCTCCGGCAGCCCCCAGCAGAACGGGCAGCTGGGGCTCCCGCCTGACATTGTGCGTCGCTCCAGCTCCAAGAGGCAGCTCAGGCCCGACTCGCTGGTTATGTACTGGCAGAAGTGTGAGTTTGTGCAAGGAGTGGCGGCCAGCAGTAGCGCCCGCTGTTTCAAGGCAGCTGGCAGCCTGGTCCATTGGCTGATGCCCGGCTCTAGCGGCCAGTGCGACAAGCAGCAGGGGGTGGCAACAGGAGCAGCAACGATGGAAGGGAAGAATTAGCAGAAGGTACAGAGGCTGCAGCACCCCAGGGCGCACAAGTAACCACACCAGCAGCACTCCAGGGTTCACAAGTAACCACACGAGCAGCACCCAAATGGTACACAAGTAACCACTCCAGCAGCGCCCCAGGAAGCGGCAGTCGCCACGCCAGCAGCATCCCAGGGTGCACAAGTAACCACGCCAGCAGCGCCAAGAGAAGCAGCAGCTGGTCACCCCAAGGAGCCACTCAAGCGGCAGGTTGGTGAAGACGGATTATGATGCTCGCACTCCGACCTCAGCTGCCACTTCTCCCGAGCCTGCTCAGGCTTGGACAGTTTCTTCGAGCACTGCAGACTCGAGCCTGAGGTGTTAGGGTTGGGGTTAAGGACCACAGATGGGCTGTAAAATATTCTTCCTACAATGCATGGATTTTAAACATTAATATATTAAAATTAATACAATAAAATCAATTGCGCAAATGAAAAGATGTCTGTCCAGTTTTATTTACAGATGTATTGGTCCGCTTCCAGATTCCATCACCATCTCTTTCACAGGGATAGATTCAGTGAGTGTAGATTGAACTCCACCCCCCACTTCCCTTATTCTATTATTTCTTTCCACTTCCAAACAAAAATGTGGTTGGATTATTCAGCGTATGATCAACCTGTGTCAATAAATGCTGGACCATTGTAACATATATGCTTAACCATGCACACTACACATTGATGCAAGGATGTTTTCTGTGAAGGACCGAAAATTATCATGACATGGCCATAGCATGGGTCGTTATTGCTATTGGCACATAAATACTCTCGCTTCCCACATAATTTATCCACAACAAAATATACAGGTTGCAAGAAATTTCTAAAGGCATTTTACGATAATAGCTGTTAAAACCGACTATGCCCATCTGACAGGTTAAACATTACACTAAGTGGCAAGAGATGGCCACGAGAGGGCCTGTTTCCGTGCTGTAATTGTTATATGGTTATATATGTTATATGGCCAGACATCAAATGCAGCAAATGTTCTTTTGACAATATGTTTAAAGGTGTCAAAACGACACATTACCAGACATTCAGATTAAATGAATGTGTTGTGAACAATGAAGATACCCAGTTTGTACGCACCAGAATTTTTAAAAAATATTGATAAACGCTGTTTCCATCATTCCCACTTCAGAATTATCATGAAAATTACACCTGAAATATCTCCTGACCAAATTCGTGAATCTATATGTCTGACTATAGAAGTAAAACCTGGATAAATCCAACGTATAGTTGTGAATGTTGCTCAATAAATAACTACAGTACTGATACTCCATATTAAGAGCATTGATTTGCTCTTTCTATAATTCTATAATAACGTGTCAACGGTGGCAGTGACAATTGAACACTGCGGTTTTAATGTTTCACGTGTTCACAATTTAATTAATCCATCTTTATGGATTAAAACAAATAATAACATTGGGAATTAAAACACATTTGACTGCATTCCATTATCAAACATTGTCAAAGTTCACTCTGAAGACATTTCCAGCGCAGGAGGGTCGGGGGTGGGGGGGGGGGGGGGTGGGGGGGGGGGGGGGGGTGAGGGGCTGGGTGAATATGTGCAGGATGGATAGATGGCGGGGGGGGGGGGGGGGGGGGGTTGAGAGGGAAATCGGTGCAGAATGGATGGATTGAGGCAGGGCAATTAGTGTGTGTTGGTTGGAGTAGGTAAAATTGTGAGGGGAGAGTGCGGGAGATGTCAGTGGGGGAACACGGATGGATGGGGGGGGGGATCAGTGCAGGATGGAAGGGGGGATCAGTACAGGATGAATGGAGCGGATCAGTAGAGTGTGGATGGGGGGGGGTCTGTGCAGGATGAATGGGTGGTTTCAGTACAGGATAAATGAGGGGCAGTGCAGGATGGATGGGAAGGGGTCAGTACAGGATTAATTGGGGCACGAGTGTAGGATGGATGTGGAGGTGGCAGGAGAATCAATGCAAGGTGGATAGGGAGATCAGTGCAGGATGGATAGATGGGGGGTGGTAGATGGGGAGGGGAGCACAGGGGATGTCAGTGAGGACTGAATAGAAGGGGGAATAGGGATCAGTGTGGGGTGGAGAGGAGAGGTCCCAGGATAAGGGGGTGGAGGGGGCGTACAAGAGAGAGAGGGGGGGGAGGGGCAGAGGAGGTGGTGAGGAAGGAAGGTAGGTGTTCCTCGGACAACACCGGCATCATCGCCCCGCAGCCTTGGCCGTCCCTGTCCACTGCCAAGTGCCGCCACCAAAGGGGAAGGCAGTTGGGAACTCCTCGCCACCGTCACCCCTACTCCGCTAGCCAACACGAAGGTGCGGGGCCGAGCGGTGCAGGTGCTTCAGACGGCGGAAGGGGGCCTCCCCCTTCTTTCCTCGCTCCCTCCCTCCTCCAAGCCTCGGCGTGCGGTAGGGTTTGTTTTGAAAGCAGTTGTCGTCGTTGGCGGAGTGGCACGCAGCGGCCGCTGTGAGGGCTGGCGGGGTGCATGAGGAGGTGGAGCCGCCATCCCCACTGCTGCTGCTGCTGTGCGGGGCCCGTCATTCACTCCGACCCTCCGTCACCCCGCACTACAGCCGTCGCTGCTGCCGCCGCCGCTGACCAGAAACAATGGGGGGGGGGGGAGGTGGGAAAGGTGAGGTTGGGGGGCGAGAGCCCGCAACGTGTGATGGGAAAGGCGAGGGGCGAGGTACCGGCGGGTGATGTGGACCTGATCTGAGCAGCACCTGGTGTCTGGTCACGGCCGCTGCCAGGACTGGTTTCAGATTTAGTCCTTCTCGCTTCCCGCCCGGCGACGGGAGTACGGTTTCCAGTACCGAGAGCCAGCAGCGGACGGGACCCGCTGGCGAGACTCCAACGGCGTGGATAGAGCCGATGATTTGATTCCGCCCACTGCGTACGCGCGGAGAGACAGCGTCATTTTGTGTTGCTTCTGCGACGTTGGTCACCAGCTTCCGTCCCACTGCGCCGGCGCGGATGGACGCAAATTTATTTTTTAATTTCCTCGTGAAAAAAAGGGGGGTGCGGTCGCACCCAACGCACAACCCCCCCTTCGGACGGCCATGATAGGGGTTCTCAACCAGGGGGGGGGGAATTCCCCCCAGGGGGGGGATTTCTGGATTTCAGGGGGGGAAACCACAGATTAGCAAACTCAAACTGTTAGAATGTTGATCTTTTTATTGCCTTTCCATATTATTTGGAATGCACTTTTTGAGGCAGACGCTCTTGGAAAGGAGGGGGGGAATGACATTCTGACATATGGTGAAAGGGGTGTATGGGGCAAACAAGGTTGAGAACCACTGCTTAGACCATATATATACACAATAAATAAGCAGATAAAATGCAATAGGCTGTTATTGTTCAGCCCTCCACCCCCTGCAGTTTAAATTGCATTTAGAATATTTATGGAGGACCAGGAAACCAGAAGCAAGAGTTACTCCAGGGAGTTACTCCAGATGCAGGGTCAGGGAGTGATTTTGCGTTGGTTTTCAGTGGTCACAGCGAGGCGGCAACCAGACAGCAATGGCGGCCAGATCTCCCATAATTCAAAGTGAGGGAGAACGTGCCCAGCGCCGACCAGTTGCCGTGGCAGTGCGCATGCGCATGGCGGTTGATGATGTGCTGGCCGTGGTTGTGCGCATGTGCGGGGGGGGGGTGCTGTCGGTAGCAGTGCGCATGTGCAAGGTGGCCTCCTGTGCCGGCGGATGAGGAGCAAGCGGAGAGCGGAAACCCGGGCACAGATACGGATACGGATGGCGGGCGGAGACGGCGACTGACAGACAGAGAGAGAGAGATAGAGAGGGGGACCCGCCCAGAGTTGAACGGCAGGTGTCCTGCCTTGGCCTCTGGTCTTTAGATAGTTAGATTACATTGCTCCATCTATTACATGCTGTTTTTGTGGTTTAATAGCTATAGTGTTCTGTATTTCAGCTTCTCCAGGTTGACAATTCTTTTTAATTGGACCTAGTGCTGCTTTGTGCATTCCTACATTCTTGACTGAACCTGGGCTGTTGCCTGACTCAACAGTAATATTAGGCTGAGGGACATGCCAGGCCGTGAGATGATAGGTGGTGTAGATGGGTCCTCAGCACTCAAGGATGCCCGGTGTTAGTCAGTCAGGCCTGCTCCAAGTGTAACTCCTTCAACACAATTGTAGGGCCACACAACTCACTGAAGTGTGCCCTGGGAGGACAATGGGTTGTATCTCCACAAGGATTGTATGGTGTCACTTCTACCAAAGTATTTGTGGACAGGTAAAACAACCACTAGTATATATGTTAGTATGAGATTAAGTAGGTTTACACCTTGTTGGTTCGCTCAACACCTGCAGCTATATCTTTCATGTCTTGACCAGCTTAGTCCATAGTGGTACTACCAAGCTATGACATCACAATGGATTGTAGCCTTACTCGCTACAATGTTGCTATCCCAGGACACTGAGTCTTGCCAGACCTAGCTTGCATCTTTTTAAATTTTAAAATAAGGGAGGGTGAATAAGGGGATTAATGCATGTATGGAATAATGCATTCACCCTATCAGTTCCCCTTACGATTTTATACACCTCCATAAGATTACCCTTCATCCTCCTGTGCTACAAGGAATAGAGTCTTAGCTTGCCCAAGCTCTCCCTACACCTCTGGCCCTCAAGTGCTGGTATCATCCTCGTAAACCTTCTCTGCACATTTTCCGGTTTTATGACATCTTTTTTCATAGCAGGATGGCCAAACACAATAGTCCAAGTGTGGCCTCAACAACATCTTGTACTGCTGCAAGATTTGCAACAGATTGCCTGTTGTGCAGGATTTCTTGGACACTCATGTTTTTTGCAACGGTCCATTGATCAGAGTGGCCATTGTCACCATTCTACTCCTCATTCTTGCCCACCCTCTCGGCACACTTGAATACCTCGGCATCCATAACTAAACTCTGTGTAAATCCACAACTCACATTGCCTGGTCTTAAAACCATTAGTGTTTGTCATGAGAACATCAGGAGAGGCACAATTCAAGTCATGTTCAGTATCAATGTACACCCTAAACACAAATGGAACAGATCTTTCATGTTGAAGTGCTTAAATGCTTTTCTATTTTGTTTCTTGAAGAAGACCTGTATTCATCTATTTTTCAATCTCCATTCTTTGGATGGGGTCACCAACCTTGTGGGTAACGGTCAGTGCAGTCAAGTTTCTAAAGTATTTTACTTTAGCTTACCTCAAATCATTTACTTGAATTATAAATTAATATTTCAAGGAGTTTCACACTTTAGTTTTATCACTTAAATTTTTGCAATTATTTATCTTGTCTTTCTACCTGAAGCATTTTAAAATACATTATAAGTGATGTAACGACTTTTATGGGGTGTCTCTGTTTTTTTTTAGTACTTTGGGTTGATTTTGCACTTGTATTGTGGTTACTAATTAATTGAATTTCTGTTTTTTAATATCCTATCTATGTGCATTGTGTTTACAGGCTTGTTGGCATTGTTGTTAGTAAATATGACAATGAAACACTCTTGACTCTTGACTCTTGAATAGCCAACTAGCAATTGAAAGCAAGTCAACTCATTGTGAGAGTGGAGCCTCTTTGACACCTTCCCACTTCTGGAAGTTACTTTGCTTTAGTAGAGGGTGAACATGTTCAGCTCTCAGCATCCTAATGGGTCTATATGAGTTGGCAGAGGGCTACAGGCATTGACAGTGGACTGGGTTTAGCTGTTCTCCATTGAAGCATCGCACCTTTATCAGATTGGAATTGAATTTTACTTCGGAGTCACGTGAGTGACTTCGTGAAGACCCCGCCAGCACGCATGCGTGACATATCGTCTCTTGCATTGGCTGTCGACAAGCTGGGGGGCAGTGCGCTCACTCCACAACTCCTTCAAAAGGACTGGCAGAGGTAAGTGCACTAACCTTAAGCTGGTTTGCAGGTAGGATCCTTTGTCTTTCTACCTGCAGGAAAAGATGGAATGAAAAGGGAAAGGCAAACTTTCCAAAAGCCGCAGGACTTCTATGGGTCAGCGGGAAACTTCTCCGGAGCTGTTTACAACGCCGGCGGCGTTCGGGAAACGGCCGGGGGAACAGGTGCGGAAGTTGGGCGCACCTATTACACTAGCGCCTGACTCGTCTCCAGAGGCGGCCGCACAGGAGCAGGGTATCGGAGACCCTGATTTTGTGTCTCCATCCCCCGGGGGGGGGGGGGGGAGGGGGGGAGCAAGCAGGTACGTGGAGCGCCTCGCACACTGGCGATGGCAACACCTCGTCTTTTACAGGTCCCGCGAGGGCTGAGCCGGGGGAAGCCCTCGCCGACGTCGAGCCCCGCAGCCGCGGCAGGTCTCGAGAAGCCACCGGGGTTTTCTGGCTTAGGACAGGCCGGTGGAGCTGCTGCAGAGTCGATCAGGAGCTACCAACTTTAAACCGGGGCATGCTGCTGAAGTGCAAGCCGGTGGCAGCCATATGCGGTCGGTTAGTTTGCCTGGGACTGCTGCCGACCACGCACCCCTACCGAGACTTAATGTCAGAAGTAGGGGTAAGCCTGCACAGACTCCGGGGAGCCAGGCACCGGGGGCCGGCCCGGACTCATATCCGCTGCCTTCCCTCCAGGCACACGGACTGCCACAGTCCGCTCGTGGGCGCACTCGCGGAGAGTCTGTGCGGGTGTCGTACGGGCCTGCAGGAGCGGGTGTCGATGACCTCCTGCCACCAGATCCCACTCAGCATCTCATGGGGGTGAGATCTGCTGGTAGAAGCCCCAGCAACTTTGCAGAGCCTGGGGAAGTCGGCTTGTCGGCTACGTGTAGTAGCGTCGGTCGCATGGACCGGTTGGAGCGCATGGTGGAGCAGCTAGTTCAACGAGGTCAGGACAGGGAAGAACGGTGGTCCCGGGCCTCCACTACCCACAGCCGAAGGCCGCCGAGCATCTCGCCTTCCTCCGCTGGGAGTGCCAGAAGTCTGCAGGAGGCAGAATTCGATGAAGAGCCAGACATGCCGGAGGTCGATGTTCCAGAAGCAGAAGCAGAACTACTGGATGTTGTGGACAGATTTGCTACAGCACCTCATTCAGGGGGGCCACTACATGCAAAACTGGCAGGGACCATTAACTATCTAACCTCACACCAGCTGCAGGAACGGGTCCTCAACGACACCATGGACAAATTCAAGCCACCATTAATCTGAATGTCCCAATGGTCAATGCTCAAATTTGGGGGAATTTGAGTAATACCGCCAGAGAGTAGGACGCACGCCTCCAGAAAGTCCTGAAACTCCTATCAACGGGTATCACAGCGTACGCCAGGACCCTCGATGGGGAGAACGTGTCCAGTGAGCAGCAGGATACCCTGGCCTTACTCTGCAATGCACAGTTCGAGATCAACTGTCTGCGAAAGAGCTCCATCCGGCCCACCCTCAACCCTAAATTTGCAGGGTTGTGCCGTACCTCCACCATTCCACCACCACATCAGCTGTTCGGGGAAGACCTGCCGAAAAAGGTGAAAGACATGGACAAGGGAGGCCAAAGCCGTCGGCCTTATGAAGCTACCTTCATCAAGGGCATACGTCTATCGGAAACCGCCGTATCCCACTTGGAAACCTCGCCCACCTGATAAGACACCTAGGACTCATCCACCGCCAGTTCCCCAAAAGCAGACCCCTTTTTTAGGGCAGGGCCCTCAGAGGTCTGCCTGGAAAATGCGGCCTCCACCACGACAAGCCACACAACGTCCCCCCAAACCACCATATACCAGGACCCGCCGTTGACCATGGAGGTAAGGGGGTTTGGATCTACTAAGAAAGTAGCAATGGTACCCTCACAAGTAGGGGGACGGTTGCAGGCATACAGTGGTGCATGGGATACAATCGCTACAGACTCTTTTATTTTACAAAGTGTTCAGGGTTATGTCATAGAGTTTATTAACGGTAAACTTCCCCCTACACAGCATGTACCTCATTGCACATTTGCGCTCTCTAAAAAAGAGATCGAGCAAGGACATGCAGAAATATTACGGCTAGCAGCCAAAGGGGTGATAGGGAAGACGACACATGACCCCATTCAGTTCATGTCCAACATCTTTACAAAAACCAAAAAAGATGGAGGATGTCGGATCATCATCGACCTAACTCATCTGAACACTTTCGTACAATATACCCATTTCAAAATGGAAACCTTTGAAACAGCTAAGCAGCTACTGTATCGGGGGTACTTTATGGCTTGCATCGATCTCAACGATGCATACTATACAGTCCCCATCATAGAATCCCATAGGAAATTCTTAACATTTGTCTGGAAGGGATAGTTATGGCAATATGAAGCTTTACCCAATGGCTTAACCGCAGCCCCTAGACTGTTTACCAAAATAGTCAAACCAATACTGGCTATCCTAAGGCAACAGAATCATATCGTCATGGCATACCTAGACGATATACATATAGTGGGACAAACCCTCCAATTGGCGGAGCTGGCAGTCACAGCGACCAAATATTTATTCGAGACGTTAGGGTTTGTTACCCATCCAGACAAATCCAAATTCACCCCATCTCAATTCATAGACTATCTGGGGTTCACTATTGACACCAACTGAATGATAGTCACTATCCCACCCAACAAAGCATCAGATATAAAAGATGCGTGCAACAGCCTTGCTTGCGCCAGGATGCCGACCATCAGACATACTGCCAAGGTAATTGGGAAACTGGTAGCATCATTTCCAGCTGCGCAATTCGGACCACTGCACTATCAAAACTTACAAAGAGCAAAGATTTCAGCATTAAAAGCAAATGCTGGGCACTTTGACAGGCCAATACGGCTGCCAATTAAGGCTAAAACTGAGCTACAGTGGTGGGTCGACAATATTAGTGCGTGTTACAAACCCATCATTATTAGCAACCCATCAGTCGTGTTACAAACTGACGCAAGCGCTCAAGGCTGGGGTGCAACTGACAGCACGTCCAATTATGGCGGCAGATGGGATCCTCACGAGTCTACCTTCCTTCAGACACACGGGATAAATTATTTGGAGATGCTTGGGGCTTTCCATGGTCTGAGGGCATATTGCACAAATTTACAGCATTTGCATGTCTGCCTTCAAATAGATAATACCACAGTGGTGGCTTACATAAATCATATAGGTGGTATCAGGTCATTATCTTGTGACGAATTGGGAAACACAATTTGGCACTGTTGTATTGCAAGAAATATTTGGCTTACAGCGACCTATCTACCAGTGAAGCTCAACACAGTGGCAGACACCAGGTCACGAGTGTTCAATGATAACATCGAGTGGATGTTGAACCCCCAAATATTTGCTCAAATTATAGCTGACTTTGGTACACCAGATATCGACCTCGTTGCGTCCAGGTTGAACTATCAGATACCAACGTATGTGTCTTGGGAACCAGACACTGGGGCAGTAGCTATGGATGCTTTTTTGCTCCATTGGGGGAAATGGTTCTGCTATGCATTTCCCCCATTCTGCCTCATCAGTCGGGTATTGCAGAAAATACAACTGGATTCTGCTTCAGGCATATTGATCATACCCGACTGGCCTACACAGCCATGGTACCCAGTGGTTCTCCAAATAATAAAACGTCCGTGGGTTCCAATTGCTAAAAACCCCACTTTACTCACTAACCCCATTACGGGGGAAAGTCACCCGTGCCATGGTCACTTAAACCTGTTGGCTTGCAGGTTCTGAAGAGGCCGCTCATGGTGGCCAGCATATCGCCCAGGGCAATGGACCTCACTTCAGCATCGTGCAGAGCATCAACCCGGCAGCAGTACCTCACCCAGATCAGGAAGTGGGAGGCCTACTGCTCCCGAACACATACCGCCTACAACTCGCCTGCCACGATCCCTGACGTCCTGGAATTCCTAGCGGGCCTTCATTACGATGAGGGTCTCAGCTACAGTGCCATCAACAGCGCCAGGAGTGCGCTCTCCTCATACCTGAATATAGGTGTGGGCTCACACCACCTGGTGTCCAAATTCATGAGGGGAGTGTTCAACACCAACCCTCCACGACCCCGATACAACATCACTTGGGATTGGGTGTAGTACTTACACTACTGAGAAGCTGGTCCCCTATGACAGGACTACCTCTTGACAAGCTCACCCTTAAAGTGGTGATGCTGATGGCACTGACTTCAGCTCAACGAGTCCAGGCCTTACAGAAGCTTCGGCTGGACTGTATGGCCTCGACTCCTGCAAAGGTGACTTTCTTTGTCGAGGACTTGCTGAAGCAACATAGGCCTGGGTCTTCTGGGTTGCAGTTGGAATTCCGGGCGCGCCCCTCTGATGCCACCCTCTGCATAGCCACCCATCTCTGCTATTACATCCGAACAACTCGAACCATCCGGAAGATGGAGCAGGGGCTCCTCATCAGCCACAAACAACCACATCACCGGGTGACTGTGCAGACCATCGCCAGGTGGCTCAGGGTGGTGTTGGGTGCAGCTGGTATCGATACTAACATTTTAAAATCTCACTCTACCAGGTCTGCATCCACATCAGCGGCGAGGGCCATGGAGGTGCCCATGGACCACATCCTCGCCACCACGAGCTGGGCCAGTGAATCGACTTTCCAGAGGTTTCACAATAAACCGGTCGCCCCTGCTACATTCGCGGACGCCATGCTGAGAGCCGCTCCGTGAATATTTACTCCCTGAGTATGGGGTTTTGCTTTGTTATTCTTTGTTTTAGTAAATATGCATTATTTTTCAGCCTGTTCAGTTTGGAATGCATTAACAAACTTCCTCCATCAGTATTGTGGCAGTGTGATAGCATGGACGTTGTCCAGGGCGTGTAATCACAGAAGCTTTGAAGTCTTCACAAAGTCACTCACGTGACTCCGAAGTAAAATAGTAAGATTAAACGAGAACTTACCAAGTTTGAAGGTTGATCTTTATTTTATGAGGAGTTGCGATGAGGGATTTCGTGCCCTCCGCTCCCAACCCTCTATCATAAGGTCAACTGATATGTTCTACTTTATTAATCTTACTATCTCCTTCCATGATGTGTTCTGTGATTCCACACCGCTGCTTTGAAGAATGTCATGCATGCGTGCTGGCGGGGTCTTCACGAAATCCCTCATCGCAACTCCTCATAAAATAAAGATCAACCTTCAAACTTGGTAAGTTCTCATTTAATCTTACTATTTTGGGCTACACTGCCTGTCCCCAACATGAATCCCACCAATGCATTTTTATTTTTTCTTCTTGTGGATCCCCTGTATTTCTTTATGAAGGGAGACATTTGTCAGCACAGATGGAATGCAGAGGTAACATGGTGTCATGTCCTTTTGTGATTCTAACATTTTTCACACCTCCAGTCATGTTTAATTAAAAAGCGCAAGTTATAAATAAGGATGATAAACAAAAAAAAAGTACATGGAGAGGGTTTAACTAAAAATAGTTTATTTTCAAAGCTCCGCTGCTGAACCGGATATTTAAGGAGCGGGGTGTCGTCAAGATTAATTAGATGTGGTCTTGGTTGTGGTGACTACTTGTACTCGCTAAATTTACAGTCAAAGAATTTCTGCAAATGTCTGACTTATACAGAGATGGGTTTAGTCAGCTAATCAGAACTTCACCACTACCTCAGTCGACTGACAGTGATTGATAACAGAAGTGAAGTTCTCATCAGTGAGACAACAATGCCCAAATGATGTACAGTCAGAATGCGTTCACCACATTAAATCTTTAATCAGCTACATTCCTTATTCTAATGTTAAAATGTCAGAATGAGTGAAATAAATTTGAAATTATAAATGAGGGGATACTTGACTTTGATTATTACACTATAAAAGTCAAAAGAAAAATGGAAGTGTTGTTAAAGAATATTCCAAATTGATTTTACACATAGATTTTGATATATTCGGCAAGTTTCAAAAAGGCAAGATATCAATGGAAACATTTTTCTATTTCAAGGCATATTCCAAATCATAGATTATGCCAAAATCTTCAACCATTCGATTCTATTGTAGCTGTGTCAATCATTTTTTTATGAGGTAATGTACTCCACATTCTAACAATGCATTAAGAAGCTTCTTCAAATCTCATTCCTCAATTAGCCTTGGTCACCCGTCTCAAAGAAAGTAGATTTTCTCTATTCAATTGCCTGATCCATCATGGATACTGACCTCCTCCCATTTGAATGGATCAATACCGAGGCACTGGCTCAAAAATGCAGTCAGCATCATACTATACCAGATAATACAATACATAAATATAATCAAGTCCATCTCAAGTACAATAGGTAAAGCAAAGGGGATGATACCGAGTGCAGAGTATAGTTCTCAGCATTGTAGCGCAACAGTTCCATAGGCAAAGTCCAAAGTCCGTAATTGGGTGGAGGTGAATTGGTCACCACCCTAGCTTATGGAAAAAAAACTGACAACAGATGGGAAGAACCTTTTTCCTGAATCTGCTTGACAACGTTTAAAATATGTTAGTCTGAAAGCAACTTGAGAATCAAGTACGTTGCTGCCGTAATGAGAATGAATAAAACATCCGGAATATAATCAGCACTGATCCAAACAATCCCAAACAGCCAGAAGTACTGACAAGAAGAAAATAAAATGCCAATTTACTTCCCCCACCATCTCAATTATCCGAACAGGAAAATGAAATGCAGAAA
Source organism: Okamejei kenojei (assembly GCA_035221665.1). NCBI lineage: Eukaryota > Metazoa > Chordata > Chondrichthyes > Rajiformes > Rajidae > Okamejei > Okamejei kenojei. Next base: position 43,442,622 of record CM069139.1, read on the forward strand.
TAATTATTATTAAAAACTATTATCAGAATTACCCTATTAGAGATCATATTACTGAATACTTATTGTGTATCACAGCGTAGACAAACGAAATCCACCTTGAGGTAATTACCACAAACTTGAATTTTCTGCACTGTTAAATACTAGGTACAATGCGTAAAACACAATTTAAACCTATTACTACCAGACAGACTGCATGAATTTAAGCCAGTCAGCTTCCTTTTGCATTGTACACATTGTAATTAGAGTCTGAGTCATACAGACTGGAAACAAGCCCTTCATCCCAACCTGTACATGCTGACCAAGATGGCCCATCAACACCAGACTCATTTGCCCGCATTCATGAATAACAAAAGCCACTGTAAAGTTAATTTATGTTTAAATAACTTGAGACTCCTCATGTGCATTATTTGATAGAAAGAGCCCCCATGGTCACTGTGACACCCTGTTCCCCTGCGTGGCACAGTGGCGCAGCGGTAGAGTTGCACCAGAGACCTGGGTTTGATTCTGACTACAGGTACAGTCTGGACGGACTTTCTACATTCTTCCTATGACCGTGTGGGTTTTCTTCGGGCGCTCCAATTTTCTCCCACACTCCAAAGATGTACAGGTTTGTATGTTAATTTAGTTTAGTTTGGCTTAGAGATGCAGCGTGGAAACAGGCCCTTCGGCCCACCGTGTCCATGCCGACCAGCGATGCCCGCAAATTAAAACTATACCACACACACTAAGGACATTTTTTACATTTACCAAGCCAATTAACCTAGAAACCTGTATGTCTTTGGAATGTGGGAGGAAACCAAAGATCTCTGAGAAAACCCACATGGTCACGGAGAGAACGTACAAACTCCGTACAGAACAACCCGGGTCTCCGACGCTGCAAGCGGCGTAATGCCCCTGTCCCACTTTTGTCAGTCTCCCTAACGGTCGAAAGTGGTTTCCGTTTTAAAAATCAGTAATTTTTTAGGCGAAGCTGGTTGCGATGCTAGTTGAAGGTGGTTGCCGGAGGACAAAAACCTCCGGGAACTGCACGGAAACCTTGGGTGGGGCACAAAGTCTCCAAGAGGTTTCCGTTCAGGTTTCCTAAGTGGGACAGGGACATAAGGCAGCAACTTTACCGCTGCACAACCGGGCCGCCCAATTGATTGACTTTGATAAAAGTGTAAATTGTCCCTAGTGTGTAAGATAGTGGTAGAGTGTAGGGTGATCTCTGGTCGTTGCGGATTCGGTGGCCGAAGGGCCTGTTTCTACGCTGTATCTCTAATATAAAATAAACTAAATAAAACAAAGGTAAAATTATAGATGGAATTCATAACTAATTTATTTGGAGAATTTATTGATCAAAGTCTGATTATTCAAAATTGATGAACAATATGGACCCTAAATAGTGGTCGCTTGTTCTTGCCTGAATCAGTAAGTTATCATTTTAAGTTCCACTTTACAAACAAAATTCTAGCTTGTCATTTGTTTGGAGGGCAGAAAGATTGCTCACTGTCAGTGATTCAGTCCTTCAAATGAGCCATTAAACAAGGGCTGGTCTCTTCTATCTGATGGATGTAAGTGATACCATACCTCTATTTCTAAGAAAATCAAGGGATATACCTGAGATATATAGGCCAAACTTTACCCTGGAAAAAGATTACCACAACAAAAACCCACATTGTTGGAAGAACTCAGCAGGTCAGGCAGCAGCTGTGGAGGGAATGGGCAGGCGATATTTCATGTCTAGACTTTTCTCCAGAGTCTAAAATCTGAAGGAGGGTCCTGATCCTAAACCTTGTCAGTACAAGTGATGATAAAAGCCTAAAGCTAAAAATGCACTGAGATGTTAGACAATAGACAATAGCTGCAGGAATAGGCCATTCGGCTCTTCGAGCCAGCACCACCATTCAATATGATCATGGCTCATCATCCACAATCTGTACCCCATTCGTGCCTTCTCCCCATATCCCCTGACTCCACTATCTTTAAGAGCCCCATCTAGTTAATTTGTATGATCTGAGCTTCCAACATATTTTTGAATAAGTATTGGAGATGACCAGGAGACCACTATGGAGAGGCTCCCACACGACATTTGAAATGAAGGTTTAAAATTTATTGCAGTTTTCCAAGAGATTTGGAATCCTTGTTGTGTTGTGCTATGCAAAGAAAGAATTTCATTGTCCTGTCAGGGACACATGACAATAAACTCTTTTGACTCCTTTTTGACTCTTTGATCCCAGTGGTAAAATGATGTGGCGGTGTACTGATTCACCTTGTTGACCAGCAAGAATGGGAATGCTAACCCTGATCGCTCAAGATTTACTTTAGGTCTCCTTTTTGCAGAATTTCATCCTCCCTCACAGATCCTCCATTCATAAATCTCCCCACAAACCCCTGCTCCAGTAAGCTGAGTAAACTTTCTTTACCAATCTCCTGATTGCCAACATCTTAGTCATAGGGCATAGAGTGAAACAATGGGGAAACAGGCCCTCCGGCCCAACTTGCCCACACTGGACTACATGTCCCAGCTACACTAGTCCCATCTGCCTGCGTTTGGTCCACATCCTTCCAAACCTGTGCCATCCATGTACCTGTCTAACTGTTTCTTAAATGCAGTTGAAAGAGAGCTGGGTTGGTGGGGGGTATTCATTAAAATAGGAAAATTCAATGTTCATATGTTGGATTCTAAGTTACTCAATTGGAATATGAGGTGCCTTTCTTCCAATTTGTGTGTGGCCTCACTCTGGTAATGGAGGGATCCCAGGACAGAAATGTTGTTATGGGAATGGGAGCTAAAATTGTTAGCAACCAGGAGATTCAGCTGTCCTTCGCAGACCGAACAGAAGTGTCCAGCAAAATGTTCACTTAGTTTCCGCTTGGTCTTGCCGATTATCCTCTTCCAATCACATCTGCTGCATGCATTGTGTCCCAGGTGGCCTCCTTTACATGGGTAAGACCACACGTAGACAAGGCAACTGTTTTGCCAGACACTTGCGCTCTAACCACCCAGCTCTCTGGAGCTCCCAGTTGCTAACTATTTATTTGATACTTATTTGATACCCTCTTGTCTCCTTTTAACCTACAGCCTTTGTCCATTACTCCACTCATCTGCTAATGATCACCCCCTGCCCATCTGTATCCACCTATCACCTACCAGGTTTTGCCTCGCCTCCAACTCTCTTTTCCTGCTTTCTCACCCTCTTGTCCATCAGTCTGAAGAACACTACTGACCCAAAATATCTTCTGTCCATTCCCTCCACAGATGCTGCCTGATTGGCTGAGTTCCATCAGCACTCTGTGTTTTGCCCAATCTGCTGGAAGAACTTAGCACATCAGGAAGCATCTGTTGAGGGGTCTGTGCATCCTTCCACAGATGCCGTCTTGCCTGCTGAGATAAAAGATCATGAAGGTTAATAGAATGTTGACCTTTACCTTTACACGACTAGGAAACAAAACGCTAAGAGTTAAGCTATAACCCAGGTAGTGAACAAAACTGAGAAGACATCTCCATTACTGTTATCAGTTTAGCTTTAGTTTAGTTTTGAGATACAGCATGGGAACAGGCCCTTTGGCCCATCAAGTCCACCCCAACCATCTGTTCATACTAGTTATTATCCTAGTTCCTCATCAACCCCCTACACATTAGGGCCAATTTAATTCACAGAGGCCAATTAACCTACAAATTAGCATGTCTTTTGGATATGTGGTGGAATAATGGAGCACCCAAAGGAAATCCACATGGTCACGGGCAGAATGAGCAAACTCTATGCAGTGCAAACTCCACATGGGACACCACACAGAATCTTAGAGTAAAACACTGTTGATAGGTTATACTGGCCCTGAATAGTGCATTAATGGTGCATAACTCCAGCACACCAGGAGTTAAATTACAATGAGAAATTACTGGGGCTTTTCTTGTTTCGATTGTAAGTAGAAGTGATTGATATCACGGCATATTCTAGGCAGCAATTCTCTCAAAATCACGAATTGCTGCCCACAGTACACAGTGATGCTTGAAAATGATGCATTTGGCAGAAGCAATAATGGGATTTAGTTGGAGAGTAGGAGCCTCACTAGTGTGTGGGATGGAGGGCAAAAATAAACAGCAGAGGTGAGAGGGGTAAATTGATGACTGGGGAAATAATAAGAAAACTGTCATGAACCAGGGGAGGGAAGGGGGAAGCTGATTAGGAAATGGTAAAGTTGGAATCAAAGGAAGTGCAGAAGGTTAAGCAACCTTTAGGCATTCCATTTCATCGGGCTTATTGGGTGAGAGAAACTTAAGCAACGAGTTGGCTCTGGGATTTTGAAAGCTAGTGAGTGTAAAAGCTATTAGGCACAGACGTTGGGACGTTATGTGATGATTGTACAAGATGTTGGTGAGACCACATTTGAGGTAATGTGTTTGGTTTTGGTCACCTTGCTAAAGGAAGGGTGTCATTAAGCTGTAAAGAGTGCAGAGATGATTTATAAGAATGTTGGCAGGACTCAAGGGCCTGAACTATAGGGAGAGATTGGATAGACTGGGATTTTATTCCTTGGAGGATAGGACGCTAAGGGGTGATCTTACAGATGCGTGTAAAATCACGAGGGGAATAGATAGGGTGCATGCACAGTCTTTTACCCAGGTATGGAAAACAAGGACCAAAAGACATGGGTTTAAAGTGACAAGAGCAAGATTTAATAGGAATCTGAGGGAACCTTTTTCACTCAGCAAGTGGTGAGTATATGGAATGAGTTGCCAGAGGAGGTAGTGGAGTAGGTACTATAACAGCATTTAAAATACACTTGGACAGGTACAAAGATAAGAAAGGTTCAGAGGGATATGGTCCAAATTCTGCAAATGGGACTAGCTTAGATGAGGCATCTTGGTTGGCATGGACGAGTTGGGCCAATTAGATTAGATTAGATTAGATTTTATTATTTGTCATTCGAACCTCAGAGAAGCTCAAACGAAACTCAGTTTCTACAGCCATACAAACAAAATAATTCAATTTACACAAAACATCCATCACAGTGAATCTCCTCCTCACTGTGATGGAAGGCAAAGTCTTCTCTCTCCCCAGCACCATTTCTCTCCTGATGTCGAAGCCCCAGGTGGGCGATGTTAAGTCCCACAGCCATTGAGGCCGCACCTGGCGATGTACGTCCCGTTCTATGCCCAAAAGTCACAAAGTTGGAGCCCCCGGCGGGCGCTGGAATGTCCCGCGGCCATTAAAGCCACGCCGGGTGATGTACGCCCCCGCTCCGGGTCGTTCCAATCCCGTGACACGGGCGGGAGAAGTTGTGTTGCGGGATCTCCGGAAAGCGATCTCCCACCCGGACCCGCGAGCTCCCGATATCCCGACAGTCATCCGGCAGTAATCTGCAGCTGGAGCTGGAGCTCCGGAGTCAGGCCACAGCAGCGAGCCACCACCGCTCCCCACGCTCCGAGGCCGGCCAGCCCCACGATGGTAAGTCCGCAGCTCCGCAGGCTCCTTGACTGGAGCCCGCAGGTCGTCCCGGTCGGAGGCCACTCCATGGTACTAGGCCCCAATGACAACGGAGACCTGACAGGGAAAATGTCGGGTCTCCCATGCAGGGAAGAGATTTTAAAAATTAAACTATATTTAATAGACAAAAAAAAAAATTTAAAGACAGACAGGCTGTGGGGGCCGCTGCAACGTGAGTCACGCCGCCGTGATGTAGGCCTGCTTCTGTGCTGTATGACCCTATGACTATCATCTCAAAAGGAAACACTCACAAGGCATTGATCTCTATCTCGGTCTTAGAGCAGAAGAATATTCAGGCTTAGATTTGTTACGGTGCTAGTTAAATCCCCCAAAACAGGCCATGGCAGTCATGAAAATATATGTACCAGACAAAGTGGTGGCTGCCTCCATGTTTTTGTTCAGTCTCCATAACCCCACCCAACCTTATTCCTGAGAGTAAATAACTAAATCAAGCATCCCACTGACAAGGGAAAGCAATAGTATTTTTTGTGAGCAAAAGTGCAGGAGCATCTGAATGGGTCAGGCAGTATCTGCGGAGGGAATGGACATGCAATAATCCAGCCCGGGATCCTTCTTCAGACTGATGACCTACTGAGTTACTCCAGCAACTTGTATTTTACAAACCCTGCCTGACCCACTGAGCTACTCCGGCACTTTGTGTTTTGCTCAAGAATCGAGCATCTGCAGTTCCTTGTGTCTCAGTATTTTATTCAGCCTCTGTCTCTCTTTCTCCCTCTCTCCCTCTCCTCTTCTCTCCCTCACCCTCTCCCTCTCCCTCTATCTCAAAATGCCAATGTTTGTAAAGTGGTGCAGTGATTGATAGTGCGTTGTGCAAGAAGATCATTCAATCCAATTAATCTGGTTTGGAACAACGAGGGATTATGATCTTATATTGCGTAGGCCAAAATACGAGTTCAGTTGGACTTTTCCAAAGAATAGTGGACCTCTGCCATCTTATGCAGTGAAGGACCAATCTGACCAATCATGACCAATTTGACCAATCATGTTAAACAAGAGCAGAGTTTTTGGTTAGGGAAGTTTGTCCCTTCCCATCAAAAGTCAGGCATATTTGAGTATCCAGGTTGGTCTTCCAGGATTGTTTTTACCAGTCAATTAAGGCCATAAAGAATTTCTCCCATTCTCCACACCAAATGATGGCCTGCATTACATTTATTACCCTTTGCTCCCTCAGGGAACTCATGGTTATTTATTCTACAAATATACATGACAGTCCCCAAGATATCGTAAAATTACATGGGAGTAAGGCACAAGCATTTTTTACCAGTCCATTGTTATTCGAATGTCAGACTCGGATTTACAAGAGATCACACAATTGTGATTCTTCAGTTCATGAATCTAAGATGGCTCTCTCACACCGACATTCATCAGAGATATAATGAGCTCATTGTCTTGTCAAAACCAAGTAAAAGAACTTCTGGTGCCATGGAGGTCAGGGAGGATTGTGCAACAAAACTGAATTAAAACTAATTAAAACCTAAAATGCTGCAGTTACTCAATTGCTCCATACAGCTGCTATGGAGAGAGAAGCTGAGTGAACATTTTAGCTTAATAATATTTTGTCGATGTAAGAAAATTTGGAAATTGGACAGAGAATGTGGGAGAAGTGAGATAACAAATGATAAGTGGTATACCAGGAGGAAATGGATGATACAAATTAGTATCTACTGAAAGAGTGTGAAGAAGGGTTGTTTACAGCATTTAATCTCTTGAAAGTGGATGTAAATAGAGGTCATAAGGTCACAGGGAATAGTAGTAGAATTAGGAAATTTGGCCCATCGAGTCTACTCCGTCATTCTGATCTATCTCTGCCTCCTAACTCTATTCTCCTACCTTCTCCCCATAACCTCAGGCACCTGTACTAATCCTGGCCTTTTTACCTGTACAGAGGGAGAATGGAGAAGAGAAAAACAATGTACCAGATGTTGGAGTGCTGAATATAAGGGCAAGACCCTTAACAGCATTAATATCCAGAGGGAGCTTGGGGTCCAAGTCATAGCTCACTGAAAATCACAATACAAATAGATAGAATGGTAATGAAAGTCTATGGTATGCTAGCCTTCATCAGCCAAGGTTTTGAGTATAAGAGTTAGGAAGTCATGATGCAGCTTTATAGCACTTTATAGCACTTTGTTGAAGTCTCATTTAGAGTATTGTATGCAATGCTGGTTGCCTCATTACAGGAAGGGTGTTGAGGATTTAGAGAGGGTGCTGAAGAGGTTTATCAAAATGTTGCCTGGATTAGAGGGTATTCTAGGGGGAGGTTGGACAAACTTGGATTGTTTTCTCTGGTACATTGGAGGTTGGGGAAAAACTTATGTGAAGCAAAATTGGGTAGACAATCAGAACCTTTTTTGAGTGTGGAAATGTCTAAGACTAGAAGAGTCATAGAGCGTCATAGTCATAGAGCATGGAAACATGCCATCTGACCATGTTTTAAATGTTCTTATTGTACCTACCTCAACTACCTCCTCTGACACCTCATTCCATATACCTCTCTGAGTAACAATGTTGCCCCTCAGATTTCTATTAAATCTTTCCCCTCTCACCTTAAACCTATGTCTTCTGGTCCTTCATTAACCTACCCTGAGTAAATGACTATGACCGTTCACCCCAACTATTCCCCTCATGATTTCATACACCTCAGTCAGAACACCCCTTAGCCTTGTGTGCTCCAACGAATAAATTCCTAGCTTGTCCACTCTCTGCCGATAGCACACTCCCTTGAGTCCTGGCAACATCCTCGTAAATTTTATTTGCACTCTTTTCAGCTTAATAGTTTTAAGGATATAGCTTTAAAGTGAGAGGGACAGAGCAAGATTTTTACACGGACGATGGTGGGTGTCTGGAATACACTGCTAGGGATGATGATGAAGCCAGATATGATTGGGGTACTTAAGAGGATTTTAGACAGGCACAAGCATATGCAGGGAATGGAGAGATATGAATCATGTGCAGGCATAGGAGATTAGTTTATCTTGGCATCATGTTTCTGCATGGATATTATGGGCTGAAGGGCCTGTTCCTGCGCTATACTGCTCTGTGTTAAAACATAGTGGGGTTTTTTTCGAAATGCGGTCCGGAAACAGGCCCTTCAGCCCATCGAGTCGGCACTTTCCAGCGATCCCCGCTCATTAACACTATCCTACACATACCTGGAACAACTTGCACTTGTACCAAGCAAATTAACCTACAAACCTGTATGTATTTGGAGTAAGGGAGGAAACCGAAGATCTCAGAGAAAATCCATACAGGTCACGGAATGTACAAACTTTGCAATGAAGGATTATTTGGGGAAATGCCAGCAGGTACTTGTGAAGGCAGAAATGTGTTTAACATCCGAATTGGTCACGGATTGAAACAAAAAACTTCAAAATAAACACGGATAATGCTCGAGGCACTCAGCAGCCAAGATAGCATGTGTTGAGAAGAAGAGAAACTGCCCATGATGAGGATGTTCTAGATTGATTAGCTCCACTATGATCGGTCATCAAACCAAAATGTCAACCCTGGTCTCAACCTAATCCCTAATCTCTGCATTCAACACCTTTGCACCAGTGTTCACTGTTGAGCATGAAGGGATGATGTGTGCCAAGATAGGAGACATGGTGTTGTTCCTCAAGCTAATGTTGGGATTCATTGGAACAGCGTAAGATGCCGGTTTACTAATAAAGAAACAAAGTGCTGGAATAATTCAATAGATCATGCGGCCTGCACTGAGTTACTCCAGCACATTGTGTTTTTTTTGGGGAGAAAACATTGTTGGTTATCCTGGATGTATTTCTGTGAGAAGAAGGAATATTATGAAATGGGGTTGGATGAAACCATGCACTGCTTGTCATGGAGACAACTTAACAGACAGTACAGGAAGACAGCACTTTTTGGACCAAAGGACTGTGACAAATAATATTGAACATGTCTTGTTGATCCATCCAAGGCTTTTGATATACTTTGACACTGTTGTGGTGTTCTTTGTGGCAGATTTCTGGCAATTCATAATGTCCTGGTTCATACCTGGGCAGCACAATGGCACAGCGGTAGAGACGCTGCCTTACAGCACCGGAGAACCGGGTTTGACTACAGGTGCTGCCTGTATGGAGTGTGTACATTCTCCCCGTGACCACATGGGTTTTCTCCAAGTACTCCACGTTCCTCCTACACTCCACAGACATAGGGTTTGTAGATTAGTTGGCTTTGGTAAAATTTGTAAATTGTCCCTAGTGTGTAGCTAGTGCTAGTGTACGGGGATTACAGGTCGGCGTGGACTCAGTGGGCCAAAGGGCCTGTTTCCACGCTGTATCTCTAATCTAAACTAAACTAATCCTCCCTAACTGTGCCATCCTAACACTATGACCAGTGAATCAGGATGTCTCCTTGGAGTCTTAGAGCTGTATAGCATGGAAACGAGCCATTAAGCCCACCTTGTCCATGCCGACCAAGCTAGCACTGGGATTGTCCCAGGTGCCTGCATTTGTTCCATATGTCTTTAAACCCTTCTTATCCATATATCTGTTCAGATGTATTTTAAAAGTCATAATTGTCTCTACTTCTATAGTTTCTATAGTTTCTATATGCACAGTGCTCCAAGAGCGGTCTCCCCAACCACTGGCACGCTGTATAACAATGTCTCAATTTTGTACTCTGTACTTTCCAAATGAAAGCAGCCAAGCTTATTCCAGATGTGAGAGAAAAAGTTGCCTTGCGATCCCACTTAATCTCTCCCTCTCACCTCAAGCCTATGCCCTAAGTTTTAGAATCCTCTTCCTTGGGAAATAGAATGTGAGCATTCATTTCATCCATGCCACTCATGATCTTGTACCCTGCAATAAGGTCCACCACTCAACCTCCTACGCTCCAATGAAAATAAATTGTCGATCCAATCTCTCCCTATAACTCAAGCCTGCAAACCTAGGCAACAACCTGGTGAATTTCTTCTGCATGATGACATCCTTAATGACATCCTTCCAGTCAGTGACGTGCGGTGAGGTCAATGGCTGAGGAGGCACTGGCTAGTATCAGTGGCCCGGCCCTCCCTGTATTGATCATCGCGTCTCACCGAGGAGAGAGAGGGGTGGAGTCGTGGCTGGGAGGGAGAGAGAGAGAGAGAGAGAGAGAGAGAGAGAGAGAGAGAGAGAGAGAGAGAGAGAGAGAGAGAGAGAGAGAGAGAGAAGGGAGAGAGAGACAGAGAGAAGGGAGAGAGACAAGGGAAAAAGAGAGAGAGAGAAGGGAGAGAGACAAGGGAGAGAGAGAAGGGAGAGAGAGAGAGAGACAGAAGGGCGAGAGAGAGAGAAGGGAGAGAGAGAGGAGAGAGAGAAAGGAGAAAGAGAGAGAATGGGGAGGGAGCGAGAAGGGGAGAGAATGGGAAGAGCGAATGAGTGAGGAGAGAGAGAATGGGGAGAGAGAGAGAATGGAGAGAGAGAGAGAGAATGAGAGAGAGAATGTGAGAGAGAATAAGGGGAGAGAAAGAGAAGGGAGAGAGAGAGAAGGGAGAGATAGAGAGTAAATAAACGTGTCCCTGGAGAGGGAACACGCGGTGTCCACGGGGACTCTGCAGGCCTTCCGTGGGCACTGGTCACCGCGTGGGGTTGAGAGTATTGTAAACAATGAATGCACTGTTGTACTATAATGATTATTCGTTGCATTGTAATTTCTGATTATGTTTTGATGTTCTGTATCATATGATTGTGTCGAATAAAGTTTTTGAAAAATGGAAAAAAAAAAGAGAGAATGGGGAGCGAAAGGAGAGAGAGAGGAGGGAGAAAGAGAATGAGAGAGAGAGAGAATGGGGGAGAGAGAAGGGAGAGAGAGAGGAGAGAGAGAATGGGGAGAGAGACGGAATGGGGCGAGAGAGAGAATGGGGGAGAGAGAGAGAATGGGGAGGGAGAGAGAATGGGGAAAGAGAGAGAGAAGGGAGAGAGGAATGATGGCACATTATAATCCACAGCCGTCCCATTCTGACCGCCGCCGAACCCCCCCCCACCCATTGCACCCTTCTTCACGGCGGCCATGTGATGTCTCGGCTCTGACAATTCGAGGGATCTAACCGGTAACAACACTAAGAGCAGCCCCGGGCTGCTGTGTTCCCCGACTCGAATCTGAGCTTGAAAAATCAGGTGGTGGGCCTGATGTGTCCGGCAAACCATATTTTGGAGACTTCTGCCTTACATGAACTAAACAAAAATGTACAGAAATACAAACATTGATCAGTTTATTATTGTGATAAGTATAGATCCATTAAAAAAAAATATATAATAACTTTCTAATGTACTTACAAAGCCTACCTTCCCAAGTGGTGTATCTTGCTCCGCTCCATGATCTTTGGTCAGCGCCACGCTGCTGAAGCTAGCTAACGTGGAGGGAGAGCGAGGCAGCGTCAATTACATGGGCTGAGCTTATGTAATTGAAGCTCGCTCTTCCTCCACTGGGCTCAAAACATGCCCCCTTGTGAGGCAGACGTGATCGCTGCCTCCCTGGAGCTTTTTCAATGCAGTTTTATGTGAGACCGGCGAGCACAAATTTAATATCTTTATATGTGAAATACGTTACCTGGACTATGGAAGGTAAGGACATGTAATGAAGGGGTTTACACACATTACTTTGGTGACATACATGGAGATAGTAACAGACACACGCTTATTGCCCGCGCTCCATGCAGTTTCTAACGGGTTGCGTAATCTGCTGCAATTGCTGCCTCACCTCTCATCTCTTCATGTATTTGCAACGGAGCTGCGCAGATTTTGCGATTTTTAATATAAAAATTGATTCGATTCATATAGAAATGACATTTATAATAGATCAGTGGAAAAATCTTTATATTTATTTTATTTTATTATTATTTTTCTTTATTTTTCTTAACAGCTATTTTCAATGGGTGTATGACAGGTGAGGCTCTGCCTCCCCTGTCTCCCCTGACGGCATGTCCCTGCTTCCAGTAACTGGGCAACCAGAAATATACACAGTGTGGTCTGACCAATGACTTGTACAGATGCATCGTGATGTCCTAAACTTTGTGCCCAATTCCCCATGAAGTAAGCGTGTCCTCCACTGTTCACCTGACTCACCACTTGCAGAGAAAACTGTGATCCTGCAGGCACAGTGGTGCAAAGGTGGAGCTGCTGCCTCACAGCCAGGGCCTGCCTTAGGAGGTGAGGGACCCAATTTGGAACAATTTTGGCGAGCCCCAGGTTCCCAGCCAAGGTTTGTCAGCTCTGTTGTTTAGTATATATTATGAAATTGTACACCAAGGTGCTATGGATTATATACTGTCTTAATCTCTCTGGCTCTCATCTGACTGTCAGTATCTCCGCTGGCTCCAACCTTTACCGTAGCTATTAATTACCATTATGTGCTAACCAGGCAGTGTACTTGGGTACGGCAATAATCGCAATGCAAAATAATTTCACTGTACCTTGGTAGACATGACAATGAAGGAACTATTGTGTCCACACGTTTATGCATGTGAGTGTGTGGCGTAAATTAAATGCTATTCCATTTGGTAACTGCTGCTTTAAGAAGTGGATGCCGCAGTTTGCTTCAGATGCGCATTGATTGACAAATTCCAGATAAGAGGCAGCTGCTCGGACAGTGACTATCATGGTAACATCAGGCATGTATACACATCCGCTGGCCGGCTCACTGTAACTGTCTGAAGTAAAGTTGTAGTAATTGGTCCCCCATGGTCCGTGTGTAAAATACTGGTAAGTGTAAGAAAGGGATATGAGAATAGTATCCAGTAAAGTGGTGACAGTATAGGGGGTTTGCACTTAAGGTAATTGGGTCAAACGCGTGACGCACGGAGCAGCTCAATCCATGTGGAGGACATGGCGGCTTTGGTATACACTGTTAACACATGAAACGCATACTTTCTTACCTGTTAAAAAACGCCAAAATTGTCATTTCTGTGTTGTAAATAATTGTGGGTGCTGTCATTGAATGCGGGAAGTTATCAGGTTTAAACTGGTGTTATCTTATAGTGTGGCGTCTTTTACAGAGAGACAGCACCATCTCGATAAGCCTTCGCTATATAAAGTGAACTCAAAGTCAGAGCAATTTGATTGCAATATTGTGGGGTTATTTTTTTGGGTGAGTGAGCACTCAGAATCAAATGCTCTAGCATCCTTGCTCTGAACCCGAGCACCAAGGTGTAAGTGGCCAAAGGAGCGCATCCCTCGGGACAGCCCCCACTCTTCCCCCGGGGTCATGGACGCACACCGCCCCATCTCCCTCGGTGGGCCGCATTGTCAGGGGCTGTGGGTCCGCAACGCCCACACACGGGGCCGGGTAGAGCAGGGCCAGGTGGAGCGGGGCTGGGTGGAGCGGGGCTGGGTGTTTGAAGAAGGCCGCGGCTCCGGGAAACATCAGCTGCAGCAGAATTGTGGATGGTCTGATCCCTCCGCCCACCCAGAGTCACTGACTGTGCTGCACTGACACCCCAACCTCTTCCTCCCCCCCGACCTCACCCCCGACTCCCTTCCCCGACCCCTCCTCCCCGCTCGATCCCCTCCACCCCCTCCTCCCTCCTCCACCCCCCCGACCCCTCCTCCTCCTCCCCGAACCCTCCTCCCCCCCCACCCCCGGCCGCGGGGATAGATGGCCCAGGGTCCGCGAGTGTGCAACCAGTCTGGATGCTGGGCCAGAAGAAGGGCCGGCTGTGCAGGCAGCCACAGCAAATACTTACCTGCAGTTCATCACGTGTACTCCAGTTGGTGCTGCGTGGCAACAGTACGGGTCACGGGTCACGCAGTTAACTCCCTACTGGTTGTCGTTGTTGTCGGTGAGGAAGTTCACCTACTGGGGTCGCTGCTGAAGGGATAGAGTGTGTTGCCCACCAGCCTAGAGAGGGGCTCCCTTAGGCTTGGGGCCGAATTGGGAGCAATTGGTCCAATTGGCTTAAGGCCAGCCCTGCTCACAGTGCCAGAGACCCGGATTCGATCCTGCAGCCCAGTGGTACGAATATTAATTTCTCTCACTTCAGGTAGCCCTGGCATTCCCTCTCTATCCCTCCCCCACCCAATTTGCACTAGCTTCTCATTTTCACCCTACAAACAGCTTACAATGGCCTGTTTATTTTTATCATCATTACTTTTTTGCATATCTTTCATTCATTGTTCTTTATCTCTCCACATCACTGTCTATATCTCTCGTTTCCCTTATCCCTAACCAGTCTGAAGAAGGGACTCGACCTGAAATGTCACTCATTCTTTATCTCCAAAGATGCTGCCTGTCCCGTTGAGTTACTCCAGCTTTTTGTGTCTATCTTCGATCCTGACTGCGGGTCCTGTTTGTGCGGTGTTTGTATGCTCTCTGTGTGGGTTTTCCTCAGTTTCCTCCAACTTTCCAAAGACGTGCCGGGGTTTGTAGGTTAATTAGCTTCTGTAAATTGCCCCAAGTGTGTCGGACATAGAACAAGTGTATGGGTGATCAATGGTCGACGTGAACTCAGTGGGCCAAAGGGTCTATTTCCTTGCTGAATTTCTAAACTAAACTAAAATAAACTGTACTCCCAGCACTCAGAATGCTTCTCAACTGATCTTCTGCCTAGGCACAATACAGCCTTCCTGGGTCAATACCAAATTCACCAACTCAGGGTAACACACTCTTTATTTCTGTTTGTTTTGCAGTTGGCTAATTCTGCCTGTCATAATTTTAACTCAGTATTTTTCTTAATTTTTTATATATGGCGCACCATCTTGCTAGGTTTAGGTTTCAGTTTGCGTTTATTGTCATGTTTCAGTTTCAGTTTCTGTTTATTGTCATGTGTACCAAGGTACAGTGAACAGCTTTGTTTTGCATGCTATCCATACTGACCAGATATCCAATACTGACCTGTACTATACATAAACACAATCTAGTCAAACTCCAGTGCAATAGATAGTCCAAAAGGAAAGACACAGATTACAAAATATACTGTACCCCGCATCATTATAGTACTTCAGTTCCATAGACAAAGTCCGTCGTCCACAGTGGGGTAGAGATGAATCGGCAGTACCTATGCTCATGGAAGGTCTGTTCAATAGCCTGATGACAGATGGGAAGAAGCTTTAAAGCTTCTGTACCTTATCCCATATGGGAGAAGAGAGAAGGACTGGGTAGGGCAAGTCTTTGATATTATGTTGTCTGAGGCAGCATGAAGTGTAGATGGAATCGATGCTGTGAAGTCTGGTCTGTGTGATGGGCTGGGCTACATCCAGAATTCTTGCAGTCTTGGGAAGAGCTATTCCCAAACCAAGCTCTGATGGAATCCAATAGTTTGCTTCCTATGGTGCATCTATTGAAGTTTAAAATAATTATTCGCAACACATAACACAAAAAAAAAGTTTGATATGCTTCTAACAGAATCACTAAGACACCTGGTCTCACCTTATTAAATATATTCATTTTGTTTTACCCACCCTTCCCAACCTTCTTTCTTGTGGAAAATGAACTTCTTTTCTCTCTTTCCCGGTTCAGACAAAGGTTCTCTGATGAAGTTTCAGTGTTTTCTGGTTTCCATTTTACTGTAAGCACTATTGAATTTTATAATTAAAAAATTCCCGGCCCTTTATGCAAGAGGAACTCAGCAGGTCTGTAAAGGGAATAGACAGATGATGTTTCAGGTTGGGATGTTCCTTCCCAACCTGATAAGTCATATGTCCATTCCAGGCACGTGCCGTGAATAATTACTCAGGGTAGGCAGTCAGTTGACATTTAAAAAGCTTAAAAACCGTGCATGCGCAGATTGTTCTCCTCTCTGGTAGGCAGTCAGTCGACTTTTATAAAGTAATTTGTTTTCAAAAGCCTTACCTCTTAATAAAGTATTTAAAAACATATAGCTCAAAGAAATGTACTTACCACATTATTTGTCCACAAACTCCATTCTTCTCCCTTTGTTTCTTAAGATACTCTTAAGATAATGACAATCCATGTTTGAAAAACCCGCCACGAAACTTGCGCTGTGCATGCGCAGTACGCTGCTGCGCAGCACATGCTCGCAGTCCATGGTGCAAAGGCAGAATTTCAGCTGCCTTTATAGACCGTTGTCATTGAAGGCTTGAAGCAGCATCGAAGGCATGTGAGTTGCACATACTTTCGCATGTTACATGTACTGCGGATGAAAGGCACGGGAGAATTATCCCTACCTAAGAGATCGATCTTTTAGGTAGGCATATTTCTCCCATGCCTTTACTATTTATATTTAATAATTACCATTTTATAATTTTAGTCAGGGTAGGCACTGCCTACCTTGCCTACCCTGACAGCATGTGCCTGGTCCATTCCCTCCACAGATACTACCTGACGTGGTGAGTTTCTCCAGCACTTGGTATTTTGCTCAAGATTCCAGCATCTGCGCTTCCTTGTGTCCCTGACTCCTTTAAGCTGATTTCTTCTTCCGTCTTGTCCATATTTTTAGGAACTCATTAATGAATTGGGACACTCTGCACATTATGGAGAGTGGTTGAAGGAAATTGTTATCCATCCCTAACACACACCAAATCAAAGCTGAAATTAATCTGATCATAAACAGAAACCAACCGAGCAATATTTATGCCCGATATGTCTTAATTGCATTGTATCTGGCTAATCATATATTGTCTAAAGCTGGTAGCCCCGCTGCCTCACAGTGCCAGAGACCTGTGTTCAGTCCTGACCTCATGCTGTCTGTGTGGAGTTTGCTCCAGCTTACTCCCACATCCCAAAGCATTGCGGGTTTGTTGGTTAATTGGTCTCTGTAAATTGGCCTGAGAGGGTGCGAAAGTGGGATAACATGGTACCTGTGTGAACGAGTGGTCGATGGTAGGCGTGGACTTGGTGGGCTTAAGGGCCTGTTTCCATGCATTATCTTTCAATTTATCAATCAATCAATTCTGAATAAGGCCAGCACCACCATT
Source organism: Okamejei kenojei (assembly GCA_035221665.1). NCBI lineage: Eukaryota > Metazoa > Chordata > Chondrichthyes > Rajiformes > Rajidae > Okamejei > Okamejei kenojei. The sequence goes on from CM069139.1 coordinate 43,459,978, forward strand.
GAATCATTCAATGTCCATCTCCTGTAAGTATGCATTATTTTGCAAATTTATAAATTCAAAATCTTATTTATAGAATTGCAGAAATGCCATGGAGATAATTGTTCAAGTGCCGTGGATATAGTGTTTATCTTGGTTCACAATCTCTCCTTTCTAACTTTTCATATGCTGGTAATGAGGAGCATGTTAGTATTCCACATATCTTGCTTCAAGGTATTTTAGTCACAGATGCCATTTTGCTATTATTTTCACATCCTTTTCTAATTTTCCATTGGATTTTTATTAGGTCTTATGCATTAATCAGTTTCATTGCTTTGACGGGAAAGAATTTAAATCGTCCCTTTTATGTGGATCTGTTACAGTGGCAATTATAATATGAACATTGGTCTATAAATGTTCCTTCCTTTCTTGACAGAAACCTTCAGTCATTTACAATGCATTTATTTCAATAACATCACAGAAATCGGGATTTACCAATGGACTGAAGTATTACCTTGAAGTATTCGTTTTATTTCAAATTACCCACATCCTATGCTGACCCAATTATAATTGCATAGTTGGAATGATGTGCCTGTTTCAGACGTGCTCCATGAATTGGATGATTATTCATTGAGATCTAGACCAGATTGCAGTGAAAAACTGAATACTGGTACGTGAAATAGTGGGATTTCTAAGTTGAATATTCTTCGCAATAAAAATACTTTGTTACTTTATATTACTCCTTTCACAATTGCAGAATATCCAAATAATTTAATTTCACTAAAATATTGCAAAAGAATAATTACTGCCACATTATAGAAACTTTAATAAAGTAAGATCTTACGTTGTGAAATTTACTTTAAACTAAACAGCATGGAAACAGCATTGATTCCATGTCTACCATCGATCACCCTCTCACACTAGTTCCATGTTATTCAACTTTCTCATCCACATTAATGAACAGGGGCTCATTAATACCCACCTCGGGTTCCTATAAATCTTCCCCCTCTCACCTTAAACCTATGCTTTCAAGTTCCTGATTACCCGTCCCTGGGGGAAAAAAACTGTGCAGGCATGCTATTTATTCCCCCTCATAATTTTATACACCTCTACAAGATCACATATTTCCCCTGACACTGTGAGCAAAACTGAACACAATGCTTCATGTGGCCTCACCAACATTTTGTATGTCCAGTGGATTTATTATTGGATCTGCACTCATCCATCTAAAACATTCCTGACTTCTAACATGCTGCTGATACGCAACAAAATGAATGGTGGAAGATTTGAAGATGGTTATACTGATGAATTTCAAGGGGAAATAATTAATAATGGTTGTTGAAGATGACCACTAACTGACACTTGGCTAACATGGAGGTTATTTGACAGTTTTCAACCCAGATTGAATGCTGTCCAAATCTTAATGCATACATATCCAGACTGTTGAACTCTGCAAGTGAAGCCAAGCTTTGCAGATTAATCAGTAAATAACTTCATTTTTAACATCGTGGTTGAGGACAATGGTTGTGCCTGGGACACTGTCCCAAGGAGGTACAATAGAAACAACTTGGATTTGATGCGAGAGATCTCTAACCATCTTTCCATGATTCCACTTGAACTGAATAGATATTGGGTGACACCACATTCAGTTAACAGCTGCTTATGGCCCTGTCCCACGGTACGAGTTCATTCCAAGAGCTCTCCCGAGTTAAAAAAAATATCAAACTCCTGGTAAGCACAGAGAATGAACGTAGCCGTTACGTCGGAGCTCAGGGACGTCTCTTAGCGGCTCATAACGTTAACGGCAGGTCGTCGGGAAGACTCGCTAATGGCAGGTAAGCTCGGGAAGACTCGTGAAGATTTTTCAGCATGTAGAAAAATGTCCACAAGAGCCCCGAGTACCGACGAGCGGCCATTACCGTAAATCTCCGAGTTTGAATCAGGGCAAACTCGGGAGAGCTCTTGGAATGAACTCGTACCGTGGGACTGGGCCATAAGTGTCAAGAACCGTCAGTCTTTCAACCCTGGAATTTTAATGATTTTTCCACATTTGGGAATAGGTTACAATGGTTTAAAACTGATCTAGTTGACATTCAATCCAAACTAAGTTTCATTAGTTAGTTTATTGGTGAATGCTTTGATACTCATAGCTTCTACCATACTACTGATGGTTGAGTGTAGACTGATGGCAGGGTGACTGGCTAGTTTGGAACACTGCTGCTTTTCATGCTTATAATACACATAGAATGTTCTATTTTAAGTGGATAGATTTCAGTTTCACTTAGAGATAGAGCATGGACTGAATCCACATTGACCATCGATAACCCATTCACATGAGTTCTCTGTTATCTAACTTTCTCATCAAATCCCAACACACTCGGGAGCTATTTACAAGCCTACCATCCCCTCAGTGTTATACCTGTGGTGGAATAATTTAATTGGGTGGCTTGGTGTAGTCAGAAATACAATTCTTCATCACTGCACCCAGGTGGGTTCTCAAGCCCATAGCTCACATTGTCGCAGTTGCTCAACATTTTCCAGACATCGTGTGGAGTAGTGCAACCACAGGTGGACCAGCCAATTGTCACCTCACTGAACGTGATTGCAAACATGATTGCAAACACCAGCGATGCCTTTTATACTCTCATGCTGGGATCTGTAATTATGTTTATGGAACTCACGCCTCTAGTTAGGTGTTTAATTGTCCTTCACCATTCACAGCTGGATGTGAGAGGATTGTAGAGCTTTGATTTAATCCATTTGCTCTGGGGATTTTTTTCAGTTCTGTTTATTGGATGCTTCTTTCACTACTTAGCACCAATTTGTATTTTCACTCAATTTGTATTTTACATTTTCTCGGTGTTAGTGGGGGTCACGTTTGGAGTTCTGTGTTCAGTTTCGGTCACCTTGCTATACGAATAATGTCATGAAGCAGAAAGTGTGCAGAAAACATTTGCGAGGATGTTACCAGGACTCGAGGGCCTGAGCTATAGGAAGAGGTTGGAGAGGCTAGGACTGTATTCCTTGGAGCACAGAAGGCTGAAGGCTGATATTATTGAGGTGTTTAAAATCATGAAGGGAATAGATAGGGTGAATGCACAGTCTTTTAGCCAGTGTAGGGGAATCCAGAACCAAAGGACATAGGTTTAAGGTGAGAGATCAAAAATCTAATAAGAACCAGAGGGGAAACGTTTCCACTCAGCGGGCAGTGGGTAGAATGAGCTGCAAGAGGAGGTAGTTGTTTGTTTGTCTGAGAGGTGGTTGCCAACATGTGGAAAGGACACCATGTTTCTAAGATAATTGCTGATTGAAACCAGTGTTGCAGTTAAGGAATATCACCGGTGAACCTCTACCTAGAGGCTTTAGAGTGTAAGGCACATTCTCTCTTCTGCTTCAATCAGCGTCAATTATACCTCAGAGCTCACTCTCTAAACATGCATAACACAAACATGGTCTACATGATAGGATCAACAGCTGAGGTCAGGGTGATTTTGATTCTGGAGTATACAGGTAGTTGCAGAAGGTTAAATGCTTCCAATTAGTTCTGAGAGTTAGTTGTAGCTTGTGGAACATTTATTGGAGGCAAGGAGCTACATGGTGAAATGGTGCTGCTGCAGGGCAGTCGGTTAATGTGTCTTCCATTGTGCAAGAAGCAGGGGATGGGGCCGATATCCTATGGTTAGTCAAATTTGAGGAGGGTGTTCCACAATCCCTCCCATACAACAGAATCAAAGGCTCCAGGCTTTCTCCAATGACCCTCCACATTGAAGGTCAACTCATTGGATATTTTTAAAGCAGAGATTGATCGATTCTTGATTAGCAAGGGTGTCGGCGTGTACTCAGTGAGCCAAAGGGCCTGGATCGGTGCTGTGTCTCTAAACTAAACTAAAGGAAAGTACATACAATTTTTCTTCATACCCAAGTCAATTACTTTGGAGAAAAGCAGAGAAAGACGAAGAATATCACCAAGAATAGTAACACCAATCAAAAGGGTGGCACAATGGCACCCTAACCTGGGCCTACACATGGTAAAGCTGGTAAAGCTGCTGCCTAACAGGCTCAGAGGCCCTGGATCAATCCTGACACATGGTGCCATCTGCGTGGAGTTTACATATTCCCCCTGTGCCCGCATGGATTTCATCCCAAAGACCAGCGGGTTTGTAGGTTAATTGGCCTCTGTGAATTGCCCATATTGCGTAGGGAGTGGATGAGAAAGTGGGATAACATCGAACAAGTGTAAATGGGTGATCGATGGTCAACGTGGACATAGTGGGTTTTAGGGCATGTTTCAATGCTGTATCTATCAATCAATCAATCAAGTTATCCTGAACCGGACGCAGTATTGAAGCAACTCAGCTCTGATCCAGCGCATTCCCTTTGGACTCAGATTATATAATTTCAAAAATTAGCATATATAATTAAAATGAAGCCTAGTTTCTTTGATAATTTAAATATGCACTGTTCCTTTGGAAAATCAATACATTTTGTGTATTGAAGCAACTCAGATGAAGCGGTAATTGTGATGAAAAGAGTACAAATGCAAAATCAGAGCCCAGGAGAACTAAAATATCTCTCGTTGATGTAAAGCTGGAGGTTCGAGAATCACAAATTCATGCTGTCTTCACAAATCAATTATGAAAACTTTACTTAATCCACACAGAGAACAGCTCTAAGCATGTCAGTCACTCCCACCTGATGCATCAATTAACAATAACCATTAAAGCAATGCTTGATCAAATACCAACTACCAATTATGTAACAGTCTTAACACAAGATGTCAAGAGTGTTTAATTGTCACATATACAAAAAATTGAACAATTAAATTCTTCCTTGCAGGCACAAATAGGTCTATTATAAACACAGTCATAGATAACATGGTCAACACATTCAATAAATTATTTAAAACATTATATTAGTGCAAAACAAAAGCCCAAAGTCCCTAGTGCAGCTGAGACTGTTTGTAATCTGTAGTTTAGTTGCTATTTGTAATGTACAAGAGCCTGATGATTGTTGAGAAGAAGCTGTTCTTGAACCTGGAGGTTACGCTTTAAGATTCCTATACCTAAATCCCCATGTCATTAGTGAAATGAGAACAGGACCAACCAAGGTGGTGTGGGTTCTTGATGATGCTGGCTGCCTTTTTCAGGCAGCGCCCCCTATAGATTTATTTGATGCCCCAAATTATTGAAAACAATAAATCCATCATTGTTATAGACCCAGAGCTGCTCGAGAATGAATTTATAGTAATTCACGGTTGACAAATAAAGTGGGTTTGTTTATCCGTTCACAATTTATACGAAAAAGTTGAATGTGCTCCCTTCTTTCCAGTTTTGCTACAAATAGCTACCAGGAGGGAAAACAATTTCCTGGAATCTCAATGTCTTTTTTATTATCCTGGCTCCTCCCTGACTCAGCCATTTCATCAATAATTCCTTAAGGAGCTAGATTTGTCAACTCAAGACCAAACAAGAATTTTCATGTACTTCTCTTATTAGTAGATCATTGATTTGCTTCAAACAAGGTTTTTTATGTTGATTGTAATTCCTCAGCCTAAAGAGGTAACTGCCCCATCGCTTTTAATCCCCAAAATTCAAAGTAATTTTGCTTTAAACCCTAATTTTTTGGGGGAAACTTTTTTTTAGGCACATGGATAGGAAATATTTTAGATGGATATGAGCCAAATGAGACTAACTTAGACTACCTCTTCTGTGCCAAGTAACAGTAACCTCACCTTCAACAGTTTTGAACCTGTCCAGGTAGCCAGAGGACTTCTAAACATCCTCCACCTACAGAAAACCATAATCACAGAAATGCATAGAAATATAGAAAATAGGTGCAGGAGTAGACCATTTAGCACTTTGAGGCAGCAACGCCATTCAATGCGATCATGGCTGATCGTCCACAATCAGTACCCCGTTCCTGCCTTCTCCTCATGTCCCTTGATTCTGCTAGCCCAAAGAGCTCGATCTAACTCTCTTTTGAATGCATCCAGTGAATCGGTCTGCACTGCCATCTGAAGCAGAGAATTCCACAAATTCACAATTATCTGGGTGAAAAGGTTTTTGCTCATCTCAGTCCTAAATGGCTTACCCCTTATTCTTAAACGGTGCCACCCTGGTTCTGGACTCCCCCAACATCAGGAACATGTTTCCTGCATCTAGCATGTCCAATCATTTCATAATTGTATATGATTCTATAAGATCTCCTCTCATCCTTCTAAATTCCAGTGATTACAAGCCCATTCGTTCCAATCTCATATGTATGTATTTATGTATGTACTTAATCTATGAACAAAAAAGTGTCTAATGCCCACGGGAGTGCGGGTAGTGGGCGGCCGCCTAGCTCATCTACGGAGTCGCTGGTAGTGAGACCAGCGACTACAGACTTGGTGTCCGAGAGCACCGTGGCTACGCCGGAGGGGCGTAAGGCCACTCAAAAGTCTGCCCGGACAAGTTCTCCCTTAAGAATAGATACCGTAGAATGGGTATCAAGGATGAAACTCCAGTTGGAGAGGATGCTCCATCAAGAGCGCCAGCTTCTCCAAGAGCCCGCGCCAGCAGCACCTACTGGGCTGCCTAGTATCTCCCTCTTGGAGGAGGAGAGTATACTGGATCAGTATGATTCTGATGCCGACACTGAGGGCTTAGCATTGGAGGCTGCCCCACGGGATGAAGGGCAACAACCAGAGGTCCCATTCCTGGCGGCCAGGTTTGCTGTCCCAATAGACTCTGAAGAGCCACTGGGGGAAGAACTGGCTGCCAGTATAAATTACTTGGCTACGCACCAGCTTCAGGAACTGGCCATGGACACAACGGCCAAAAAATATGACCCCCAGAAAATTGTATTCTGCTCAAAGTGCCAGCCGTCAACCATGCCATTTGGGGCCATATGGGACTAGGCATCCGAGTGCAATAGTTGAAACTGCAAAGGGGGCTGAAACTGCTCTCAGCCGGCATTGTGGCTTTTGGTAGGTCGGTGGATGGTGGGCTCCTGACTGAAGTCCAGCAGGATGCCCTGGCTCTTATGTGCAATGTGCACTTTGAAATTAACTGTCTTAGAAAGAGCGCCATCCACCCTACCATTAACACAAGGTTCGCTGCCCTGTGCAAGCCTAGCAACATCCAGGGCCCGAACTTATTGTTCGACGAAGACCTCGCAAAGAGGATAAAGGAGCTAGACGAAGAGGCAACATCCGTTGGGCTCATCAAGGTGCCAGTGACCAGCAGAATCCTTCAACAACAGTACCCATACAAGAGGTTTGCTGAAACCGGGTCCGGACAAGGACCAAGCCGGCCATTAAATGTGCGCAGCTGGCACACTCCAGCAGGAGTACGGGCAAAAATGCCTTTTACATCCAGAGTCAGGGGCCACAGAACTCCATCGGTAACCATGGAGGTAGGTGGGTCTGATTCTGGTCGAAACATATTGAGTGAGAATTACCTTCCAGTTGGGGGGAGGTTACACAGGTTTCTCAAAGAATGGTGTAAAATAACATCAAATGTGTTTATACTGCAGACCCTATAAGGGTTTCAAATTGAATTTATTCCCAACCTATGTCCACCCACCCAACATAAGCCAGAGTGGACACTCATTTTCTCACAACGGGAGAATTTGGAGATTCAAGCTGAAATAGCAAAATTATGTTTTAAAGGTGTAATTGAGAAAACAGTTTATCAAACCCATCAATTCGTGTCTAATGTGTTTCCTAGACCAAAGAAATATGGTGGGTGTCGGATTATTTTGGACCTGAAAGGACTTAATCTGTTTGTGCAGTATAATCATTTTAAGATGGAAACTTCACTACTGCCAAGCAATTGTTTTCCAGAGGGTGTTATATGGCATGTATCGATGTTCAAGATGCATATTATTCAGTGCCTGTTCATAAAGAGTATCGGAGATATTTGAAATTTCGCTGGATGGGGCAATTATGGCAGTTTAGAGCACTGCCTAATGGTTAACCTCAGCCCCTCGCTTATTTACCAAATTTCTAAAACCAGTACTAGGGTTATTACGGTCACAGGACCATATTGTAATGGCCTATTTGGATGACATCTTGATAATTGGAAACACCTTTGTGACAGCCGAATTATCAGTTTCAGCTGTTAAACTCATGGTTGGGGTTCATTATTCACCCAGCTAAATCCAAATTGGTGCCGGTTAACACAATCGACTATTTGGGATTCACAATAGATTCAATTAACATGTGTGTAAGTAACTCTGCTCAAAGGCAAGAGATTAGATTTAATTGAAGGCTGTATCAGGCCCTTGGGGGAGTAATCACCTTCAATTAAACAGGTCACCAGCTTAATTGGTAAATTGGTAGCTGCCTTTCCAGCTGTGCAATATGGACCATTGCATTACCAACATTTATAGAGAGCAAAGGTACAGGCACTGAGAATACATGCAGGTCATTTCAATCGGCCCATGCACTTACCCATCTGCAGCCATTACTGAAGTACAGTGGTGGATTAGAAACATTTCAAATTGTTCTAACAAAATTTTGATCGAAACACCTTCAATTGTTTTGCAGACTGATGTTAGTGCCCTAGGTTGGGGTGCTATTGACACCAGGTCTAGCTGCGGGGCCAGATCGAATATGCATGAGGCGTTGATTCTCCAATCACATGGAATTATTTATTTAGAGCTTTTAGGAGCATTTTATGAGCTCAAAGCTTACTGTAACACTAAGCATCACTTACATGTTCAGCTTCAGATTGACAACACCATGGCAGTGGCGTATGTCAATCACATGGGTGGAATCAAATCGAAATCTTGTGACGGCTTGGCTAACCTTATTAGGCACTGGTGCATTAAAAATAATATTTGGACTTCAGCTGTCTACTTGCCAGGCAGATTCAATATGATAGCAGACACCAGGTAACGCAAATCCAACGACAACACTGAGTGGATGTTGAGTCATGATGTATTTAAGGAAATTGTTCTCCGGTATGGGGTACCAGATATCAAGTTGTTTGCATCCAGACTTAATCACCAGGTACCAAAATTTGTTTCATGGGAACCAGACCTAGGGGCAATTGCAGTGAATGTATTCTCGCTGCACTGGGGCGGAATGTTTTTATACGCATTTCCCTCCGTCTGCCTAAGTGCTTGACTAAGATCAAACAGGACTCTGCTTCAGGGGTTTTGGTGGTACCCAACTGGCCTACACAGCCTTGGTTCCCTCTGATTTTGGGTATTAGTACACAACCTATTATGGTGGTTCCAAAATGTCATGATCTGTTAGTGCACCCTGCGACTGGAGGTCAACATTCATTGTATGATCGTCTAAATTTCCCTTGATTTGAAGATTTTAAGAAGGCCATATCTGGATCTGGGACTATCCAATTTGACCATGGATGTCATCACAGCATCCTGGAGGGATAGTATGAAAAGGCAGTACATCTCTCATGTCAGGAAATGGGAGGAATTTTGTTTACAGGGGAACGTTACAAACCACACAGCCTCCATCCCCGATGTGCTTGAATTTCTGTCCAACTTACATTTCGATGAAGGGTTGAGCTATAGTGCCAGGAGCGCTTTGTCCTTGTACCTGTGCCAGGGGTCAGACCTTCCATCTATAGGATCTCATCCCTTAATTTCCAGATTTATGAAGGGTGCTTTTAATTCTAATCCTCCCAGGCCTTGGTATTCTGAGATCTGGGATGTAAGCATGGTACTGATGCTGCTTCGTCAATTGGGTACAGCCACATCTTGCCCTTAACAAAGATTACCCTTAAGTTGGTTATGCTCATGGCGCTCGTATCAGCGCAAAGGGTTCAGACCTTGCATAAACTGTGTCTGGACAGGATGGTGTCCTCACAGAATGATGTTAGCTTTTACATCTATGACCTAATTAAACAAAGCAGGCCAGGGGTGTCCGGGTTCAAGCTTGTATTGTCAGATTATCCCACGGATTTATGGCTGTGAGTGGTGGCGCACTTGCGGCATTATATTGAAGTCACGAAGAGCCTTCGAGGGTCTGAGCAAGCATTTTTCTTTAGCCACAAAAAGCCACATATGAAAATGTCAGCTCAGACCATATCACGATGGCTGAAGCAAGTGTTGGGGTGTGCAGGAGTTAATACTGACAATTTTAAATCTCACTCCTCCAGGGCAGCATCAACATCAGCGGAGAGGGCAATGGACGTCCCTCTAGACCATATCCTCGCGGCCACAGGATGGTCAAATGAATTGACTTTTCAAAAGTTTTATAATAAGCCACTTGTTGAAGCCAGTATGTTCACCCATTCTGTTTTAAGTTCTGTTTCATAGCTTCTCCCTGGGAGAGAGGTGTCGCTATTGTATATGTGTTTATTTGTGAATTAAAGCATTGACAGATTAATCAGTATCATGTTTCGATCATTTGCTATATTCACTCCTCCTGAGTCAACTGATTGCAGTGTGAGACGCCTGGATTTGAATCGGTGTGAAATCACAGACCTTTGAAATCTTCACAGAATCACTCACATGACTCCGAAGTAAAATAGTAAGATTAAACGAGAACTTACCAGTTTGAAGCTTGATCTTTATTTTATGAGGAGTTACGATGAGCGATTACATGCCCACGGCTCCCAACCCTCATATCACGAAAGCTCATCTGGTAGTTCTAGGTTTCTAATCTTACTATAATACTTCAATTGTTGTTATTCTGTGATTTCACACTGCTGCTTTGAAGATTGACGCACATGCCAACTGGCGGGCTTCTTCACGTAATCGCTCATCGTAACTCCTCATAAAATAAAGATCAAACTTCAAACTGGTAAGTTCTCATTTAATCTTACTATCATAATTTGCTTCATGTAGATAGCAGGGTGGGTTTGAGAACAATAGAACTGCTTTTCCAAGTGAATGTCGCTGATATGCAATAGTTCAAATGTCACATTTGCAATTATCCCATCTCAACCGAGAGCCTTCTTCTAACATCGTGACAGTGCTGAGTAGAGTAGAAATATCTAAATCATAGTGAAACTATCTATTGTCTATTGAGAGTTATATTCTGCCAATGCCCAGAATTAAAATGTAGACAGTATTGGAAGTCATTGTTTGCCTGAGGTGGTATTGGTGTATTAATGTCACGTATAGTGAGACACAGTGAAAAGCTTTTGTTCTGCTTGCTAAACAATCAAATCAGCTAACATTGTACATGAATACAATCAAACCATAATAAGCACAAGAGGTAGAGCAAAGAGAAAAATATCAGGTGCAGAATATAGTTTTTCAGCATTGTAGCATAACAGCCAGAGAAATAGCTCAATGCCCACAATTAGGTAGGTTGCAAGATCAGATCTGTACCTTAGGTTAAAGAAGGGCCATTCAGAAAACCGATAACAGCTGTTCCTGAGTCTGATTGCATGTGTTGTTTAAGCTTTTGACAGGACTGGAGAGAAGAGGGAATGACCCTGTTGATCCTGATTCTGTTGGCTGCAGCCCCGAGGCAGTATGAAGTGTAGACGGAGTCAGTGGTTGGGAGTCTGGTCTGTGTGATGGATGGGGCTACATCCACAACTCTCTGCAATTTCTAGCAGTCTTAGATAGAGCTCCTCCAGAATCAAGCCATGATGCATCCTGACAGTTTGCATTCTATAGGAATGTTCTGCAGAAATTGACATGAAGTTGACAATGTTCATCTCGACCTTGCCTTAAGAGGTGCGATGTTAAGCAGCCCCTGAATAAGAATTATGTGGGCTCTGTGAGCACTGAGAACAAGGGCTCATTCTTATTACCCAATGATGAGGTATCACTTGAGTAGACACAGAAACAAAGACTGGCAATGGGTATTTCCACATTATTTTTCTGCCACTGATTTCAATTGCAAGAATAACAATCATGTACTGTTTTGGGAGACACAAGGAACTGTAGTTACTAAAATCATGAGCAAAACATAAGATGCTGGAGGAACTCAGCGGGATAGGCAACATGTGTGGAGAGAATGAACAGGCAACCTTTTGGGTCTAGGCCCTTCTTCAGTTACTACTGTTAGTACTGTTACTGAAGATAGATACAAAAGGCTGCAGTAACTCAGCAGGACAGGCAGCATCTTTGGAGAGAAGGAATGAGTGACATTTCAAGTCGAGACCCTTCTTCAGACCCGAAACGTCACCCATTCCTTCTTTCCAGATATGCTGCCTGTCCCGCTGAGTTACTCTAGCTTTTTGGGTCTATCTTCAGTTGAAACCAGCACCTGCAGTTCCTTCTTACACAGCACTGTTACTGATCTGTTTTGAACCGTGCCAAACATTTTTTTTCAGGCTCACTGAATAATAGTAAAGGCAAAGTTCTACAGTCAAGATTATTGCATGTCGGACCTGTTTCAGATCTTTCACTGAAGATGTCAGCCGTGTTCTCTCGCTTGCTGTGATTTTTTACCAAAGAAGTCACAGTTTGATTTGTCATTATTCACTGGTGGAGCGACCATTGATTGTGATCAGGACTGTCTTGGTGTTCACTAGATAGCTAATACACGTGTAATCAAATTGTATTAAGCTGCAGAATGTGCTATTTGTAATCTTTGACCTGATTTTTTCTTTACTGCCAACATCAGTGAATTTGCATTGAAAGGACCGCAACATCTCTTAATTGGTGCTTAAATGAATGAAATCTTATTAATCTGATTCATGTAAATTCCTCTTCATTCTACAGAGGCCTGACTGCCTACCTTTTCAATTACACATATAGAATTTACCATAACCATATTGACTTACTCAGAAAATGTGTGCAATAACAAGTATACCATAAGGTGAACATTGTGGAAATTTAGCCCACCTTAGCTTTGAACTTAGAACTTAGAGAACACAACATACCAACTATCAATCACCCATTCACATTATTTCCATGTTAGCCAACTTTTGCATCAACACCCTACACAATAGGGGCAATTTTACATCGGCCAATTAACATACAAATCTATGTGTCTTTTGGATGTGAAAGGAAATCAAAGCACCCGGAGGAAACCCACATTGTCACAGTGTGAATGGACAAACTGCACACATACAGCATCCGAGATCAGGATCAAAGCTAGATCTCTGGTGATGTGAGGCAGCAGCTCTGCCAGTAGTGCCACTGTACCTCCTAATTTGTGATTAACCTGCAAAAGTGGTTAACATCAATTGCTTTCGGAGACGTCGATTCTATACTTCTAATGTAATGAAACTTTTAGGTGAAACATTTAAAGTACAACTTCTAAACTGTCATTTCAATTGAAAAGCACCTAAGTGACTACTTTTGGTGGTGGGGGGAGGGAGGGGGATGGCTATTGAAAATTGGGAGGTCTAAACTTTTAGTTTAGTTTAGAGATACAGTGCAGAAACAGGCCCTTCGCCCCACTGAATTCTGCACCGTTTAGTGATCCCTGTACATAATCCTACACACTAGGGACCATTTATAATCTTTACTAGTCAATTAACCTGCAAGCCTGTATGTCTTTGGAGTGTGGGAGGAAACCAAAGCACCCGGGGAAAACCTATGCAGTCACAGAGTGAAAGTACATACTCCGTACAGACAGCACCCGTAGTCAAGATCAAATCCTGATCATACCGCTGCGCCACTGTGCATTCCAATATGTTCTCCTTGTTGTGGTATAGTTCTCATGGCATAAGAATGTTTAGGTAAACTTGTAGTATAAGCCTGAGTAGTTCATTTGCGCCATATTTGCACATGAATTGCACCGCACACACTCGCAGTCGCCCAGCCGCAGTCCCACCCCTGTAGTCCCACCGTCTCGCAGTGGAATGTGGAATGAACAGATCCCAAGCAGATCTTTAATGGCAACAGGGCGGCATGGTGGTGTAGCGGTAGAATTGCTGCCTTACAGCACTTGCAGTGCCGGGTACCTGGGTTCTCTCCCGATTACGGGTGTTGTCTGTATGGAGTTTGTACTTTCTCCCTGTGACTGCGTGGGTTTTCTCCAAGATTTTTAATTTCCCCCCCCACCCCAAAGACATACAGGTTTGTAGGTTAATTGGCTTGGTATAAATGTAAATTGTCCCTAGTTTGTGGGATGCTGTTAATGTGCAGGGATCGCTGGTTGATGCGGACTGAAGACCTGTTTCCATGCTGCATCTCAAAACTAAAATTAACCAACAGGGAAAATGTTGTATGAGAAGTTGATGAGGTCGCACTTGAAGTATTGTGTTCATGTTGGTCATCCTGCAATAGGAAACCTGCCATTAAGTTTTAAGAGCACAAAGAAAATTTATGAGGATGTGGCCTGAAATGTAGGGAGAGGTTGAGCAGGCTTGGATTTTATTTCTTGGAATACAAGAGGCTGAGTGGTGACCTTATATAGGCGTATAAAATCATGTGGGGAATGGATAGGATGCATTCATAGATTTTCACTCAGAGGGTGGTGGCTACATGAAACAAGCTATCAGAAGAGGTTGTTGAGGCAGGTACAATAACAATATTTACAAGAAACTGGGGCAGGTGCATACATTGGAACGGTTTAGAGAGGTATGGGCTGGAGGCAAGCAAATAGAATTAGCGTAGAGGTGGCATCTCGGTCGGCATGGATGAGTTGGGTGAAAGGATCTGTTTCCTTGCTGCGTGACTGTGAAAGCAATTTCATGGTGCACATCAAAACAATTATAAGAACTGCTTAAAAATGGGATTGGAATGGTGTGGATGCCCACTTGTACAATTTGTGGCAAGCGCGGTGATAAATAAATTCACAACGGAACATCTCCCACTGTGATGTTTGTCGCAGTGCAGATGAGTCATGCAAATGACAGCTGAGAAATCAGATTTAAAAGATCAAAAATTCCATCATGGTATTTCCAGAATCCATGGTTCAATCCACAGGTGCACATTTCAAGAAAATAGATGTCCCATTAGTCATTAGAGAAGTCACTTCAATAATGAACTGCCTTGGGCCACTGCTCAACACGTTAGTTAGCGGGGAGGGAAAAAAACTGTTAGTCGAGTCATGCAGTTAGAGCTGGAAAGATCCGTGTCAACTCTTCTATTAATTTGTAGAGGTGCTCAGAGGTTTTGTGGTGTGGAGAATGCCTGTGGGTATTCCTGTACAAATTTGACAAGCTCCTAGAGGTATAAACACGTTTTTGTTAAGAGGGAATATAACAGTTTATATGACAGCTGTGCTACCCTGCCTCTTTTCTGTTAGTCTTGTTGTACTGCTGTTTGTGAACTAAGGCCATGGTTTTAACCGGGGTGGTGGCCATGCCAACCACTCCAACTGCACCCGACTCAGCCCTCATAGATGTGATGTCCCAAGCACCATTTGCAAAGTGTCTGGCACTCACCCAGCTGAGATGGGCTGGGAGTGGCAACTGGCAAGTTTAGTTTAGTTTAGTTTGTTGTCACATGTATCAAAGTACAGTGAAAACATTTTGTTGCATGCTGACAGCTCAACGGAAAGACAATACATGATTACAATCAAGCCTTACACAGTATACAGATATATGATAAAGGGAATAACTCAAATAACGTTTGATGCAAGATAAAGCCAGTAAAGTCCAATCAAAGATAGTCTAAGGTGTCTCCTATGAGGTAGATAGTCACTCAGGGCAAGTAGACAGGGCCAGATGTTTTGGGGCAGGAAACTAGAACCAACAGCCAAAGAAGGGCAGCACAGTGGTGCAGCTGATAGACTGCTGCCTCACAGCACCAGAGACCTGGGTTCGATCCTGACCTTGGGTGCCGACTGCCTTTTATTTGCACGTTCTCCCTGTGACGGCGTGGGTTTCCTCCGGGTGCTTCGATTTCCTTCTGCAAGCCAAAGATGTGTGTGTTTGAAGATTAATTAGCCTCTGTTGTGCGAGGAGTAGACAACAGAGATAACACGGAACTAATGGAAGGAGTGAATGATGGTTAGCATAGAGTCGGTGGGCCGAAGGGCCTGTTTGCATGCTTCATCTCTAAATAGTACCTGCTTCCTATTAATATCACTGAAAATCAGAATGATAGACAGAAATGCTTGGGAAGCATACACTCCACGCAGGGGACAGCATTATGTATCCCAAATGCTGCTGACTGCTTCTAAAGCCAGACATCTGCCATGTAAAACAAAAATTTGTGGTGCTTCAAGGAAGAACAATGCGCCTTCTCATGCTCCCATTTCTCACCCTGTTGATCTTTCTATCTTGGCCAAACCACCTCCCCCACACCTCATCCCCTGAATTGAATCCCCCTAAAGTTTGGAGCCATGGAAGTTGCCATTGCCCCTCGCCCTTCCCCCACCTCCTAAACCCTCCCTTCCCCCCACGTCAACACCTCCAAACCCATCCAACATTCATTGTGAATATGGCTGATCGTCCCCTATCAATAACCTGTGCCTGCCTTATCCCCATATCCCTTGATTCCACTAGCCCCTAGAGCTCTATCTAACTGTCTCACCCAACATTTACAATCATTTTCCTTGATAGCATGGGGCAGCACGGTTGCATAGCAGTAGAGGTACTGCCTTACCGCGCCAGAGACCCGGGTTCGATCCAGACTATGGATGCTTGTCTGTGTGGAGTTTGAACGTTTTCCCCATGACTTATGTTTTCTCTGAGATCTTTGGTTTTCATTCAAGTTCAAGTTACATTTATTATCACATGCACCAATTGGTACAGTGAGATTTGAATTACCATACAACCATACGAATAAAAAGGACACAATACACGATAGAATTAACATGAACATCCCCACACAGCAGAATCATCATTTCCCACTGTGAGGGAGGGCCATAAAGTTCAGTCATCTTCCTCGTTCCACACTCCAAAGACATACAGGTTTGTAGGTTAATTGGCTTGGTATGAATATGTAAATGTAAAATAGTCCCTAGTGTGTGTAGGATAGTGTTAGTGTGCGGTGATCAGACACAGACTCGGTGGGCTGCATGACCTGTTTCCTCGTTGTACCTCTATATTAATCAAAACTAAACTGCAGTTTTATGAAGTATCATGAGTGGATGGGAGAGAAAGTAAGAACAATCTCGGTTCTTACTCTCTGTTCAACCCTTTGTGCCATCGCTTGCTTATACGTATATGTCGCAAGCTGAGAAGCGCCCTGTATTGTGTAGAAAGGAATGGCAATTGCTGGTTTAAACTGAAGATAGACACAAAATGCATTCAGCAATTCAGTAATTCAGCATCACCCATTCCTTCTCTCAGGAGATGCTGCCTGTCCCGCTGAGTTACTCCAGCATTTTGTGTCTATCTTCAAAGCCCTGTATTGGAATGGAATACTTTATTGTCACAGGTGACAAGGCACAGTGAAATTCTTTGCTTGCATACCCAAGGCATACAAATAGTGGCAACGTAAGGCGCTGACAAAGTTACGAAGTACGCCGGCTCCCCCTCATTTGTTCTTCTCCCCCATCCCCCACAGCGGTTCTCCCACACTGGGTCTCCATTATCCATTGTTCTCCCTCCCTCACCCCCCTCCCTCCCTCCATTGTACATCCCCCCCCCCCCCCCCCCATTCTCTAGAGCTGTAAGGCAGTAGCTCTACTACTACCCCTCCAGATTTGACAGATTAAGTAAGAAAGTGTAGGTTGGACAATAAGATAGTAAATATTATTAGCTGAAATTTCATAATTATCTGTAAATTAAGTACTCTTTCGACAGAATCCCTTGCATTCTCCAAAGCAATTTCTTGCGTTCTTGGGCAGAGTTCCTAAATGAAATTTATGATGCAACTCAACAGTATGCTTTCTAAGGTACATCTGTGGAACTGTAAGATTAATTGGAGACATGCCAAATTTCCTCAGTCTCCTAAACACGGCTCTTTGTAAATTATGTACTCTTTCAACAGAATCCATTGTATTTCTTGCAAGCATTCTGTCATAGCCCAATCAGCATCGATGGTGTTGAAGCAAAATTTGTTGGGAGCTTCAAGGTCTTTTGTGTTAATATTTCCAATGATCTATCGTGGACCAACCACATTAAAGTTATAGCCAAGAAGGCACACCAGCACCTCTACTTGCTTAGGAGACTGAAGAAATTTGACATGCCTTCAATGACTCTTACAAAATTCTACAGATGAACCATAGAGAGTATACTGTCAGGTTGCATCATATCTTTGTTTAGGAACAGCAGTGCCCATGACCACAAAAAATTACAGAGAATTGTAGATGTAGCGCAGTCCATAAAGCAGGCCAGACTCCCCACCATTGACTCCATCTACACTTCATGCTGCCGCGGAAAAGCAGCCAGCCAAATGAAAGACTTGTCCCACTTAAGTCATTCCTTCTACTCCCCGCTCCCATCGGGCAGAAGCTATAGACGCTTGAAAACGTACCACCAGACTCAGGATCAGCTTCTTCCTTTCTGTTATGGTAGGTCCTGAATGGTCCTTCCATAAACTAGGGTACTGTCTAATTCATCTCAACCCCAATGCGCCCATTGGACTTTGTCTATGGAACCAGAGTGCTATAATGCTGAGAACAACATTCTGAACTCCCCTTTGCTTACCTTTCTTCCCTTTGCTCTACCTGCTGTACTTCAGTTTAATTTTACTTCAAAGTCACGTGAGTGACTACATGAAGAAGCCCGCCTGCCCGCATGCGCGTCAATACATCTAATGCATGCCGCACGACTGGCTGGGAGGAGCGTCGCTCCTCCAGCGATAACATTACAACCCTGCAGGGAAGTTTCAAACTTATTTTGAGGTCGTTTTTTGGTGAAAAATTCTCATTACAGAGTTCCAATTGCTGAACGGATAATGGAAAAATCCAGGGGGGAGCCCAGACAGGCCGCGGGGAAACCGGTTACGGAGGACCGCAGGAGTGCGGGTAGCCATCAGCCGTCGGCTTCCCGACAGTGCGGTCAGCGACTTCAGACTTGGTGCTTGCCTAAAGCACTTTGGCAACCCCACAAGGGGGCAAAGCCAAATGAAAGTCTGAGAGGCCTGTGTACTCAGACGACGAGTCAGGCCAGGAGGGTTCCCCTCCGACAAACATGGGTAGCGAATTTGGATGTTTATCCCGGAGGGAGCACCTTATGGAAAGGATGCTCCATCATGATATGCTCCGTGATATGGAGACACGTCAACGCAGGTCTCCTTTCTTGCCTGCGGCAGCACCTGGTCCAGGGCTGCTTAATGTCTCCCACTCTGAGGAGGAGAGCGTACGGGGTCAGTATATGACTGACTCTGAATTCGGAGGTATGTCCGTGGAACATACTGGAATGCATGACATGTGTGAGGTTCAAGAATTGCCTGCCATGGCATCAAGGTTTGTGATACATTCGCAAAAGGGGAGTCGCTGCAAGAAGAGCTGGCTTCCAGCATCAACTACCTCACGTCACATCAATTACAGGAACAGGTGATGGTTGAAACGGCTGCAAAATACCATACACCTGTTAATTGTGCTTCCCTGCAAATGCCGGCAGTGAACAGCTCTATCTGGGGATACATTGGAGGGGGCATCAAAACCCAGGAAATGAAACTCCAACAAATTTTAAGATTACTGGCTTCAGGCATCACGGCATTTCCCAGATCTGTGGATGGCGGGCGCTTATCGTACGGCCAGCAGGATGCCCTGGCATTGATGTTCAATGCACACTTCGAAATGAGCTGCTTTTGGAAGAACGCCATCAGACCTTAAATCCCAAATTTGCAGGCTTATGTAAGGCAAGCAATGTCCAGCCACTGAATCTTCTGTTCGGGGAAGACCTACCCAAACAGGTAAAAGACCTGGAGGAAGCAAAAGCAGTCGAGCTAATCAAGGCACCAACGACGAACAAAGCTTCAGCGTTTCGCCTCCATCAACAGTAAACGGTTCGCTGAAGCTGGTGGCAGCTCGAAAGCTGATTTCTCTGGGCAGAGGTCTTTTTTAGACCAAGGCCCAAACCGGCCCTCATGAAAAATGCGCAATCCGCGCACCCCAACAGTCCTACCCCCCAAACCTCGAGGACGGAAATAGAACCTGCATCAGGGGCCTTTGGGCCTACCATAAGACCACCGGTAACCATGGAGGTAGGTGGGTTGGGTTCTTTCCAGAACATGAGGTGTGTGGACCAGTTACAATTTGATGATAGATTAAACTTGTTTTTGCATGAATGGCGATGGATAACATCAGATCCGCTTATACTGCACAGTATACAAGGGTTCCAAACTGAATTTCTTCCCAACTCATTGCCAGCCACACAACATATACCAAGCCGGGCATTTGCTCATTCCAAACAAGAAGGTTTGGATATACAAGCTGAAATTCACACATTATACACAAAAGGGGTAATCGAGAAGTCAAGTCATGAACATCACCAATTTTTCTCCAATATAGTTCTCGAATCTTCCTATGATCAGTTCAGCAACTGTTTTCTGTGATTTCACACCGCTGCTTTGAAGGTTGAAGTGCATGCGGGCTGGCGGGCTTCTTCACGTAATCGCAATTGCTCATAAAATAAAGATCAAACTTCAAACTGGTAAGTTCTCATTTAATCTTCCTATTAAATTGTATTTATTTACAGCATTATCTGATTTTATTGGATAGCATCCAAAACAAAGCTTTTCACTGTATCTCAGTACATGTGACAATAGTAACCTAAACATAACCCTAAACCAGCATCCTGGACAAAGTATTAGCCGGATATTTCAGAATTTAAATATATTAACACTTTCAAAACAGTTTGTTTCATCAGTATTAACACATACCTTTCAAAACCAAAACAATGGTTCCCAATTAAAACTAAAATATATTTATCCTCTATTTATATTGATTGATCTGCCATCTGTTTCTAGTACTTCCTGTTTAAATTGCTACATTTCCAAATGCCACTTAGGTAAATTTAAATATCCATTAAAGCAATGTACTTTACAATGAATTCAGCTAAACAACATTGCAATATATTTATTGTACTCGATTTTATAAGTGTTTCATTCCTAAGTAATTCTGTATTGGGTTTATACAACTGTGAGAAAGCCTATATCAAAACAGGACACAGGAAGATGAATTAAAATTAATCGGATTAGCTGCTTAATAGTAGTACTTTAGTCTGATTAGTTCTGTCACAGCATTCATCCAAAACAATCCGAGGAGTTACAGGAAAAGTCTGCAATTTGTATTAATGTATAGATATGAACTGCAGATGCTGGTTTACCCCCAAGGTAGACACAAAATGCTGAAGTAACTCAACGGGTCAGGCAGCATTTCTGGAGAAAAATTAAGTTTCGGGTCGGGACCCTTATTCAGTCTGAAGAAAGTTCCCGATCCGAAAAAAGTCACCTATCATTTTCAGCAGACATGCTGCCTCACCCCACTGATTTACTCCAGCACTTTGTGTCTATCTTTTGTATTAATGTATCCTAGGCCAGATTTTGGTGACAAAATAACATGTAAACAACTCAGGGTGCAACTACTGTAAGTCAGCAAGTTACAATGAGGAAGAAATAAATTGTGAATTGTGAATTGCTGCAAATTGCTCGAAAATGTACAAAACCTGGCAGATAGCTTCATGATGGCAGCAATTCACCCGATAGTTTTCAATGAGTTGATGCATTTGCTCAATAATTGTCCACTAAACCTGTCACAGAATGTTAGGTCTATTAGACGTCTGCTAAGTATCATTTTAATTATTTTAATAAACACTGCATCATCCACTCCCTAAAAAATTGAACAGTTGAAAGTGTTGAGACTTGTTCCTTCAGGTGATGAATTGTTTGAGGAGATTTCAAATTTATTTTACTACTTTTCTTTCCATCTCATTATTCTTTTGTATTAACTGGACTTTTATTTCTCAACTAATTTCTCTTTTTGTGCCTGATTTAACTCCACAATTCACCTATTTTAATCATGAACTTTCTTCTGTTTATTCATCAGCCCTTTGTTCGCATTTGATCATCGATACCGTGTGCGGACGTGGCGTTGAAGGATGAGAAGCCGAAGCAAAGACGTGGAAGCCAAATAACCGGATGGAAACTAAACCGAAAGCGTACAAAGCCAAAAAGCCAACTAACTGAAAGGGCAGGATGTCTAAAAGCCAACAAACCGAAAGGGTGGGACGCCTAAAAGTAAACTCACCGAAAGGCCACTATGCCAAGACGCCAACTCACCGAAAGGCTGAGCCGCCTACAAGCCAACTCAGCGAATGGCTGCTCTGCCGAAAAGTCAAATAACGGACACGATGTTGCTGGGGGGGGGGGGCGTGACTTGTTAGCAATTGGTCCAGACCCCCGCATCCATCACATCACTGGCCAGTGGAGATGGGTGGGTGGGGGTCATTTTCCACACAAGCCATTGGTGATTGGGCACTCAGCCCAAGTACCAAGTTGTAAGCGGCCGAAAGAGCGCGTCCCTTGGGACAGCCCCCACACTCCTACCGCCACGGCCGCCTTCCACCTCGTCTACCCCTTGTGGCCACACTGTGATGGGCTGTGAGCCGGCAGCGCACACGCACATGGGGCTGGGTGAAACAGAGTCACTGACCGCAATGCACTGCCATTGGACCCCAACCCTCACACCAGGATGATTAACCACACCCCCAACCCCCGGACCCCGACCCACACACGGGGTGATTCGGTGATTCACCCCCCACCCCTACCGCAAGGACAGATGGCTCCGGGCATTGGCAACCGTAGTAAATCACTTTTAAAACACTGGGGGGACACATAAATTCCCTGGTGGGCCAATGACAAGTGTACATGACAATGAACAATTTTATCTTCTCCCACTCCCTCCTCCCCCTTGACAACAAGAAGCACATTTTATTTATTGTTTAAACACAGTAATACCATCTGAGTTGGCATTTCGGCATAGCGGCCTTTCGGTGAGTTTGCTTTTAGGCGTCCCGCCCTTTTGTTTAGTTAGCTTTTCGGCTTAGTTTCCATTCGGTTATTTGGCTTCCACTTCTTTGCTTTGACTTCTCGTCCTTTAAAACCACGTCTGGGTACCCATCAATATATGTATGTCTCTATGGTTTGATGCCCTAGCCACATTTTCATCAACTCAGCTGGGAAAAATATATTTTAAACCCTAAACATGCATAAGTACCATCTAGTTCACAGTGGTTGCATTAACTATTCATTCTAATCTCAAACAGAAACAATGACTCCACTGATTTTGTCTGTATTTTCAGCGATTATGTCAGTATTTGTGTTTATTGGGTGCAATTTAGTTATATTATTACACAGACCAATGGAGAGAAGCATAAATGTTGAACTTTGAATTCATCTTCTACAAATAATTTGCACCAAAAATTCTGAAGATAAAAGTTATCTTGGGCAGCAGAACCAATCATTTGATAACACATCTGAAGTTATTTTACAGTCCATCTCTTGTTCTTTTCCCATTGGTTTGAATTTTCTATTGGGCGTTCTCCATTACAATTCATGATATATTTGACACTGGTTGCATTGGGGTCCAATATTATTTGTTTGCAATCCTTCATGTGTAAAGAGTCAAAGCAGTTATTGCAGAAACATCGTAAGGAAAGATGTTGACCTTTGACAGTAAAATGCAAAGGTGAGCATTGAATGGTGGACAGTAGGTTCCATGTCCATTGAAATTTAATGCCGGTCTGAACTTTGCCCCCCAGAAAAAGAGAAAACTGGTGAATCAAGCGCATATCATACCCAGTTATAATTAAATTGTTCAGCTGCAACTGCCAGGGCAAATATAAAAGTAAGAACATTTCTCTAGGTGGCATGTGTGAGCTGACTGCAAAGCGACAGAAATCCTGTCATCACCATGTCACTAAACGAGGTTGGTCTGCTCTCTGAAAACGTGGAAACCACTGACATTGAGGAGGACGAGAAAGTCATATGGTCATAAGTGCTAACAGTAGGGTTGGGCCATTCTACAAGTCTACACCACCATTCAATCATGGCTGATCTCTCTATCCCTCCTAACCCCATTCTCCTGCCTACTCCCTATTACCTCTGACACCTGTACTAAACAAAAATCTATCTCTGCCTTAAAAATATTCACTCATTTGGCCTCTACAGCCTTCTGCAGCAAAGAATTCCACAGATTCACCAACCTCTGGCGAAAGGGGGCTACGAAGTAGCAGGAGAGGGTGTGACGGAGAAACGGATGACATTATGATGCCCTTGGCACCAGCAACCCATACCGTGCCACAGTATGGGTGTCAAGGGTTAAGGAGAGAAGTCAGGGTTAGGAGGGAGAGGTAGATCAGCCATGATGGAATGGTGCACTTGATGGGCCGTAGGCTTAATTCTGCTCCTATCACTTATGAAATCTCAGTTTCCTGGCTTGATGAACATGCTCTAGTGTATTTCACTGGGGAATAAGATGAAAAACAGTTTGTTTTATTTTGCAAAAAGGTGCCACTGCATATATCAATTAACAATTAATCTACATGTACCAATATTTTTTTGCCATCAATATACCCAATGTTGGGGGCACTTCAACTTGACCTCCAAGCTGAACTCCAAGTTTAAACAAGTGAATGTTTTAATTCATTCACTTACACTTTCCATTAAGCACAATTAATGAAAATACATGTCATGTTAGAGGTGCCGGTATACCCTACTGGTACTGTATGTACCATCACATAAAACCCCTTTTGAGAAGTAAACAATTTTAAACCTCTCAAATCTGATGTTAATCTGCTTATAAATGACCTAGGAAGTATTAATAGAGGTAGTACGGCAGTTCATCAGCAGGAGGTGGTGGTTCGGGTGTAAGACCAATTTCAGCCTGAGGTTAAGTTTAATGAATGCATGTGAGTAACATTTGTACTGCAGATATTCTCCAGCAGATAAAGCTAATTTAGGTTTAGGTTTATTATTGTCACATATCCCATGGTACAGTGAAAAGCTTTGTTTTGCATGCTATCCAAATGATCAGATAATGCTATACACACTGTAATTGTAATCGTTAAACACAAGTACAATAGATAGAGCAAAGAGGATGATAGAGAGTCCAAAATATATAGCTCTCAACAGTGTAGCGCATCAGTTTCATAGACAATATTTGCAATGGGGTAGAAGTAAATCGGACAGCACCCCAGCTTATGGAAAGAACATTCAGAAGCCTGATAACACAAAGGAAGAAGCAGTATCTAAGTCTGAGCTTTTGTAGTTTTTGTCCAGAGAAGAAGGAATGACCAGGATAGGATAAGTCTGATTATGCCAGCTGCTTTTCTGAAGCAGTGTGAAGTGTAGATGGAGTCAGTGGTGGGGAGTTTGGTCTGTTTGATGGACTGAGGTCCATCTACAATTCTCGGCAATTTTTTGCGGTCTTGGGCAGAGCTATTCCAAAACAAAACTGTGATGTAACCCCACAGCATAGTTTCTATGGTACATCAGTAGAAGTTTGTTAGACTCATTCGAGACATACCTAATTTCAGAGTATCCTCAGGAAGTAAAGGCATTGCTATGCCTTCTTGGCTGTCATTTCAATTTGGTTGGTTCATGACAGATCATCGATAATATTTAGGGTAGGAAGGAACTGCAGATGCTGGTTTAAACCAAAGTCAAACACAAAAAGGTGGAGCAACTCAGCGGGACATGCAGCATCTCTGGAGAGAAAGAATGGTTGACTTTTCGAGTCGAGACCCTTCTTCAGACTCCGGGTTGAGACCCGAAATGTCACCCATTCCTTATCTCCAGAGATGCTGCCGGTCCAGCTGAGTTATTCCAGCTTTATGTGTCTATTATCGATAATATTAAACCTGATGAACTTGAAACACTCAACCATTTCCACTTTGGCAACATTGATGCTGTTTGGGGCCTCACTAACACAGCTAGGCATCCCACAGTATCACAGAATCAAATGATCTGACAGGTTCAGTTTGTTTCTCTCTCCATAGATGCTGCTTGATTGGCCGAGTTCTTCTCACATTTCTGTCAGTGTTTCAGATTCCAGCCTCTTCAGTTTTATTTGTTTTCTTGCTTACTTTGTTGCACATATGCTTCTTAAACTGCAGGGTATTCAATCATTTTGGTTTTAGTGTGGAAATTGGATTCACTTTGTTCATCAGTGGCTTGGTCACAGTGTTCAATATGTTTCATCCTCACCTCTGGAGCTCTGTGTCATGAATCTTGTTATCGTGATTTCTGAGAACAAATTTTGACAGTGTCATCGGATTTGGTTGAACTGGGTGCTGGCATGAACACAGGCAAAGTAAAAATTAAGACGGTTCTTATGTAGCAACATGTCCATCATCGATTCTTTGTGAAGAAACAAGCATGTTGTTGTTTGCCATTCCCTGCAGACTGAACTATGAGAAGATAGTGTGGGTACATGCAATATCTCAGGATCACATTCACAGGAGGAGATAGTGCACACTGCCCACAAAACCATTCAAAGTCATCTAAAAGGAGATGAATGAGAGACAGCACTGCAATCACAACCCTTTGCTTCAGGGCATGGCCTTTTTGATTTGTACTCCATGTCCGTCATTGGAATTGTTGGCACTGAAGTGGGCCCCCACAACTTGCCCACCATTAACCACCATCACTAAGTTTATAACTATCAGTCAAATAAGTCAGTTCTAGTGTGTCAGCCCCAGTTTCTATTGCATATTGTGTTCTGAACATAAAATATGGAACATAGAACAATATAGTATAGGAGGAGGCCCTTCAGCCCAATATGTCCATGCCGAACAAAATGCCAGGTTAACCTAATCTCCTTTGCCGGTGCATGATTCATAACATTCCATTCCCTGCATAGCCATGTGCTTATCTAAAAGTCCCTTAAATGCCACTATCGTATCTGTCTATACCACCAACCCTGTCAGCACGTTCCAAGCGCCCACCACGCTCTGCGTAAAAAAAACGCACACCCCACATCTATGTTAAGCTTTGCCGCCTCACCTTAAGGCTATGCTCTCAGCCTCTGACAGTCCAGAGAAACCAATTTAACTTTCTCCAACCTCCCCTTATAGCTAATACCCTTGCACCCCCTCCAAAGTCTCACACCCTTCCAGTAATGGGGCGACCAGAACTGCACACTATACTCCAAATGCAGCCTAACCAAAGCCCATGAAGTAGGAACATGACTTCCTGACTCCTATAATGAATGCCCTGACCAACAAAGGCAAGCATACCATTCACGTTATTTTCCACTCTCTTTACATGTCTTGCCACTTTCAAGGAACTATGGACTTGGATCCCAAGATCTTTGTACACCTGTGCTGTAAGGGTCTTGCCATTAATTCTATACTTTCCCCTTATATTTAACCACCCAAAGTACAACACCTCACATTTGCTTGAATATGCATTTATACTTTTAATATAGAGTTAAAGCTCTCATTGTAACAACAATCACCCGACAGAAGAATCACTGTGGCTCACTCTGCAATTCATTCTTAAACTCTATGGAAACTCATTCAAACTCTAAGCAAGGCACATGGACACATGGAAACAAATATTCAATATTCAGCACACATTTTGTTATTATTTTAGAATAGTTTGTGCAAGTTTGGGCGGCATGGCGGCGCAGCGGTAGAGTTGCTACCTTACAGCGCTTAGAGTGCCAGAGACCCGGGTTTAATCCCGAATACGGGTGTTGCCTGTACGGAGTTTGTACCTTCTCCCCGTGATCGCATGGGTTTTCTCCGAGATTTTCGATTTCCTCCCACACTTGAAAGACATGCAGATATGTAGGTGAATTGGCTAGAATAAATGTAAAAATTGTCCCTAGTATGTGCAGGATAGTGTTAATATGCGGGGATTGCTAGTCGGCGCGGAGTTGGTGGGCCGAAGGGCACATTTCTGCACTGTATCTCTAAACTAAACTAAACTAAAAAGTGAAGGAAAGATACACAGGTAATGTAATAACTGGTACTGGCAGTGACAATCATTAAATTATGGGATTGTCCAGATAAATAAAACAAATTTGAAATTGAGAGCATTGAGGTGTCACCCTCACACACCTTTCTTCCAATTTATTTAAATGCAAACTTTCAAACCGTCAAAAGATTAATCTTCAACATGATAATTATATTCATGGCATACACGTCATCACACTGCTTTGGGAAAATAACCATCATAATCACGGATCTTTCCCACAGCGGTCATTCCTTCTACTCACCACCCCCAACAGCCAGAAGCTTGAAACCGCACACCACCAGGCTTAGAGCAGCTTCTTCCCCTCTGTTATCAGACTTCTGAAAGGTCCTTCCATAATCTAGGATACATTCTCTATTTTTCAAACTTACCTCATTGTAGATATCGAAATTTATCTCTGAAATTGTTATGCTGCAATGCTGCAAAACTATATTTTGCACTTGGTTATTTTTATCTTTGCTTTCCCTGTAATACTCATGCATAGCTTGATCTTCTTCTTCTTTCATGTGGCGTGCACAGCCTAAAGTTGTAGGACAACTTGTTCTATTTTATCTTCTGTTTGTGCACGTTGAGTTGATTGCATTAGTCGAAACCGGGCGGACCACGTGAAGGTTGCAATCTTCCACCCCGTACAGCTTGATCAAACTCATAGAACATAGAACAGTACAGCACAAGAGCAGACTCTTCGGCCCACAATGTCTATGCCTAACATGGTGCCAAACCCACTCTGATCTGCCTGCACATAATCCATATCCCTTCAATCCCTGCATATCTATGTGCCGATCTAAAAGTCTAATAAATGCCACTATTGTATCTGCCTCCACCACCACTACCCCTGGCAGCACATTCATGGCACTCACCACCCTCTGTAAAAAGCGTTGCGTCTCTCACCTCAAGTCATGTATAGTATTTTCTGATGTGATTCGATAACACAAATAAAAGCACCTCAATACATGTGACAATAATAAATCTAAATGTAAATTACCATTGACAACCTCATTCCATGGTCAGGTTATTTATTCATTCAGAGGAAAATGTGACAATAACATGATCAGCATTTAACATCTCTCCTCACTCACCACTGAACTGAGTGGCTTGCTGGGCCATTTTAAACAGCACTTTAGAGACAACCATGTTGGTGATCCAAAATGGCCCCACCTGTTCAGAAAGCAGATTTTCTTCCATGGATTGCATGAGGAAACCTTGGGAACTTTTCTAGTATTTTCATGGTTCCTGCTGTTTGACTTCCAGAGTTAAATCTAAGCTCCTCGGCAACTCTGGTGGGACTGACTTTCTCGTCTCCAGATCAATACCTCCAAGCCTCTGCACACCAATTTAGTAACTTAGCCCCTGTGCTACTCGTGTCACTTGTCAACTATTTTAGGGGACTCTGTATACAGATGATTCAAGCATTTTTAGGAGTCAGTTGGCTTCAAAATCAAATGAACTCTTGTCACAGCTAAGATTTTCAGTTAAAGGAGACAGAAAATTTCACTCTACCACGTGCAAGATGCTGTGAAATAATAAACAAACTATTGATCCATCACATACGCAAGCTGCTGGATCTCGTTGAAAATTTCCAAGGATGCATACTGTGACGACTACTGTGAATTAAATTTGGTCAGACTGATGAAATGCCTGCTTGATTGGAAACTACTTAAATGGAATGAGAAATACCCTGAACAAGCTCACATCACAGATAACTGATAGGACTGTGATAGCTATTACTGCTCTGTCTGTTCCCATGTCCAATTAATAAGAAACCTTCCAGTAAATTGCTTATTGTCCTGGTTCTAGTGTGAACTTTACAGGACAAACACTGAAGCACATTATGAATAATGACAGTCATAGAATCATATAGTCATACAGCATGGAAACAGTCCCTTCAGCTAAATTTGTCCATGCCAACCAATAGGCCAAATCTAAGCTTATCCCATTTATTGATCCTATCTATTATGAAATCTTACATAGTACTACCATTCGCTGTTGTGTAATTAACTCCTATTACTCAATGAAGGGTTTTGACCCGAAATATCAACTGTCTAATGTCCTTCACAGATGTTACCTGACCTGCTGAGTTCCTTCAGCAGCTTGTTTTATGCTCCAGACATCCTGCATCTGCAGACTCTTGTGTCTCCAAACCTCCATGCAGTTTGGACTGGGGTATTTATAAGGGTAGTGGATTTCATTATGGCACCAGCATTGGTAGAATCTGTACTTCCTCTGTGCTATTGGAACAATACGATGTTTTTTTAAAACAAGAAAAATCAATCTATTTTAAGAGATATACAATATATTGAATTGTAAATTGTACTTCAGAGTCACGTGAGTGATTCCGTGGAGAAGAACCCCTCCAGTGCGCATGCGCGTCATTACGTCAGCCAGTGAGGTAATGAGGAGCTGGTGGCCGGTGGCCGACAGACGTCTTGTTAGAGTCGCTGACAGTAAGGTCAGCGACTCCCGAGGGCATTCAGGGTGCAGTCTGAGCATGGTCGTCGGGTTACTACCCGACTCATTGAGGCATGGACCCCGACTTCGGCAGCCCATGTGAGTGAAACGATGTGGAGCCTGGCCAGGAGGGTCCCCTCAGTCATATATGTATGTCCTCACACGTGCATTATCCTGATATGGTGAGCCATATCAGGGCAGGTCATCAGGGGATTGTGGCAGCACCTGGTTTTTCAGGGCTGCTTACCAATTCCCACAGTGGAGAGGAGTACAAGGGGTCAGTGTATGTATGGTCAGAGTACAAGGGGCCAACCCCAACCCAGGATGTGAGACTAGTGGTTTATCACCCTTATATGTCCATGGCAGTAGCATTTTCTGCTAATTCTGTGGAGGTTCCAGGTGTAGGTCCAAGCTGGCCTTCAAGGAGAATTTACAATTCACGCATTCCGGCAGTGCTGCCCTCCAAATTTAGGATGGGAATGTAACCTACTTCAGGGGCCTTTGGGCTTACCTCAAGATCACCGGTAACTATGCAGGTCGTGTGTCTGGGTTCCTGTAACATGGGTTGTGAGGACCGGGTCCAGTGTATTTGTTTTTAGTATGGTCATGCAGTGCTCGCTTTCGCAGCACATACACTAAAATTGGAACGATACACAGAAGGCTAGCCCTGTGCAAGGATGACAAGCAAATTTGGAAGCGTTCAAAAGGGTAGACATTATAGTTGCCACTAGGTCACGTTGTGACTATCATACCGAGACAGATGATAATCATTTACTCCAATATTAGGAAATGCGAAGCATTGTTGAGCTGCATTATCAGTCACCTGTGGGAGTTAAACCAGGTGGCATCATAGTAATTCTGCTCATTAAAGGGACTGTGCACGTTTCTTCCCCAAGACACCGGATTATTCATATTAAAAGTAAATAAATCCCAGATTTAACTGGGATGGGCGTCTTCATTCACATGAATGTCTTTGCCTATGACAAATAACTGTTAAGTTTTGTTCCAGCATTTCCCACTATGTCTGATGTACGGGGGCCAGAGTCGCTCGCATGTGCAGCCTGTTTGGGGAAGGAGGATACCAGCACAGCATCGATTTGATGGCTAGTCCTGGCGGCTGCTGTAGGCAGCGACCTGACAACCCCAACTCAGAGTGAGTGCCAAGCCTGGCGTATCAATGTCAGACAAGTTTGCGTCTCATCGCAATCCAACAACGCTCCATCTTAAGGCATGTCATGCAGCAACACCTAGTAAAGGGTTGCAAAACTGCTCCCACTCAAGTGTCGGAGTGGTCGAGAGAGTGCTACAGGAGGATGCACATGTGCCTGAAGCAACACCTGTTTGCAGGGTTGCCATTCCTCCCATTTGGTGCACCACAGTAGTCGGGATAGTGCTAAAATACATGCACACATACCTGAGGCGACACCTAGTAAAGGGTTGC
This sequence comes from Okamejei kenojei, assembly GCA_035221665.1. Lineage (NCBI taxonomy): Eukaryota > Metazoa > Chordata > Chondrichthyes > Rajiformes > Rajidae > Okamejei > Okamejei kenojei. The sequence continues at coordinate 43,491,536 of CM069139.1, forward strand.
CAAAATTTAAAAAAGGCTGGAGTAAGAATCCGTTGTGATGCTGTGATGCCATTTTCTTTCCTAGTAGCACCATGGAGAAAACGGAAAGGGGAAGAGGCGAGCCGGAGCTGTAGATAGCCACGGGAGTACAGGCTGTGAACGGCTGCCTCATACCCCTGCACAGTCGCTGGCAGAAAGCGGGGCGACTGCAGACTTGGTTCTACAAAGCACGGAGTCAACCCCAATTGGTTGTAAGGCAACACACAAGTCTGCCAGGCCCATGGATTCGGAGGAAACCCCTCTGGGGCTGGATAGCGTTTTTGAATGGCTATCCAAAATGGACCACCTGTTGCACAGAGTGCTCCAGCAGGGCACATTCAAGCAGGAAGAGTGGTGTCAGCGCCACCCTGGACAAGAGGCGCCAGAAGCATCTAGTAGAGGGCTGCTTGATAGCACCCTCAATTATGAGGCACGTACGATGGGTCAGCTGAGTTCTGACCCCGACTCTGATGGTGAGGTTGAGCCAGGCGAAGAACGGGAGCTGCCAGATGTTCCATCTCTGGCAGCATGATTCCCTGTCCCGTCCGAGTCCGGAGAGCCGCTGGGAGAAGAGCTGGCCTGCACAATCAATTACATGGTGTCCCATCAGCTCCAGGAACTTACCATGGATGAGATCGCTAAAAAGCATGAGACCCCAAGGAACTGTGTCTTGTTAAAAGTACCAGCAGTAAACCAGATAATATGGGGTCAGATGGGCGTGGGCATGCGTGCCCAAGAAATAAAGCTGTAGAGGATCATGGCGTTCGCTAGAACGATGGATGGAGGGCATGTGTCGGGGACACATCAAGAGGCACTAGGGTTGCGGTGCAGCGCCCACTTTGAAATTAACTGTTTCAGGAAAAGTGCTATTCAGCCCACCATCAACCCGAAGTTTGCAGTGCTCTGCAAGCCCACCAATGTCCAACCACCCAACTTACTCTTAGGAGAAGACCTCGCAAAACGCGTCAAGGTTGATGGATGATGAGGCAAAAACGGTGGGCTTGGTTAAGACAATGATGACCGGCAAACCTGTAAAGAGGAGATATCCCTAAAGGAAAAGTGCAGATTCTGGGTCTACACCAGGAACAAGACGGCCGTCAACGCAGGGGTGCAGTTGGCGCTCTGCAGTGGGAACACGAACAAACGTGGGAGTTCCCGCCTGGAACTGAGGACAGCAGGTCCTACCAGTTACCAAGGAGGTTGTTAAGAAGGCCATATCTGGGGTGATGATTGTCTGGGCAAACTGTGGACATGCTCACTGCAGCTTGGTGAACGAGTACTCAAAAGCAGTATATTTCTTATGTAAAAAAATGGGAAGTTTTCTGAGTACAAAATAATATTGACTATTGTACAGCAGGTATTTTGCATGTTCTAGAATGCCTGTCAACACTCTACTATGATGAGGGGCTTAGTTACGGTGCGATCAATTTAGCCAGAAGTGCTTTGTCTTCGTCCTTATTGATGGGGTCAGACGAATATCCTATTGGGTCTCATCCTCCCGTTTCTCGATTGACGAAAGGAATTTTTAACTCCAGACCCCCTAAACCCAGATATATGTTAATCAGGGATGTAAGCGTGGTCCTCAAGCTACTTCGTCAGTGGACCCCTGTCACATCTCTGCCTTTGACCAAAATCACCATGAAGATGGTCAGGCTCATGGCACGGTATCGGCACAACGAGTGCAGATATTACAAAACCTGCAACTGGACAGAATGGAAGTGGCTGCAGACAATGTTACGTTCTACATTTATGACCTCCTCAAACAAAACAGGCCAGGTGTGACAGGGTTCAAGATTGTGTTTAGAGCGTAAAGGCACATTTGCTGCAATACATTGCAGCTACAAGGGCCTTACGTAACATGGAAACAGGATTGTTTATCAGTTACAAGAAACCACATAAGAGAGTGTCAGTTCAGACTATCTCAAGGTGATTGAAACAAGTATTGGTTGATGCAGGTATTAACACTGATTGTTTCACATCTCATTCCACTAGGGCAGCAGCAACGTCGGCGGCAAGGGCGATGGACGTGCCCATCGACCATATTTTGGCAGCCGCCGGGTGGTCAAATGAGTTGGGTTTTCAACACTTCTACCATCGGCCGATTGCCGATCCGGGACTGTTTGCCAATACTATTTTAAGTTCTGTTTCAGTTCCCCTTGGGTTAGAGGGGTACTGTTGTTTTTGTTATTCAAATAAATTTGTTACTGCATTTAAATGCAATGTCAACATTAATGCATTATTTCTCATCAGAGTCAATCAATGCAGTGAGAAGCCGGGATTTGAATCTGCGGCATAAAATCACAAAGCTTTGCACCCTTCACGGAATCACACATGTGACTCCAAAGTAAAATAGTAAGATTACCAGTTTGAAGTTTGATCTTTATTTTATAAGGAGTTATGTTGGTGATTATGTGCCCTCCACACCCAACCCTCTCTCACAAAGGTCATCTGGTAGTTATCAAGTTGCTCATCATACTATGTTACATCGATAACTGTTATTTGTGAATTCATACCGCTGCTTTGAAGATTGACGCGCACGCGCACTGGCGGGATTCTTCTTCACGTAATCACCAACGTAACTCTTCATAAAATAAAGATCAAACTTCAAACTGGTAAGTTCTCATTTAACCATATAACCATATAACCATATAACAATTACAGCACAGAAACAGGCCCTCTCGGCCCTTCCAGTCCGTGCCGACCATTTATTTTCCCCTAGTCCCATCTACCTGCACTCAGACTATACCCCTCCATTCCCTTCCCATCCATATACGTATCCACTTTACTTTTAAATGTTAAATTCGATCCTGCCTCCACCACTTCTGCTGGAAGCTCATTCCAGTCTCTGAGTAAAGAAGTTCCCCCTCATGTTACCCCAAAACTTCTGTCTCTTAATTCTCATGTCATGCCCTCTTGTTTGAATCTTCTCTACCCTCAATGGGAAAAGCTTATCCACGTCAACTCTGTCTATCCCTTTCATCATTTTAAAGACCTCAATCAAGTCCCCCCTTAACCTCCTGCGCTCCAAAGAATGAAGACCCAACTTGTTCAACCTTTCTCTGTAACATAGTTGCTGGAACCCAGGCAACATTCTAGTAAATCTCCTCTGTACTTTCTCTATTTTGTTGACATCCTTCCTATAATTAGGCGACCAAAATTGTACACCATACTCCAGAATTGGTCTTACCAATGACTTGTACAATTTTAACATTACTTCCCTACTCCTATATTCAATGCTCTGATTTATAAAGGCCAACACAACAAAGGCTTTCTTTTACCACCCTATCTACATGCGATTCCACCTTCAGGGAACTATGCACAGTTAATCCTAGATCCCTCTGTTCCACAGCATTCCTCAATTCCCTACCATTTACCATGTACTTCCTATTTTGATTTGTCCTGCCAAGATGTAGCACTTCACACTTATCAGCATTAACCTCCATCTGCCATCTTTCAGCCCACTTTTCCAAATGGCCCAAATCTCTCTGTAGACTTTGAAAATCTACTTCATTATCCACAACACCACCTATCTTAGTATCATCTGCATACTTACTTATCCAATTTTCCACCCCATCATCCAGATCATTGATGTACATGACAAACAACAGTGGACCCAACACAGATCCCTGAGGCACCCCACTGGTCACCGGCTTCCAACCTGACAAACAGCCATCCACCATTACTCTCTGACATCTCCCATTCAGCCACTGTTGAATGCATCTTGCTACTCCGTCATTAACACCCAACGATTGAACCTTCTTAACCAACCTTCCATGGGGAACCTTGTCAAAGGCCTTACTGAAATCCATATAGACAACATCCACTGCTTTACCCTCATCAATTTCCCTAGTAACCTCTTCAAAAAATGTAATCTTACTATTTTGGTGCTATGTTATTTTGATTGGACCAGAGTATGCTGCCTCTAGTTACCCCCTCCCATGTTTGCCTCTGACCTCTATGCTAAACATTAATATCCAGCGTCAACCTTGTATGTGTAAAAAGGAACTGCAGATGCTGATTTAAACTGAAGATACACACATAAAGCTGGAGTAACTCAGCGGGACAGGCAGCATATCTGGAGAGAAGGAATGGGTGATGTTTCAGATCGGGTCTGAAGAAGGGTCTCGACCCGAAATGTCACCCATTCATTCTCCCCAGATATGCTGCCTGTCCTGCTGAGTTACACCAGCTTTTTGTGTCTATCTTCAACTTCTAGTATGTTGCTGTCCTGGTTCTAAATGGAGAGGCCCCGCTCGTTCACAAGGCCAGACATAAAGGAAAGCTATGATGAAGCTGGCCAAATGTCCTCACCTTGCAGAAGCCAAAGGAGCCTGCAAAACCATGCCCTCAAACTCAACTCTAATGTCAGACCCACCGATTTATGGTTCCAGATACTGCAGATGCTGGAATCTGGAGCAAAACATCAAGTGCTGGGAGAATTCAGCAGGTCAGGCAGAATTTGTGGAGGGAATGCGCAGGCAATGTTTCGGATCGGGACTCTGCTTGAGGCTGATTGGAGTAGGGCGGATGAAGCTGGAAAAAAGATCTGGCGCAGACAAAGCCTGGCAAGTGACAACGCCATATGTTTGTAATCTTCTCAAGCAGAATATTAGGTGCTCCTCTTCCAGATATAAGTGGATACAGGTGAGAAGTTTAATTTACAGATGGTTGGAATAGGTGACAAAGGCTAGAGGTGAAAAGGAGACAAAAGGGTTTCATAAGGAGGAGAGAGGATAAATGAAAAGTAAAGCTGGGTGGGAGGAGTGTGGGGTGGGAAGGTACAGAGGAAGAGGAAAAGAGGGGTTGATAGGGAAATGGGGGACTCAGGGATGTGAGATGAGTGCATGAATGAGGGGAAAGGAACAGGGTGAAAGGTAGCTGTGGGAAACAGGAGAAATGTGAGTGTATTGGGAAGTGCATGGAAATGAAAGTGGGGTAGGTAGTTACTACTAGAAGTTCAAGAATTCATTGTTCATACCATATATTTGTAATCTTCTCAAGCGGAATATTAGGTGCTCCTCTTCCAGTTTGCATGTGGCCTCACTATGACAACGAAGGACAGAAAGGTCAGTATGGGAAAGAGAAAGGAAGTTAAAATGGTGAGCAACCTGGAAATCTAACAGGCACTTGTGCACAAAATGCAAACATTCGACAAAATTGTTTCTCAGATTAAGAATGTTTTTCAAAGTTTATAACTTCTGGACAATCAATAAAAATAATAAAAACATTAAAGAATAAGATGAAGCACTTAAAACACATTTAAACCACTAAGACATTCGTTAATTATGTGAAAAACGTGTGAATAGTCTCATTCGTAGAGTAATGGTTCCTTTCTATAAAAATGAATAGACTATCTGCCAGGTGTAGCATAATGAAAGACAATTGGAGCTAATTCACACTTCACGAGAGCCCAGTGTCATCATGCATTTAGGGAGACCCCAGCAGAGCAGGACAGTAAGTTCAGATCTGTGATCTGGCAAAGAACTGGAAACTTTTCCAGCATTTTGCAGTTACAGATTATTTGTGTATTGTTATCTGAATGCTAGATGTCTCCCCTGAGAGTATAATCATTTTCAGCAATTACGCTCCAAAGGTTTCTCCTTCGTTGCTTTTGGTCCAATCTTTGTCAGATCGTTCTGGAGGGTCTGGTGATTAGCACGCTAACGAGTGTTTATTCGGATACAACAGTGTCACCCATCTGCAGCTTTGTTTATAACAGCGGTGTTTCCACTGAGAAAGAGCAGCAAGGATTTCTGTTCCACCCCCATCCCAATGTTACCCACTCCAACTCCTGCTGTTCAAGAAAAAAAATTGAATTATTTCAAACCTCAGGTTCATGGACAAGAAACCCCACCTCCGTTATAGTTGTAGCCCAGTGAATTTACATACATAATAATATAATAATAATAATATATTTTTTTGTCATTACACATAAGTGCAACGAGATTTGGTTTGCAACTTCCATCCGATGTCATAACTTAAACGACTAATAAAATTTAGGTTTAGATACCCCGAGAACAAGGTTTGTGAAAAGAACATTAGAACAGTTTTCAATATAATTATGGAGGGAGTCAGAACTGGACCTAGGGTGGAGATTTTAGATTGGAGAAAGGCTAACTTTGAGGGAATGCGTAAGGATTTTAAAGGAGTGAATTGGGACAGTTTGTTTCATGGGAAGGATGTAGAAGAGAAATGGAGGACATTTAAAGGGGAAATTGTAAGAGTACAGAATCTTTATGTCCCTGTTAGGTTGAAAGGAAATAGTAAAAATTGGAAAGAGCCATGGTTTTCAAGGGAAATTGGACACTTGTTTCGAAAAAAGAGAGATATCTACAATAATTATAGGAGGCATGGAGTAAATGAGGTGCTAGAGGAGTATAAAGAATGTAAAAAGAATCTTAAGAAAGAAATTAGGAAGGCTAAAAGAAGATATGAGGTTGCTTTGGCAAGAAAGGTGAAAATAAACCCAAAGGGTTTTCTACAGCTATATTAATAGCAAAAGGATAACGAGGGATAAAATTGGATCATTAGAGAACCAGAATGGACAGCTATCTGCAGAGCCAAAAGAAATGGGGAAGATATTGAACAATTTATTTTCTTCGGTATTCACCAAGGAGAAGGATATTGAACTCTGTGAGTTCAGGGGAAAAAGTAGAGTAGCTATGGAAACTATGAGATTCAAAGAGGAGGAAGTACTGACACTTTTGAAAAATATAAAAGTGGATAAGTCTCCAGGTCCTGACAGGATATTCCCTAGGACATTGAGAGAAGTTGGTGTAGAAATAGCAGGAGCTATGACAGAAATATTTCAAATGTCATTAGAAACGGGAATAGTGCCGGAGGATTGGCGTACTGCGCATGTTGTTCCATTGTTTAAAAAGGGTTCAAAGAATAAACCTAGCAATTATAGACCTATTAGTTTGTCGTCAGTGGTGGGCAAATTAATGGAAAGGATACTTAGAGATAATATATATAAGCATCTGGATAAACAGGGTCTGATCAGGAACAGTCAACATGGATTTGTGCCTGGAAGGTCATGTTTGACAAACCTTCTTGAATTTTTTGAAGCGGTAACTAGGGAAATTGATGAGGGTAAAGCAGTGGATGTTGTCTATATGGATTTCAGTAAGGCCTTTGACAAGGTTCCCCATGGAAGGTTGGTTAAGAAGGTTCAATCTTTGGGTGTTAATGGCGGAAGTAGCAAGATAGATTCAACAGTGGCTGAATGGGAGATGTCAGAGAGTAATGGTGGATGGCTGTTTGTCAGGTTGGAAGCTGGTGACCAGTGGGGTGCCTCAGGGATCTGTGTTGGGTCCACTGTTGTTTGTCATGTACATCAATGATCTGGATGATGGGGTGGAAAATTGGATAAGTAAGTATGCAGATGATACTAAGATAGGTGGTGTGGATAATGAAGTAGATTTTCAAAGTCTACAGGGAGATTTGGGCCATTTGGAAAAGTGGGCAGAAAGATGGCAGATGGAGTTTAATGCTGTTAAGTGTGAAGTGCTACATTTTGGCAGGAAAAATCAAAATAGGAAGTACATGGTAAATGGTAGGGAATTGAGGAATGCTGTGGAACAGAGGGATCTAGGAATAACTGTGCATAGTTCCCTGAAGGTGCAATCGCATGTAGATAGGGTGGTAAAGAAAGCCTTTGGTGTGCTGGCCTTTATAAATCAGAGCATTGAATATAGGAGTAGGGAAGTAATGTTAAAATTGTACAAGGCATTGGTAAGACCAATTCTGGAGTATGGTGTACAATTTTGGTCGCCTAGTTATAGGAAGGATGTCAACAAAATAGAGAGAGTTCAGAGGAGATTTACTAGAATGTTGCCAGGGTTCCAGCAACTATGTTACAGAGAAAGGTTGAACAAGTTAGGTCTTTATTCTTTGGAGCGCAGAAGGTTAAGGGGGGACTTGATTGAGGTCTTTAAAATGATGAAAGGGATAGACAGAGTTGACGTGGATACGTTTTTCCCATTGAGGGTAGGGAAGATTCAAACAAGAGGGCATGACATGAGAATTAAGGGACAGAAGTTTCGGGGTAACATGAGGGGGAACTTCTTTACTCAGAGGGTGGTGGCTGTGTGGAATGAGCTTCCAGCAGAAGTGGTGGAGGCAGGATCGATTTTAACATTTAAGAGTAAAGTGGATAGGTATATGGACGTGAAGGGAATGGAGGGGTATGGTCTGAGTGCAGGTAGATGGGACTAGGGGAAAACAAATGGTCGGCACGGACTGGAAGGGCCGAGAGGGCCTGTTTCCGTGCTGTAATTGTTATATGGTTATATGGTTAACAGTAAAAGTCAATACCAAAACAGGCTAAAGTGCAGATGTGTCTGTGCAATGTGACCATCTGAGGGAGGCAGTCCATAGGTGGTGGGGGGCACTCAGCAGGGCCGGTTCAGAGCCGCTATAGCTCTGGGAATGAAGCTGTTCCTGAGTCTGGAGGTGCGAGCGTAGAAGGCCTAGTAGCGTCTGCCAGAAGGGAGTAGTTCGAACAGTCTATTTCAAGGGCGAGAGGGGTCTTTATGGATGCTGACAGCCTTCCTATGGCACCATGTATGGTAGATGTCCTCCAAGGCTGGTAGCGGTGTCCCAATAATCTTTTGCGCTCTGTGGACGATGCACTGAAGAGCTCTCCTCTCCGCCTCCGTGCAGCTGAGATACCACACAGAGATGCCATACATTAGTATGCTCTCTGTCGTGCAGCGGTAGAAGGTCGTCAGCAGCTGTTCGGGCAGACCAGTCCGTTTCAATGTTCTTAGGAAGAACAGTCATTGCTGTGCCTTTTTGACCAGCACAGCGGTGTTGGTGGACCATGTGAGGTCCTCTGAGATGTGAGTGCCCAGAAACTTAAAGCTGGACACTCTCTCCACACTGTCCCCGTAGATGGAGATTGGGGCTTATTCCCCATTCTGTGACCTCCTGAAGTCGATAATCAGCTCCTTGGTCTTGGAGGTGTTTAGTGACAAGTTGTTCCGTGAGCACCAATCCGCCAGGTTCTGCACCTCCACTCTGTAGTTTGTTTCATCACCGTTGGTGATCAGCCCGATCACCGTTGTGTCGTCTGCAAACTTGCCAATGGTGTTGGTGTCGAATGCAGGAGCACAGTCGTGAGTGAAGAGGGAGTAGAGCATGGGGCTCAGTACGCAGCTCTGTTGTGTGCCGGTGCTCAGGGTGATAGTGGAGGACAGGTGCGGCCCCAGTCTCACTGCCTGCGGTCGCTCCGTCAGAAAATTCAGGATCCAATCGCATATCAGTGAGCTGAGGCCTACCTGGTGGAGTTTGGTGGTGAGCTTCGTGGGAATGACCGTATTGAAGGCAGAGCTATAGTCAATGAAGAGCATCCTCACGTAGGTGCCCTGTCTTTCCAGGTGGGTCAGGACAGTGTGAAGAGCCACAGAGATGGCATCCTCTGTGGATCTATTTGCCCTGTATGCAAATTGATGAGAGTCCAATGATGCAGGGATGCTGGATTCGATGTAGGAGAGGACCAGCCTTTCAAAGCACTTCATTGGTATTGGAGTTAGGGCAACCAGGCAGTAGTCCTTCAGGTTGGTGACTTTAGACTTTTTCGGCACCGGCACTATGGTGGCTGTCTTCAGGCACTTGGGGACTGTTGCCAGAGATAGAGACAGGTTAAAGATCCTCGTACATACCTCCGCCAGCTGTACAGCACAGTTCTTTAGTACCCTACCCTGGACTCCATCCGGGCCTGCAACCTTGTGTGGATTGATCCTACGCAGAGCACACTGTACCTCCTGGGTGCTCAATGTTAAGGCCTGCCCCTCCGCCATGGTCGGGGTTGTTCCTCTGCTTGTGGTGCTGCCAGTTTCGAAGCGTGCAAAGAAGGTGTTTAATTCATTGGCCAGTGTGATATCACTGTGGGGGCAGGTGGGGCTGCTCTTGTAGTCAGTGATGTTCCTGACACCCTGCCAAATGCTTCTGGTGTCCGCGGTGTTGAAGTGGTCTTCCACCCTTTGCCTGTGGATGTCTTTGGCCTTTTTTATGCCTTTGTTCAGGTTCGACCTGGCAGCACTGTAGGCAGAAGTGTCCCTGGATTTAAATGCAATGTTGCGTCCCCTCAGCAGATTCTGAACCTCCTTGTTCATCCACGGTTTCCGGTTTGGGAACATCTTTATTTGCTTGTCCACTGTGACAGTCTCCACACAGCAGTTGATGTAGGGGAGCACAGTGGATGTGTACTCCTCCAAGTCTACCTCTGTACTACTGGTAGCCTGTTGTACGAACAGGTCCCAGTCGGTGCGATCAAAGCAGTCCTGGAGTTGTAGGGTGGCGTCCTCGGGCCATATTTTGACCGTCTTTATTGCAGGTTTGGTCTTGCGGATGATGGGTTTGTATGCAGGCAGTAGAAACAGTGAGAGGTGATCGGATTTTTCCAGGGATGGGCAGGGGAGAGCTCTGAATGCGTCCTTGATGTTGTTGTACACTTTTTCCAGCGTGTTTGAGCCCCTGGTAGGGCACTGCACATGCTGGTGGAATTTGGGCTCCACAGATGTTCCCTGACCCACTGAGTTTCTCCAGCACATTGTGTTTTGCTCAAGATTCCAACATCTGCAAATCCTTAATGTCTTCATGGTTTGATATATGTCAGAAGGAGGCACAGTTCTACTTTGAGTTATTGAGTCATACCACATGGAAATAGGCCCTTCAGCTGAACTCATTAATATGCTGACCTAGATGCCCCATCAAAGCTAGTCCCATTTGCCCGCATTTCATTCATATCCCTCTAAACCTTTACAATCCATGATTGTTATACCTTTCCTTGAGTTGATCAAAGAAAACCTATGCAGAGAGGAAGACGAGGTTTGACTACATTGGCCGACGAAGGAAATGCAATAGACGTTGCCTCAATGGATCTTCATAAAGCATTTGACACATGGCCATGTTAAAGGCTGGTTAACATGACTAAGTCTCATTGAACAGAAGGACTAATATTAGTTTGAATAATTACTGGCTTTAAGATGGAAAACAGATAGTTGAGGCAAATGATTTCCTCCATACTGAAGAATGGTAAATGGTTCCCCAAGTGTCCAGCCTGAGACCATTGATTTTTTAAATAATTTGGATATTGGAACATAGAGCAAAATTTTTCACATTACCCAATTATACCAAACTTAGAGGTGTGGCAAAATGTGAGAATGAATGAATTGCCTGTTACATGGCTTACATATGCCGGCAAAATAGATTGATAATAGAAAGATAAAACAATAATTTACCGTTTTAAGTTTGATCTTTATTTTATGAGATGTCGCAGTGAGGGATTACGTGAAGAAGTCCGCCAGACCGCTTGCGTGCCAATCTTCAAAGTAGCTGTATGAACCCACAGAATAGTTGCTGACCTAAGCTAAAGAAAGATTGAAGGCTAGAACTAGCGAAAGATCTTTATGAGAATGGGGTCGGGAGTGGAGGGCACATATTCCCTCACCGCGACTTCTCATAAAATAAAGATCAAACTTCAAACGGTAAGTTCTCGTTTAATCTTTCTATTTTATTTCAAAGTCACATGAGTGACTACGTGAAGATTTCAAAGCTCTGTGGTTTCATACAGTGACATAATCTGTTTGTGAATCACTAAAACAGATAAACCATTAATGGTAGGAAAACATGAGTTATTAATATCATGATGCTAACTTGCATACATGGCCATTGCTCTAAACTGGCCTGTAGTCCCAATAGACTGTTGAGTTAGACAATAACTTACGCAACAATGTGCATAATTCTATCTGCAAATATCCAGACATATTCCACAAAATTTTATAATTTATTAAGCTGCATTATGTAAATCTCATGCTGTATGATGAAAGGGAAACCATTGCAATGGCTGCTAATGAGCCATCAGCAATATCTTGAGACTATTGAAAGAAAAGATCTATTTCCCATTTCATAGGTACTAGCAGCTGAGTGCACTTGTATACCTAATGACATCCCTAATCTCTGCTCTGGTGGGTATGCTGCCAACCTCAAATGCACACAATCCTGCTCATTTACTAATGAGATTATTTCTATAACAAGCTACCCTAATGTCAGTATGACGTGGAGACTTAGCCAGAGATTGAGTACGGCTGTGTTCTTTATGCTGAGATCTGCTGCTGAAAGCATAATCATTTTAAGATACTGGTCCCATTCAGAAAATGTTGCGGAATATTTGCATAAGAAGTTACTGATATACATTGCACATTACAATGAGTGTAGGCTATTAGAGTGGTCAACTAAAAGACACCCTGCATAACGTTAGAGAATAGTGGGTGAAGAACTAATCATTTACAGTGGCTTGCAGAAGTATTCATACCCCTTGAACTTTTCCACATTTTGTCACGTTACAACCACAAACGTAAATGTATTTTATTGGGATTTTATGTGTGAGACCAACACAAAATGGTGCATAATTGTGAAGAGGAAGGAAAATGATACATGGTTTCCAAATTTTATTACAAATAAATAACTGAAAAGTGTGCTGTGCAAAAGTATTCAGCCCCCCTGAGTCAATACTTTGTAGAACCACCTTTCGCTGCAATTACAGCTGCAAGTCTTTTGGGGTATGTCTCTACTAGCTTTGTACATCTAGAGACTGAAATTCTGCCCATTCTTCTTTGTAAAATAGCTCAAACCCAGTCAGATTGGATGGAGAGCATCTGTGAACAGCAATTTTCAAGTCTTGCCAGAGATTCTCAATTGGATTTAGGTCTGGACTTTGACTGGGCCAGTCTAACACATGAATATGCTTTGATCAAAACCATTCCATTGTAGCTCTGGCTGTATGTTTAGGGTCGTTGCCCTGCTGGAAGGTGAACCTCCGCCACAGTCTCAAGTCTTTTGCAGACTCTAACAGGTTTTCTTCCAAGATTGCCCTGTATTTGCTTCCTTCCATCTTCCCATCAACCATGGCCAGCTTGCCTGTCCCTGCTGAAGAAAAGCATCCCCACAGCATGATGCTGCCACCACCATGTTTCACAGTGGGGATGGTGTGTTCAGGGTGATGTGCAGTGTTAGTTTTCCACCACACATAGCGTTTTGCATTTAGGCCAAAAACTTCAATTTTGGTCTCATCAGACCAGAGCACCTTCCTCCACATATTTGCTGTGTCCCCCACATGGCTTGTGGCAAACTGCAAACGGGACTTCTTATGGCTTTGTTTCAACAATGGCTTTCTTTTTGCCACTCTTCCATAAAGGCCCGATTTGTGGAGTGCACGACTAATAGTTGTTCTGTGGACAGATTCTCCCACCTGAGCTGTGGATCTCTGCAGCTCCTCCAGAGTTACCATGGACCTCTTGGCTGCTACTCTGATCAATGCTCTCCTTGCCCGGCCTGTCAATTTAGGTGGACGGCCATGTCTTGGTAGGTTTGCAGTTGTGCCATACTCTTTCCATTTTCGGATGATGGATTGAACAGTGCTCCGTGAGATGTTCAAAGCTTGGGATATTTTTTATAACCTAACCCTGCTTTAAACTTCTCCACAACTGTATCCCTGACCTGTCTGGTGTGTTCCTTGGGCTTCATGACGCTGCATTTATACTGAGATTAGATTACACACAAGTGGACTCTATTTAATAATTAGGTGACTTCTGAAGGCAATGGATTTTATTTAGGGGTATCAGAGTAAAGGGGGCTGAATACTTTTGCACACCACATTTTTCTGTTTTTTATTTGTAAAAAAATTTGAAAACCATGTATCATTTTCCTTCCACTTCACAATTATGCATCACTTTGTGTTGGTCTATCACATAAAATCCCAATAAAATACATTTACGTTTGTGGTTGTAACGTGACAAAATGTTGAAAAGTTCACGGGGTATGAATACTTTTGCAAGCCACTGTATGTCCCACTTATGGTATTGCAGAAATGATGAAGCAGCACAGGCAACGTCAATTGTACTGTCCCATAAAGTTTCTCTTGGCTCAAACTGGAAGCCACACAACCTCTGTTACTTCCGTATAGAATTGACTCATATGTTATTCACAAGCTTCTCATACAATCGTGCAGAGCTAGCTGGCCGAGAAGACAGGCTGTCCCAGCTGTCACACGTGAATGAGTAAATAAGAGTTGCTTCAGCCGCCTACCATGGCGTGAATAGGCAAATTGGTACTGTTAAATTCCATGTTGCCTTAAATGTAATATCGCCAAAGATATCTACCGACAACCCATAAGATTTATCATTTGCAATTTTGCATAAGACCTAAAACTCAATGACATAATGCCCTTAATCTGAGAAGGGCAGCATAGGTTTTCACCACTAGCTTTGTTATTAAACAGCAGAAACTGTGCCTTATGTGTATAGATATGACAGAGTATGCAACTACAAAATCGATTCTCTGAGCCAGTTAAATTGCTGACACCCAATCATCCATCTAAAACTGGGTAAGTAAACCTACAATTTGATTAGCCTAATGCTAACCCGATTCAGCCTGCACCATATTTCTGTACTTTAAGAAGCATACCCCTCTAGTCCTTGGCCAGACCACTCATCCTCGGATGAGTTGTCATTGTGGTGGTGATGAAGTGCTTCGAGAGGTTGATCATGGCGCAAATCAACTCCTACCTCGACAAAAACCTGGACCCACTGCAGTTCGCTTACCACCACAACGGATCAACGGTGGACGGTATCTCGCTGGCCCTCCACTCCGCTCTGGACCACTTGGACAACAAAAACTCATATGTCAGGCTGTTATTCATTGACTACAGCTTGGCATTTAACACAATCATCCCCTCCAAGCTGGTTACCAAACTCACAGAACTGGGTCTCTGCGCATCCCTCTGCAATTGGATCCTCGACTTCCTCATTCACAGACCACAGTCTGCTCGTATTGGTGGAAATGTGTCAGACTCGATAACAATCAGCACGGGAGCACCTCAAGGCCGCGTGCTCAGCCGCCTGTTGTACTCACTCTATACTCATGACTGCGTAGCCGGTCATTGTGCGAACTCCATCATCAAGTTCGCTGACGACACCACTGTTGTGGGACATATCACTGATGGGGATGTCAGAGTATAGAAGAGAGATCGAGCGACTGTCCATATGGTGCCAGCACAACAACCTGGCCCTCAACACCAGCAAAACCAAGGAAGGTGTAGGATGGGGACCCACAGTCCTGTTTGTATCAATGGGTCGATGGTTGAAAGGGTCAAGAGCTTCAAATTCCTGGGCATGCACATCTGTGAACCTGGCAACACACTCATCTCCCTGCTACCTTCGGGTAGAAGGTACAGGAGCCTGAGGTCTGCAACGACCTGGTACAGGAATAGCTACTGTAGGGCAGCCTACAGAGAGGAAGTCCTGAAGTGGACAGCCTGGTGCTCAGAAAACAACCTGGCTCCGAATACCAAGAAAACCAAAGAGCTCATTGTCGACTTCAGGAAGCACAGCACCGACTTAGCTCCCTCATACATCAACGGCGAGTGTGTGGAGAGGGTCTACACCTTCCGGTTTCTCGGCGTCCTCATCGCCGCTGACATCTCCTGGACAGATAACATCACAGCGGTCGTCAAGAAGGCTCAGCAGCGGCTGCACTTCCTGAGGGTCCTCAGGAAGCACAATCTGGACTCCAACCTGCTGCTGACCTTCTACCGCTCTTCCATTGAGAGTCTGTTGACATACTGCATTACAGCATGGTACGGCATCTGCACCATGGCAGACAGGGAGAGGCTTCATAGGGTAATTAGGGCAGCACAGAAGATCATCGGCTGCCCTCTCCCCTCTCTGATGGACATTTACACCTCCCGCTGCCTCAGCAGGGCGAAGAACATTATCAAGGACAGATCCCATCCTGCATTTGGCCTGTTCAACCTGCTGCCCTCAGGGAGGCGCTATAGGTGCACAAGGACAAATAGACTCAAGAACAGTTTCTTTCCAAAATCCATTATCTCCCTGAACTCACACATGCACTGACTTCACAGCCTAACCCCCGGACTTTCACCTATCCACCTACTGTAATTTGTACTGTAACTGTAATTTCCAATATGTGCAATAACCCATACTGGATAATGGAATCCTATTTATTCATTCTGTTTATCCTGTCTTTTATAGATATGTATATAGCACCGCAGAAACTGTGCACCTTATTCCCCCCCCCCCCTTTTTTTGTTTTTGCACTGAGTAGGAGCAGCTTTTAATCTCATTGTACATGTGTATAGTGACAATAAAAAGGCATTCTCATTCTCATTCTCATCTTTCATGGTCCGAGAACACAGATACAATTATTAAGAAAGCTCATCAGTGCCTCTACTTCCTGAGAAGATTACGGAGAGTCAGTCTGTCAAGGAGGACTCTCTCTAACCTCTACAGGTGCACAGTAGAGAGCTTGCTGACCGGTTGCATCGTGGCTTGGTTCGGCAACTTGAGTGCCCTGGAGAGGAAAAGACTACAAAAAGTAGTAAACATTGCCCAGTCCATCATCGGCACTGATCTTCCTTCCATCGAGGGGATCTACCACAGTCGCTGCCTCAAAAAGGCTGGCAGCATCATCAAGGACCCACACCACCCTGGCCACACATTCATCTCCCTGCTACCTTTGGGTAGAAGGTACAGGAGCCTGAGGACTGCAATGACCCGGTACAGGAATAGCTACTTCCCCACAGCCATCAGGCTATTATACCTGGCTCGGACAAAACTCTGAACATTAATACCCCTCCATCTGTTATTTGCACTTTATTAATGTATTAATTAATGTGTGTGTTTACATATATAATTGTAGTCAATGCCTACTATGTTCTGTTGTGCTATGCAAAGAAAAAATTCATTGTCCTGTCAGGGACACATGACAATAAACTCTGACTTTTTAACTTTGCCTTTGACTTTGACTTTGATTTTTTTACTTTGATTGCCCTCGGAACTGCTGTACCTCTATTGATCCTAGGGACAAAAATGTTTTGGCTTTCATACCCGCGGAAGATGTATTATCTAGCTATTCATACATATTGCTGATAATATATAATCAGCAGCTAATGACTAGAGCTGAAACCACAGTTTCCCGTAGATGTGAGAATCTCTGTCAACTCTTGTTAAGAGTCACCATGAATACGTAGCATTTTCCTTCAGAGTGGAGATTAGTATAATGCCAGGCTGAATCAGGAATACCTCGCAATCCTTTGACTGAGACCACATGTCTAAGTCTCTAGAGTGCATAACACAATCTCTTCGACCCACGACTCAATCAGGAATAGTGGTATTGGGAACCTATGGGTTATTATGAATACATTGTTGATTCACAACATGAACCTGCAGGTCAGATAAAGTTATAATATATGCCAGACAAGCTTTCTGCTGGTAACTACCTGTCCCAGAGAGGATGGCAATGATGATTCCAATCTACCAGTAACTCTGCTAACTGAGGGGAAATAAAGCATATATTGAGAAAAACTTCAACGACTTTATTCTATTGACCAGTCTGATAAATTCTCATAGATGAAGCAGTTCTTCTCTGGTCACTAGGACTCGTATGGCCAGCCAGTTTCATGATGGTCTACCCCGATCCAGGATAACCTAACTGTTCCTGCTTGGAACTTACAGAGGTTACTATTTAAGACACCTTGCTAATTTCTCTACATCAACCTGATCTTATCCCAGAGAACACGAAAAACTGACTAGACAGCTCATGCTGGCAGTAAGCCCAAGCTGGGCCGACAGACTGCTCCATTTTGGAGTTTATGGAGGTTAATAACGAGACCTTACTTACCAGCATCTCTAACCCCAGGTCGATTTTCTTCGTTGGAGCTTCAGCGAAATCGATTTGCAGACCCTGTCCATTATGCTTGTCATTTCTGTTAGATAGGTGATGCCGCTGGCCAACTTCTCTTGTAGTGGCTTGTCAGTCCCTGAGGGAATAGCAATTTTAGAGGCAAGAGCACACAGCTTTTCCTCATGCGATTGTCGATCATCACGCATTAAAGCGTGGGATCCCAGCACATAGTCATTTTCGGGCTCATGTTTGGAGTTAGTCCGCACTGATCTCTGACACTCTCGCAGAGTGGGAGAAAAATTGCACCCTGAACCAGGTGTTGCCATATCCGTATGCCTCGGACTGTCTGTGCATTTTTGTGACACCATCTTCGATAGTCTTTCGGGTGGGAGGAAAATGCAAACCTTGAAACCAGGCATATGACTACAGGCATATGACTTGAACTGCCTGTGTATGCTTCTGTAATGCAGGACATAATATATATGGCTCCATCTCCATCACTTCATACATCGGAGTGGGAGGACTTATGCAACCCTGAACCAGGAGCTGCCTCAGGCATGTATGCATTTACTTTGGCACCATCTCCATCACTACGTTCAATTGAGTGGGAGGAAATTGCAACCCTGAACCAGGAGCTGCTTCAGGCATATGTGCATATACTTTGGTACCATCTCCACCACTCCTTTCATGGAGCTGCTGCCTGACATGCCTTCATAAGACGGAGCATTCCTTGTGTTATAATTTGATTCATCAGATGTTCGTAATTGAGACAAACCCCAATCATATCTGGCATAGATGTCCCAAGACTTGGCTATAACTTTGCCCCGAATTGGGGTTGTCAGGTTGCTCCCTTTAGCAGCCAAACCGAGACTAGCTGCAGATCGGTGCTCTGTTGTTATAATAATTTATAAAATAAACTGCACCTGCTAGTGACTCCAAGTCCTTGCTCCCTTCCGGTGCCAACGGAGTATTACAGGGAAGGACTGGAGCGCCTCTTGCCCCCATACACCAGACAGAGTGGGAGAAATGCTGCAACCCTGCCAGCATTTGTCATAGGCAATGACGTTTATATGACTAAAAGAACCCTATCCCTATTACATCAGAGATTTGATTACTTTATTGATATGCATATAGTTGGCGTCTTTGTAAAGGAATCTTCCACAGTCCCCTCTAATGAGCGGAAATTACCATGACGCCACCAGTTGTAGCTCCCACAGGAGACTGATAGGCACAGCTCAAACAAGGCTTCCCAAGCCAGGAGCTCAGGACTGCAATGGCACGTCCAATTCTACTACACCTTTTTATTCGTGTAAGTGACAAAATAAATGTCCCTTGTAATATTTTCTTTCTAAACATAAACTAAATTGGCATGATAAGACTTATTTGTGATATTGCCAAAGAATTAAACCTGACATAGAATGCTATCGGCTATGATAGTCACAAACGTGACCCTGTGGCAATTGTTATATATGCCAACTCTATTATAGCCGTTCAATTTAAAGAATACACTATATGTAGCTGCACCATAGCTGTAGCAGTAACTCTGTTAAAATTGCTTGCTGCTGCAGCAGGCTGAGCTACCTAAGCAGTAGCTGTTGGCCACGGCTATTTCTAAAACTCACCTGCTGCTGGAAATCTGCTGCAGTAAAAATAGACCTGGCTGCCAGTTGATGAGCGGCCCGAAGAAAATTGACTTACCTTGCAGAGCAGTGCAAAAACTGCTCCGACTCGCACCATGCGCTAGAGCGAATTGACGCACATGCGGTCTGGACGGCGTCTTCATGTAGTCACTCATGTGACTTTGAAATAAAATCAGTGATGGAAATGGGGTTTAAGAACTAGGGGTAATCTAATCTCTCTCACTTGTTGAACCCTGGGTGTTCACCCATTCTGTTTTTAGTTCTGTTTCATAGCTTCTCCCTAGGAGAGAGGAGTTGCTATTGTGTTTCTTTTGTTCATTTGTGAATTAAAGCATCAACATGTTAATCAGTACCATGTTTCAATGTATTGCTCATTATTCACTCCTCCTCAGATTCAGATTCAGATTCCTTTATTGTCATTCAGACCTTTCGGTCTGAACGAAATTTGTTACCTTGCAGTCATAACATGTAATAAATTAAAACAAAACACACAATAAACACATAATTTAACATCCACCACAGTGAGTTCACCAAGCACCTCCTCACTGTGGTGGAAGGCAAAAGTCTTAAAGTCTTTGTCATTTTCCCTACTTGTTCCCCCTCTGTACTGAGGCAATCCAGGCCTTCGATGTCATCGTCCACCAGGCCCGCGGCCGAGCCTCCGAAGCCTGGCCGCCACCGCCGCCGGAACACCGGAACACCACCACAGCCCCCAGCCAGGATCGACCACGGGAACGCTGGAGCCGCCGGAGCTCTGAAGCCGGGCCGCCGCTGGAGCACCGCTGGAGAGCCGCTGGAGCGCCGCAGCCGGGCCGCTGCTGGAGCACCTGCTGGAGAGCCGCTGGAGAGCCGCCGGAGCTCCGAAGCCGGGCCGCCGCTGGAGCACCCGCTGGAGAGCCGCTGGAGAGCCGCCGGAGCCGCCGGAGCGCCGAAGCCGGGCCGCCGCTGGAGCACCCGCTGGAGAGCCGCCGGAGCGCCGCCGGAGCGCCGAAGCCGGGCCGCTGCTGGAGCACCCGCTGGAGAGCCGCCGGAGCCGCCGGAGCGCCGAAGCCGGGCCGCTGCTGGAGCACCGCCGGAGAGCCGCTGGAGCGCCAATGCCGGGCCGCTGCTGGAGCACCGCTGGAGCAACTGCTGGAGCGCCGAAGCCCCGAAGCCCCGCCGCCGCCGCCGCTGGAACACTGGAGCTCTGAACGCTCGCCACAGCTCCGAGGCCACCAGCTCCGCCATTAGGCCTCAGCACAGACGGAGACGGTGACGGGGGACACGACAAGAAAAGGTCGCATCCCCCCGAAGGGAGAGACTAAAACCTTGTTTCTCCCACCCTCCCCCCCCCCCACACACAAACACAGCCTAATAAACCAAAATTCTAACTAAAAACAGACACAAAAGGATGAAAAAAAAGAAAAAAAACAGACGGACTGCAGGTGAGCCGCAGCTGCCACGCAGCGCCGCCACTTCCTGAGTCAACTGATGCAGTGTGAGATGCCTGGATGTGGATCGGCGTGAAATCACAGACCTTTGAAATCTTCACGGAATCACTCATGTGACTCCAAAGTAAAATAGTAAGCTTAAATGAGCTTACCAGTTTGAACTTTGATCTTTATTTTATAAGCAGTTACGATGAGCGATTATGTGCCCACAGCTCTCGGCCCTCAAAATATTAAAGATCAACTGGAAGGTCTGATTTATAGTCTTACTATGTTACTTCAGTTACTGTTATCAGTGATTTCACACCACTGCTTTAAAGATTGACGCGCATGCGGACTGGCGGGGTTCTTCACGTCATCACTTATCGAACGCCTCATTAAATAAAGATCAAACTTCAAACTGGTAAGTTCTTGTTTAATCTTACTATTTTTCCTCACATCTCTCCTGTTTTTCTTGTCCATAACTTTAAATATCCCCCAGTCCTTCTTCTATTTGGTTATGGAAACATCTTTTCTATGTCTGCCTAGCTAAACATATCATAATCTTGAATAGCTTTATCAAATCTTCTCAGGTTATTTTGTGCCAAGGAGAATAAGAAGTTTTTTGTAACCTTATATTGCAGCTGAAACTCTTCATCCCTGAAATTATTGTAGTAGGTCACTCTGCAGCATCCTGAGTATCTTCACATTGTATTAAATATGGTGGTCTGGATAATACAATAGTTGTGGTCTGACCAGTTCCTTATATTGGCTACACACAACTTACTTGCAAAGTACAAAGTGCTGGAGTAACTCAGTGGGTCAGGCAGCATCTCTGAAAGACATGGATAGACGACATTCAGGTGGGGACCCTTCTTCAGACTGGAGAAGGGTCCTGACCGTCAAAGGGATTTATCGGAGTCGCTGCGTAAAAATGGCAGCTAACATCAGAGACCCACACTACCCTGGCCACAGACTCATTTCACCCCTGCCATCGGAAAGAAGCGACAGGAGCTGAAAACTGTAATATCCAGGTTCTGGAACAGCTTCTTCCCTACAGCCATCAGGTTATTATACACTACAACCTCAAATAAGCTCTGAACTGCAATAGACTTATTATTATTATTATTATAGAACTACTATTATTTGTTTTTTTGTGTGTACGTATGTGTGTGTTTATGTGTGTATATATATAGACACAAAATGCTGGAGTAACTCAGCGGGTCAGGAACATCTCTGGAGAGAAGGAATGGGCGATGTGTCAGGTCGAGACCCTTCTTCAGATGTGCTGTGATTTCCGAGAGAACGGCGCAACCTGCGGCCGTCATTTTTGGCCAGCTCGCTCAGAGCCCCCCTCCACCTTCCTGGACCAGAGGATTTTTCCCATCGATGAAACATCAGGGAGATATTAATGTTTTAAAAAAATCACCATTCTCTCTGCTGACCCTGCTGGAGGGAGGGGGAGGGACTAAAAAACCAGGAGGTGGTGTGCCTTACTCAGTCTCTGCAAGATGGAGGAAGCTAGTGGCGTGCTTCACTCAGTCTCTCTGAGCTCTGACTAGCACTGAACACATGTCTACTCAACTGTGAGTGCCCTTAATGTGCTTTGAAAATTAAAATATGGTTGGTTTGAAGTAAAAAGGCACTGCCTGCAAATGGTTGTTTGGGCGGTTTGGTTTGAAGTGAAAAGGCACTACTGCAAATGATGGCTTGGGTGCTTTGGCTTGAAGTGCAAAGGCACTACAGCAAATGGTGGCTTGTGTGCTTTGGCGAAGTGAAAAGGCACTACTACAAATGGTGGCATGGGTGCTTTAGCTTGAAGTGAAAAGGCACTACTGCAAATGGTGCCTTAGGTGCTTTGGCTTTAAGTGAAAAGGCACTACTGCAAATGGTGGCATGGGTGCTTTGGCTTTAAGTGAAACGGCACTACTGCAATTGGTGGCTTGGGTGCTTTGGCTTGAAGTGAAAAGGCACTTCTGCACATGGTCGCTTGGGCGCTTTGGCTTGAAGTGAAAAGGCAGTACTGCAAATGATGGCTTGGGTGCTTTGGGTGGAAGTGAAAAGGCACTACTGCAAATGGTGGCTTGGACGCTTTGGCTTGAAGTGAAAAGGCACTACTACAAATGGTGGCTTGGGCACTTTGGCTTGAAGTGAAAAGGCACTACTGCAAATGGTGGCTTGGGCGCTTTGGCTTGAAGTGAAAAGGCACTACTGCAAATGGTGGCTTGGGTGCATTGGGTAACTAACTGATTGCACTGTATATTGATTTTAGATAAAACGCTACCACTTACGGCTGTGATTTTTGGCCATCTTACTCCGTCCCCCTCCGCTCATCAGTTGCAGAGGATTCTTCCCATCAATTAAAAATAAAAGTGTTATTAGTGTTTAAAAAATGTTAAGAATCTCTCTCCTGTCATGAAGGCCACACCTTTTCCGGTGGGAGGGGGAGGGTTTATAAAACCTGGAGGCGTGGGTGTGGCTCAGTCTCTGCATGATGGGAGAGGGAGAGGTCACGACTCTGTCTGAGCTGTGATTAAACTGAACACACTGAATGTCTACTGAACTGTGAGTTTGGTGTTTTGTGTGGTTTTATGGTGGTTTTATGGTGGTTTCACCCTGCTTGAAATGGTATGAAACTGCATTTGAATGTGGTAGCCTTGCACCCTGCATGAAATGGTATGAAACTGCATTTGAATGTGGTGGCATTGCACCCTGCATGAAATGGTATGAAGCTGAATTTGAATTTGGTGGCATTGCACCCTGCTTGAAGTGGTATAAAACTGCACTGAATTTGGTGGCCTTGCACCCTGCAGAAAGTGGTATGAAACTGCACTTGAATTTGGTGGCCTTGGTTCCAGCTTGAAGTGTTATGAAACTGCACTTGAATTTGGTGGCCTTGCACCCTGCTTGAAGTGGTATGAAACTGCACTTGAATTCTTTGGCCTTGCACCCTGCTTGAAGTGGTATGAAACTGCACTTGAATTTGGTGGCCTTGCACCCTGCTAGAAGTGGTAGGAAACAGCACTTGAATTTGGTGGCCTTGCACCCTGCTCGAAGTGGTAAGAAACTGCACTTGAATTTGGTGGCCTTGCACCTTGCTTGAAATGGTGGGAAAATGGATTTGAATTTGGTGGCCTTGGTCAACTGCCAGCCCACCAGCCGTCAGTGAGCTACCTGCACATCAGGCTTGAGGGACTGAGCTGTCACCCCAAGAACCCATACCAGCGCTCCAGAAAGCCCCCCCACTGGCCACCAATATTGGAATTGGTGGAGAGATGGAATATTGCGTCATGGGAGCAGCCCTCCTGTGTGAACATGGGACCCAACGGGTCCCACTTAGTCTAGAACATCATATTTCTTTGTATAAAGTTCCATTTGACATTATCAACAGTGATGGACATGAGGGGGTTCGCAGGGGGACAGCGTCCCCTACTTTTCAGTTACCAGTTTCTATCCTGTGCGTGAATTTGCAGCGTTATCTTGCGCCACTTAATCCAAGGGCGAGCGAACGAGCGGGCAGACGGACAATTGCAATGATCCTAGAGTGGAATAGACGACATTTTGGGTCAAGACTCTTCTTCAGACTGTCAGGGGAAAGAGGAACAATAGATATAGACGGTAATAAGGACAAGTGAATGGAAGATATACCTATATCTACCGTTTCTCTTTCCCTTGACTGTCAGTCTGAAGAAGGGTCTTGAACCAAAATGTCATCTATTCAACTCTATGATCATTGTTTTTGTCCTTTCGCGCGTTCCTTTCGCACTTCTCCCCTCAGACTCCGCCAAACAAACACACACATACACAAACACAGCATGTCTGTTAGATCGATGTGGGCCGAGACCAGGAGCAGGGTGAAGGATAACATCAAACGGATCATGGCAGCTATCGAAGATGTACGGAAATGGTAAGGGGGAAATTTAAAAAAAAAAACACCCGTAGGAAATAGATATTTAACCAAAAAATAGTGCGGGCACTCGCTCTGTGTCCGTGTCGGAGGGAAGGGGGGGGGTGTGGCCTTAAGCCGATTGAACCAATTGCTCCCAATTGGGCCCCGCACCTAAGGGGGCCCCGCACCAGAGTAATCTACTCTCGGGTGGAGGGGGGAGAGGGATGGAGAGAGAGTCGAGAGGTGGGGGTGGAATAAAGGAATAGACAAGGAGGGGGTTGAGGGGGAATTGAGCTTCCATTAAATTTCAAGTCCAATCAACAAATCGGCCTTCTCCCGTCCAATCAACCGCCGTCTCCAAGGGCATTGTGTCCAATCACATAATGCACTGGTCAATCGGCGGATTGGAGAATAATGCCTCATGCATGTGATTGGAGAATAATGCCTCATGCATATTCCATCTGCCTCCACAGCTGGACATGGTATCAGTAGCACCACAACCTAGGGCACTAACATCAGTCTGCAAAACAACTGAAGGTGCTTCTATCAGAATTTTGCTAGAACAATTTGAAATGTTTCTTATCCACCACTGGACTTTCTGCAATGGCTGCAAATGGTAATTGCATGAGCAGGTTGAAATATCCTGCTTGTATTCTGAGTGCCTGCACCTTTGCCCTCTGTAAATATTGGTAATGCAAAGGTCCATACTGCACAGCTGGAAAGGCAGCTAACAATTTGCCAATCAAGTTGGCCACCTGTTTAATTGAATGTGATTTCTGCCCAAGAGCTTGATACAGCCTTCAATTAAATGTAATCTCTCGTCCTTGGGCAGAGTCACAGACATGCGAGTTGAATTAACTGTGAATCTCAAATAGTCACTTATTTAACCGGCACCAATTTTGACTTAGCTGGATGGATGATAAACCCCAATCTCTCAACTAAGAGTTTAACAGCAGAAACCAATAACTCAGCTGCCACAAGGGTTTTTCCAATTATTAAGATGTCATCCAAATAAGCCACTACAATATGACCCTGAGCCCAGTGTAATCCCAGTACTGGTTTTAGCAGCTTTGTAAATAATCTAGGGGCTGAGGGCAACCCATTAGGCAGTGATTTAAATTGCCATAATTGTCCCATCCAGCTAAATTTCAAATATCTCCGATACTCTTTATGAACAGGCACTGAGTAATATGCACCCTGAAAGTCAATACATGCCATATAACACCCTCTGCAAAAAAATTGCTTGGCAGTAGCAAATGTTTCAATTTTAAAATGATTATACTGCACAAACGGATTAAGTTCTGTCAGGTCCAAAATAATCTGACTCCCACCATCTTTCTTTGGTCTAGGAAAAATATTAAATACGAATTGGTAATTTTGATAAACTGTCTTCTCAATTACACCTTTAAAATATAATTTTGCAATTTCAGCTTGAACCTCCAAATTATCTTTTTGTGAGAAAATGAGTGCCCGCTCTGGCGTGCTGGGTGGGTGGACACAAATTGGGAATAAATTCAATTCAAAACCATTGTATACTCTGCAGTACAAAACAAGTTTGAAGTTATTTCATACCATTCTTTCAGAAACCAGTGTAACCTCCCCCCAACTGGTAGGTAATTCTCACTCAATATCTTTCGACAAGAACCAGACTCACCTACCTCCATGGTTACCAGTGGAGTTCTTTGTCCCATAGTTCTGGAGGGAAAAGGCATGTTTGCCCGTACTCCTGCTGGAGTGCGCCAGCTGCGCACATTGAATGGCCGGCTTGGTCCTTGACCGGACCCGGTTTCAGCAAACCGCTTGCAGGGGTACTGCCTCCGAAAGAGTCTGCTGGAACTGGCACCTTGATGAGCCCAGCGCTTTTTGCCTCATCATCTAGCTCCTTCACCCGCTTTGCAAGGTCTTCCCCGAACAGCAGATTCGGTGACTGGATGTGACTAGGCTTATACAGGGCAGCGAACCTCAGGTTAATGGTAGGGCGGACGGCTCTATACCTATGGCAGTTTAACTCAAAGTGCTTCCGGTGGCGCTATGGAGGGCTAGAGGTTAACGCTAGCCAGCTCCTCGTAAAAAACAGAAAAAAGTCGCGGATTAACGGACCTACCTGCTGCCTCTGCACCGATTGCTGTGAGTGACATCATCAGGTGCGCGACTTGTTATGTATACACAGCGCAGCCCACCCGTAAAATCAAGGTCGGACTACCAGGCAGAAACCAGGGGAAGGCCTGACTGAAGCCTCGGACTCAGGTAGGACATTATCCCAAGTAGATGTGATGAAAAAAACGACGAAAAAAATCGGAAAGTGAAGTACTTAAAACTTTTATTGCACGTGAAATTGCTGGTTTAAAGGAAAAAATAAACCAGATGAATGCTGAAATGAAAGATTTGAAACTTGACATTAATACCAACATTAATACTAAGACTAAGAAAATATCGGATGATTTGAAGAAAGAAATCGCAGAAATTAGATTGAAATGTCAAAGGAGACGAATGATAAGATTAAAAATGTGAAAACTGATTTTGAAGAAAGGCTGAATCCTGTGGAGAAGGCACTGGACCAACAGACGGCTGGCATAAAAAGCCTTGAAGAACTAGCCGAAACAAGTGCTCAGACTACAGCAAAGCTTATCACAGAAAATGGACGTCTAACGGATTTATTGCCCAAAATAACCGAGAAATGTACTGAACTGGAAGGTCGCCAGAGAAGACAAAACCTAAGAATTGCGGGTATTCCTGAAGGGGGAGAGAAAGATAAAGATCCCTGAGCATTTACTGCAAATTTACTGCAAAATATTTTATCTCTGGAACAAAAACCTTTGCTAGCCCGAGCACACAGAGTGATGAGACGTCAGACAAGACCAAATGCTCCCCCAAGATAAATGATAATAAAAGTACAATACGACCACGTCTTGGAGGAGATAATGCAAAAAACATCAAGAAACAGAAATCTTGCATTTGAAGGACACAAGGTCAGCATCTATCGAGATTATCCAGCAGAGATCTCCAGGAAACGAAAAGCGTTTAATGAGACTAAAAGTCTCTTGAGGGGGGTGGAAAACCTGAAATATGGCCTGAACTACCCAGCTACTCTAAGAGCCACTTACAACAAGAAGGACCATTTCTTCTCCAACCCTGTGGAAGCGCTGGACTTTGCCCGGAAGATTAAGACTTGAGAAGGCCTCATCATTGAATACACTGACTTTGCAGGACTGAACTGGATAGTACTGGATGGAAGCTGGAGAAAGATGTGGATCGGAAACCCTCCCATGGATACTAATAATTAGTATAACTACACTACTAATACAAATAACTAATAAATACTAAAATTATACCGTGGTATCTTCACTAATCATAGTTAATCATTATTACTAATGACTAATGTTTACTCATATTGGAATGATTAGAGTCAAATATAGAGTCTGACTTCATTTGTCCTCTTTGGAAACCTTTCTTTTGTACTAGTAATTTTCATTTTTATTTTTTTATTTTCCTTTCTTTTCATGTGTTTTTTATAATTAGATTTTCAAATCAGTTTTAAATATATGTATTCTCACATTTTCGACTATTATAACCTGAATATTTTAAATTTAATATCCCCGGTAAAATACCATTATGGAATAATAATTCCAAAAAACCAGGGAGCTGGTTAAGTTAGTAACATCAACTACAGAAGTCGGTAGATGGTTAGCCATGCTAGTATGGCTAGCACTAACTACACCAATACTAGATGTAGTTTTTTCCTTCTTTGTGCACAATACTAATTTCTTAATCTATCCTTTTTTCTTTTCTATTATAAACTATTATTGTTGTTTTCAGTTTGAATGGAGTTATATATTGGATCAAAGGAGATATACACGTGAGAGACATTCAAGCGACTTAAAATTCGTCTATTCGGAGTTCGGGTGTAAGGTCAAGTCTGTCGAACTGAACCATTGGCTCTATTACAGACCCCCATAGACAAAAGATGCAAGACTTAAAAATGAATATGGGGAATGAAGGAATAACGTTTTGCAGCTGGAATGTTAAAGGTATTAATGAACCAATTAAGAGAGGTAAAGTATTAGCACATTTAAAAGCAATTAAAGCTGATGTGATTTTCATTCAAGAAACTCATTTAAAAAAAATATGCTGTGCATAGGCTGAAAGCTAAATGGATAGATAAAATGTATCATTCTTCTTTTACACACAAATCAAGAGGTGTAGCAATATTATTTCGTATAGGCACTTTATTCAAACATACATCAACTATAACTGATAATGATGGCGGATACATTATTGTAATAGGAGAATTAAATGCACAAAAATGATTTTTGTTAATGTATATGGACCAAACTTTGATAGTCCATTGTTTTTCAAAAAAATATTTAACAACATCCCGGAAATAACACAACATAACTTAATAATTGGAGGAGATTTAAATTGTACATTAGATTCTTACTTAGACAGATCCATAAGACAAGGAAAATTAAATCCCATTCCAGTGACTTATTAAATGCATATATGGAAACTACTAATATTAAAGATGTTTGTAGAGTAGAAAATCCAACTGGACGAGAATATTCCTTTTATTCACCTGTACATAAAACTTACTCAAGAATAGATTATTTTTTGGTCAATGCCTAACTTATCTCACGCACTTATAATTCAAAATACCATAATATTATAATCTCAGATCACGCACCTTTAACATTTAAGATTAAAATAAATGGTAAAATGGAAAAATGAGGACAATGGAGATTTAATCCACAAATTTTAAAAAACAAAGCAACTCAGGAATATATTACAGAACAGATGAAGATTTTCTTTGAAATAAATGATTAACGGAAATATCTTCTTCCTTATTTTGGGAAACTTTTAAAGCATATGTCCGTGGAATTATGATTTCTTCTCAAGCATTTTATAATAAAAAGAATCAGAGGCATCAACAGGAACTGGAAAAGGAGATTAAACAACTAGATACAGAGAATGCAGCTAATCCATCTATAACAATACATAATAAAATCGCAGCACTGAAATATAAATTAAATAAAATATATTCAGATCAAGTTGTAAAACTCTATCGATACACTAAACAATTACAGTTTGAATTTGGAGATAAACCTCAAAAATTATTGACTCGCCAATTAAGGAAGATGGAGGGAGAAAAAAATAATCCATAGGAATAAATCACATAATGGCAAACCCCTAGTACAACCTAAAGATATTAATGAGAGATTTTTGCAATATTATAAACATTTATACTCTGATAAAACGACAGAAAACAGGATAGGAATAGAAGCATTTAAAAAAAAATGTAATCTGAATGGGTTGGATTCACAAAATAGAGAATCATTAAATGTTGACATTTCAGTAAAATAAATCGAAGAATCTATCAGATCATTAAAAAATGGTAAAACACCGGGACCAGATGGTATTGGCTCGGAATTTTATAAAACATTTTATGATCTGATTGCACCACGCTTGAAGACACTCTATGAATATATTTATACCCAGCAGAAACTACCAGAAACGTTAAATGTATCTATTATAACACTTATACTCTGTAGTGGGACGTATCACTGATGGGGATGAGGCGGAGTACAGAAGAGAGATTGAGCGACTGTCCATATGGTGCCAGCACAATAACCTGGCCCTCAACACCAGCAAAACCAAGGAACTGATTGTGGACTTTTGGAAGGAGTAGGATGGGGACCTAACAGTCCTGTTTATATCAACGGGTCGATGGTTGAAAGGGTCAAGAGCTTAAAATTCCTGTGCGTGCACATCTGTGAAGATCTTTCCTGGTCCAAGAACACAGATGCAATTATTAAGAAAGCTCATCAGCGCCTCTACTTCCTGAGAAGATTACGGAGAGTCGGTCTGTCAAGGAGGACTCTCTCTAATTTCTACAGGTGCACAGTAGAGAGCTTGCTGACTGGTTGCATCGTGGCTTGGTTCGGCAACTTGAGTGCCCTGGAGAGGAAAAGACTACAAAAAGTAGTAAACGCTGCCCAGTCCATCATCGGCTCTGACCTTCCTTCCATCGAGGGGATCTACCACAGCCATTGCCTCAAAAAGGCTGGCAGCATCATCAAGGACCCACCCACACCACCCTGGCCACACACTCATCTCCCTGCTACCTTCGGGTAGAAGGTACAGGAGCCTGAGAACTGCAACAACCCGGTTCAGGAATAGCTACTTCCCCACCGCCATCAGGCTATTAAACCTGGCTCGGACAAAACTCTGAACATTAATACCCCTCCATCTGTTATTTGCACTTAATTAATTTATTAATTAATGTGTGTATTTAAGTATATAACTGTAGTCAATGCCTACTATGTTCTGTTGTGCTATGCAAAGAAAGAATTTCATTGTCCTGTCAGGGACACATGACAATAAACTCTTTTGACTTTTGACTTTGACCTAAAATAGACAAAGATCTGGATGACCCAGGATCATTTAGAGCTATAGCTCTTTTAAATACTGATCAAAAGATATTAACTAAAATATTAGCACAAAGGCTAAGTACAGTTATTAATGAATTAATTCACCCCGATCAAACAGGATTTATACCAAAACGATATTCCTCATATAACCTGAGACGTTTATTCAATATTATATACTCGAAAAGAGGTATTAATAAAGATCTAGTAGTTATTTTGATGCGGAGGAAGCCTTCGACCAGGTGGAGTGGTCTTACTTGTTTTCGGTTATGGAAACTTTTATATTGGGAGAGAAGTTTATTACTTGGGTCAAGTTATTATGCACTAATCCAACAGCCAGAATAATAACGAATCAAATGCTATCAACTAAATTCAATCTATCTCGAGGCTGCAGACAAGGTTGCCCTTTATCACCACTACTATTTGCACTTGCAATAGAACCATTAGCTCAACGTGTGAGATCACATCCTGAAATATATGGGTATGATACCAGAGATACTGAAAATAAAATCTCCTTATATGCGGATGATGTATGACTTTATATTACTAAACCGGAAATTAGTATCCAAAATGTATTAAAATTAATAACTGAATTTGGATCTTTTTCAGGATATAGTATTAATTGGAATAAAAGTGAACTCATGCCAATAATGGTAAATAACTTACATATATTACAACAATTTCCTTTTAAGATTACAAACGAAAAAATTAAATATCTTGGAATTTGTGTAACAAAAAGATTCGATTCTTTATTTAAATCCAACTTCCCACTCTTATTGAATAAATTAAATAACAATATTTTATATTGGAAAACACTACCCATCTCACTGCTAGGTAAAATTAATGCAATAAAAATGTTTTTTCTTCCGCAATTACCTTATATTTTCCAATTGATTCCGATATATCTTCCTAAACATTTCTTTAGGAAGGTGGACTCTTTAGTTACCAACTTTATCTGGGATTATAAGAGCCATAGAATAAATAAAAAACATTTATGTAAAACATTTATGTTTTATTACTGGGCAGTTAATATTAAAAATATGAATTTTTGGTTAGTAGAGACAGATAAACAACCAATTTGGTTAAAAATGGAAAAAGAAGATTGTTCGCCTTTTGAAATTAGTTCGATAATATTTGCCAATATTAATCTAGGTAAGAAAAACTATAGCGAAAACCCTATAATAGAAAGTGGAATACGTATCAGGAAACAAATAAAAAAAAATTAAAATTGGAATGTATACCTCTAGCCCTTACCATTGTAAATAATGTTACATTTGAACCCTCAATGATGGACAATGGCTTTTTACAATGGAAAAATAAAGGAATTAATAAGACGGAAGATCTCTACAGGGAAAATTCTTTCCTTTCATTTCAAGAATTACAACAAATTTATGGATTACATTCAAAAGATTATTTTAGATACTTACAAATTAGAGACTATGTAAAAGCAAACACACAGGAAATTAGAAATAGAAAGACAGAAATTTTAGATGAATGTCTAAATAAACATCCGAACACAGAAAAATTGATATCATATATTCATAATATTCTATTGGAAAATGATGTCCCATTGACAGAAATATATAGACAATCATGGGAAAACGAATTAGGTCAAATTATTAGACCAGAAGTATGGGATGAAAGTTTACAACATATACACCACTGTTCGTTAAATGCTAGACACTCTCTTATACAATTTAAAATATTACATAGACTACATTACTCAAAATCCAAACTACATAACATCTTTTCAAATGTATCTGCCATATGTGATAAATGTCAGCACTTAGAAGCTAACTTGACACACTCATTTACAAATTGTGTAAAAATTACAAATTTTTGGATAGAAATATTAAGGATAATTTAAAATGTTGTTAATATGAATCTGACTCCTGACTCAAAGTTAATAATACTGGGAATACTGGAAACAGATCAATTAATAACAACAAATCAAATAATTTTTATTGATTATAGTTTAATAATTGGGAAAAAATTAATATTAAAATTCTGGAAAGGTCCTACATCCCCCACAATCAAAATGTGGATGTCGGAGACACTACATCTGGAAAGATTGAGGCTTGTCCTAATGGACAGGTTGGATCTTTTTAGAGGAACATGGTCTCCATACATTGAATATCTAAAGGGTCAAAATGGCTCGGTGCGAGAGCCTGACTGAAACGTGAATAATGGAACAGATGAAGAAATACGTATAACAAATCATGGATATATCTCCAACGATGGATAACTTTTTAATACTCCATTCACTTCTTTATTTTTGATTTCTTATGTCTATGTTATTTTTCTCTATCTTTTCTTACATAGAAAAAATGTATAGAAATATAAATAAATCTTAAATGTTAATATTAATAATATTATGAATGTATGTAAGAAGTATTTTCTATTAATATGTATTTACAATTAATAAAAATATTCATCAGTTTAACTCAAAGTGCACATTGCACATGAGAGCCAGGGCATCCTGCTGAATGTCAGTCAGGTGCCCACCGACCTACCGAAAGCCATAATGCCCGATGCGAGCAGCTTCAGCACCCTTTGCAGTTTTATCTCCTGCGTGCTGATGCCTACCCCCAAATGGCCCCAGATAGCATGGTTTGTGGCCAGTACTTTAAGCAGGATACAATTCGCCGGAGTTTCATAGTTTTTGGCCGTTTGTATACATGGCCAGCACCTGAAGCTAGTGTAAGGCCAAGTAATTTATACTGGCAGCCAGCTCTTCCCCCAGCGGCTCTCCGGAGTCTATTGGGACAGCAAACCTAGCCACTAGGAATGGGACCTCTGGCTCGTGCCCTTCGTCCCATGGGG
Organism: Okamejei kenojei; assembly: GCA_035221665.1. NCBI lineage: Eukaryota > Metazoa > Chordata > Chondrichthyes > Rajiformes > Rajidae > Okamejei > Okamejei kenojei. The sequence continues at coordinate 43,525,440 of CM069139.1, forward strand.
CAGCCTCCAATGCTAAGCCCACAGATTTGGCGTCAGAATCGTACTGACCCGTTATGCTCTCCTCCCCCAAGAGGGAGACACTAGGCAGCCCTGTAGGTGCTGCTGGCATGGGCTCTTGGAGAGGCCGGCGCTCTTGATGGAGCATCCTCTCCAATAGGAGCTTCATCCTGGATATCCTTGCTATGGTATTCATTCTTGATGGAGAACCCTTCCGACCGGACTTGTCTGAGTCTATCGGCCGTACAGACTTTCTGGTGGCCTTATGCCCCTCTGGCGCAGCCACGGTGCCCTCAGACACCAAGTCTGTAGTCGCTGGTCTTGTTACTAGTGACTCAGATGAGCCCGTTACCCGCACTCCCGCGGTCTTTAGTTACTTTTGCAACGGCTTGCCTTGCTCTCAACGTTTTCTCCATGCTTGGACCTGTCCTCCTGTAACAAGATTTAACAAGTGCAGAAACGACCGCCAGCAAGTTTGACACTTAAACCCCTGCATCACGGTGCGAGTCCACCGACGAGTGACCCCGAGTTTTCACTCGCAGTAATCACGTACAAACATAGCGGGAACGTCTGAACTCGCGAGCGCAACTTAGCGACTCGTGCCGTTATCGGCAGGTACCCGTGAAACTTGTTAACTCTTGAAAAAATTCAAACATGTTTGAGGTTTTCCACGAGTCAAATTTACTGTTCAAGTTAAAAATTGTAACATTTAAACTCGTTGTAATAACGTAGTGGCCCGTGCGTTTACCTTAGTGACTCGTGAGTCTACCGTGGGCACTCTTTAACTCAGCAGGCAGGCAGCATCTCTGGAGAGAAGGAATGGGTGACGGGGTGACATTTCCAAATTTGTGCTGCATCTTTGTGCTCCATCTCAGATGGTAAAGCTGCAACTTCAAACTGACATATGACAAATTTAACTCTTCACATTTTACAGTATTGGATGCGAAATCAGTGATATTCACGGCCATTCTCCGTCACATATTGAGAGAGGGACGGGGAGTGGGGAACCATGGTGGATGTCTAAAGGATGTAACTCCAGGGCACTGCCCCACACACTGACCCTTGACTGAAGCCCAGGGACTACTCAGAACAGACAAGTCCGCCCTCTTTAACTTGACTCCCCTCCTCGTCCATTCTGCTGGAGTCCTTCCTCAAATCCCACCGGGAACAGTTGGGCATCCCAGTTGAAAGGGGCAGCACTCCAGGGCAGTTGGTGCCATCTCTCTGACACACACATGTAGACAAGAAAGGTCAGGGGCACGGGGGTGGTGATGATGGGCAGACACGGACTGTGGGAAAGTCCCTGTGTGGAGGCTGATCCTGTCTTGATTTAGATTGTGCTGATTGGAATTATTACTGTCACTCTCTGTATTACCCTCTTGATTTCACATTGTTTGTTACACCAAGGGTTGGAAAGCTCACAATGTGTTCTGTGCTTCCAGTGATTGTGATCGGACTGTAACATTGCAGTTTCATCAGCTCAATAAACGAGCATCAAAACAAAAAGGATCTTGATGTGAATGACTTTGTGTGTATGTCTCCCCGTGACCTGCGTGGGTTTTCTCCGAGATCTTCGGCTTCCTCCCACACTCCAAAGATGTTCAGGTTTGCAGGTTAATTAGCTTGTAAAAGTTGTCCCTTGTATGGGTAGGATGGTGTTAATGTGCAGGGATCATTGGTCGGCACAGACCCGGTGGGCTAAAGTGCCTGTTTCCGCGCTGTATTCTCTAAAGTATTTAAATAGACAAGGCAGGGAAAGGATAAGGACCTAATTTGAGCAAATGCGATTAGTGCGGATGGGTAAAAAGGATGTGAAGGGATGGTTCTGTGCTGTTTGACTCTGTAATTCTATTATCAGGCAATGACCATCTCCAACAAAAGAGATTGGTAACACTTTTCAAACATTCACTGACAGTCCCGGGTCCCCCTGCTGCAGCCTTCTTCCACATTCTCAGCCGCCGGCCAAACACCATCCTCGGCCAGTTCCACTGAGGTCATTTTCTTTGTCAGGGACCTTCCCCTCAACCTTCCTGCCATGAGACCAGCTTACAGGATCTAAGGCACACGCATATGTCTCCACTATAAGGTGGCGACCCTCAGAGAAGTCCCAGCCTCACAAACAACTCAACACAATAAATAATGTAAAGCAGCCTGGGGCAAGATGGTTTGCCCATGATTTAAATTTTAAACATCATCCCGTCACCCATTCCTTCTCTCCAGAGATGCTGCCTGCCCGCTGTGTGACCATACTGAGGGAATTCCCACATATATGAAGCAGAGAGAAACGTGAGTTCTACACGGCTCAGCCCGACTTTTGAGAATGGATTTGGTGGTTTGTACAGCAAAGTAAATGGCAAACTTGGTCATACCTGTTGGAACTCGGTTATACTCTTGATCATAAACTTGGAGTCTCGTACACAACCACGAGTCTTTCACTCGGGGTCACTCGTGGGTCAACTTGCTGCGTGAGACAGGGCTATGACCTGAGGCTGTTTAAACTTACCGCTGGAGAACCGCTGCTCCTCCCAGGCGGTCGCTGCGCCATGCGTCAGACGTAATGAAGCACATGTGGACTGGCGGGGTTCTTCACGGAATCACTCACGTGACTCTGAAGTAAAATTAGGCAGTCCCTGGAAATGACCAGGAACAGGCTCTCCTTGAGGATAATAAGGGAACAAGACTTATAGAGACATGGGGAACTAGCATGGACATAATGGCTCGTGACTTCTTTCTGCAATGTACTGATTCCCTGGCCCTCTGCAGAGTGGCATGTTAATCCAAACCCAGAGTAACCAGTTGTGAATTCAGTCTCTGAGGAAGAAATGTGACAAATAATGAGAGGGACACTCACTGCCAAACATTGAAATGGATAGATCAAGGAAAGCAACTAATCCTGTACTGCATCTATACTCGAGCAAAACACAAAGAGCTGCAGTAACTCAACAGATCAAACAGCATCTGTGGAGGCAATGAATGAGCAATGTTTCGTGTTGGGACCTTACTTCAGTCTCATTCATACTACCAGAAGAAATTGTGCAAGCAGCAAGGTTTCAAAATGTGACTTGTCATTCAATTATGTTTAATTATGTGTGGATAAAGACCATCAGCTCACCATAAAAATATATTAAAGTCTGTATTACTGTATGAAATAAATAAACTTAAATTGTCACTGATTGGTTTGTGGGTAACCATGGATAAGACCCTGAAAAGCATTGACCTGAAGATAGCTTGTCATCTCCATTACTACTGAGAAAGGCAACTTTATTGGAAATTAGGACAGAAAGAGTTGGATTTACTCAGCAGCTCAGCATCTCTGGAGAATGAGGCTTGGTGATGGCTTTTGGGTCGGGGCACTTCTTCAGACTTGGACATTTTCAAGGATTTTCTCAAACTATTATACAGTCATAACATAAAACTTGAGCAAAGTTAATGCATTGTTGTCCAACTAAAAATTGCCTTTTGTAGATTAAAGTTGGACAACCATGGTTTAAGGACAATGTTCAACCCTTGTAGAGCTGCTGCCTCACAGCACCGGTGTTCCAGGTCCAATAGAGTCTCAGACCTGCCTGCTGACTATATGGAGTTTGCATGTTCTTTTCCTGATGTGTGGGATTCCTCCAGATACTCAGTCTTCTTCCTGCATTCCAAAGAAGCATTTGTTAATGGGTTAATGTCCACTCTAGATTGTTTCCAGTGTGTAGGTGAGTGGTAGAAGCTAAGGGGATTTGATATGAAAGTAGATACACTAGATTACAGGTTAAACTAGTGGGGGAATGGGATTGCTCCGTGAGCCATCATAAACATGATGGGCCAAGTGGCCTTTTTCAATGTCATTAAGAAATACAGAAATTGTCAATCCAACATGATCAGAAAATGTGCCAGGACACAGATTACATATCAAATGGTTTAGTAACGGTACAAATTTCTTCCATTTTTTAGTAAGAGTGCTTATACCAATATATCAACAGCTTATAGTGAGTAAAAAATGAAAATGGAAAAAGGATCAGCAGAGAGCAGATGACCTACACAAACACATCTTGAGTGGGGAATTCCCATTGGAATATTAGGACCATACAAGGATACTAAAATTCTGTTGTAATAATTGGAAACATGGCCAATGGCATTTGCATCTGACATTTCAAATAATGGCTATGAGAATATTTGGAAGGGGAAGTGTTGAGAGGGTGACAGGTCAAATGCAGACAAATGACCAGCTCAAAAGTTCAATAGTTTAGTTTAGTTTAGTTTAGTTTAGATACAGGCCCTTCAGTCCACAGAGTCTGCAACTAACGATCCCTACACATTAATACAAGCCTAGACACACGAGGGACAATTTACACATACCAAATATACAACCCAAGCCAATTAACCTACAAACCTGTACATCTTTGGATAGTGGGAGGAAACTGAAGACCTCGGAGAAAACCCACTGGGAGAACGTTCAAACTCCATACAGATAGCACCCGTAGTCAGGATTGAACCCGGGTCTGGAGCTGCAAGCGCTGTAAGGCAGCATCTCTACTGCTGTGCCACAGTTCAATAGTTCAATAGTACTTTATTTGTCACAAGTGCAACTGCACGACAAAATTATTTTTGCATATATTTTAAAAGCAGGTGCCACCATTGATGGTGCCATTATTCAAAGTGCGGTCGGCCTGCGCAATCGATGTATTGGAGCAGTTCCAGTGAACAAACGTCCCTCTCCTCTCCTAGTCCAGCCATCTTTGTGTCCCGGGGTCACCACCTGCAGCCTACCTTGAAGGCGCTGGAGGCGTTACCCCAGTTCACCCTCCCACCAGCCCATCCCGAGCTCCCGACATCTCCAACTCCCTCCCAGTCACGCCAACCAACGAGCCTTCGAACGGTTTCCTGGTCCCAACGACCAACGAGTTTTCGGGCAGGCCCCGACAAGCCTTCAGGCAGGTTCAGGCAGCAGGATGCCAATTTGGTTAACATGGACAAGGTGGATTAAAGGACCTAATGCATGTTGTATAGCTCCATAATTCTAAATCATTAATGTAGATAATAAAAGAAGATACCAAGTGCAGATCCCTGTGATACTCTGGATAAAGATTGCCTATCTGAAAATAACCCTTTAACCCCAACTCTCTGCTTTTTTTTCCGAGGCATGCAATCCCGATCCATGCCTGTATGTTCCCTAGAATCCTTTGCGAGTACTCCATTATATTTTTGGAACTCTCTTCCTCAAAGAGTCTTTGAATATTTCTCAGGCAAAGATAGTTTCCTGGTTGGCAGGAAGGTGAAGGGTGATGCAGAAATGCTGAGTTAAGCAGGCTTGAAAAGTCAAGTAATCCAATCCTGTACCCACTTTGTTTATTCATTGTATAGGGTTTAGACAGTGGAAGTGTTTTTGGAATGGGGTGAAGATTTAGTGAGTTGACATGAATTGAGGAGATATGTGTGCTGGACATTAAGGAGTGGTGGGGTAGGGAGAGAATGGTGGCAGGGAAGGGAGTAGCAAGATACAATGAACCTCATGGATTTGAAATACTTCAGGTATCCCTCTTCCCCCTTGGTACCAACACTACAGCTCCCATTCCACCCATTGGTTTTCCCCTCTTGCCTGAAACCTAGTCAAATGTAGGCCAACCTTCCAGTCCTCCACTACGTGCTGACTGATCAAAGAAGACCTAATTCTCCAACCACACCCACCTCATTGCCAATTCCTTCATTTGTACCTGCTACCTCAGGCTCCAATCCTCTGAGTTATAACCTCACCCACCACAATAAGGCTTCCGGTAAGTGGACCTGCCCATCCCTTAGTCCCAGACACTACATTTTCCTTCATGCTTGTGGGCGATGCAACCCAAAAAGAGCCTTAGGCACTACTGGCTTTAGAATGAGAGGCCTATAACCAAATGGTAAATGTTCATTTAATGATCCCTATAATATTTCACTCTAATTTCTAGGCCACATGTTTACCCGCAGCTCTTGGATAGTTAATAGAATATTAGAGCAGATTCAAAGTGTGAATTATTGTCACAAATGGATTAGCACCCCATGGAGTCAAATCGCAAGGCTCCTTACAAATCCAGTCATAATACAAGTAATGGTACCCATTTAGATAGGTGCAAATGGTAGAATTTGCTAACATGGCTCAACTTGCACAGTTCTATAATTAAATCTCATCGCTGAACAATAATATACTTTTCATTGTCCACTGAAACATTTCATGACAGTGAGGTTAATTGGAATCACAATGGGAGATCAATCAGGGAAAATCATAATGTAGGAAAAAATGACTCCATCATGAACTGGATAGAGCCTCATGTGGAGCTGATACTTACAAAGCGCAATGTCAAAACTGAGCAATTATCAGTCCATTAATTTGATTTTGGTCACAGGCAAGTTGCTAAGGAAGATTATAAGATGGACAGGGATTTTTTTCCTTTTAGTAATGGCAGTAAAACCATATAGGGCTGGAGGAACACAGCGGGTCAGGCAGCATCTGTGGAGGGAATGGACAGATGACCTTTCGGGTCGAGACCTTTCAGGCAACCCTGAAAAATATCAAGCACCAACATGACAAGACGATTCTGGTTTGTTCTCAATACAACCTCCCAACCCATCTTGCTCGTCACCCTCCTCTGCCTCACTGAGATGGCCTGTTGACAATGTGCATGCTGCTCCAGATACCTCCAACATCACCAAGTCCACACATTCACTGTGAACGGTGGACTTCAGAATCCGTCAAAACCAGCAGAAGAATCTTGGTGACTCACCAAACTGCAGATACTGGATGCCCCCCCCCCCCAATCAGGTCAGGCAGCATCGGTGGAGTTAATGGACAGGCAACATTTCAGTCGGTACCTTTCTTCAAACTGAATCTTGGCAGACTGCAATTAAAATATAAATGGCATTATAGTTGTTGTTCGAGGCACATTAGGAGTGGTTCAACTACCTTAGATTTATCCAAAAAAGACACAAAGTGCTGGAGAAACTCAGCGGGTCAGGCAGCATCTCTGGAGAACATGAACGGGTAATGTTTCAGGTCGGGACTACTTCAAACTGGTTGTGGTGGGGGCTGGGGAGGGGTGGGGGGCGAACACCTGGAAGAGAGGTGGGGGCAAGCAAAGTCTGGAAAATAATTGGTGGATACAGATGAGGCGGGGGGGGGGGGGGGGGGGGGGGGAGGGGGGGAGGATTAATTGGCAGATGGTTAGACAAAAAGCCATAGATGAAAAGACAAAAAGCATGAGAGGGGAATAAGGATAGAAGAGGCGAGAAAGGTGAAGAAATGTGGGTGGAAGGGGATGGGGTAAAGGGGAAGGGAAGAAATGGGTGTGAATCCAGGTGGGGCACAGAGAAAAGATGAGGAAAAATGGGGGAGAAAAGATGAGGGGCTGTTCGTAGGTTAGTTACCAAAAATGGCAGAATTCAATGTTCAATGTTCATACCATTAGGTTGTAAACTACCAATGTGGAATATAAGGTGTTGTTCCTGAGATTTCTCCAAAATGTTTAACCCAGTAGAGCTGCTGCCTTACAGCGTCAGAGATCCGAGTTCGATCCTGACTAAGGATACTGTCTGTACGGAGTTCGTACATTCTCCCTGTGACCTCATGGGTTTTCTGCAAGTGCTCCAGTTTCCTCCCACATCCTAAAGACATGCAGGATTGTAGATTAATTAGCATCTGTAAATTGTCCTTGGGTGTTGGATGCGAAACCGGATAACATAGAACTATGGTACGGGTGATTGTTGATCAGCGCAGACTCAGTGTTTCCACGCTAAACAAAACAAAATAAAACCCTGTTTCGAAGCTGAAGGGCTATTGTTATCTCCCAGTGGGAGGCTGTGGAAGTGGATAATGAGCCTGGATGAGACGTTAATTCTGCTTGAAAACTTCTTAACCATGCTCGTGGGACAGTGGGACTTGTAGAGCAGCACCAACACCTGGAAGAGGCTGTGCCTGAGGGCAGATCACAGAAAATTTGTGCTGCAGGATTCTCAAGGCAGTGAAGGAATGATAGGGATGGATGGGTGCAGTGCAGGGGCTTGGAACACCAGCAGCCTTAGCATCCCTCTTGCAGCCCAGAGGATCCTTTTGCTCCAACCACTCCTTTGACTGTGGAAAGTTTATTGATTTTACCATGGGCCCAGCTGCCTGCCTTGAGGCTAACAAAGCTTGCAGCAGGGATCTTGAGTATTAGTCAATAGAGGCCTAAAGCTCGCTCCAGGCACAGGTAGTTTTGTTCATGTTTGTTCCAACATAATGTGGTTAGTGGTACACTTCTGGAATTAGGTGCAGGGGAATTGCACTGAATAAGCTCATCTCTAAATTTCCAGACCTTGGCATCGGGGGCTTCCATCGGCAACTCGTTTATGGAATTCTTGACTGGCAGACCTCTGTCCTTTGGAATTGGTCAGAATATCTCCTCCACCCTGATCTTCAACACTGGTGCTCCTTGAGGTTGTGCACTCAGTGCCCTGCTCTACTCCCTATACAAATGACTGTGTGGCCAAGTACAATGCCAGCTCCATCTTTAAGTTCACCGATGATATCACTGTTGTCAATCGGCTGCACATAAATGAAAAGATGAAGAAATAGATTTGTGTCATAATGTCAGGACAACAGTCTAGCTCTTAATAGTAAGATTAAACGAGAACTTACCAGTTTGAAGTTTGATCTTTATTTTATGAGGAGTCGAGTTGAGGGACTACGTGAAGAACCCCGTACAGCCGTTCGTGCGTCAATCTTCAAAGCAACGGTGTGAAATCACAGATAATGACTGAAGCATAATGGTAAGATAACAAAGACTAGAACTACCAGATGAGATCTATGAGGGCTGGGAGCGGAGGGCACGTAGTCCCTCAACTCGATGATCAACTTCAAACTGACCCAGCGGAACATAAGACTAACTCTTGATATCGTGCTGATGTTGTAGCAGCCATTCATGGTGGAATGAAACAATAATATTTCTCTCTCACCCAGATGAATCAGAATCCATTAGTACATAACACAACTAAATTCCCTTGTTTTTCTCTGGTGGATCTGGAATGGCCTGCACAATAAGTTCTCCCAAATTATTTATTTATGTATCTATTTATTTATTTATTTATTGTGACTAACGACATTGCTAGTCCAGAACTCCAAGCTCTTGATGACCTTGACATATTGTTGTATATATGTGCTTACCTTATCAAAGGTCCCCTGGTATGCCTGTGACTATTTTGAGACCCGACCCCCTTCTGGTCTGCTCAAGTATTTATAACATAATATTATATATTATAAATTTACAGATGTTATCATCCTGTACGATCACAATTATGTAGCGACTGAACCTGCTGCACTAAACCAGTGCCAGAAGGATAACTACCTAATAAACTCCAGCCATATTTAAGGATATAGCTACACAAAAATGGAGGGAGTTGAAGATAGCATAAAAGTCCTTCAAAACGATACTCCTTTTAGCGAAATTGTACGGTGGTTTGTAAACGCCACTGTAATGCAACACTATTTTGCAACCAGTGCAAGCCCTCGTCACTAATAGAACATATGCCAATCATCATAATGTATCAACCTGAGCATCACAATATGCACATTTGTCCAATCACTCTTTAAACCCATTCCACGATTGCCCATAGGGTCTATACATTTGATAGTTGATACCCACAACAGACATTTTTTGCAAATCATGCAAATCTGCTCCACCTCCAGACTCGAGATGATATTTGCAACTTGGAATCTGCCGTAAACAGCAGCTGTGGCCCGATTTCCGAAACGGTCTTGTAAGACAATCTTGGTCCTTCTACTGAACCTGTGCAATTCTAACCTGCTTGAAAAGCTAGAACAGACCATTTTACATGATTAGACCCCTCAAATAGCTGATAATGTCTCAATCATTTGTAATGTTTAACTAAGTGAACACCTTACCAAGCTGTAAGTGGTCCCTTAATTGTAGAGTAGCACAGGTACAGTGCGTGGAATCTCTGGTCAGCCTTCATGCTGCCACCAACTTCAGTGAACCTCTCACTGCCAATAAAGACGTGGGGCGCATAATCACCAAAACTATGAAACCTTGCTCGTTCCAATAGCTTGTGCTTTGTCCTCCAGGTTTCACCAATGGAAAGGTCTTACCTGAATAGAAGATTTCAACGGCCAACTGTAATGCCCCCCTTAGAGCGGTATTCACTGCATATGTGTTTGGGATGGTAACTTTCTGGCCAGGCATAGACCTCTGGGCATATGCCCTGAATCCCTTGGGCATGCTCTATGGCTATACCCTCAGACTTGGCGTTAGACTATACTGATCCCACATGCTCTCCTCTTACGTGAGGGAGCCATTAAGCAGCCCTGATGTAAGGTGCTGCTTGTGCAGCTTCAGCAATACGCCGACTTTGCCATGGCCCCAGCGTCAGAATAGTACTGACGCAGCATGCTCTCCTCCTACATGAGGGAGACCTTAAACAGGCCTGCTAAAAGCACTGCTGACACATTTTCCTATTTAGGGCCATTAGCACCATATTGTAATTTAATTAAAGATTTACTTAACAACAACTGGAGCAGTAATGAATACCATTTGTCCATCCTTGTGACTTTATTAATTTCACCTGGAGAAACGAGGTGTGTTAACAATGACCTATAAGGCACTTAATAGTTAACCATTTAACAAGATAAGTTGTCTTACTTGCACAGCTGAATCACATCTATACTATTAACAATTAATCTAACGACTAGTAAACCTGTTATCAGAGTTTATTGACAGCCATCTGTTGCCCCGGCCGGCATCACAGCCAATTGAATACCTAAAAATGAACCCAACATCCTACAAGTCTATTTGATAGACTTAATCTAGCTGGATGGAGGAGCCCAATTTCTCAAATATAGTTTAAGACTTAACAGATCCTGTTATATTGCCTTATCCTAACAATGACCCCTCATCCCCATGGTCACTATAAATGGGAATACCCTACTAAACAGCTATTCCCATAAAGCAGCCCTGAAGAAAGGTGCTGCTGGCGCGGCCTTTCCCATAGACCAGTATTTGCCATAGATTTGGTGTTTTCATGAAGCAGCCCTGAGCAAAGGTGCTGCTGGCATAACCTCTCCAATAGGCTAGCCTGCCATAACTTGGCATTCCCATGAGCAGTCCTTAGCAAAGGTACTGCCGGCACAGCCTCTCCAATAGGCTAGCCTGCCATAGCTTGGCATCCCCATGAGCAGTCCTGAGCAAAGGTACTGCTGGCACCGCCTCTCCAATAGGCTAGCCTGCCATAGTTTGGCATCGCCATGAGCAGTCCTGAGCAAAGGTATTGCTGGCACAGCCTCTCCCATAGGCTAGCCTGCCATAACTTGGTATTCCAATGATGCAGCCCTTCTCAAAGGTGCTGCTGGCACAACTTCTGCCATAGGCTGCCATTGCCATAACTGTACTACTGATCCACCTCCTGCCTAAAGGAGTTTCTCTAAATTAATTCCCAGAGGTGAACCTACCAAATCTTTCTTAATTACTCTGACTATTTTGTCAACTGTCCCCATATCCTGGGGATTATTGTGGTTAGGGAACCCCATAAGTGAATTTCCCCTCCCTGGGAATCAATCCCTGGGCACCCGGGTTACTCATTTACTTGAATTAAACCCCATTTCTTGGGGACTACTCCCGTCTGGGAACCGCAAACACTTGAGCTTCCCCACCACCGGGAACCCAGGCTGACCTTTCAGGTCCGTTAAGCCCCATCCCCTAGGGACTACTGCAGTGTGGGAACCGCCTACAGTTAAGTTTCTCCACCACCGAGAACTCAGGCTGACCTTTCAGGTCCGGTAAGCCCCATCCCCTAGGGACTACTGCGGTCTGGAACCGCACTATTCTCGGGTATCCCCTCCCTGGGAACTCAACATGTGGAGAATCTGACCGCGTTATCAGTGACTCCGATTGCAAACCCGACATTCGCCAGCTCCCCGCTCCCGCGATCGGGCCAGGGTTTTCCCCCCAAAGCCCTAGGCTGGTTCACTCGTCGGCCTCGCGACCATCCCGCAAGAACCCCGGAGGTTCCTGAAGGAAACCTAGAACAGGTAAGAAATAGCACTTACCTGAAACTTTTTTAGACTCACCGTTGGAGGAGCAGCGCTGCTCCACAGTCGTCTGCACGAGCGTCTGACGTAATGACGCACGAACGGCTGTACGGGATTCTTCACGTAGTCACTCACGTGACTCCGAAGTAAAATGTCAGAGTCAAGGAATTGAGGGGGATAAACAAAACCCTGTACTTATCCACAGACCTGCTGTAGAGATGGTTGACAACTTCAAGTTTTTAGGCATCCAAATCATCAGCAACACGCCTGGTCTATTCCCACTGATGTGGTGATCAAGAAAGTGCATCAGCATGTTTACTTTCTTAGGCATCCACAACAATTCGGTGTGTCCACAAGGATTCTCTTGAACTTCTACAGATACCCTACAGAAAGTAGTCTGACGGGATGCATTGCAGACCAATACGGCAGTTGCTCTGCTCTTGACTACAAGCAATAGTTCAAGAGAGAGAGTTCAAGATACATTTATTGTCACATTTGTACATTGAGAATTTATTTACCATACAGCCATACGAATAAAAAGAACACAATACACGATAGAATTTAACATGAACATCCCCACACAGCAGAATCAATGTTTCCCACTGTGAGGGAAGGCAATAAAGTTTAGTCATCTATGTTCGCCCGTGGTTGGGGCCTTTGGGCCCTCCGCAATTGCCACAACAGCGGCCCGATATTTCAGGCCCTCTCGCCGGGATGATCAGAGCACCGGCGTCGGAACAGAAGAACACTCTCAGCAGTGTCTCCGAACCGGCCACTTCCTACTCCGGTAGCTCCCGAAGTCAACAGGCAGAGCTGGACGGAGCTCCAACACTGCCAATCCCCAGCAAAGATCCCAGGCTCCCCGATGTTAAAGTCAGCGCTGCCCATGGCTGGAAGCTCTGCAAACCACAGCTCCACGATGTTAATCAGCAGGCCCACCACTCCGGAGCTCCACTTGGCGATCCCCGGTAAGCCATCGCCCACTTCGCACCGCCGCTGAAGCTCTGGCTGGTCTCCAGCAGTAAAGGCCGCGCCAATCCAGATGGTAGGCCGCGAGGGGGGAGCGAAGATGCGACTCGGAGAATAGACGCATCCCGACCAGGAAGTGACTGGGAAACTGGTTTCCCCCTTCACCTCCTCAACTCCCCCACATAAAAAAGACGAAGAAACCTCTAAGGTTTCTAAGGAACATACTTTTAAAATGACTAAAAAATAACAAAAAGGGTGAAAGGACGAACAGACTGCTGGCCAGGCTGCGGTACGCGGTGCCACCCGATGACATGGGGAGAGAGTGATGAGCACAGCATAGTGCATCACAGACTCAGCACTTCTTTCCATCCAGCCCACATTTACATTGTGTTGTATCAGGAAGGCTAATCATATCATCAAGGATGCCTGCCTTCCTGGCCATTCCTTTTTCTCTCTTCTACCTTCTGGGAGAATATTGAAAGCCTAGATGCTCAAACTTAGGAACAGTTTCTTCCCCTCTGCTATCCGCCTCCAGAACTAATCACTTCTTTCACAAACTATTCTCAGAGATGCTGTCATACACCCTTCCACTTAATTTTACCTCCTTTGGTTAGTTTATTGTTGTATTTTAATATTATCACCTGTTGGGATTTTGCACTGCAATTTTACACAATTTGACTATTTGGCACTCAATATTGTATTTATTGATGTATTTATCATTAAAGTATCTATACTGTTTACTCTGTGAGCTTCATGTGAGCAAATAATTTAATTTCAGCCTAGTTAATATGACAATATAAAACACAGAGTACTGGAACAGCTCAGCAAGTCAGGCAGCATCTCTGGAGAACATGGATAAATTACATTTTGGTGCAGGCCACTTCTTCAGAATTGTGGTCGTGTGGTGGAGGAGGGTGGGGGGGTGAAGAAAGCTGAACGGAGATGAGGGCAGGACAAAGCCTGGTGAGTGATGGATGGATATAGGTGGGGGGTTTAGGCAGATGGCTGGACAAAGGCCAGAGATGAAAGATCAAAAGATGTGATATAAGGATAGAAGAGGTGTGAACTGTGAAGCCAGAGAAAGGAACAGTTTCTTCCCCTCTGGAAGGAGAGAAATGGGTATGAGTCTAAGTGCGGCACAGGGAAGAGTGGAGGGGGGGATTAAAAGGCCGGCAGTGGGGGAGAAGGTTGTTGTAGGTTGGTTACCTAAAATTGGAGAATTACATTTTCATACATTTAGGATGTAAACTATCTAAGCAGTCTACAAGCTGCTGGTCCTCCAGTTTGCATGTGACCTCACCACAGAATGATAATAATTAAGCTCCTCAGTGTTGTCATTGGACTACTGACTCCTATTATTTCTGCCATATTTATTGTGGGATATTTCCATTGCATTAGCTGATTGAGTCACATTGTTGCACTAGTTCTCCACAGGTCCCCCAATTCAAAAAAAGATTGCTGGCCTCTTGTGAAATCATTTGAATCGATGGAGGTAATAAATGCGAACTGAGAGTTTTTGCGTGCTTCCATTCTAACCTTGTTCACTGAGGTTCAATGAAGTAATGAATTGAAAGAAGCAGCATGGAAACAGGTCCTTCGTCCCTCCAAGTCCACCCCAACCATCGATCACCCATACACATTAATTTCATGTTATCTCACTTTCTCATCTACTCCCTACACACTAAGGGCAATTACAGAGGCCAATTAACCTACAAACCCACATGTCTTTAGGATGTAGGACAAATTGAAACTTCACACAGATGGCACCCGAGGTCAGGATAGAGCCCGGGTCTCCAGTATTGTGAGGCAGGAGTTCTACCAGCTGTGCCATTGTACCGCCCCAGTTGATTGATTGTTCAGGACCATTATCTCTTAAACTCTGTAGCAATTCAATTATATAACCCATCCCCATCAAATGTAGCAATTCAATTATATAACCCATCCCCTTCAAATCCAATTACAAACATTGCTCACCTTTCCAAATGCTGCAAGAAATGAATATTTAACAGAACATAATATCTTCTGTTTCTTGTATTGTCAATGCTAATATAATGATGTACAGTGTGTCAGAGTGTTTGAGGCACAAGAGACTGCAGATGCTGTAATTCAGAGCAGAAAGCAGACTGCTGGAGGTCAGGCATAATGAGTGGAGGGAAATAGTCTGGAGAAGGGTTCTGACCAAAAGATCAGTCTGTCCATTTCCATTCACAGATGCTGCTTGCCCTCTTTAGTTCCTCTAACACTTTGTTTTTGTTTAAATTCCACTGATACATCTTCATCCATGTGATTAAATCAGCTGAACTAATC
The DNA here is from genome assembly GCA_035221665.1 of Okamejei kenojei. Classification (NCBI taxonomy): domain Eukaryota; kingdom Metazoa; phylum Chordata; class Chondrichthyes; order Rajiformes; family Rajidae; genus Okamejei; species Okamejei kenojei. Next base: position 43,540,747 of record CM069139.1, read on the forward strand.
AATACTAAGAGAAGTATGCGCAGTGCATTGATTTGTAAAGTGATCGGAAATACCAATTAAACATGTATTATTCAACATATTATTCACAGGTTCACCCTCAATGTTTAATTTCAAATCTGAAATATAATCAATTTCAATGCCATTTGATTTTAATTAGGATAGATCTGTCTTTAATTGTATCTTCTGACACAACCGATAGAATACATAAAGCCTCTTCCTGCAACTGATGAACAATCCTGTCATATTATTTCACCAGAATACCCCTGTTACAGTCCAATAAATCAGCATTGTGCTGTATAAAAGAAGATCAAATATTAAAATCAGTCATCAACTGTGGTCTTATAAAGGTATTAAATTACTTTTCGGTGGGATGCTCAGAAACCATTGTTCCATTTCATTCGATCACATTATGGAAGCTTTGCAGATTTCCCACCTTTTATCAAAAGTTCTGACCACTTTACTGCAGGAGAACATTTAGTTCCAGCAGCAACAGAATGCTATCTGTTTCATGCTCCAATTGCTTTCAATTAGGAAGAAACAGATGGTTTTATTATGCTGAAGACAAGCTGCAGTCGGCAGGTAACAGGAGGAACAAAATGGCTATGATGCAGACACGCTTCTAACTAGACTGAAGGAGAATGGGGACACAGTATTGGTTTTATAAGCTGTTTGTCCTGGTCATTGAAAAAATACATAAGAAGAAAATATTCGAGCCAGACCAGACTAATGAAACTCAAGAATTTGCAGATGCTGGAATCTTGAGCAAAACACCAAGTGGTGAAGAAACTCAACAGGCAGATCAGGCAGCAACTGTGGAGGGAATAGATTAGTTGATGTTTCGAGTCGGGACTCTTCTCCAGACTGATTTCCTGACTAAATTCCAGTTGACTCGGACTAAATGGCCCCTTGAATCTACTCACTATTTCAATAAGACAATGAACACAATCTTATTGTGAAACAGTACTTCCAGTGAGACCAAGCTTCACCTGCACCTCTTCCAGTCTCATCTAGTGCATTTGGTGCACCCCATATGGCCGACACTGCTTTGGCGAGACCAAGCATAGACTAGGCGACCATAATGCAGAGCACCAGTGCTTTGCAATGACCATTTCAAGCCCCATTTGTCTGGCATTTCTACCCCTTCCCATCCTCACAATGACCTGTCTGTTGAATTATGAAGCCACAGGGAGAAATAGTGGAGGGTGGAAGGGAATGAGGAGTGGGGGAGGGAGAGAAATGGATGGAAATCCAGGTGGGGCACAGGGAAGTGAGGGAAACGGGGAAAAAAACGAGAAAGGGGTGTTTGTAGGTTAGTTACCTAAAATCGGAGAATTCAATTTTCATACCATTTGATTGTAAGCTACCCAAATGGAATATGAGGTGCAATCAGTCTGAAGTAGGGCCTCGACCCGAAACGTCACCTATCCTGGTTCTCCAGAGATTCTACCTGCCCCACTGAGTTACTCAGCAAAAGGTTGTTTCCTTTCTTATAAACCAACATCTGTGGTTCCCTGCATCACCTGCTGGACCCTATCCTTCTCTTTCTCTTCACTTTACACTGCCCATCGTCCCTCCCTCAGCCTTGATGCAGGGTCTCGACCCAAAACATTGATTACTCCATACACCATCCCTCTCCCCTCACCTTTCTCCCTCCCCCTCCACATTGTCCCCACCTTCCTCAACACCTTCCCACACCTTCTACCCCCACCTTCTACCCCCACTCCCTCTCCACTCTCTCCTCTCCCACTCCCCTTTCAATCTTTTCCTCACGCCCGATGCTGCTCAATCTGCAGAGTACCTTCAGCAGATTGCTGTCTTCTCTCTGGATGATCTGATCTTGGACTAAACTCTACTCTCCTCCCTGTTCTCCATAATCTTTCACTTCCCAGCTGAAAGGTTCTGACCTGAAACATTGCCCGTCCATGCACAGGACAGATACTGTCTAATGGGGCTGTCCCACTTAGGCAATATTTTAGGTGATTGCTGGAGACTTTGCAGTCACCACATGGTCGCCACATGTTCACGGATAGTTGCCAGGGAGTTGCCTTCATGGTCGTGAGGAGTTCCTGCATTCTGGTAACTAGTCGCAGCCTCATTATGATCGCCGAGAATTTTTCAACATGTTGAAAAATTAGTGGCGGTTGGAGCCAGTGCTAACTGGTGAATTTCATTGGCTCATTGGGGAAAAAAAAAGGTAACAGTAGTTTTCAGAACCAAGGAACCGACCCATAATGTTATATGTCCGCCGAACTTCACAGCCATGTATCTCTGAATCTTAATAATTGTCTCCACTCCTTCTCCCCCCCTTCTCCCTCCTTCTCCCCCATTCTCCCCCACTCTTTTAAAGGACTTACTGTACGCTGCTTTAGCCGTCTTACAGCACCAACCTTCCTGTGTGTGTCTGTATCACCTTAGCTTTGCACCATGGGAATTTTTTAGACAGTGCTCCCCCACTTTCCCTGGCCCCCTCCTTTGCGATGTGTTTGTGTGTATATGTGTGTGTGTTCCACTCTGACAGTCGCCATTCCAGTTTCCGGTTTTTCAGGCGACTGCCGGCAATTTGACAGTCGCAGGCAGTCCGCTGAAAAATCGCCTCAGTGGGACAGGCCCATAACCCATTGAGATCTTCAAACATTTTGAGCTTAGACAAAAGATCTATCTACCTTGGCTTTGAATACCTTCAATGACTCAGTTTCCACAACTCTTAGGTTGATAATTCTTAAGTTTCATCTAAGCTTGGGAAAGGTTCAAAATGGCGATACGACCTGAATTTTCTTCACTATATCCTATGATTCAATGGAAAATATTTCCAAAATAACTAATATTACGTTTGCAATTGAAATAGTTCATCGACTCCTTACCCTATTGTAATTTGTTCATCTGGGACCATATTATGCCAGAGTTCTAAAAGCATAAAGGTCTGTAAGAAAATCAATCAATCCTATTTTAGCCGAATATACTTTCAAGAGACTTTAGTTTAGTGTAGTCTGGTTTAAAGATAGAACGGATGTTAAGGATGATGGGGAGAAGGCAGAAAAATGGGATTAGGAGGCAGAGATCAGCCATGATTGTATGGCGGATTAGAAGTGATGGGCCGAATGGCCTACTTCTACTCCTATAATGGGAACTTGTGAAATACACACCACGGAAACACACCTTTCAGCCCACTGAGTTCATGTCAACCATTAATCATCCATTCAGACCAGATCTATGCTAGCTCTCTTTCTCATCCACTCCCCATACATTAGTGGCAATTACCAGAGACCAATTAAACCATAAACCCCCACGGCTTTCAGATGCTTTCGGTGGAAACTGGCCATCACAGGGAAAACATGCAAACTCCACACAAACAGCACTTGAGGTCAGGATCAAACCTGGGTCTCTGATGCTGTGAGGCAGCAGCTCTACCATCCTGCAGCACTGTGCCGCTCCTAAGATGATACACTTGTACTCTCGTGAAATGCTCAATGACTATCTATAAATTGAATAGGAAAGTAATGTTTAAGAAGTAGTGACCAACTTTTTAAATTTAAGAATGAAATTGCAAGCCCATTTATCTGTGATTACACCTAAACCTTGGGCAAAGACAAACTCCCGCAGCTACCATTAATTCATTGTGTTGGAAAGTTGCTATTTTACCTTCCAACAGAATTTATAACTGGCAATCTGTATAACTACATTAGAAACATGCAAATGTCTGGAAGATGGATGTGAATCAAATGCAAATAATGCTGAGGACAGTTAAAAATATGATGTATGGTACACTGTTAACTAATGTTCAAAGAATCGCAGCTGTCATGCTTTACAGAAATCATTTTCAGATCACGAGCAGGAAGACTTTACATAAGAAACACACCCCAAGGACAAATAGACTATTTCAAGGGCATTTGCAAACAAGATCAATGCTGGTTCACAGATTAATTGGGAGTGAATGACTGCATGAAACTAGTAAGATTAAACGAGAACTTACCAGTTCGAAGTTTGATCTTAATTTTATGAGGAGTAACGATGAAGGATTACGTGAAGAAGCCCCGCCTGGCGCTAGAACGGCATACTTCAAAGCAGCGGCATGAAAAACACAGAACATAATAGCCGGAGTAAGATAATAAGGCTCATCATAGATTTAGAACTACCAGATGATCATTTATTTTATGAGGGTGTGGAGTGGAGGGCACGTAATCCCTCATCGTTACTCCTCATAAAATAACGATCAAACTTCGAACTGGTAAGTTCTCGTTTAATCTTACTATTTTACTTCGGAGTCACGTGAGTGACTACATGAAGATTTTGAAGCTTCTGTGTTTTCCATGTCGTAGAATTCTTCCATACGACAGTCCGGCTAGGTCAACACATACATGAGTAAAAACCTTTTACCAGACTAGTTTTAGTTCTTTCCATAAATCTTTTAATGATAAAAGAACATATAACCCTCTATTTACATCTGAGGGAACCATTACAAAGTGATAAAAGATATAAGTGATAACATAATTGATAATATCAATCAATAGTGAAACAAAGCAAGTGATTATAGTGAACCCAACACCGCGTGTCCAAAGCCTGTCATTGTGTGAACAGGTTTATTGTAGAACTTTGAAAAAGTTTCTTCTTTACACCACCCTGCGGTTTCTAAAATATGTTCGAGTGGTACGTCCTGTAACTTTGCCGCGGATGTAGCTGCTGCCCTGGTGGAGTGAGATTTGAACACATCAGTGTCTACTCCTGCTAAAAGTAACACCTGTTTTAACCACCTTGAGATTGTTTGCACTGAAGCTTTTGTGTGTGGTTTCTTATGCGTAATCATTAATGTTTTTTCATCACCTCGAAGAGTTTTGGTAACTTTTACAAAATGATTCAAATGTTTAACTACACACAACGTTGGATCAATGGGGTAAGCTTGAAACATTACCTTTGCTCCAGTTCTCCCTGGTCTGCTTTGTTTGATCAGATCGTAAACATAGAACACAATGTTATCTGCAGTCACATGCATACAGTCTAAACGTAACATTTATAATGTTTGCACCCTTTGAGCTGAAACCAATGCCATTAACATTACTAATTTAAATATTAACTTTTCCAATGACAAAACTTCGATTGGAGTCCATTGCCTAAGTAAAGTAAGTACAATGCTAACATCCCAAATTTCCATATATCTTGGTTTGGGTGGATTTTTGTTAAAGATTCCTTTCATAAATCTGGATATTAATGGATGTGATCCAATTGATTTCTGGTCAGAAATTTGTCCTAAATAAGATGATAAGACACTACATACACTATTAATGGCGCTATAACTTAAGTGTTGTTCAAAATGCAACTCAACAAGGAACTCCAATATGTTTGCAATTTTCACAGTATGATAGGATATATTTGACTGTCTACAAAAATTTTCCCATTTCTTTATATGTGTCATATATTGTCTCTGAGTGCTATCTCGCCATGATGCGACTATAATATCCATAGTTCTATCCGACAATCCAAGCTCTTGTAGTGGTCTGGTCAAAACCTGCAGATTAACAAATTCATATAAGCATGTAATGGATGAATTTCTTTGGTTACTGGTTTTATCAATAAATCACTGCTGCTAGGAATTGACATATATGGTTCTTTAATCATGTTTAACATCAATGGGAACCATGGTTGTGTCGGCCAATTTGGAATCACCAATAATCCTGTGGCAGAATCTTGTTCTATTTTCTTCAGACATTGCTGAACCAGAGCAAATGGTGGAAAGGCATAAAAGAACATATTCCCCCAGTGTAGTGAAAAAGCATCTACTGCTACTGCATCTGGATCTGGTTCCTAAGACACATATTTAGGCAATTGATGATTTAGTCTTGATGCAAACAGATCAATGTCTGGTAACCCATATTGAGTCACAATTTTACTGAAAATTACTGGGTTCAACATCCATTCTATGTTGTCTTTAAACATCCTTGATCTTTTGTCTGCCACCACATTGTCTTTACCTGGGATGTAATTTGCCGAAATCCAAATTTGGTGCTCAATACACCATTGCCATATCTGATTGACGAAACAATCACATGATACCGATCTAACTCCACCCATGTGATTAATACATGCAAAAGCTGTTTTATTGTCTAATTGTATCAGTACATGCAGATTCTTTTTTGTAGAACACTAGGCTTTCAACCCATAAAATGCACCCAATAATTCTAAATAGTTAATACCATATGTTTGGAGAAACATTTCCTCTTGGACAGTCCATCTGCCCCCACAGCTGGTGAATGAATCTTTCGCCCCCCCATCCGAGAGCACTAGCATCTGTTTGTAAAATTACTTCAGGCTGTTGTAACAGAATGTTTTTAGCAGCTTGTGGGACATTTTCAATCCACCATTGTAATTCCAATAAAGCTTCTTTTGTTAATTGCATAGGCCTATAAAAATGGCCTGCTCTCTTTTTTAGAGCTCTTATTTTGTCCCTTTGAAGGTTTTGGTAATGTAATGGACCAAATTCTACTGCAGGAAATGCTGCCACTAATTTACCAATAACCTTTCCTACTTCTCGGATGTAGGGATAAGGTTTGTGAATGAGACCCCTACAGGTCATTAAAATATCATTAATCTTATCTGTTGGCAAAGTTACTAACATAGTAAACTGAATTAATCACAAACCCCAAATAGTTAATTGACTGTGCTGGCTGCAGCTGGGACTTAATTGGATGAATCAAGAAACCAAATAAAGTTTTAGTTGCTGAAACTGATTTTTCAGCTGATTCCTGATTACTATTGATGATTAAAATGTCATCCAGATAAGCCATAATGATGTGTTTTTGTGCTCTTAATTGTGCTAAAGCTGGTTTCAACAGCTTTGTAATGAGCCTGGGAGCTGAACTTAACCTATTTGGTAAAGCTTTGAATTGCCACAGCTGTCCCAGCCAATTAAATTTTAAATACCTTCGAAAGAACTGATGTATTGGTACTGAATAGTACGCATCCTTTAAATCAATTGTAGCCATATAACAACCTGCTGATATCAAATGTCTTGCAGTGTTGAATGTTTCCATCTTAAAATGTTTATACTCGACAAATTTATTAAAGTTTGTAAGGTCCAGAATAATTCTGCAACCACCATCTTTTTTACTTCTTGGAAATATATTTGACACAAATTGATGTTCATGTTCAACAGTTTTTTCAATAACACCTTTTTAAACAATTTATCAATTTCCACATTAATTTCTGCCTCTTCAATTGCAGAAAACATAAAAACCATAAGCAGGTTTATTTTGTACCGGAGAATTAACACCTTCTTTGAATGTAATAGTAGCTCCTGAAACTGTTTGTAAAATAAACCGATCAGATGTGATGGCAAGCCATTCATCATAAAACATTTGTAATCTCCCTCCAACTGGAGATTTGTCCACAGTTTCTTTAAGAATAGAATAATTTTTTTGTACCTCTCCATATGAACGTGGTGGTCTCCTTCTCCCCGTATATGGGTGAACATTAGGCTGTGTCGGATGATAATATTTTCTTATCATATTCCTGCCTCTGTTTCCAAAATCAAATCCCCTTCTTGACGAAAAATACCTTTTTTGTCCAAAGACGAAAGGTCTCATGTGGCTAATAGATTTAGCCTCTTCATCCATTTCTCTTATTTGCTTAGGCAGGTTCTCTCCAAATAGATAACCAGGAGCTTGAACACCACTTGATCGACACAGACCTGCAAACCTTGGATGAAATATGGGCCGAATCGCAATTTTCCTCATACAATTAATTTCATAGAAGGAATTGCACAATAGCCCAAAGTATCTTTTTGGATTTTATCCATCTCCAACCCCTCCATTTGCCTTCCAAAAGCAGTAATGGCAGCTGAAATCAATTTGAGGATTCTTTGAAATCTTATTTCTTGTCCTCTCATGCCTGGAGTCATAGGCGTCCATATAGCACAGAATCTTGAAGTTGGTGAGATACCATATAATTAATACTGGCAGCTAGGTTTTCTTCCATAGCCTCACCACTTCCTTCAGGTATAGCAAAATCTTTTGCCATATCAGGCACATCTGGCCTCCTCTTTTTTATTCGTGGTGTGCACTCATATTCCACATCACCACTTGCTGGGTCTGTCTTTTGCAGCCCTGATACACTTGGAATTATATCCAATGAGACTTCCTCCGCCCTTAATCCTGGGTCTGGAGTTTCAAATTCCCAATTTGGCACATAGCCATATTCTGTATATTCAAACCCCTCAGGGTCATTTTGGGAAACTTCTGGATACTGTGACCTTGTCTCATTATATTTTGGAGCACTTTCTCCATATGTTCCATTTTTAGCCATATAGCTTTATTATCTGGAGGACTTTCATTATCAGAGTCATTATCAGAAACCACGGGCCTCACGGATTTCTTTTTACTTTTTCTAGGAACATTTTCCTCCGTGGTTTGCATTTCTGGAGAAATTATAGTCTCACTAACGGGTGAATCAGCGGCCACCGGTATCGGAACCGGATCCGCACTAAACTCTTGTCCCGACTCTTTAGCTTCACCCCGGGACAATCTTTTTACCCGCAAAATTTTCCTTTGAGACTTCTCCATTTTTCTTTTTCATTATCTGGCTAAATCAGTACGCCAGCGTGACTCTGATTTTAAATTTTACTTTCTCTTTTGCTGGTTTTACCAGCGTAACGTCTTTTTTAGAACGTCCCCTATGTTCCTTGCACTTACCTGCGGGTCCGTTCCGGCCGCTGCGAGGAGCTGCGCTCTGCAGCTCTTGCTTCTGCCGTCAGCGTCGACGTAATGCCGTTCTAGCGCCAGGCGGGGCTTCTTCACGTAGTCACTCACGTGACTCCGAAGTAAAATAGAACTTGCCACACCACTCGCATGGATTTCATGGCAAAGCACTAAAAATCATAAAATACTCTAGTTACAAAACATGACAGTCAAGAACACAAATCAGAAAGATTGTGAAATTAATCAATGAAAATGTGGGGGCTAAATTTGTTAGGCCCTGATAGTTCAAGTTCAAGTTCAAGTGAGTTTATTGTCATGTGTCCCTGATAGGACAATGAAATTCTTGCTTTGCTTCAGCACAACAGAACATAGTAGGCATTGACTACAAAACTGATCAGTTTGTTCATATACCATTATATAAATATATATGCACATGAATAAATGAACTGATCAAGTGCAAATAACAGATAATGGGTTATTAATGTTCAGAGTTTTTTCCGAGCCAGGATTAATAGCCTGATGGCTGTGGGGAAGTAGGTATTCCTGAACCTGGTCGTTGCAGTCTTCAGGCTCCTGTACCTTCTACCTGAAGGTAGCACGGAGATGAGTGTGTGGCCAGGATGGTGTGGGCCTTTGATGAAACTGCCATCCTTTTTGAGGCAGCGACTGCGGTAAATCCCCTCGATGGAAGGAAGGTCAGAGCTGATGAAGGACTGGGCAGTGCTTACTACTTTTTGTAGTCTTTTCCTCTCCAGGGCGCTCATGTTGCCGAACCTAGCCATGATGCAACTGATCAGCAAGCTCTCTACTGTGCACCTGTAGAAGTTAGAGAGAGTCCTACTTGACAAACCGACTCTCCGTAATCTTCTCAGGAAGCAGAGGCGCTGATGAGCTTTCTTGATAATTGCATCAGTGTTCTTGGACTAAGAAAAATGTTCAGAGATGTGCACGCCCAGGAATTTGAAGCTCTTGACCCTTTCAAACATCAACCCGTTGATATAAACGGGACTGTGGGTCCCCATCCTATTCCTTCCAAAGTTCACAATCAGTTCCTTGGTTTTGCTGGTGTTGAGGGCCAGGTTATTGTGCTAGCACCATATGGACAGTTGCTCGATCTCTCTTCTGCACTCCGACTCATCCCCATCAGTGATACGTCCCACAACAGTGGTGTCGTCAGCGAACTTGATGATGGAGTTCGCACTGTGACTGGCTACGCAGTCATGAGTATAGATAGAGTACAGCAGGGGGCTGAGCACACAGCCTTGAGGTGCTCCCGTGCTGATTGTTATCGAGTCTGACACATTTCCACCAATATGAGCAGACTGTGGTCTGTGAATGAGGAAGTCAAGGATCCAATTGCAGAGGGATGCGCAGACACCCAGTTCTGCGAGTTTGGTAACCAGCTTTGCGAATAATAACAGCCTGACATATGAGTTTTTGTTGTCCAAGTGGTCCAGAGCGGAGTGGAGAGCCAGCGAGATCGCATCCACCGTTGATCTGTTGTGGCGGTAAGCAAACTGCAGTGGGTCCAGGTTTTTGTCGAGGTAGGAGTTGATTTTCGCCATGATTAACCTCTCGAAGCACCTCATCACCACAGGCGTTAGTGCCACAGGTCAATAGTCATTGAGGCACGTCACCTTGCTCTTCTTGGGCACTGGTATAATTGATGCCTTTTTGAAAGGTGGGAACCTCAGACCTCAGAAGTGAGAGGTTGAAAATGTCCGTAAAAACTCCAGCCAGTTGGTCTGCACAGGTTTTTAGAACATGACCAGGTATACCATCAGGTCCAGGCGCTTTTCGAGGATTCACCCCTCTGAAGGATTTCCTGACGTTGGCCTCTGTGACTGAAATACCATCACAGCGAATGGTGGCGCGGGAAGGCACATCGGTGTTCTCCCTATCAAAGCGTGAGTAAAATGCATGGAGCTCATGAGCGAGTGATGTTTCACCGACATTCGAGCTGCCTCCTGATTTCGCCTTGTAGGAGGTGATTGCATTCAGGCCCCGCCACAGCTGCTGAGCATCTGTCTCATCCTCCAGCTTGGAGCAGAATTCCCTTTTGGCCTTTTTGATGGTCTTACCAAGGTCGTATCTGGACTTCTGATAGACCACTGTATCATTAGACATGAATGCCTGATGTCTGGTCTTCAGAAGAGTGAAGATCTAAAGGTTGATCCAAGGTTTCTGATTGGGAAATACTCGGAAGGTTTTTGTAGCGATGCAGTCCTCCACACATTTCTTAATGAAGTCTGTAACGACTGTGGTGTATTCGTTCAAGTCTGTTGCCGAGTCCTTGAACATTGCGTAGTCTACAGACTCCAAACAATTCTGTAGTTGTTCCTCTGCCCCACCCGACCAGCTCTGTACTGTCCTCACCTCTGGGGGTGCGCTCTTTAATTGCTGCCTGTAGGCAGGAAGAGGCAGCACCGCGGTATGGTCGGATTTACCGAAGTGAGGCTGAGGGATAGAGCGATAGGCATTCTTGATGGTGGTGTAGCAGTGGTCGAGGGTGTTTGGTCCTCTGGTGCAGCAGGAGACAATTTGGTGGAAGTTGGGGAGTGATTTCTTTAGGTTTGCCTTATTGAAGTCCCCAGCAATGGTGGTAAATGCCTCAGGTAAGACATCTGGTGTTTTTTGACCAAGGCGTGCAGCTCCTCCAGTGCCAGACGGACGTTTGAGGTGTGGAGAGCAGGAGTTGGACAGGACTGCCACGTCTGAGCACCACGCAGAGTTGATCATGAGGCAGACGCCCCCTCCTCTCCCTTTCCCAGACGCCAGTGTATGGTCCATGCGGTGGATGGAGTACCCTTCAGGCTGGACCGCTGAGTCTGGGGAGCTGGGGGTGAGCTATGTCTCTGTGAAACAGAACACAGAGCATTCCCTCAGCTCCCTTTGATAAAGCAGTCTTGCCCTTAAGTCCTCCACTTTATTTTCAAGGACTGTACATTGGCCAGTAGGATAGTAGGGAGAGGAGGCCGGTCCCCTGCGCTTCAGTCTGACCTGAAGTCCTACCCGCCGGCCACGTTTCCGGACACAATGGAGGCTTCCCCTTTGTTTCCAGGTACTGAGTTTACTGTACCTGCTGTTTCTGCTGCGCTGGAACAGGGATTCCTTCACAGACGGCAGCTCCAGCTCCTTCAAAGTCGGCAGCTGCAGCTCCAGCTTCCTTGTTTCTGGGAGATCCAGCCCGTCGGCGCTGGAGGTCATCCCGGGGTTCCCAGGTACAGTACCTGGGTTCCTCTGTCGGGTCGGGTGATTTTCAGTGATCGTGGGAAAATTTAAAGTCCAGGGGCTCCCGCGGCTGCGGGAGATCGCAAAATTGCGAGAGCCTTGAGGTGCTCAAGCAGCTTGTCTGAAACGGCACCATTTTCTTGATCCAGGTGAGTTGATTGAAGTTGTATTTACATCTAGGTTCTGGTGCTCCGCAAAAGTTGCCGCAGGCAGGCGACACCTTGAGATCCCTCTTTCCTATCCTTGTTCATCCACCCTTTGATTGTAAAATAGACATCATACCTACCTCTAATTGCCCGCGCAATTGACTGGCATTTGTGCCTGATAGTATGAATTGTGCAGCTCATTGGCTTGAGGTATCAACAGTCCATTTTCATGAGTGGGTGAAAACAGTTAAAGCAAGCCTCCACCTCTTAAAGGGGAAATGTTCTGTGGCTGGAGACAGTTTGGATAGGCATGCAGTAAATATGCCTGGGAATCAATGAGGGACATTATAAATGGGCAGTATGTGTGTGTGTGTGTGTTTTTGTGTGTGCGTGTGTGCGTGTGTGCGTGTGTGTGCGTGTGTGTGCGTGTGTGTGCGTGTGTGTGCGTGTGTGTGCGTGTGTGTGCGTGTGTGTGCGTGTGTGAGAGCGAGAGAGCGAGAGAGCGAGAGAGCGAGAGACCCATGTGCCTATCTAAAAGCCTTTTAAATGCCAATATCATATCTGCCTCCACCACCACCTCTGCAATGCGCAGCGAGTTGCAGTGAGTTTCTCAGGAGGCCATCATACTGCTCACCCAGGCTGCTCAGTCAGCTGCTACCTATGTGGAGATGGTGGAGTTGGACATTGTCCTTCTGGAGGTTCCTCCTCTGAAAGGAGAAGTTATCAGCAGGTGTTGTCCATGAAGCATCTGGTCAGAATGAAGCTGGCCAGATTGAATCCTCTCCTTCTCTTTCACCTCTTCACTCTTTTTCCTTTTCATCTGCCTCCATCTCCTCCTCTTCAAGCATCATGCCTGCTTATTCCACAGCCTGACTTTCATTTGCATTTGGTGATGCAACATCACCACAAACCTTGCCAACTGCTCCACTGGGCATAGCAAAGTTCCTACAGAGGAGGCCAAGTTTAGTTTAGTTTACTTTAGTTTAATGATACAGCGCTGAAACAGGCTCTTCGGCCCATCGGGTCTGTACCGACAAGCGATTCCTGCACACTAACACTATCCTACACTAGGGATAACTTGCGCATACACCAAGCCAATCAACATACGAACCTGCACGTCTTTGGAGTGTGGGAGGAAACCGAAGATCTCTGAGAAAACCCACGCAGGTCACAAGGAGAATGTACAAACTCCGTACAGACAGTACCCGTAATCAGGATCGAACCCGGGTCTCCAGTGTTGTAAGCACTGTAAGGCAGCAACTCTACCTCTGTGCCCCTGTGCTGTACTTTTGCGGCAGTGTAAGCAACAGTGTCCTCTATCACACTTCACGCACACCATGGTTTTCATTGTATGCTGCTGCCCATGTGTGCATCAGTTACTGACCAGTCATGAATAAAGTCTTCAGAAGGTGGCTTTCGTCACCTGAATCTAGATGGTTCAGAATCAGCGATTGCTGAATAAAGACATCATGGCTGCTATCAAGATGCAGACAAATAACATGAATGAAGCACTGCCAGTGTCACATACTGAATGGCCCTCCAGGGAGTGTGTTTCACAAGTTGTCATGTAATGGTGCACCCTTATGAACGACTCATTGGATTTCTACAATCCACCTTCTTTCTAACAACAGGGAGTGAAATGCTGACTGCTCGCTTTGAAGAACAAGTAGTCTCTGACCTCCCTGTACAACTGCGAATGGAAGCAGCAAGTTTTGTCAGCCATCACTAGATTCAGCAGTAAAGCCCTTGGGACTATCCATTGGTCTTGTGATCCATGTCCTGCTCTGACATTTTTCAGCTGTGGCTGGAGTACTTAGCAGATTTCAATGTGGATATCTTTTCTGATGCACACCTTTTCCTTTCTGAAGAAGGGTCCCGACCTAAAATCTTCACCCATCCATTCCCTCCACAGATGCTGCCTGACCCACTCTTTTTTTTTTGCTCAAGATTCCAGCATCTGTAGGTCTTTGTGTTTCCATCTTTTTCCTTGCTGATCTGGCAATCACTAGAAGACTCTATTTGCCCAAGATTATTAGTTTTCTTCCAGTAGAAAACCTTTTTGTCCCTTCAATCTCCATCCACCAACAGCTTGCCTATGATCTATTTGCCCTCTGCTCAATTTTCCAGATGTCCTAATGCTCTAAGGACATCAATCAATGCATTTTTGCCTGGAAGAAACTAGTTTGGGCAGAAGTCTTGAAATCAAAACAGTCTGACATATGCCACACTGGCAACTTTAATGGATGCTAGAAGTATTTGTTTGAGCCATGATTTCCAGAAAGTCTACATTCTTTGAATGTGGGTCAAATCTATGCATCCTAATGTGCTCAATGCATTGTTCTTCGTCATTATTCATGCCAAAGTGCAAGAGTTACATTTTTCAGCCTTCCTTTTTTTAGATACAGACTTCTGGTTATATTTGTTATTGCCTGAATTGTGCTAAAGGCTTTACACTGTGGCTATTGATTAGAGAGGCAGAGCAGATGGAAGACAACTCAAAGAATAGTTATCAAGTTTCAGACTGCCTAGACCTCCTCCATGGATGACTGCACTTAAAGTGTCCTTATGACTTCAAGTGAATGGGAACATAATTCCTCACAAGCTTCTGTGTTCTCGTATGAAATGGAAATAATTGTAGAATAGCTGTGAAATACAGAAATGAGAATGTAATGGAAAATAATTTGTGAATGGATCAAACCAGAAAGTTTTAGGCATTCAAGTCTACTTGATAATATTGTCTGCTGCAAAGTTCTTGGAACAATCCTCAAAAGAGCACATACACACCTGTAAAAGGAGAATTCATACTTTTTTTGACAATTGATCTGCCTTCCAGCCAGACTGTGAAATTCCTCCTGGTTTCTGGCACATTTGTAGTGTTAAAAAGGTGTCAGCAAGATGTTGAATGCGATTGGTTGGAAGTCATTTTCACCCAAGCTCCAGCTTCAGAAGGATTCTACTGAGCTATTTTATCTTTTCTGCTGTACTATAGTAATTTTCTCGCTGAGTTGCTGCCAGCATTGTTTAATGGAAGGTCAGGTCTGTAATCGGTTTGTGGCAGGAAACCTCTATAATGTCTGGGAGAAAATTAACCCTTTATAATGCACAGAAGGTCCTGTAGGGGAAAGTAAACCTGCACACGCCACAACAGGGGTGGGAGCAATCATCACAAATGAATTTAATTAGCTATGTCAGCTATATGACCAGAGGAAATTGAGGATTTGATCAGGAAAAAGAAGAAAGCATATCTGAGGTGTAGATAATTGTTATTGTGTGAGTTGGGGTTTATACTAGACATTGGAGAGTTCTTAAGAAGCAGTTAGAAGGGCCGAAAAAGGGTGTGACTTGGCCTTGCACAACGGAATAATAGAGACTTCATAAAAACATAGAAACATAGAAAATAGGTGGAGGAGGCCATTTGGCCCTTCGAGCCAGCACCACTATTCATTGTGATCATGCCTGATCGTCCCAATCAATAACCCGTGCTTGCCTTCTCCCCATATCCCTTAATTCCACTTGTCCCTAGAGCTCTATCTAACTCTCTCTTAAATCCATCCGGTGATTTGGCCTCCACTGCCCTCTGTGGCAGGGAATTCCACAAATTCACAACTCTCTGGGTGAAAAATATTTTTTTCACCTCAGTCTTAAATGGCCTCCCCTTTATTCTGAGACTGTGGCCCCTGGTTCTGGACTCGCCCAACATCGGGAACATTTTTCCTGCATCTAGCTTGTCCAGTCCTTCTACAATTTTATATGTTTCTATAAGATTGCCCCTCATCCTTCTAAACTCCAGTGAATACAGTCCAGTCTTTTCAATCTTTCCTCATATGACAGTTAAAATTCCAAACCTTTAAAATATAGTAGACATTTTAAATATATTAGAAGCAAGAGGGTAGCTGGGGAAATAGCAGGGACCAAAAAGGAAGTTTTGTGTGGAGTCAGGGGATATGTTCAATATCTGGAAGAAATACTTCTCGTCACTATTCACCAGTGAGATGAATCAGGAGGAAGGAGAATTGATGGTGGTATGTGCGGATAGTCTAGAACATGTATCTATCAAGAATGAAAGAGTTAGAGATATTGACGCACATTAAGGTGGAAAAATACCCAGGATAAAATCTATTCCATTTTGCTATTTGGCCCAAGGGAGGAGATTGTGGGAGATGTGACAGAGATTTAATGCATCATCT
Organism: Okamejei kenojei; assembly: GCA_035221665.1. Taxonomy (NCBI): domain Eukaryota; kingdom Metazoa; phylum Chordata; class Chondrichthyes; order Rajiformes; family Rajidae; genus Okamejei; species Okamejei kenojei. The sequence goes on from CM069139.1 coordinate 43,556,995, forward strand.
TTAGCCGTGGCTGAGGTACCAGAAGACTGGAAGGAAGCTAATGTTGCCATTTTCAAAAAGGGAGGTAAGATGAGCAAGGAAACTATTGGCTGATGAACCTCGTGTAGTAAGGAAACTATCAGGAAAATGAAATTAGGAATAGGTTTTATGATCAGTTGGAAAAGAGGGGAATGATTAAGGGGGAGTCAGCATGTTTTGTGCATGGACAATCTTGTCCAACAAATGAATTTTGAGAAGGTTATCATGGAAATTGATTGAAGCACTAGATGTGGGATATATGGACCTTAGAATGGCTGTTGTCAAGGGTCACACAGTAGGCTGGTTCAGAATGTTAAGGAGACATGGGATCTAAGGTTTTCTTTTGGCAAATTGGATCAAATTTGGATTTGGTGCAACCAGAAGTTTGAGATAGAGGGTTGTTTATTTGATGGTACTGTAGAGGTCAATAGTGGCACCTTGTTATTTGGCATATAACACAATGCTTTTTTGTGACAGTATGGTTGATACAGCTGCCTCCACCTCTTTAAAATTAAGAACTAGATTTTGAAATCTTTTAATTTTACATGTAACAAAAAGATTACCAAACCATGGAGAATCAATAGATATTATTGAAATAAGGCAGTCAGTCTCCTAAAAAAAGCAGCTTACGGGACGGCAATCCGCCATAGACACCAAATACAGGGAATGATATGGTACTAGCACCTTTTTGTCTACAAAAAAAAAACACTTTACATTGAACACTATGATAAAGTCATAGAGTCATATAGGCGTACAGAATGGATACGGGCCTTTCAATCTAACTCGCCCATGCTGATCAAGATGCCCATCTAAGCTGGTCCCATTTCCTCGCATTTGGACCCTATTCCCACTAACCCATCCAATCATTGTAGCTATTGAAATGTGTCAAACACCCTCTTCACCAACCTGCCTACATGACTCGCCACTTTCAGGGAACCATGCGCCTGAACTCCCTGATCTCTCTGTTCTACAACACTCCCCAGGACTTTAGCCTTTGATGTGTAAGTACTGCCCTCATTTAACACACCAAAGTGCAACACCTTGCACTCGTCAGAGATAAATTCCATTTGCCATTCCTAGCCCCACCTTTCCAACAGATCGAGATTCTGTTGTAAACTTAGATATTCCTCCTAATGTCTTCTACACCACCCATTTTGGTGTCATCTGCAAATTTACCAACAATGTTAACTGTACGATCGCCCACATCGATAACAGGCAACAGTGTACCCAGCATCATTCCCTGGGCAATATTCCAGAGGCAATGGGTCACTCGACTCCAATCAAAAAAGCTAAGATTTGATCTTGTGTACTTCGCCCTGGTAGCAAACAACTGGAAAGTCTCAGTCCATGAGTGTCCCGTTCCAAAGACGTTTAGTTGACAGAGAGAGGCTAATTGCTTTGCAGCAGATGTAATTTGTCCAGATTTTAAAAGAGCTATTCAGTAAGAGATCGTCTTGGCATTATGTTCACCACAAACATTGTGGGCCAAAAGGCCTTTCTTGCGCTGCACTGCTTTCTATGTTCTATGTTATATCAGGTACCTTCTCATAGACCCAGGAATCAGATTGGAGAGTAGAGAATCAAGGGGCAATGAGCATAATGGTTCAGTGACTGGCTGCAAGAAGAATGCAAAGAATATGATTACAGTCTAGTCATTTGCAATGAACGGAAGTGGCTGGTGGTGTTCCACAGGACTAGTTCTACAGCTACTGCTATTCTCACATTACATTTGAATTAGATTCTAGAATCAAATATTCTCTTTTGTATTAAATGTCTGAAAAATATTGACATTAAGGCCACAGCCATCTCATAATGAAATGTTACATTGGTGTTGATGGGAAAAATATTATGAGCTGCTTTGCAATAATGAAAATGTATTATAACTATTCTGTTACATTTTTTAAAAGTCAGAGGGTAGTCAGAGGTAATCTGTGGAATGCTTTTCCACGGAAGGCTGTGGAGGCCAAGTCAGTGAATATTTTTAAGGTAGAGATAGATAGATAGACTCTTGATTAGTACAGGTGTCAGAGGTTATGGGGAAAATGCAGTAGAATGGGGTTAGGAGGGAGAGATAGATCAGCCATGATTGAATGGCAGAGTAGACTTGATGGGCCAACTGGCCTAATTCTATGCCTATCACATGACCTTATGACCTTACATTAAAAGTACATTAGGATATTAATTGGAAGGATGCTCAATAGTCTAGAATATTGGTCAGTCTGTTTCTAATAGAGTGTCTAGTTATAGAGTTTTACTGTAATTGGGTTGTTTAAAATAATAAATAAATTCAGTGAGGTAAATGCAGAGAGGTATTTCATTTGATGAAGGAAACCAGAACAAGGTGGTATTATCTCTAAATGTAGGAGTGTATTCAGGCAGCATATTGTAATGTAAAGACTTGTGGAAATGTGAAATTCCCTGCTCAGCAGACTGAGGATGCAGAACAAAACTGAGCTTTCCAAAATAACAGCAGTCAGGTGATTACAATGAATATATACATCAGTAAATCCTCACCTGATCTTTGTCCGATGAGGATATACTAGAGGGCAAAGCAATAAGCTGTGGGACAAAACTTAAAGGAGATATGGGGAGAAAGCTTTGTACATATTCCTGGAACGCGCTGCCGGGGGTGTTGGTAGAGGGAGATGTGATAATGGCATTTCAGAGAATTTCGGACAGGCACATGGATATGCAGAGAATAGAGGGATATGGATTATGTGCAGATGGATAAGAGTTGGTCGAGATGTTATTGTAGGCCGAAGGGCCTGTTCCTATGCTGTTCTATTCTATGTTAGGAAGGAATTTGGAAACAGATAGGTAAATGAACCAACACAACCATGATCTAATCTAATTATGGCGCAGGATTCTGGTGTTCTGTTCCTGCTCCCATGTTCTTGTCTTATTTGATGTGTGCACTAAATTAGTGGCCTGGAGAATATTAGCCTTTGTCTGCATTTGGGAGACTGCAGACCCCTAAGTATTTTTATGGTATCGATGGACAAAGATAGATTTTCAACCCCAATGTCAAAATTGTTTCACCCCACAGAGCCCAGTCCCTCCATGCACTGGAGTCTCCCAACCCCTGCAGAGTAGTTATTAAGATGGCTGATCCGTTGGCGGTTGCTGCTGGGATGCAAATCGGGGCCTGATCAACCCCGGCTGGGTCACCTGGGCGAGGGTGTCTGATGTTGTGAGACCCGAAACACCCGATGACCCCAGGTCACATCACTGAGGATGCATCCCAGCTCATCTAGAAGATGTATATTTTTCACATTGAAGTCTGGCTCTGCCAGTGGCACCTAGGAATAGACTGGGTGACAACCAAGAATAGTTTGGTGACTACTGGAGAGACAGTTGCTGGCACGGAAAGACGGCACCCGTGACAGGCTGGGTTAGCACCCCAGTCTGTGTCTTTCGTGAGAAAGACACCCAACAAAGCTATGGAAAGGCCTAATGAACCATCATGGCCTAAACATCCATCAGGTGAGAATGAAATGCTCGGAGAAGGAGAAAGAGGTGCAGCGCACAGGCCTTGAACCTGGTGAGACATAGGAGGTGCCCGGCCGGGAGTCATCCCACAGAGCCCAGTCCCTCCATGCACTAGAGTCTCCCAACCCCTGCAGAGTAGTTATTAAGATGGCTGATCCGTGGGCGGTTGCTGCTGGGATGCAAGTCGGGGCCTGATCAACCCCGGCTGGGTCGCCTGGGTGAGGGTGTCTGATGTTGTGAGACCCGAAACACCCGATGAGGATGCGTCCCAGCTCATCTAGAAGATGTATATTTTTTTCACCAAAAATAGTAAGAATATCAAAATTTCTCTCTCATATTATACATCAGAAAATGATTGCTATTGAGGCCCCAGGCCTCATAATGAATTGTTACATTGGTTTTTGATGGGATAAAATATCATGAGCTGTTTTGCAATCATGAATGTGAGATATTCTCTTTAGAAATGAGTGTTTAGATCTTTCCTTCAGTCACAAGATGTTCAAATTGCATGTCACTTACACAAATTTTGATAAATGTTTGAGGACCTATTCCACAACAGCTCTGGTTTGCTGCCAGTGTACGTTTTATCAGTCATGTTTTACAGGCACTGGATTGGAGATAGCAAAAGGGAAAGGAAATCTTATGATATTTTTAGACTTTGCAGGTACTTTTGAAGTTGGTGTGCTGCACTCAACAAAGTCAATACAATTCGATTATAAAAATGTGAAATATTGTGGTCTTAATAAGATCGAGACCTTCACTTTATTCTACTGTGGCCTTTTACAGCCCCAAATTAATGCAGCCAGATTCATCACACGAGCTTCTGTTGCTCTGATTTGCAACATAATCATAAAAAAAAGTTATGAGATAAACTGATTTCCAAGAGGTTGTTGAACTGTATTTTACCTTCAGTCTCCATGGGACTAAATTTAAATCCTTCGTCTCTACTCCTTAGATACATAGATACATAGATAGAAGATGCAGGAATAGGCCATTCAGCCCTTCGAGCCAGCACCGCCATTCAATGTGATCATAGCTGATCATCCACTCGTTCCTTTCTTCCCCATACCCCTTGATTCCTCTAGCCCTGGGAGCTCTATCTAACTCCCTTTTGATTGCATCCAGTGAATTGGCCTCCACTGCCATCTGAGGCCGAGAATTCCACAAATTCACAACTCACGGTGTGAAAAAGTTTTTCCGGACTTCCGGTGGCGCTATGGAGGGCTAGAAAGCAACGCCAGCCAGCTCCGTGAAATAAAAACGAGGAAAAACCGGAGGAGGAAAGACCTACCTGCTGCCTGCTGTTTCTGCACCGGCTGCCGTGAGTGACGTCATCAGGCGTGCGACTCGTAATGTCAACACAGCGCAGCCCACCCGTGGATAAAACAAAACTCCGGTACACAAGGAAAATGGCAGAACAAGAACAAGGCCTGACTGGGGCCTCGCCCTCAGGTAGGACACTATCCCTAGAAGATGTGTCGAAAAAACCGAAGAAAAAATCGGAAATTGAAGAACTCAAAGTTTTTTTTCTACAAGAAATGGCAGAGTTAAAGAAAGAAAGAAAGTTGGAATTAAAGACTGAATTGGCAAAAATGAATATTAAGGAAGAAATAGAAAAAATCAAGGAGGAGATGAAGGAGTTAAAGTCTGAAATCAATACCTCGGCCACGGAATTATCTGACAAACTGCAAAAGGAAATTGCAGAAATATTGATGGATCAATCTGCAAATATAGTGGAAGAGATGAATGAAAAAATCGAAAATAAGGTGGAAACAGAAATGGAAACCGTGGTGGAAGAAATCAAGGAACAGTCGACAGCCATAAAGAACCTTGAAGAACTAGCCGAAACAAGTACTCAGACTATGAAAACACTCCTCAAAGAAAATCAACATTTATCTGACTTTCTGGGCAAAATAACTGATAAGTGTACCGAGTTGGAAGGACGCCAGAGAAGACAGAACCTAAGTATTGTGGGTATTCGAGAAGGGCGAGAAAAGAATCCAGATACCCGAGAGTTTACTGCAAACTTATTGCAAAAGGTTTTATCTCTGGAACAAAAGCCTTTACTAGCCAGAGCACACAGAGTAATGAGATGTTATACAAAGCAAGACGCTCCTCCAAGATAAATGATAGTAAAAGTCCAGTATGATCATGTCCTGGAGGAGATGATGAACAAAATTGTAAAAAGTAGAAATCTTACATATGAAGAAGATTCGATCAGCATTTACCGAGACTATCCAGCAGAGGTCTCCAAGAAACAAAATGCGTTCAAGGAGACCAAAAGAATTTTGAGGGAAGTGAAGAATCTGAAGTACAGTCTGAGGTACCCAGCCACCCTGAGAATTACCTACAACCAGGAAGAACATTATTTCAAAAACCCAGCGGATGCAATGAACTTTGCCCAAGGGATTAAGGAGCGAGAGGTAGACTGAATGAAATCTTCAAAGATGAACTATACCAACAATTTTACTTCGGAGTCATGTGAGTGACTACATGAAGAAGACCCACCAGGCGCATGCGCATCATTACGTCCGCGCATGTCGCACTGAACGGGCTGGAGGGCACAGCTCCACCAGCAGGTAAGAAGGAACTTCTAAGGTAAGTGTTCTTACAAACTTTCCTTAGAAGTATTTCCACTGCGTAAAGCTGGCTCGAGCAGTCAGTAGGAGTGGGCAGTTGGAGCTGTTATTTCTGAAGATCCGTCTTAGCGTGGGTCCAGGGATTTGCCAATTTGATCGGGTCGGGAGATAAGCGCAGCAACGCCGGCTCCGATGCCGGGTGCCGTTTTACCGGCAGCAGTTCAAATAGCATGCTAATTTTCCCCACTAGCTCCATTCACAAAATGCAGGCCAACTGGAATTTGATTCAGAATGAGCCTGGTCCATCTATTTATATCCAAGGGTACTAAGCAGACGGAGGCTGCTCCTAGCCATGAAAAGGCAAATATAAAGTCACAGACCTGGGTTCCCTGACAACAATGGTGACTCTTCCCCTGATCATACAAGACTGTGGGGGAGGTTGGGAACATAAAGCTGATGCTCCAACCTTCATTACATAAGGGCCAAGGGCCATACCAAGACCAACTTATGGAGGGTCAATTATTGGGATTCCTTCCAGTGCCTTGTTTAGGACTGGAGGATGCCTCCCTACTATATGATGGGAGAAGCGGGCAGATTGCAGCTGACCCTGATGCTGGTGTCCCTACTTATGTGCAAACACCAGCGAGCACAAGAGCCACGCTCCGGGTGTCTCGGAAATGGCACTGAGTTGCTATTCCGGAGGGGACTGGTGAGTCAATGGAACAATCCCTTCCCAGCAGTATCAATTATGTAGTACCTCACCAGCTCCAGCAAGATATGATGCAAGTGACTGCAAACAAATATGAGACACCTGTTTAATGTGCATTACTGAAAGTGCCTATGGTGACCCAGGTTCTGGGCACCCATGAGTCCTTCTTTGATGGACAGGGTGTTCGGTGTTAACATGCGTCCTCCAACTGGTGGCTGCAGCAATTACTGCATTTGTCACTATGGTCCAAGGGTCAATCATTCCTCAAACTCACAACAGATATGTTGGGTATTTTATGCAATGCATTTTACAGGAAATTGCATCAGGGAATATCGCCATCAGGCCAACACTAAACCAAAAATTTGCTACTCTATGTAGGCCGACTGCTGTACAAACGCCTGAAATATGGTTTGGAACGGACCTTGTCATGAACATTCATGAAATTCATGATGAGGCCAAAGCAATTGGCTTCATGTAGTCAAGCATTTCGAGGCCACCTATTTGCAACCCTGGGTTAATACTGAAATTCAGATCCAGGGGCTGAGTTCAGCAGGGGCAGGCCAGTGGGGCAACAAGGGTACCCACTGAGACAGACCGACTACAATCCCAATATGAGCAGACAACAGCTTTACAGGTCAACTGTAGAGGTACTGGGACTTTTCTTAACGATAAAGTTCTGGTGGCCAATCTCCTATTGGAGGTTGATTACACATATTTTCTAATGAATGATGCTGTATAATGTATGATATGTTTATACTAAATACTGTCTAAAGTCTCTCATTGAGTTTATCTCAGGGATAGATCCACCTCAACAGCACAAGTCTAATAAAATGTGGGTGTTTTCTGCTCCAGAGCCTGAACATGTAGATAATGGTAATAGATAAAGCTATTAATCATCTTCCACAATGGTTTCTAATATTTCCCCAGATCTCAAAAAGATGGGTGTTGTAGACTAATTCTCGTCCTCAATCACTTAAATTCGTTACTGCTTAACTCCTGCTATCACAGGGCTGTTATGTGGCAACTATTTGTTTGCAATGTTAAAATCGATCCTGCCTCCACCACTTCTGCTGAAAGCTCATTCCACACAGCCACCACCCTCTGAGTAAAGAAGTTCCCCCTCACGTTACCCCTAAACTTCTGTCCCTTAATTCACATGTCATGCCCTCTTGTTTGAATCTTCCCTACCCTCAATGGGAAAAGCTTATCCACGTCAACTCTGTCCATCCCTTTCATCATTTTAAAGACCTCAATCAAGTCCCCCCTTAACCTTCTGCGCTCCAAAGAATAAAGACCTAACTTGTTCAACCTTTCTCTGTAACATAATTGCTGGAACCCTGGCAACATTCTAGTAAATCTCCTCTGTAATCTCTCTATTTTGTTGACATCCTTCCTATAATTAGGCGACCAAAATTGTACACCATACTCCAGAATTGGTCTTACCAATGCCTTGTACAATTTTAACATTACTTCCCTACTCCTATATTCAATGCTCTGATTTATAAAGGCCAGCACACCAAAGGCTTTCTTTACCACCCTATCTACATGCGATTCCACCTTCAGGGAACTATGCACAGTTATTCCTAGATCCCTCTGTTCCACAGCATTCCTCAATTCCCTACCATTTACCATGTACGTCCTATTTTGATTTGTCCTGCCAAGATGTAGCACTTCACACTTATCAGCATTAAACTCCATCTGCCATCTTTCAGCCCACTTTTCCAAATGGCCCAAATCTCTCTGTAGACTTTGAAAATCTACTTCATAACCACAACACCACCTATCTTAGTATCATCTGCATACTTACTTATCCAATTTTCCACCCCATCATCCAGATCATTGATGTACATGACAAACAACAGTGGACCCAACACAGATCCCTGAGGCACCCCACTGGTCACCAGCTTCCAACCTGACAAACAGCCATCCACCATTACTCTCTGACATCTCCCATTCAGCCACTGTTGAATCCATCTTGCTACTCCGCCATTAACACCCAAAGATTGAACCTTCTTAACCAACCTTCCATGGGGAACCCTGTCAAAGGCCTTACTGAAATCCATATAGACAACATCCACTGCTTTACCCACATCAATTTCCCTAGTTACCACTTCAAAAAATTCAAGAAGGTTTGTCAAACATGACCTTCCAGGCACAAATCCATGTTGACTGTTCCTGAACAGACCCTGTTTATCCAGATGCTTATATATATTATCTCTAAGTATCCTTTCCATTAATTTGCCCACCACTGACGTCAAACTAATAGGTCTATAGTTGCTAGGTTTATTCTTTGAACCCTTTTTAAACAATGGAACAACATGCGCAGTACGCCAATCCTCCGGCACTATTCCCGTTTCTAATGACATTTGAAATATTTCTGTCATAGCTCCTGCTATTTCTACACTAACTTCCCTCAATGTCCTAGGGAGTATCCTGTCAGGACCTGGAGACTTATCCACTTTTATATTTTTCAAAAGTGTCAGTACTTCCTCCTCTTTGAATCTCATAGTTTCCATAGCTACTCTACTTTTTTCCCTTACCTCACAGAGTTCAATATCCTTCTCCTTGATGAATACCGAAGAAAAGAAATTGTTCAATATCTCCCCATCTCTTTTGGCTCTGCAGATAGCTGTCCATTCTGGTTCTCTAATGGTCCAATTTTATCCCTCGTTATCCTTTTGCTATTAATATAGCTGTAGAAACCCTTTGGATTTACTTTCACCTTTCTTACCAAAGCAACCTCATATCTTCTTTTAGCCTTCCTAATTTCTTTCTTAAGATTCTTTTTACATTCTTTATACTCCTCTAGCACCTCATTTACTCCATGCCTCCTATAATTATTGTAGATATCTCTCTTTATTCGAAACAAGTGTCCTATTTCCCTTGAAAACCATGGCTCTTTCCAATTTTTACTATTTCCTTTCAACCTAACAGGGACATAAAGATTCTGTACTCTTACAATTTCCCCTTTAAATGTTCTCCATTTCTCTTCTACATCCTTCATCTGATATCTTAATTATCAGCAACAATAATGAGTCAGCTGAAGAATCGGTGCTTGAGTCATTAGGGGTTGCTCCATCCAACTAAGTTCAAGTTACAGCCAACCCAAAATATTGAGTATTTGGGGTTTCTTATTAATTCCGTTGCTATAACAGTAACATTACCAACAGCCAAGGTTGTCGATGATGATGATGTCTGTACTTGCCTCCCACAAATCTTTATCCCTCCATCTGAGAAGACGCTAAGGATATTGGTAAATGGGGAGCAGGTTCCTGCAGTACATTCAAGCCTTTGCATTATCAACATTTGCAGAGAGCCTGTGAACTAGCACTAAAATCGAATGCAGGCCATTTTCATCGGGTTAACTGGTTACCAACCACAGCACTCGCAGAATCCAGTGGTGCATTGTTAATGTTAATCTAGCTACCAATAACATTTTGGGTACTAGACCCTTCACTAATCTTCCAGACTGATGTCAGCACTCTTGGGTGGGGGGGAGGCTACGGACACCGAGTCTAGCTGTGGGGGTCACTGGCATGAACACGAAGGGTTGATTCGCCTCACACATGGGATAAATTATTTTGCATTCCTGGGGGCATTTTATGAATAAAGGCATATTGCTCCTCAATTAAGGATTTACACATTCAACTCCAGATTGATAACACCACAGCAGTGCAATATATTAATCATATGGGAGGAGCACGGTCATTATCATGTGTTAACTGGGTACCGTCATGTGGCCTTGGGGTATGTCAAGGCATATCTGCGTTTCAGCCATTTATTCAACACCTATAGCAAATGTGGTGGCCGACCATAGGTCGAGTACATTTCATGCCAATATAGAGTGGATGTTCAATTCTAAACTTTGTCACACAATTGTCACTCGATTTGGGTTGCCAGCCATTGATCTATTCCATCCAGATTACAGCACCAGTTGCCTAAATATGTTTCATGGGAACCAGATCCAGGTGAGGTTGCCGTGGATGCAGTCTCGTTACATTGGGGGCACTAAAATCTTATGCAATTCCTCCATTTTTTCATCCTGAACTGTCTCACCACAATAGAGCGAGTCTCCGCCACAGGTGTTTTGGTGGTCCCAGATTGCCCAACATAACCCTTCGTGATTTCAATGATGGTTCAGTCATTCATGATGATTCCCAGCTGCAGTAATTCTTGGTGCATCCGGTTACAGGAGAAAGTCACCCTTTACATGACCGTATTAATTGTTCGTCTGCAGGTTCTGACCAAACAATTCCAAGGACTTGGATTGTCGAACAGGGCCATGGTGGTTCTCACTGCAGCTTGGCAAAATAGCACTCAAAACACACTATATGGTTCACATAAAGAAATGGGATGTGTTTCTGTGTACAATCCAATATGTCTTATCATAATGCAAGCATATGTGATGTGTTAGAGTTCCTTGCTAAGTTGCATTTTGATGAGCACCTGCGTTATAGTGACATTACCAGCCCTCGAAGTGTGTTGTCCTCTTATTGCGTGCAGTCTTCAGAACAACATCCTATAGGGTCTCATCCGTTAGTATCCCGATTTATGAGGAATTTTAATAAAAATCCTCCGAAACCTCGCTATACAGAAATTTGGGACATCACTCTTGTTCTCACAATGCTTCGGCAATGGGCTCCAATTACTGCATTATTTATAAAGAGATTAACTCTTGGTGTGGTTATGCTAATAGCACTGGATTCAGGACAACGTGTACAAACATTACAATTCTTACGAATACCTTGTATGCATTGTCTGTCAATGACATTAACTTCTACGTTTATGATTTAATCAAACAAAGCAGGCCCGGTCTGGCTGGAATCAAGGAGACGTTTGAAGCCTATCTTGTTGACCAAATGTTATATGTAGTTACGCCATATAACTTAAACCAATATATTAAGGTAACAAGGAGTCTCAGAGGTTCTGAGATAGGACTGATCATTAGTCACAAAAAGACATATAAAAGAGTGTCAGCACAAACTATTTCTACATGGTTGAAACAGGTTCTCAATTATGCTGGAGTCGACATTCCTGTCTTTAACTTTCACTCCACCAGGGCGGCATCAATCACCACGGCGAAGGCTCAGGACGTGTCGCTAGACCAAATCTTCGAGGCTGCAGGATGGTCTAGAGAAGCAACATTTTCTCAATTTTCTGGCAAATCTGTACAGACCGTGCCACGGTTTGGGCATGCTGTTTTGGGTAACATTTAATTCATTTGCTTTATTTTCTATCATTGTTTGTAATTTTCCATGACAGAGGGGTTATTCCTGGCTTTACTATTGTTAACAATAGTTATTGAATAATTCGAAGCAATGTTCAATATATTATTTATTCCCTACTGTGTCAACCGAAGCAGATTGTCGCATGGTGCGCATCTACGGCATGAAAATACAGAGCTTTGAAATCTTCACGTAGTCACTCACGTGACTCCAAAGTAAAATAGTAAGATTAAACGAGAACTTACCAGTTCGAAGTTTGATCCTTATTTTATGAGGAGTGACGTTGAGGGATTACGTGCCCTCCGCTCCCACCCTCATAATCTAAGAGATCATCTGGTAGTTCTAGTCTTCTACGCGCCTTACTATGTTACTTCGGCTATTTGTTTCTGTGTTTACATGCCACTGCTTTGAAGTATGACGCGCATGCGCCTGGCGGGTCTTCTTCACGTAATCCCTCAACTCACTCCTCATAAAATAAGGATCAAACTTTAAACTGGTAAGTTCTCATTTAATCTTACTATTAAATTGTACTTTCAAGATTGGAATGGACTATGGACTTGTTTGATCTAAAGACGATGGAGAAGGATGCGGATGGGAGATTCGGGGAGATGCGGATTGGAGGCTCTCCTATGGATACTAATAATTAGAATAGTAACACTACTAATATTAATAACTAACACATACTAAAATTAATACTGTGGTATTATTATTAATTAAAGCTAATAACTACCAATTAATGATTAACAACTAATTATAGCTGATTTACTTAGAATTAAGTAAATAGTTAAAATAAATACACAAAATATAAACTTTGACTTTATTTATCCCCCCTGGTACTTTGTATTTATTTATTTATTTATTTCTATATTTTTCTTCCCTTTTTCTCATTTTTTATTATTACTTTATTTTTTATATTTTCTTATTATTATATCTTTTAATAAGTATTAAGTATAGATATTATCATATATTTGACTGATGGATTTGTACACATCAGAGTTTAATACTCCCGGTTAAATATTTTTATGGAATAACAATTTTAATGAATCATGGAGATGGATAAGTTTGTAACATCGACTACGGAAGTCTATAGATTGCTAGCCATGGTAGTATGGCTAACACTAACTACACTAATATTAGATTAGTTTTTTCTCTCTTTGTGCACCCTATTAATCACTTAATCTAATCTTTTTTTAATATTATTTCCTGTTATTATTATTTTATATTTGAATGGAGTTATAAATTATTGCAAATGAGGTATATACGTGAGAGATACTCAAGGGTCTTAAAATTCATCTATTCGGAGTTCGGTTGTAAAGACGGGTATGTCGAGCTGAACCATTCGCCCTATTATATATTCCTTTAGATAAAAGATGCAAGACTTACAAACGAATACGGGGAATGGAGGAATAATGTTTTGTAGCTGGAATGTTAAAGGTATTAACGAACCAATTAAGAGAGGTAAAGTATTAGCACATTTAAAAGCACTTAAAGTAGATGTGGTAATCATAGAATGCAAAACTCAGCTGGACGAGAATATTCATTTTACTCACCTGTGCATAAAACTTATTCAAGAATAGATTATTTTTTGGTAGATTTAAAACATATCCCACTCACTTATAATTCAAAATATCATAATATTATAATTTCAGATCATGCAACTTTAACTTTTATGATGAAAATAACTGGTACAACAGAAAAACAGGGACAATGGAGATTTAACCCACAAATTTTAAAAGACAAAATAACACAAGAATAGATCACAAAACAGATCAAGATTTTCTTTGAAATAAATGATACGCTAGAAATATCTTCGTCCCTATTATGGGAAACTTGTAAAGCGTATGTTTGGGGAATTATGATATCCTCTCAAGCATTTTATAATAAAGAGAATCGGATGGAACAACAGGCATTGAAAAAGGAGATCAAACAATTAGACAGAAAACGCTGTTAACCCAACCATGATAAAACATAATAAAATCTTTGCATTGAAATATAAATTAAATAAAATACAGTCAGACCAAGTTGTAAAACTATACCAATATACTAAACAAATACAATTTGAATTTGGAGATAAACCACAAAAATTATTGGCCCATCAATTACGAAAATTGGAGGGAGAAAAATTAATCCATAGGATTAAATCAGACAAAGGGGAATTATTAGTACAAACTAAAGATATAAATGAGAGATTTTTGCAATATTATAAAAATTTATATTCAGCCAAAACGACAGAAAATCGGATAGGAGTAGAAACATTTAAAAAAAATTGTAATGTAAAAGGACTGGATTAAAAAAATAGAGAATCACTAAACGCTGAAATAACTATTAAAGAAATCGAAGAAGCTATTAGGTCATTCAAAAATGGTAAAACTCCAAGACCGGATTGGATGGTATTGGATCAGAATTTTATAAAACATTCTATGATATGATAGCTCCACATTTGAAGACACTTTATGAACACATTTATGCACAACAGAAGTTACCAGAAACATTAAACAAATCTATTATAACGCTCATACCTAAATCAGATAAAAATCTGGATGATCCAGGGTCGTATAGAGCCATAGCTCTTTTAAATACTGATAAAAAAATATTAACCAAAATACTAGCACAAAGACTAAATACAGTGATTAATAAAGTAATTCATTCAGATCAAACAGGATTTATACCTAAACGATACTCCTCAAACAACCTGAGAAGATTATTCAATATTATATACTCGAAAAGAAACATTAATAAAGATTTATCAATTATATCATTGGACGCAGAGAAAGCTTTTGATCAGATTGAATGGTTTTATTTATTTTCGGTTATGGAAACTTTTCAGTTGGGAGAGAAGTTTATAGAAACATAGAAACATAGAAATTAGGTGCAGGAGCAGGCCATTCGGCCCTTCGAGCCTGCACCGCCATTCAATATGATCATGGCTGATCATCCAACTCAGTATCCTGTACCTGCCTTCTCTCCATACCCCCTGATCCCTTCAGCCACAAGGGCCACATCCAACTCCCTCTTAAATATGGTCAACAAACTGGCCACAACTACCTTCTGTTGCAGAGAATTCCACAGATTCACCACTCTCTGTGTGAAAAATGATTTTCTCATCTCGGTCCTAAAAGACTTCCCCCTTATCCTTAAACTGTGACCCCTTGCCCCGGACTTCCCCAACATCGGGAACAATCTTCCTGCATCTAGCCTGTCCAACCCCTTAAGAATTTTTTAAGTCTCTATGAGATCACCCCTCAATCTTCTAAATTCCAGCGAGTACAAGCCAAGTCTATCCAGTCTTTCTTCATATGGAAGTCGTGCCATCCCAGGAATCAGTCTGGTGAACCTTCTCTATACTCCCTCTATGGCAAGAATGTCTTTCCTCAGATTAGGAGACCAAAACTGTACGCAATACTCCAGGTGTGGCCTCACCAAGACCCTGTACAACTGCAGTAGAACCTCCCTGCTCTTGTACTCAAATCCTTTGCTATAATATGGGTTAAACTACTATATACCAAGCCAACAGCTAGAACATTAATAAATAAAATGTTAACAACTAAATTTAATTATTCCGAGGCTGTAGACAAGGTTGTCCTCTATCTCCAATACTGTTAGCACTGGCAATTGAAACATTAGCACAACGCGTGAGATTACATCCTGAAATATACGGGTATGAAACCAAAGAAACTGAAAATAAAATCTCTTTATACGCAGATGATGTATTACTTTATATTACAAAGCCGGAAATTAGTATTCCTAATTTATTACATTTAATAACTCAATTTGTTTTCAGGATATAGAATGAATTGGAATAAAAGTGAACTTATGCCAATAATGGGAAATAACTCACATACAGTGGCTTGCAAAAGTATTCATACCCCTTGAACTTTTCCACATGTTGTCACGTTACAACCACAAACGTAAATGTATTTTATTGGGATTTTATGTGATAGACCAACACAAAGTGGTGCATAATTGTGAAGTGGAAGGAAAATGATACATGGTTTCCAAATGTTATTACAAATAAAAAACTGAAAAGTGTGGTGTGCAAAAGTATTCAGCCCCCCTGAGTCAATACTTTGTAGAACCACCTTTTGCTGCAATTACAGCTACAAGTCTTTTGGGGTATGTCTCTAACAGCTTTGCACATCTAGAGACTGAATTTTGTGCCCATTCTTCTTTGTAAAATAGCTCAAGCTCAGTCAGATTGGATGGAGAGCGTGTGTGAACAGCAATTTTCAAGTCTTGCCAGAGATTCTCAATTGGATTTAGGTCTGGACTTTGACTGGACCATTCTAACACATGAATATGCTATGTTCTAAACCATTCCATTGTAGCCCTGGCTGTATGTTTAGGGTCGTTGTCCTGCTGGAAGGTGAACCTCCGCCCCAGTCTCAAGTCTTTTGCAGACTCTAACACGTTTTCTTCCAAGATTGCCCTGTATTTGGCTCCATCCATCTTCCCATGAACTCTGACCAGCTTCCCTGTGTCTGCTGAAGAAAAGCATCCCCACAGCATGATGCTGCCACCACCATGTTTCACAGTGGGGATGGTGTGTTCAGGGTGATGTGCAGTGTTAGTTTTCCGCAACACATAGCGTTTTGCATTTAGGCCAAAAACTTCAATTTTGGTCTCATCAGACCAGAGCACCTTCCTCCACATGTTTGCTGTGCCCCCACATGGCTTGTGGCAAACTGCAAATGGGACTTTTTATGGCTTTGTTTCAACAATGGCTTTCTTCTTGCCACTCTTCCATAAAGGCCTGATTTGTGGAGTGCACGACTAATAGTTATCCTGTAAACAGATTCTCCCACCTGAGCTGTGGATCTCTGCAGTTCCTCCAGAGTTACCATGGGCCTCTTGGCTGCTTCCCTGATCAATGCTCTCCTTGCCCGGCCTGTCAGTTTAGGTGGACGGCCATGTCTTGGTAGGTTTGCAGTTGTGCCATACTCTTTCCATTTTCGGATGTTGGATTGAACAGTGCTCCGTGAGATGTTCAAAGCTTGGGATATTTTTTTATAACCTAACCCTGCTTTAAACTTCTCCACAACTTTATCCCTGACCTGTCTGGTGTGTTCCTTGGGCTTGATTATGCCCAAGGAACATTGTTTGTTCATTTTCCTTCCACTTCACAATTGTGCGCCACTTTGTGTTGGTCTATCACATATAATCCCAATAAAATACATTTACGTTTGTGGTTGTAACGTGACAAAATGTGGAAAAATTCAAGGGGTATGAATACTTTTGCAAGCCACTGTATATTACAACAATATCCTTTTGAGATAGCAAATGAAAAAATCAAATATCTTGGAATTCATGTAACAAAAAGATATGATTCGTTATTTAAATCTAATTTCCCACCCCTATTGAATAAACTACTTAAGAATATCCTATATTGGAAAACATTACCTATTTCAATACTAGGTAAGATTAATGCGATAAAAATGATTTTTCTTCTGCAATTATTATACCTGTTTCAACTGATCCCGATATATCTTCCTAAATTTTTTTTAAAATAAATTGGACTCTATAGTTACCAATTTTATTTGGGATTATAAGAGCCATAAAATAAATAAAAATCATCTATGTAAATCAAAAATGAATGGAGGTTTTGCATTGCCTAACTTTATGTTTTATTACTGGGCAGTTAATATTAAAAATATGAATTTTTGGTTGGAAGAAGTAGATAAACAATCAAACTGGTTAAAAATGGAAAAGGAAGATTGTTCACCTTTCGAAATTAGCTCAATTTTATTTGCTAATACTATAATACATAAGGAAATTTATAGAGGAAGTCCAACAATAGAAAGTGGCATACGTATTTGGAAACAATTAAAGAAAACATTAAAATTAGAAAGTATACCATTTGCTCTTCCCATTGGAAATAACCTTACTTTTAAACCTTCAATGATGGATAAAGGTTTTTTTAAATGGAAGAACTATGGAATAAATAAGATGGGTGATCTCTACAAGGAAAGTTTATTCCTTTCATTTCAGGAATTACAACAAAATTACAGATTACACTCAAAAGAGTACTTTAGATATTTACAAATTAGAGACTATGTTAAATCAAACACACAGGATTTTAGAAATAGAAAGACAGAAATTTTAGATGAATGTCTAAATAAATATCCAAATACAGAAAAATTAATATCATATATTTATAATATTTTACTGGAAAATGATTTACCAAAGTCGGAAATATATAGGCAAGCATGGGAAAATGAAATAGGTCAAACAATTAGTGTAGAAGTATGGAATGAAAGTTTACAACATATACACCACTGCTCATTAAATACCAAACACTCCTTGATACAATTTAAAGTTTTACATACATTACACTTTTCAAAATCCTAATTAAACAGATTTTTTTCAAATGTTTCTGCTATGTGATAAATGCCAGCATTTAGAAGCTAATCTAATGCATTCATTCACAAAATGTATAAAAATTACTAATTGTTGGATAGAAATCTTTAAGATAATCTCAAAGGTAGTCAATGCAAATCTGACTCCAGACTCAAAATTAATCATATTAGGAATATTAGAAATGGATCAACTACTAACAACACAGCAAATAATTTTTATTGGTTATAGTTTAATTATTGGTAAAAAAATTAATACTAATATTTTGGAAAGGTCCTACATCCCCCACAATCAAAATGTGGATTACAGAAATGTCGGAGACACTTCATCTGGAAAGATTAAGACTTGTCCTTTTGGACAAGCTAGATCAATTCAGAGGAATATGGTCTCCATTTATTGAATACGTAAAGGGTCAAGGTTGTCCCGTTCAAGGGCCTGACTGAAGCCTGAATGAAGGAATAGATGAAGAACTATATACAATAGACCACGGATATATCTCCAATGAAGAATATCCTGCTTAATACTCCACTCAGTTTTTCCTCATCTTATTTCTAAATGGCCTTCCCCTTATTCTTAAACTGCAGCCCCGGTTCTGGACTACCCCAACATCAGGAACATGTTTCCTACATCTAGCGCGTCCAATCCCTTAATAATTTTATATGTTTCTATAAGATGCCCTCTCATCCTAAATTCCAGTGAATACAAGCCCAGTTGCTCAATTCTTTCATCGTTTGGCAGTCCCGCCATCCTGGGAATTAACCTCATGAACCTACGCTGCACTCCCTCAATAGCAAGAATTTCCTTCCTCACATTAGGAGAGCAAAACTGCACACAATACACCAGATGTGGTCTCACAAGGACCCTGTACAATGGAAGAAGGACCTCTTTGCTGTTATACTCACGCCTCTCATTATGAAGGCCAACATTATAGAACAACTGACACATACTCAAAGTAAAGATCTAACAGGTTTATTGGCATATAATAAACTTACACAGCATGTTGGCATACCGTATCTGCATCATGACTGGTAGCTTGTGTCATGAGCCGTTGGTATGGATGATGCCGGTATGATTAAAAAACTCAGACTGGATTATAGATAATAGTGGTGTGTAGCATTTGTGTGTTAGTATTGGTTAACATGTAAGTGGAGCAAATCTACATCTTTCACCTTAAGAAAATAACGTAACTATGAATATATATGTAAGTACAACTAATCAAGTTTAACTGGCATGTGTAAAAAAATAGACAGTTGCTTCAGTGCTGGGGCAGGATAAACAGAGCCTCTGTATCTGAGGGGAGGTTTACGAATACAACCCACAAGCGTATGGTATAAGCTCGCATCTCCATCCTTCACTGGCGAAAACTGAGAGACTGGGGGCTGTTGGAACACCGGAGATCCGTTAGATGGGTGAGGTGGAACTGGAGACCAGGGCGCCAAATATGGCAACGAGAAGGCAGGATACATGATGGGCGCAGACTCCATGGACGGATGTCCGGCCGGGGAAGAAAGTGTTTCAGTCATTCGGTTAAACAGTCCTGGAACATCTGGATACAGGATCGTGAGTTGTGGTTCTTTCACTGGTAGAAGGTGCTGACGGCTTTACCGGTAGGTCCCTCCATTCGAATCGACCATGTACGAACGTGGTTACAACTTGACCACTCGCCAGAGGCTTGAGTGGCCTGCTTGTTTTGCGTAAGATTGTTTCTGGATCTTGCGCTTGTGCTGAAGCTGTGCTTGAATTACTGATGGCTTGCGAATTTGTGGCTGCAGTAGTTGCTTGGATACGGGCAGTGTGGTACGGGTCTGCCTTGACATTAGACGTTGTGCAGAAGACCCTGGGTCGCAGGCAATGTTTCTTAAGTTGAGCAAGTCCAGGTAAAAATCAGATTTTGCCAAATGTGATCTTTCCATCACCTGTTTGGCACTCCGGACCGCCCGCTCGGTCAGCCCGTTCAATTGAAGGAACTCGAGACTGCTGGTAATGTGACAAAAGTCCCATCGTTGGGCTAAATTCTTGAAACACTGGCTGGTGAACTGGCTTCCAATGTCAGATAGGAGTTTTGAGGGCGAAAAGTGGCGCACTAGCTTGTGAATCACTGCCACTGAAGTGGGGCTGGGAAGCAGGTCAATCTCAAACCAGCTCGAGTATGAATAAAAAAGAACCAGGTATTGCTTGCCATGCCATTCGAAAATGTCAGTTGCCAATGTGGAACATGGCAAAGCAGGCACTGGGTGGGAGCGAAGCGGCTGATTGAGTTCATGGGACACCAGGCTGTTGCAGATCGCGCAAGCTTCCACTTTCTCCCCTATGAACTCAGTCATACCGGGCCAGAAAAACAAGCTCTTAGCTCGAAGAATGGTTTCCTGGATACCGGGATGACCCCCATGAACAGAGTCAAAGTATTTGTTCAGTAAGGCAGTTGGAATGTGTCCCTTGACAATTACGCCATGCTGGAGCACAAGCTCATCGCGGACCAGGATGTACGGGCAATTAGTAACTGGTACCCGGTGTTGCTTATCCAGCCAACCATGCCGGATGATCAAGGTCAGGGACTGTAGGGTGTCATTGACTGCTGTCTGCACAGCCAAGTCGTCCAAGCATTCGTTGGGAAGGTAGGACACCAACATCACAATGTTGGTGTTGTTGTCTGACAGTTGTTGTTCACAGGTCTTGCGCGGGGCTCTGGATAGAATATTGGCTAGGTGCATGTCTTTGCCTGGTTTGCAAACAAATTTAATATCGTACCTTTGAAGCTGCATCATCATCCGCTGCAGTAGGGCAGGAGCGACATGGATCGGCTTGTTCAAGATGCTGATCAGGGGCTGGTGGTCTGTTTCAGCAGTCACGGCCTTTCCAAAAATAAAGTATTTGAATTTCCCACAGGCAAAAACCACTGCCTGTAATTCCTTCTCAATTTGAGCATAGCATTGCTCAGTCTCAAACATTGTTGAGAGGCATATGCAACAGGTCTGGTGTCACCCACACTGGTGCTCTGAAGACAGGCAGCACCCAATCCATACTGGGAGGCATCGCAGGTTAGTGTTACAGACAGCTTCACGTCGAAGTAAGCCAGAGTTGGGGCACAGGACAGCTGCTGTTTTAGGGTGTCAAACGCTCATTTGGTTTGTGTATACCAGGACCTGGTTGCACTCTTGTGTGTTCTGTATGCATCCTTGTTTGTATGCAGTCACGCATGACATGCAGAATTCTATGAGGGGCTCGAACAACGGACAATTCATTGGGGTCAGTTACAATAGAATAATTGTTGGGTGATTTGCCGAGTTTGTTCTCAAAAAGTTCCTTGTATTGAGAGATAAACTGTTCGGTAGTATCTTGGGCAGGGGAATGTTGATGCACCTCTTCTCCAAAGCTTATAAATCCCAAGTCCTGGCAGGCATCGATGCCAAGTAAAGTTGTCAGTTTTCCTGGGACAATGAAAAAGTTCAGCTTGTGCACACGTGTCGTCAGGTGGCATTGCAGTCAACCCATCCAACTGGGTGAACCTCTCCCCCTCCGAAGGGAATTAATGAAGCTTTGGTGTTTACAATAGCATCTGCAATCCTGACCCTGGAGAACTCAGATAATGTGACATTACAACGAGCTCCAGTGTCGATTTTCACCACAGCAGTAGTGTTGTTGATCCGAAAAGTGGCCTCGGGATCGTGAAGTTTACATGACAGAGAATGTATGATCGTGAAGTTTCAGACAGAGAATGTATGTTTAGACTGGAAATGTCAGGTACAGAAGGATTCCCACAGGGAAACAGTGCAGCTTGGTCCCGATCAGTTATGCTGAGGGAACCATCTTCTGGAGCAGGTGCACTGACTGCTTGGGTTCTGTATGATCTCTGCGGGCACGACAGCACCGAATAAATGATTTCTTCGTTTACAGTAGTAGCAAACTTTCCCATAGGCAGGGCACTGCTCGGGGACAGCGGAGTGTGAACCACCACAATTATCAGATTAATCGAGAAACCTGTCAGGCTGCTTCACTTTCGGTGGCAGGCTTTGAGCATGGTAGAACGGGTTGGCAGCATTCACATGGTACAAGGAATGCAGACCTGGCCAAGCGAGGCTGGTATGAGAGTCAGTAACTTCAGCAATGCGGCAGACATTCTCTGCCCTGATGAGAGTTAGATCAGCATCCCGTAGTAATTCACTTCTCACTTTATCGTTCAGGATGCCACTCACCAATCTGTCGCAGACAAGCTCATTGTACAGATCCCCAAAATGGCACCGACTGGCAATGTGCTTTATGGTACTTATGCAAGCCTCGACTGGCTCGCCGGGGAGCTGGTTTCTTTGAAAAAAAACTTATTGCACTCCATCACCATATTATTCCGAAGTTCACACAGTTGTCCCAATTTGTTCATTAAACAAACCGGATCATCATAGACTCTGCAGGTGTACATTGATCTCCACATTGTTCCCATCCAATATAGCCTGGGCATAGATGAACCGTTCAGCTTGTTGAATAGCTTCTGAGCCCGCGACGCTATAAGATCGGGAGGCGCTCCATGATGGGCAGCCCATATGTAGACATTAAAATCTCTTTCAAAAATGTACCCACGCTCACTAAGGTCGGCATCGAAAAACAGTGGGACAGGCTTTTTAAACGTATGAGCCATAATGAAAATGGGAGAACAAAATACTGGGGAAACCCGATAAACTAGGTGTAGAATGGGTCCGGAAACTCTGATACCACGTTGAACAACTGACACATACTCACAGTAAAGATCCAACAGGTTTATTGGCATATAATAAAGTTACACAGCATGTTGGCATCACCGTGTCTGCATCACAAATAGCAGCTTGTGTCAGGAGCCGTTGGTATGGATGGTGCCGGTATGATAAAAACCCGGACTGGATTATAGATAATAGTGGTGTGTAGCGTTTGTGTATTAGTATTGGTTTACATATAAGTAGACCATGCCATTAGCTTTCTTCACTGCCTAAATCTAAATCCTTCCATCACAAATCTGTCTCAAAGAGCTTGACCAAGAATCAACAAAGAAACCAGAAATCCAGAACTTAATTTCAGTGACTGATGTACTAGGACACTCAAGTCTCGTTGCACCTCCCCTTTTCCTAACCTGACACCATTCAGATAATAATTTACCTTCCTGTTCTTGCCTACAAAGTGGATAACCTCACATTTATTCACATTATACTGCATCTGCCATGCATCTTCCCACTCACCCAAAGTGATGAAAATTTGAATGTGTAAAACTTCAGAAGTGAAGCTTTGAAGTACAGACAATATTATTTTATCATCATCAGTAAAGAGCAACAAGGACTCAGATGACTAGCAATGAAATGAATGACAACACTATCTCCAGTTGAGTATTGAATTATGGCTAAGACACAAAGGAATCACCTGGTCTTCATCAAATAGTCTTGTTGAGTACTAAGGCTGACCATTCAGTCTTCACATTACCCTTGAAAAAGAGTATCTCAGAGAAGACATTGCATCCTCCATTTGTCTTTGATTAGAGCTCCCGGAGTCGGTCTCCAGCAGAATCCGCCAGCTCCTCGATGTCAGGCCGCAGTGCGGAGGGAGATACAATACGGAAAAAAACGCATCTCCGTCGAGGTAAGAGATTAAAAATTTTTTTTTTAACCCAGAACTCTGCAGTAAAACAGGGGGCATCCTGTATTCTACACAACAGCACACCACCCAATTCAGTGGACTGGTACACTTTGCCGTGCAATACTGCCAAAAAAGCCTTAAAGGCACTCTCCCCAGCAAGCACAGACAGCAGCAACAATGGTATATCCAATTAAACATATTTATCACAACACCTTTCTGGTTCCACCAAGATGCCGTTCAGAACGGCACAGGAAATCCTTCTTCCCTCTGGCTATCAAACTGTACAACTCAATCCACTTCTGTTGTGGGGAAGACTGACCCCTGCCCCCTGTCCCCCTCCCCCCTCCTCAATCTTTGCACATCTTTGCATATCCCAATCCTTTCCACTCGTCACTTTAATTTCATGTTTCATGGATTTTGTATTTTATGACTGCTGACAGATCAGTTTCCCTCCTGGGATAAATAAAGTTGTATCGTATTGTATCGTATCGTACATAGAAGACCATTCAGCTCTTTAGGTCAATGCTGGCTCCAAGCCAAGCAATCCATCTATCCAAATTCCTCTCACCATACTTCCATATAGCCCGTGCAACTTATTCCACTTGCATGCCCATCATTCTTTTATTTTTATTATTTCCCTTCAAAATACACATGGTGGTCGTTAACTGTGGCTAATTAACCTGTCAGCACATAATTTGGGAAGAAACCTGAGCAGTGACAGAGCGAATGTCTGAGCTCCATATGAATGTCAACCCTGGTCAGATTCAAACCTGTGCCTCGGGTATTGTGAGGCAGCATTGTTAACTGCTGTATAACAGTGTCAGCCAGGATACTTGCCTCCAGGCTATAGTGCCCTCTGGCAGCTCACTCTCCAAGACTATGAATGCACAGTGGTGCTGACAAGATACTTTATATCAGCCACCTTCTACCACCTTCATGTTCAGTGGACGGAAGCCTCTTCTGTTGATGAAATGATCAGAGTTCTTGAGTGGAGATCATACTGGCACTGGTAAACATTGGGAACTACAGTTGCTAGTTTACAAAAAAAGACGCAAAGTGCTGGAGTAACTCAGTAGGTCAGGCAGCATCTATGGAAAACATGGATAGGCAATGTTTCGGGTCCAGACCCTTCTTCACATTAATTGTACGTGGGGAGAAAGAGGGGTGAGGGTGACACAATGCTTAGCAAGTGAGAGGTGGATATACATGTGCGGGGAGAGGGGGTGTGCATTCAAGCACAGACACCTGCATTCAGTGATTGGCTGGACTTGTGGCAACACATTGTATCTATGAGTGGAGGAGCTATCTGGACATATGAAACAGCAGGGAGCAGCAAATTGATAGACATGCTAGATATCAGCAGTAGTTGCTTAGAATGACCTTTTGGCAAGGACGTTGACAGTCAGGTGAGCTTGACCTCAATGGAGAGAGCAATCCTGGCATAGGAGCTCCATTTAAGACCTCCCTGAGCTGGACACTTCTGTTGCCTTGACCACCTTCGCAAACTTGAGTTTTAGTGAGGTCCAGATAGGAATCGTTGGATATAAAGCATTATTTGAGCTTTATCTGTCCCCTATGACTAACCGATAAACCTACCAGGCCCCCTATGACTAACCGATAAACCTGTGTGGCCAATTATCACCATATCTGTGCAATAACTGAGGCCCTCATTACATGGGTATTTCTGCTGATAATGAGGCAAACATCAGGCACTGTGGGCATCAGCAGTGTCCATCGGCCTGGAAGTCACAAGGAACTGTAGATGCTGGAATCTTGAGTGAAACACAAAGTGCTGTGGTAACTCAGAAGTCAGCGGGTCAGGCAGTATCTCTGGAGACAATGGATAGGTGATGTTTTGAGTCAGGACTCTTCTTCAGACTGATTGCAGGGGGGAGAAACTGGAGAAACTATTTGCCTTTTTTTTGGCTAATTTCTCTCTAAATCTTTCCTATCACATGGCAATTGTAAATGCCTTCCCTTGGCACAATGCCAAGCAATACATCATAACAATCTTGGAATTTACTTACTAAACCAAGTAATCAGTATCAGGGATTGCACTCTTACTTATGATTCTTGTTGTGCTTTCGAAAGGGATTGATGTCTAATATGTGCAAATGGATATTTGCAATACATGTGAAAACAGCATAATTACTGTTCAACCATGGACAACAGTTTATTTTATAATAACTTTACAGATTGATCTAAAATAAATTTTGACTCTTCCTCTGAGATTTACTAGTTCTTAGTTTTGTTTTCCTTCAAGAATTAATTTAAAATAACTCACAAGACTTATTTGTGACTTTAAGAGACCACTATTGGTTGTACATTGGTTGAAAGCACAACAGATTTACTGAATAAATTACATCCAGTATAAAGAAGCACCATTTAAAACATGACAAATTTTGTTCATCAAAACCTCAGATTTTCAGCCTTTGAGTGAGTGCAGCATAGTTTTCTTTCCTCTTGTCCTGTTTTATTGAATGCAGATTTGTTTATTTGATTGCACCTACTCTCTCTACCTCAAACTCCATGTTTTTAGATTATTGTTGTCGGACAGTATGCATCAATAAGTAATCACCCATGCTGCCTGCATCTTACCATTTATTATCTCAATAATATGTTTTACAATATGCCTCTGTTTCTTATTTTGCTAACTGAGCTATTCTTTATCATCCCTCTTTGCTCTGTTGAAAACTGAGCTACTTGAATGGACACATCCTTCACACTAATTGTGCAGTATTTGTCCAGCTGTTTTCATATTGACTTGGGAGATATAGCATGGTAACCAAGTTTAATTTGGCCCAGCAAGTTCATGCTAATCATCTTACCACCTGTTCATGCTAGTTCTGTTTGCCACTTTCACATCCATTCCCTAAACACTGTGGGCAATTTACAGAGAACAATTAACCACTTGTCCTTGGAATATGGGAGGAAACCGGAGCACCTGGAGCAGTCACAAATAGAATGTGCAAATGCACTAGGGTTGCCAACTTTCTCACTCCCAAATAAAGGACAAAAGGTACAAATAAGGGATAAATTCCTGACGGCAATTCGTTAACCGACTCAGCCGTGGCTGGATGAATGATGAGTTGGCCCGGGTGCTGGACTGCACACCAAGCCCAGCCAGCGGGCCAGCTGAGGAGTTTTGGACCGGGCACCAGGGGCGCGCGCCAGGTCCGGCACCCCATCCAACTCATGAACCGATGATCGCCCATGAGAGGGAGGGGTCGTGGTGTCGGCGGTAAGCAAAGGTCTGAAAGTGGACAGCTGGCCGAGCTGCCATCCGACGAAGCCACGGGCGAGGCACTGCTGCAGCACTCCATGGGCTGCACTATGTCAGGTCAGGCGAGGCAGGGCCGGACACTGCGCTCCGACCCGACAGTCCCCTCGACCCGAGTAGTAGCGGTCCCATATGGGACAAACCAATTTAGCCCAATATACGGGATGACCCGGCTAATACGGGACAGTTAGCAACCATAAAATGCATCCCTAGACAGCACTCGAGGCAGGATCGAACCTCGGTCTCTGGCGCTGTGAGGCATTAGCTCTACTGGCTGTGCTACAGCACCACTGTGATCTCCCTGTGACTGCCTGGGTTTCCCCCGGGTGCACCAGTTTCCTCCCACATCCCAAAGAGGTTCATGGTTCTAGGTATTATTAATTGGCCTCTGTAAATTGTCCCTAGTATGTGGGGACGAGATGAGAAAGTAGGGTATCAGAACTTCTGTGAGTGGGTGATCGATAGTTGGATTGGACTCAGTGGGCCAAAGGGCATGTTTCCATGCTGCATCTCAAAACCAAATTAAGTATTCTTTCTGAAATATTGTTTGCTTCAGTGACATGGTCTTTTGAAAGTTTCAACCTTTGTGCCCACCATTCTTAATTGATTTTCTGCCCCTTTCTACTTGTTGCAAGTTGCATTGGTCATTACCTGGGAGAGCTACTGTGGGTTGTTTTATTCCTAACTGTTCACTACCAACATAACATATTTTGATGTCAACAAAATAGAGAGAGTACAGAGGAGATTTACTAGAATGTTGCCAGGGTTCCAGCAACTATGTTACAGAGAAAGGTTGAACAAGTTAGGTCTTTATTCTTTGGAGCGCAGAAGGTTAAGGGGGGACTTGATTGAGGTCTTTAAAATGATGAAAGGGATAGACAGAGTTGACGTGGATAAGCTTTTCCCATTGAGGGTAGGGAAGATTCAAACAAGAGGGCATGACATGAGAATTAAGGGACAGAAGTTTAGGGGTAACGTGAGGAGGAACTTCTTTACTCAGAGGGTGGTGGCTGTGTGGAATGAGCTTCCAGCAGAGGTGGTGGAGGCAGGATCGATTTTAACATTTAAAAGTAAAGTGGATAGGTATATGGACGTGAAGGGAATGGAGGGGTATGGTCTGAGTAGGTAGATGCAGGTAGATGGGACTAGGGGAAAACAAATGGTCGGCACGGACTGGAAGGGCCGAGAGGGCCTGTCTCCGTGCTGTAATTGTTATATGGTTATATGGTTATATGGTTATAACAAGGCAGCCTAAATTACTGCCATGGTCTTCGCAGTCTGCAATTATTGACTATAATTTGGTTCAGTACATTCTTCATAGTTAACACTTTTTGACAGCGGACTTTCTCATCATGCTTTGCTTCTTGATCTTATGCTACATTAATATATGTTATATTGGCCTCAACAATTTTACATCACTGTTCCATGCAACAATGGTATTAAAACATATCAGAAAAACATTAAATCAGGCCTATGCAGATAAAAAACATCCTACAGATGCTGCATAATCCGCTGATTTCCTCCAGCAGTTTGTTTTTTGCTCGAGATTTCAGCATCTTCAGTCTCTCTTGTGTCTCTACAATCTGTAATGACTGTGCTTAACCATGAACAATGTTTAACCTGGCTTCCACAAAGAGGGAAAGTGGTGCCATGTGTTTGAATATATTTTGGTACATACAGTATGTCACTCATGTGGTTAAAGAATATCATCATCCCGTGCTTATATACATGTGAAGGAATCACTGGAGCCAAGAGAGTTTCTTGCCATCAGAGTGCCAACAAATACCCTTGCCTAAAGTCCAGGAAGGCACAAGGAATTGCAGATGCAAAGTGCTGGAACATCTAGGTGCGGCACAGTGGTAGGATTGCTGCATTACAGCATTTACAGCACCAGAGACCTGGGTTCCATCCTGACTATGGGTGCTGCCTGTACATTCCTCCTGTGACTGTGTGGGATATAGGTAGAGGGGGTCTGGAGAAGGGGAAAGGGTTCTTGTCGGTTCATTGGTTAGGGCTTAAAATCCCTGTAGACTTTAAGACATTTCGGTATCCAGAACTACACAGTGCCAGCTGCATCAAAGCTCCATCTTAGATGAACCTACTCTCAAATTTAGCAATACTTCCATGGGTTATTAGTTCTTTCTGAAACCTGCCTTTGAAACTTGGTTGAGAAGAGAATGGAACTCACTGCTGAACATTAGAAACAATTCACCCACTCCCTACATACCCAGAGCAATTTACAGCGGCCAATTAACCTATGAGACCACACATCTTTTGGGGATGTGGGAGGAAACTGGAGCAGCTGGAGGAAACTCATGCGATCATAGGGACAATGTGCAAACTCCACACATGCACCCAAGGTCGCGATCAAACCTAGGTCTCTGACTGTGAGGCAGCAGCTCTACCAGCTATACCACCATGCCGCCACAAGGCTCCAAAGATTTCTGGTCAGCTTTCTTACCTGCTTTTGGGAAAGGGTGGCAGCAGTAAGATGCTGGTTTCTGTACCCTCAAGGTTTAAGGAGGCTCATATCTGGACAAATGATGGATTAGTTGCTTTAAGTTTGAACATGACTGAAGGACATAATAATGACTAGCACTTCAAGCAGTCTGCAGTCTGCAGGGGTTGATGCTTATGGAGATGTGTGAACAGAGATTCACCTCTCTTGATATATTAAAGAAACTGTGTTTTCAGAAGCTAGGACTGGAACAGCAAGTGGGAGGACACTTGCCTTCTACTGACTTGATGACTTTGTTACTTCACCGCACACAGTTCCTTACTATGCCCAGAAATTAGTCTTGGTCCAATTGTGTATTGTAATTCTTGATTGTTCGTTTTCCATTGTTGCTATTAAGCTTAATATTAAGGTCACAATTCCATCAATTTTGATAAAAGGGTCTGAAGGAAGGAACTTGCCTGAAACATCACCTATCCATGTTCTACAGAAATGCTGTCTGACCTTCTTCAAATTCCGAACTGGGCCCATCAGTCCAAAGAAGGGTTTCGACCCGAAACGTCGCCCATTCCTTCGCTCCATCCATCTCACCCGCTGAGTTACTCCAGCATTTTGTGTCTGCCTTATGCTGTCTGACCTGCTGAGTTACTCCAGCACTTTGTGTCTTTTCTAGTGAACTGGCATCTGCTGTTCCTTGTGTCTACATCTCGATATCAAGGTAATTATTTTCGAAAAACTCCCCATTGAAATATAATCCACTTTAATCCTGAGCAATAGACTGATATCAAGGCTGCATCTTCCAAAATATATTTTCTTTTTGTCTTTTACAAGAAGATATCAGCACTATGTCATCCTGCTTGTCTTTCATTCAGTCTTTTAATAAACTCTGTTCAATCACTGAATTTGTCTCTCACTGATTCTTTACAAAGCTTGAAAAGACCCAAAGTGCTGGAGTAACTCAATGGGTCGGACAGCTTCTATAGGCAACATTTGATTAGCGACATTTTGGGCTGGGACCCTTCTTCACAATGAGTGTATTGGGGGGCAGGGGGAAAGAAAGCTGGTAGTCTGGCAAGTAGCAGGTGAACTCATGTGAGGGGAGGGGATGAGAGGATGGGGGATTCAATTTACAGATGATTGGAAAAAGGCCATGGATAAAAAAGGCAAAAAGGCGTGAGATAAGGAGGGAAGGCATGAAACGTGAAGCCAGAGGAAGAAATTTAGGTGGAAGGGGACGGGGATGGTGAAAGGGAGAAATAGATGGGGCACAGGGAAGAATTCCATGTTATCCCATTTTCACATCCACTCCCTATTTGTTGAATGTATTTGAAAAGAATAAGGCCATGGACTGAAATATTTTATTTGATTATGTACCAAATATTATGACAGCTACTAAATGAATGAGATGGAAGCGTGGTAAGAGTTATGCAAGACACCCATAAAACGTTAGACTGAAGTTTAAAAAAAAAGACAAAACTGCAGATTTTCAACACAGAGCCACAGAGTACAAGATGGCTTTATGAGCTCTTGTTCAACTGTCACAAGGGGCCAGTGCCCACTGTGTGGGCCACATTTTATGGAAGACTAGACTAATGGCACCCGTTGGGTCCCATGTTCACACGGGAGGGCTGGTCCCCCAACGCAATATCCTACCTCTCCACCAATTCCAATATTGGTGGCCAGTGGCGGGGAGGGGGTTCGGGAACGCTAGTATGGGTGTTGTGGGCTGAAGGGATGTTCCCAGTAGGCTAGTATGGGTGTTATGGGCTTCCCACTCATCTTTGCTACTTTATACTTCTTCGCTTTAATTTTTATACTGTCCCTGACGTCCCTTGTCAGCCATGGTTGTCCCTTTCTCCCCTTGGAATCTTTCTTCCTCCTAGGAATGAAATGATCCTGCACCTTCTGTATTATTCCTAGAAACACCTGCCATTGTTGTTCCACTGTCATCCCTGCTAGTGTATCTTTCCAGTCAACTTTGGCCAGCTCCTCCCTCATAGCCCCATAGTCCCCTTTATTCAACTGTAACACTGACACCTCCAATCTACCTTCCATTCTCCCTCTCCAATTGTAGATTAAACCTGACCATGTTATAGTCACTGCCTTCTAATAGCTCATTAACCTCGAGGTCCTTTATCAAATCCGGATTCATTACATAACACTAAATCCAGAATTGCCTTCTCCCTGGTAGGCTCCAATATAAGCTGTTCAAAGAATCCATCACGAAGGCACTCTACAAAGTTCCTTTCTTGGGGTCCTGTACCAACCTGAATTTCCCAGTCTACCTGCATGTTGAAATTTCCCATAACAACCACAGCATTACTTTTACTACATGCCAATTTTAACTCCTGATTCAACTTGCACCCTATGTCCAGGCTACTGTTTGGGGGCCTGTAGATTAGTCCCGTTTGGGTATTTTTACCCTTAAAATTCCTTAGTTCTATCCATACTGACTCCACATCTCCTGTTTCAATGTCACCCCTTGCAAGGGACTGAATTTCATTCCTCACCAACAGGGAAACCCCACCCCCTCTGACCACCTGTCTGTCTTTTCGATAGGAGGTATACCCTTGAATATTCAGTTCCCATCCCTGGCCCTCTTGCAGCCATGTCTCAGTAATTCCCACAACACCAGTTTCTAACTGAGCTTCAAGCTCGTCCATTTTGTTCCTTGTCGCATTCATATACAGTACTTTGACCTCCGTAATCACTTCACCCCCTCGCAATTGGCCATGACCTTACTCTGTTGTCCATTCTCAAGTTTTCCTTCCCATTAATTCGAGAATCTTTTGTAATGTTTCCTGTAGCCACTTCTCCTTCAACTCCATCTTTATACTCCCAATTTGTCAAACTGCTGATCTCACGATTTTTTAAACATTCATAACTTTTTTATTATTTCACCGATCGGAAAAAAACCTTGGGGCGCTTGGACAAGAGGAGGACGGTGAGTAAGATGGCGAAAAAGTCATATCGTTATAGGGTAGTGTTTTTCCTAAAATGTATTTACAACGTAGGCCGGAAGTGGTCAAGATGAGACTTTTAGTAATAGTATAGATGTAAAGACTTCAGGGATGGGATACAAAACATTATTTTATTGCAGCATGGCACTTTATCAATCTATTGGAAACCCACGTACTGTATATCATATCAACTGGATTTCCCATATTGATACTCCTTATTACTTCGCCAATAAACTATCGTTGGATATTGTTGCACCAGCCACTGCTATTACTTGAGAGTTGAATGTTTACTCTAAAGAATGCTTTGGTTTTCACTCCTGTCATTTGCTTTAGTAAGCAGCAATGATAAAGAGCCAACAAATGCCAGACATTTGTCCTTATTATTTACACTCCATGCTGAACTGACTGCAGTATAAATGCAAGACCTGGGTTCTCCAACCGTTAAAGTTTTTTATTTTTTATTTTGTACTGTTTTTCTTAGGAACTTTGGAATTTACAAACCAAGAACCGATTTGTCCTTGTCTTTCAAGAAATTACGTGGCAAGCTCCGTGTTCTTAGCATTTTCTGTTTTTCGTTAGAAAAGGATTGGCAAAGAAAGAGACAGACACAGGGGGCAATCTTTTTGAGGTTATTTTATGACCCAATTTTATTTTATTCTGATGCCAGATACTTCAATTGATTTTGAGTTCTCCATCAGTGCCATGATGCCCTCCCTTACACACTCCAATGTGGGAAAACTGGAGGCAATTTTGATGTGAAGATATGGAGAACAATTTATACAAATGGATCAAGACTGCAATCCTAGCAACAAGCTCATCATAGATTAAATACTACTCGGAGTCCATAGATGTCCAGAAACTACGCAAACTATGGTGGGTGTACGGAACAAGCTGCCAGAGGAGATAGTTGAGGCAAGGACTATCCCAACATTTAAGAAACAGTTAGACAGGTACATTATAGTCCAGGTTTGGAGGAACATGAACCAAACACAGGCAGGTGGGACACTTGTAGCTGGGTCATGTAGGCTGGGATGAGCAAGTTGGGCCAAAGGGCCTGTTTCCAAACTATCACTCTATTACTCTATGTAGATGTAGCAAACCTTTAGATGCAAGGAACTGCAAATTTTACTTCGGAGTCACGTGAGTGACTTCGTGAAGACCCCGCCAGCACGCATGCGCGGCATATCATCGCGCGCATTTGCATCGGCAGGCTGGGGGGGGGAGTGCGCTCTCTCCTCGGGCTCCTTCATAAAGACCGGCAGGTAAGTACTTACCTTTACTCCACAGGATGGACAAGGGCAAGAGGAAGGCGACGCTGTCGAGGAGCCGAGCTTTGACCAGCCAACGGCCCTTGTCCCCGGAGCTGCAAGCAACACCGGCAGCTTCGAGGCATGTGGGGGCAGGAATGCGGAAGTCGGGCGCTCCCGCTACTTTAGGGGCCGACTCACCCGAGTGGTTTACCACCCCGGAGCTGGATGCAACGGATCCAGACTACGAGCCCCCTTCCCCCAAGAAAAGAGGGGGGGAAACAGGTACGTGGCAAGGGGCCTTGCTTTTCACAAGCGACCTCTCCCCGAGTTCCAGAAGACCCGAGGGGGCTGGGCGGGGGGACAACTGCACAACTGGAGAGCCCTGCAAAAGTGCAACACGTACCACTGCCAGGGAGATCTGCCGCAGTGCAGTCTGGAAGCTCCACTGCTGCGTCGAGTAGGCCTGCTGAAGCAGGTTCCGCCGACAAAACACCCCGTCAGGCTGCGGTCAAGGGCGGAGGTGGCAGCAGTAGGTGGTCCGTCAGCTCAGCTCTGGGAGCGGCCGACCATGCGCCTCCACGCCAAAAGATGGGCAAGTGTGGAGGTAAGCCTGCACGGACTCCGGGGAGCCAGGTTCCGGGGGCCGGCGCCGATTCAACTCACCTGGCTTCATATCAGACAGGTGGGCCGCCACAGTCTGGGAGAAGACAGACTAGCGGAGAGTCTGTGCGGGAGTCGTATGATCCTACTTGGGCTGTAGGTCACGACAACCTACCATTGGACCCTAGACAGCACCTTACGGAGGTGTGGTCCGATGGTGGAAGCCCCAGTGAGTTTGCAGGGCCTGGGGAAGTCGGCTTGTCTGCTGCACATAGCAGGGACGGTCGCATAGAGTGGTTGGAGCTCTTAGTGGAGCAACTCCTCCAGTGGGACCGGGAACGAGAAGAGCGGGACTCGCGGGCATCCACTAGCCGTGCGAGGACCCCTCTCAGCATCTCATCGTCTCCAGCCAGAAGCGTTAGCGATTGCCCAGCTGCTGCGTTTGAAGACGACCCAGGACAGCCAGTGACCGCTGAGCCAGAGCATGAGGAGGATATGCTGGATGTGGTGGGTAAGTTTGCCGCTGCCACCCAGACAGGTGAATCTCTGGCGGGCACCATTGATTACCTGACTACGCACCAACTTCAGAGTCAGGATCTCAATGATACCTTGGAGAAAATAAAACCGCCCGAGAACTGCATCAACCTCAGTATGCCCTTGGTTAATGCCCAGATCTGGGGACACTTGAGTACGGCCACCAGGATGCAGGATGTCCGCCTCCAGCGTATCTTAAAGGTTCTCTCCACGGGCATAACGGCGTTTGCTAGGACCCTGGATGGGGATAATGTGTCCAGTGAACAGCAAGATGCACTGGCACTCCTATGCAATGCCCAGTATGAGATAAACTGCCTGCGTAAGAGCTCCATAAAGCCCACACTCATCCCCAAATTCGCGGGGTTGTGCCGACCATCAACCACTCCACCGCCGCATCAGTTGTTTGGAGACCTGTCCAAACAGGTGAAGGATCTGGACGAGGAGGCCAAAACAGCTGGCCTCATGAAACCTCCATCGGCCAGACTTCACCCATATCACCGGCAACAGCCAAACACAACCTGGAAACCACGCTGCCGGACAGGACACAAAGGTCCTACCTACCTCCACTTCAACAAACACAACAACCTTTTATAGGGTAAGGCCAACAGCGGCCTGCATGGAAGATGCGGCCGCCGCCCCGTCAACCTCCACAACGTCCACCCAAAACACCGTACGTACGGAACCGCCGTTAACCATGGAGGTAAGGGGGTCTGGTTCCTTTCATGCCGTAGCATCCCCTCCTGCACAAATAGGTGGGCGATTGCGGGCTTTCTTGGACATATGGAAAACTGTCACCACAGATGAGTTTATTTTACAAAGTGTTCAAGGGTATGTTATAGAATTTATTGGAGGTATAAATCCCCCTACCCAGCATTCGCCTCATAGGAATTTTACTCTATCCCAAAAAGAGGTGGAGGCAGGACATGCTGAAATTATACGGCTAGCAGCAAAAGGGGTAATTGGCAAAACCAAGCATGAACCTGTTGAGTTTGTGTCCAACATCTTCACCAGAATTAAAAAAGATGGGGGATGTTGGATTATAATAGACTTAACTGAGCTGAACACTTTTGTACAATATACCCATTTCTAAATGGATACTTTTGAAACAGCTAAGCAGATGCTTTACCCAGGGTGCTTTATGGCATGCATCAATTTGAAAGATGCATACTATATGGTGCCCATCGCTGAGGCTCACAGGAAATTCCTGAAGTTTGTCTGGAAGGCTCAATTATGGGAATACAAGGCATTGCCCAATGGAATCACCACAGCGCCTAGGCTGTTTACCAAATTGGTAAAACCTATATTGGCTCTTCTCCGACAACAAAATTATATAGTAATGGCATATTTGGATGATATCCTTATAGTGGGTCAGACCCTCCAATTGGCAATTCAATGAGTGGCTGCAACTAAGGCCCTGTTCGAGAAGCTGGGGTTTGTAATCCATCCAAACAAATCAAAACTGCACCCGGTACGGGTTATGGATTATTTCGGGTTCACCCTAGACACCAATTTAATGAAGATTACCATCCCAACCAATAAAGCTACTGGTATAATAGAAGAGTGCCACAGTCTTACTTGCGCCAGGGTACAGACCATTCGGCAAACAGCAAAAGTTATAGGGAAATTGGTAGCTACATTCCCAGCTGCACGATTCGGACCGCTACCCTACCGAAATTTACAAAGAACAAAGATCACAGCATTAAAAACAAATGCTGGGCACTTTGATCGGCCAATTCGGTTACCACCGGAAGCTAGAAACGAGCTACAATGGTGGGTTGACAATATTAGAGAGTGTCATAGACCCATCATAGTAAGCAACCCTGACGTTGTGCTACAAACTGACGCAAGCGCACAAGGCTGGGGAGCAACTGATACGATGTCCAGTTGTGGTGGCAGATGGAACTCTCATGAGTTCCTGGAGTCACACGGGATATACTATATAGAAATGCTGGGGGCATTTCATGGACTGCGGGCTTACTGTACTAATTCACGGGATTTACATGTCTGCCTTCAATTAGATAATACTACAGCGGTGGCTTACATCAATCATATGGGTGGTATCAAGTCGCTATCCTGTGATGAATTGGCTAATACAATTTGGCACTGGTGCATTGAAAGGAATATTAGGATTACTGTGACCTATTTGCCTGGGAAGCTTAATACAGTGGCGGACACCAGGTCACGAGTATTCAATGACAACATCGAGTGGATGTTGAACCCCCAAATTTTTGGAGATATTATAGCTCACTATGGGACACCAGATATTGACCTATTTGCATCCAGGCTGAACCATCAGATACCAACGTATGTGTCGTGGGAACCACACCCTGGGGCAATAGCAATGGATGCGTTTTCTATCCATTGGGGGAAATGGTTTTGCTACGCATTTCCCCCATTCTGCCTCATCAGTCGGGTATTGCAGAAAATTAAACTAGACTCTGCAACTGGCATATTGATCATTCCCGACTGGCCTACGCAACCATGGTACCCGATGGTCATTAAAATTTTAAAACAACCATGGATGGCGATTGGGAAACATCCCAAATTGATTACTCACCCCATTACGGGGGTTAGTCATCCTTGCCATGGTCATTTAAACTTGTTGGCCTGCAGGTTCTGAAAAGACCACTCATCCGGGCGGGCATCTCATCACGAGCCATAGAACTTATCGCCGCATCATGCCGAGAATCAACTCGGAAACAGTACCTCACCCAAATCAGGAAGTGGGAGGCATTCTGTGCCCGGACCAACAAGTCTTCCAACTCGGCAACGATACCTGATGTCCTGGAGTTTATAGCTGGCCTCCATTTCGATGCTGGCCTCAGCTACAGTGCCATCAACAGCGCCAGGAGTGCGCTGTCCTCATACCTGGATATAGGTATCAGCTCCAACCACCTGGTGTCTAAACTAATGAGGGGAGTGTTCAACACCAACCCTCCGCGACCCAGATATACAGTAACGTGTGATGTGGGGATCGTGCTGACCCTACTGAGGAGCTGGGCTCCAATGAATGAGCTACCACTGAAACAGCTCACCCTCAAGGTGGTGATGCTGATGGCACTGATTACAGCCCAACGAGTCCAGACGTTACAAAAACTGCGACTGGACAGCATTGTGGCCACCCCTGGTCAAATAAATTTCATTGTCGAAGAATTATTGAAGCAGCATAGGCCAGGGGCGCATGGGCTGCAGTTGGAATTTCGGGCGTACCCTGTAGATGCCACTCTCTGCATAGTCACCCATCTCCACCACTACATCCGAGTTACAAGAGTTATCAGGATGAAGGAACAGGGGCTTCTCATCAGCCACAAACCTCCGCATCATCGGGTGACTGTACAGACTATCGCCAGGTGGCTCAGGGTGGTGCTGGATGCAGCAGGAGTTGCTACTAACATTTTTAAGTCTCATTCCACCAGGGCTGCATCCACATCAGCGGCGAGGGCCATGGAGGTGCCCATGGACCACATCCTCACCACCGCGGGCCAGTGAAGAAACCTTTCAACGGTTCTACAACAAGCCACTGGTCGCCCCTGCGACATTCGCAGAAGCTTTCCTGGGAACAGCTCAGTGAATGTCTGTCCCCGAATTAGGGGTTATTTGTTGTTTATTTGATTAATAAATTGTGTTGATTTTTCAGCCAGTTTTGACTGAATTGCATTAACAGCCTTCCTCCATCAGACTGGCGGCAGTGTGATAAGCATGGACGTTGTCCACGGCGTGAAATCACAGAGCTTTGAAATCTTCACGAAGTCACTCACGTGACTCCGAAGTAAAATAGTAAGATTAAACGAGAACTTACCAAGTTTGAAGGTTGATCTGTATTTTACGTGGAGTCGCGGTGAGGGATTTCGTGCCCACCGCTCCCACCCTCTATCATAAGGTCAACTACGAATTTCTACGTTCTTCATCTTACTATTTTTAGTCATGATTTGTTTCTGTGATTCCACACCGCTGCTTTGAAGGATGCCGCGCATGCGTGCTGGCGGGGTCTTCACGAAATCCCTCACCGCGACTCCTCGTAAAATACAGATCAATCTTCAAACTTGGTAAGTTCTCGTTTAATCTTACTATTAGATTAGATTAGATTATCCTTTATTGTCATTCAGACCTTTCAGACTGAACGAAATGTATTTACCTTGCAGTCATAACATATAATAAAAAATAAAACACATAATAAACACATATTTAACATCCACCACAGTGAGTTCACCAGACACCTCCTCACTGTGGTGGAAGGCAAACGTCTTAGAGTCTCTGTCTTCTTCTCTCCTTGTTCTCCCTCTGCACTGAGGAGATCCAGGCCTCCGATGCTGCCGTCCAGCAGGCCCCCGGCCGAGCCTCCGAAGCCGGGCTGCCGCCACCGCCGTCGCTTGAATGCCGGAACACCGCCACAGGACCCGCCGCTTGAACGCTGGAGCACCGCAGCTCCAAAGCCAGGTTGCCGCTGGAACGTCACTGGAGCACCGCAGCCCCGAAGCCAGGTCGCCGCTGGAGCACCGCAGCCTCAAAGCCAGGTCGCCGCTGGAGCACCGCAGCCCCGAAAGCCAGGTCGCCGCTGGAGCACAGCAGCCCCGAAAGCCAGGTCGCCGCTGGAGCACCACAGCCCCGAAAGCCATGTCGCCGCTGGAGCACCACAGCCCCGAAAGCCATGTCGCCGCTGGAGCACCGCAGCCCCAAAGCCAGGCTGCCACCGGAACGCCGCTGGAGCACCACAGCCCCGAAGCCATGTCGCCGCTGGAGCATCGGAGCCCCGAAGCCAGGTCGCCACTGGAGCACCGCAGCCCCGAAGCCAGGTCGCCGCTGGAGCACCGCAGCCCCGAAGCCGGGCCGCCGCTGGAACACTGCTGGAGCACCGCAGCCCAGAAGCTAGGTCGCCTCTGAAGTTCCGAAGCCGTGCCGCCTCTGCTGGAAGCTGGAAGGCCGCCATAGTTCCAAGACCGCCAGCTCCGCCATTAGGGCCTCAGCACAGACGGAGATGGTGACGGGGGACACGACAAGAAAAGTCGCATCCCCCCAAAGGGAGAGACTAAAACCCTGTTTCTCCTACCCTCCACACACATACACATCCTAATAAACCAAAATAATCACTAAAACAGACACAAGAAGACAAAAATAAAATAAAAAACAGACGGACTGCAGGTGAGCCGCAGCTGCCAGGCAGCGCCGCCACTTCCGGCGCAAATGCTGGTTTATAAAAAATACAAAAAGTGCTAAAGTAACTCAGCGGTCACCCAGCATCTCTGGAGAACATGGACAAGCGACATTTCGGGTCGGGACGCTTCATCAGACTGATTGTAACGGATAAGAAAGCTGGGTGAGAGGTGGGGGCGGGACAAGGTCTGGCAAGTTATCGGTGGATACAGGTGAGAAAGGTCATTACTGGTGGGTGGTTGGACAAAGGCCAGAGATGAAAAGACAAAAGGTTGTGAGATAAGGAGATGAGAGAGGTGGTGTGAAATATGAAATCAGAGGAAGCAATATAGGTGGAAGGAGATGGGCAGAAGGTGAAAGACAGACAAGATTGTAGGAGAACTAGGCATGAATCCAGGTGCGACACAGGGAAGGGGGGAGGAAAGGGGGGAGGGGAGGTGTTTATTGGTTAATTACCTAAAATTGTAGAATTTGATGTTCATACATTGGGTTGCAAGCTACCGAAGCGGGATGTGAGGTGCATTTCCTGATTGTGTCCTCACTCTGGCAATGAAGGAAAAAAAGGTAATAATTTTTTATTTGATTGATAAATGCATGAATGCATTGAAGCATCAATGAGCATGTAATGAGGGTTAAAATATACAAGAGTTTACAAATCAAAATAATGATTTACAATCAATCAGATACTTGTATGACTGCCTCGCCAACAGTATGTCTTTCCCTTCTTTGTGTTTAAATTGTATGTGTTAATTATATGTTTTTAGTGTTCTTTAGTTTGTTTTATGTGGGGGGTGGGAGGAGGGAGTTGGGGGAAACTTTTTCTAATCTCTTATCTCAACGGAGATGCGATTTTATTCCATATCGTATCTCCGTCCGCACTGTGGCCCAACATTGAGGAGTTGCCGGCTTTTGCTGGAGATCGACCAGGAGCTCCATCGCGGGGAGCCCGCGGATTTTAACATCGTGGAGCTCGCGGATTCTGGTTAGAGACTGATTTCGGGGAACTCCTGGCCACAGGAGCTTTGACCACTCCGACGCGGGAGCTTCGATCACCCCACCACCAGGGCTTCGATCGCCCCGACGCAGGGGCTTCAACCGCCGGCTGCGGGAGCTTTGATCGCCCCGACTATGGATGGTTCGACTGCCCCAAATGAGGAGAATAAAGAGGAATAAGTTGGACTTTTTTGCCTTCCATCACAGTGAGGAATGTGGGGAATCTGCTGTGGTGGATGTTTATGTTAACTTTTATGTAGTTGTGTGTCTTGTTGCTTTTTTTGTTTTTGATATGACTGTATGGTAATTTGCATATCACTGTACGTTAATTGGTACATGTGACCAGGCCCGTACAAAGCTTTTCAAATAGGGGGGTGGCATGATAGGATTACAAAAAATTTAATGGGAAATAACGTGTGCACTGCGCACATCACGAGCGTGAAGCGTGAAGTTGCTCGATGCCGGGGTCCAGGGCCCGCTTAAGGAACCTGGAAGTTCTGGGGTTTTAGCGGCTCTCTGATGCATTCTGAGCCTTATTTTGGAGCATTTTTGCACCAAGTTTATGACCAATATTTCAGAAATTAACAGGAATCTGAGAGGTAGCTTTTTCACAAATGTTGCTGGGTGTATGGAACGAGCTGCCAGAGGAAGTAGTTAAGGCTGGGACTATCTTAATGTTTAAGAGACATTTGGACACGTACATGGATAGGACAGATTTAGATGGATATGGGCCAAACGTGTGTGAGTGGGACTAGTTTAGATGGACATGTTGGTCGGTGTGGGCAAGTTGGGCTGAATGGCCTGTTTCCACACTGCATCATTCTATGACTAAAAAGTTAAGAAGAAAAATGCATGTAGATAAGTAGAGCAGATTTGAAAGAGGAGTGAAATGTAAAGGCAAAGAGAGGTTTATGGGTGGAAAGGAACATAGGAAAGGAGGGGGGAGAGTGGGCTTGGGCAGATGGGTGAAAGGAAAATAGACACCAAGTGCTGCAGTAACTCAGTGGGTCAGGCAGCATCTGCGGAGAATATGAATA
Source organism: Okamejei kenojei (assembly GCA_035221665.1). Taxonomy (NCBI): domain Eukaryota; kingdom Metazoa; phylum Chordata; class Chondrichthyes; order Rajiformes; family Rajidae; genus Okamejei; species Okamejei kenojei. The sequence goes on from CM069139.1 coordinate 43,599,218, forward strand.
GGCGACGTTTCACAGAGTACTGGAGTAACTCAGCGGGTCAAGGCAGCATCTCTGGAGAACATGGATAGATGACATGTCACAGAGTGCTGGGGTAACTCACTGAGTCAGACAGCATCTCTGGAGAAAAGATATAGATTATATTTCGGGTCAAGACCGTTCTTCAGTAATATTCATGGTGTGACATGCATAGACATTCCTGAATGTTACCCAAACCATCGTGAGCTACTTTGTTACGGTGCTTGCCCTCTCCTATAACGTCTCTGCGGCCTTCGCTGATGCAGGACAGGACACAAGCTTTGGGACACGGTGTGTAGCTGTTGCTGTCCGTCCCAGCCTGGTTAAAAACCTGGATGGAGTGGTTGTGGAGAGGATGTTCCCCCTAGTGAGAGAGTCTAGGACCAGTGGCCTCAGCCTCGGAATTAAAAGACATTCCTTTAGGAAGGAGATGAGCAGGAATTTCTTAAGTCAGAGGGTGGTGAACTGTGGAATGTATTGCCAGGGACAGCTGTGGAGGTCAAGTCAATGGACATTTTTCAGGAGGAGATTGATAGATTCTTGATTGATATGGGTATCAGAGGTAATGGGGAGAAGGCAAGAGAATGGGTTTGAGAGGGAAAGATAGATAGTCATAGAGTGATACAGTGTGGAAACAGGCCCTTCAGCCCAGCATGTCCAACCTGCCCACGTTTGATCCATGTCCCTCCGAACCTGTCCTATCCATGTACCTATCTAACTGTTTCTTAAATGTTGCGATAGTCCCCGCCTCAACTACCTCCTCTGGCAGCTTGGTCCATACCCCTACCACCCTTTGTGTGAAAAATATACCCCTCAGATTCCTATTAAATCTTTGCCCTTCACCTTAAACTTGTGTCCTCTGCTCCTCGATTCACCTACTCTGGGCAAAAGACTCAACCATATCTATTCAAATCATGATTTTATACACCTCTATTAGATCATCCTTCATCCTCCTGTGCTCCATGAAATAGAGTCCCAGTCTACTCAACCTCTCCCTATAGCTCTGGCCCTCTAGTCCTAGCAACATCCTCATAAATCTTAAATGTACCCTTTCCAGTTTGATGACATATTTCCTATAATATGGTGCCCAGAACTGAATACAATACTCTGAATGCGGCCTCGCCAACGTCTTATGCAACTACAACATGACCTCCCAACCTCTATACTCAGCCTGACCCACTGAGTTACTCCAGCACTCTGTGAAACGTCACAGAACAGGACAAGATTAGCATGTTTGCTGATGATACAGAAGTGAGTGGTTTTGCATACAGTGAAGATGGTTGTGAAAGATTGCAGCAGGATCTGGATCAATTAGCCAGGTGGGCAGAGGAATGGTTGATGGTTGCATGGTTCCTTGAAGGTCGTGTTGCAGGTATATCAGGTGGTCAAAACGTATTTTGGCACTTTGGCCTTCATCAGTCAGAGTATTGAGTATAGAAGTTGGGAGGTCATGTTGCAGTTGTATAAGACGTTGGTGAGTGCATTTAGAATATTGTGTTCAATTGTGGGCACCATGTTATTGGAAAGATGTCAAACTGAAAAGAGTACAGAGATCCCCATCCTGGATCAGTCCAATCAGGGTTGTGTTGTCAGCAAACTTGAGAAGCTTGACAGAGGTGTCAGTGGTGGAGCAGTCATTGGTGTGGCGAGAGTAGAGGAGAGGGGAGAGTATGCATCTTGCGGTGCTCCTATGCCGAGCGTTTGCGGGACCGAGATATGCTTTCCCGTCTCACATGCTGCTTCCTGTCTGTCAGAAAGCTGGTGATCCACCGACAGAGGGGTTCAGGCACAGTCAACTCAGAATGTTTGGAGCGTAGTAGCTCTGGCACAATGGTGTTGAATGCAGAGCTAAAATCAACAAACAAAATCCTCGCATAGGTCCCCTGTCGGTCTAGGTGCTGGAGGATGAAGTGGAGGTCCAGATTGACTGTGACATCCACAGATCTATTGGCCCAATATGCAAAATGCAAAGGGTCCAGCAGAGGGGTTGCAATATTTTTCAGCTTGGCCAGCACAAGCCTTTCAACGGTCTTCACGACAACAGATGTCAGTGCCTGTAGACAAACCTGTAGTCATTAAGACAAGTAATCCTTACCTTTTTGGGTACAGGACAATAGTGGAGACTTTGAAGCAGGCAGGGACAGTACATCTTTGCAGGGACTGGTTAAAAATAAGTAATTGGGTGTGAAGTGTTGGTTGGGGTGGGAAAGGGTCCACTCTTTTCATACTGGAGTCTTGCCTTAAGTAGATGTGAAGTGGTGAATGGGAAGGAGAGAGTGCAGGGTCCATTCTTTGCAGACTGGGGTCTGGCTGTGTTTGTTGGGGAGGGGGTACCAGGGTTACGTTTCTGATTTTCAAACCTGCAGAAAAACACATTCAGGTCGTTCGACAGCTGATGATTGTCCAAAGAGTGGGGGGCTTTTCTCTTCGCTGGTGATTTCTTGCAAGCCCTTCCAAACTGAAGACGAGTCACTAGCTGGAAACTTGCTCCTCAACTTCTCAGAGTACCTTTCCTTGGCAGCTCTGATACCTCTTCTCAGCTCTTTATCGATTAGGCTATCTTTTAACTCTTTAACGATTAGGCTATTGGCTTGACGCATATTTGCACCCCCCACCCCCCCCACCCAGATCTCAAAATGGAAATGTTACATCTGTATGTAATGATCCCATTAAAATGTATATTTATGTCACAATCTATGGAATTCATATTTTTCAGTATTGTTATCAAGGAAAAGAAAGCAGTTCCAATTGTTTGATATTATTTGATATTGTTTAAAATAATTCACATGGAGGAGAAAATATAATAGATCTAAAACCTACCTTAAGTTTGCAATCTCACTAAAGATAATCCCCCTTTCCCTCTTCCTTCCCCCATCTCTCTCTCCCCTCCCTTCCCCTCTCTCTCTCTCTCTCCCCCTCCCACATCCCCCGCCTCTTTCTGGCGGCGGGGGGGGGCGAAGATGAAGGTAGTGCGGGCCCAGCAGGGGCCCAGCGGGCTGTGGGGCGATGAAGGTGGTGTGGGCCCAGCGGGGGTCCAGCGGGGATGGCATGGGCCCAGCGGGGATGTCGTGGGCCGAGCGGGGGTGGCGTGGGCCAGTGGGGGTCCAGCCGGGGTGGCGTGGGGGGAAGATGGCTTGGGCCCCGGCGAGGGAAACGGGCCACGCTGCAGTGGCGTCTGGTGTTGGGGTTACACGTGCTGGGTTCAGATTCAGGCACTCCCGCCCGGCGACATGAGAACGGTCTCCCGTTGGTGGGGCGATGGAGAGGACGGTCCAGCGGTTGGATGGTGTCTGCCCGCTGGACTGGGCGGGCAGGCACCGCACCCCGCACCCCCCCCCCCCTCCCGGGCCCGGAGAAATGGGCACTCCATTATCCTGTGGGCCAGATTAGACCCCCTCATGGGTAGTTTAAAAAACAGACTTCCCCTCCTGCAACACAATATTCCACTACTTACCTGGAGTACACGACACAAGGTATCGAGCTCATTGTGTGGAGTGCAAATGGCATTCTGATCCCGCCCGGGCCCACTGCGCACGGACGGAGAAACGGCGTCATTTTGCGTCGCTTCCCCAACTGCACAGGCGCAGATGGTCGCATTTTTTTCTCCCAAATCTTCCAGCGGCCAGAACCAGAATTTTGGGCGCTTTTCCGACAAAGTGGAAACGCTGATTTATTTTTTTTCTTCTGGATTTTTTCTTACTCTGGGGGGAAAAAAAGGGGGGTGCGGTCGCACCCAAACCACCCCCCCTTCGGACGGCCATGCATGACAATAAAAGACCTTTGACCTTTGAAATCTTTTTGATAAATATTCCTTAAGGGGCTGACCCACTTGAGCGACCTAATCCGCGAGTTCTGCCAAGTTTGTCATCGACTCATACTTGCAGCATGGTCGAGACAAGGTTATAGGAGGTCTTTGTAACTCTACTTCATGCTTGACAATAGTCCCCGTGTACTCGAGGCCTCAGCTAGGTCGCGGCGTATTTTTCAACGTTGAAAAAGGCCCGCAAGTAAAAAAAGGTCGCCATGGAAAAAATCGATACTTTTTTAATCGCAGGTTAAGTCGCAGTAGGTCGTAGTAGGTCGGCATGTTAGTCGTTTGTAATCGAGGGTAGTCGAAGGTAGTCGAAAGTAGTCATAGACAGTCTTCATCATAGTCGAAGGGAGGTTGAAGGTGATCGAAGGAGGTCGTCTTCACTCTCCACTATTCGGTGTCCAATTTTCCCGAAGTTAGTCGTAGCTAGTCGAAGCTAGTCTTCAACATAGTCGAAGCAGGTCGAAGGAGGTCTTCAACATGACATTTTTTCAAACTCTCCTAAACTCTTCTAAACTCGCCAATTAGGTCGCCCAAGTGAGACAGCCCCTTTACAAGTAGTCTTATTATTTGATTCAGTCTGAGACAAAGCCCTGCTTCATTATCTTGATGTTCCAGATTCTCTCATTTACAAGTGGCGCAACGGTAGAGTTTCTGCCTTACAGCACTAGAGACCTGGGTTCAATCCTGACTATGGATGCTGTCAGTATAACGTTTACACATTCTCCATGTGACTGCGTGGGTTTCCTTCCCCATTCCAAAGATATACAGGTTTGTATATTAATTGGCTGTATCTCTAAACTAAACTGAACTAAACTGTATTGTGACCATGTTAATAGCCCACCCACCTATTTATAATGTAATGGGGCTGTCCGACTTAGGCGACACTTTAGGCGACAGCCAGGGACTAATTTGAATGGAATTCACCTACGACACCTATGACAACACCTACGACAACCTATGACAACCTATGACAGCAAATATTGTCGCCACTGTTGCCGAAAAATTTTCAACATGTTTTAAATTTTGTGGCAATCGCCTGTAGTCACCCAAAAAATCGCCTAAGTGGGATAGGCCCTAAGAGTGAAACCCTTAAGGGCCTGTCCCACTTGGGTGACCATTTTGGTGAGTGCAGGAGACTCTGCGCTCACCACATGATCGCCACATGGTCGCCACATGTTCGCTAGTGGTCTCTGGTGAGTCTCCTTCATGCTCGCGAAGAGTTCCCGCATTCTGGGAACTAGTCGCGGCCTCAGTACGGTCGCCGCAAATTTTTCAACATGTTGCCTTTCGCCATGGAGAAAATCGATAATCCTGCAGTCATAGGTGCAGTTGTAGTGGGGTCGCCATGTAGTTATGGGTAGTCGAGGTAGTCGTAGGTAGTTTTAGTTAATCACCTTTGCTGGCCTCATTGGGGAAAAAAACATAAGCATGAGTTTTCAGAACGAAGGATAACCGACCGATGATGTTAAATGCCCGCCAAACTTCACAGCTGCATATCTCTGGCTTATTAAAAGCTGAATATTCACTCTTTCTCCGCCCCCTTCTCCCCCACTTCTCCCCCCTTCTCACCCCTTCTCCCCTCCCCCTCTCCCTCTTTTAAAGGACTTACTGTACAATGTGCTAGCCATCTTAAACTTCCTATTCATCGCAGTGTGTGTCTGTGTCACCTTGGCTTTGCACCGTGTGAATTTCAGACAACGCTCCCCCCGCTTTCCCTGGCCCCCGCCTTTGCGATGTGTTTGTGTGTGTTCCACTCTGACAGTCGCCGTTCCAGTTCCCGGTTTTTCAGGCAAGTGCCACGAACTTGACAGTCGCCGGCACTCCACTGAAAAATTGCCTAAGTGGGACAGACCCTTTCCAACAGGTGCTGACGTACAGGCCATAGAGATCACACTGCAGAATCGAGACTGATGTATATATTTCTATTGTCTCCCCTGCTAAAGTGCATATATATCTGACCAGCACTAATATAACAGTCCTACCAGAGTAGGTATTTGGTTACTGTGTTGTAGCCGAGTTGAGCATCAACAACACATACTAAGTGGATTTAAAACAATATAGAATATCAATGGGCATATATATATGAGATTTTTATTGACTATGGTGGAATAAAATTTAGCAGTAAAACCAGATTACATTTCAGGGTAAACTGTTCTACGTTTTTAAAAATAGAATCAAAGGAACACTTTAAATTGGAGGTTCAATCAAATATCCGGCATATTACTGTATTCAGGGCAAAAGCTCAGCAAAGGTCAACATTTATATCTCCAGTGGACAAAGAATAGATAAAGATCATAAAAATAAATAAAAGCCACAAATTAAAAATGTATTGCTGCAGAGAAGATATACACATTTCATTGCTGTATGTTGAATTGTATCCAAACTGAGAATTCAATATCAAGTACTATGTCAAGTATCAGCCTAAACAATGTAAGAGAATTGACCCAGTCTACAGCAGTGATTCGACCCAAAATGTCATCTGTCCACTTTCTCCACAGATGCTGCCTGACATTTAGTTTAGTTTATAGATATAGCGTGGAAACAGGCCCTTCGGCCCACCGAGTCCGTGCCGACCGGTGATCCCCGCACACTAACATTATCCTGCACGCACACGGGACAATTTACAATCTTTACCGAAAACAATTAACCTACAAACCTGCATGTCTTTGGAGTGTGGGAGGAAACTGGAGCATCAGGAGAAAACCCACACAGGTCACGGGGGGAATGTGCAAACTCCACACAGGCAGCACCCGTACTCAGGATCGAACCCGGGTCTCTGGCGCTGTGAGGCAGCAACTCTATCCGGTGTGCCACGGTGCCGCCCCGCTGAGTTCCTCCTGCATTTTCTGCTTCTTGCTCAAGAATCCAGCATATGCAATTCCTTATGTCTAAGGAAACTGATGCACTTTTACAAATTAGTTGTACCATGCCTTACTTGCACAGGATGAATTAATCATTGTCAGCCACCAATCCCTGTTAAAACATAAAGTGAAACTGAACTTTGTACAGAAATCATGTTGTTTTATTTTTACCTTTAAGTTGCTTTCCAGACATATTACAAAAAAAAGGTGTTGGAAGCACTTAGCATATCAGGTAACATCTACAGTAAACGCCTCTTGAATACTATTATTGTATCTCCCTCCACCACCACCCCTGGCATCACTTTTCAGACAGCGATCATTCTCTATGTAAAAAACCTGCCTAGCACATCTGCTTTAAACTTTGCCCCTCTCACTTTAAAGCTATACCCTCTCACCCTTCACCTTTCTGCCCTGACTGTGGAGTTTCTATGAGGATAATTTACCTTGTCGTACTTCTTGCCAGAAGGTTGGATTGGACAGGCTAGATGCAGGACAAATGTTCCTGATGTTGGGTGAGTCCAGAAGTCACAGTTTTCAGGATAGCAGTAGTATCCATGATGAACTGGACGGAGTCACATTTTCAGGATAAGGGCTAGCCCATTTAGGACTGAGATGAGAAAAAACGTTTTCACCCAGAGAGTTGTGAATCTATGGAATTCTCTGCCACAAAAGGCAATTCACTGCATGTTTTCAAGTGAAACTTATGGGCCTGTCCCACTTAGGTGACTTTTTAGGTGACTGCAGGAGACTATGTGGTCGCCACATGGTCGTCACATGTTCGCGGGTAGTTGCCGGGGAGTTGCCTTCATGGTCGCTAGGAGTTCCCGCATTCTGGGAACTAGTCGCAGCCTCATTATGGTTGCTGTGAATTTTTCAACGTTCAAAAATAAGCAGTAGTTTTCAGAACCAAGCGTAGGCAGTTATGGTAGTGGCATTTAAGATGCTTTTAGATAGGCACATAGATTTGCAGGGAATGGAAATATATGGATCATGTGCAGATGGATGCGATTAGTTTATCTTAGCTTCCTATTAGAGCAGTCATTGTGGTCCAAAAGGCCTGTTCCTGTATCATACTGCTCTATGTTCTGTGAATGTTGGAATCTATTATATGTAATTGAAACTTCTGAATTTGGATTCTGAATTCTATGATGACTAATATGTTAGCGTTGGAGCAGAACCTCTGCCCGCCCATGAGTCGCACCAGTAAACCCCTGAAGTTTCCTCCCAGTTAATTAATGTACTTCCCAGTGATGAGTTGAGCCAGTAGAGAAGAAACTGATGCCCCCTGTTTCCACTTTATAGATGGCTGAAAATGGGAGATGTTCAGATTTCCATGCCAATGCATTATATTTTTATCCACAGCAGGCTTTGAGTTCAAACCGAGCAGTCAATTTTTGCTACAACAATATGACTTTCCTTCCCATATATATCCAGTATTATAAATCTCTGCTGCTCCCGACAGCTTCTTCCTTGGAGAGATAGGAATTTACAGTGTATTCCTCTCAATAATTTTGTTCCAATACTTGCACTGCCAACACAAAAGAATCCTTGAATAGAATCATATTGTTTTTTTTTTACAAGAATGGGGACATCTGTGAGCCACTGTAACAATTTCCAGGAAATCATAAAGTGTGACATAAATGATGCAATTAACCTTTTGCGCCTTTGTCAATCTGAGTTGGTTTATTCTCAGGAACTCAGACAATGCACTTGGTCAACTCCCATGTCTTTAGCATTCCATTCTTACTGAAATCTGTGAGTCGAGAGTGTTTATTTGTAGAAGATTACAAAAAGTAGTGGACTCCGTCCAGTTCATCATGGGTACTGACCTCCTCATGATTAGAGATCGAAAGGAGGAGCTGCCTCAAAAAGGCAGTCAACGTCATCAAAGACCTACACCACCCTGGCCCCACTCTTATTTCACTCATTTGCTTGCATTAAGGACTTTGGGCTTATTTGCACTAGTATTTGCATTATTCATTTTCATATTATGTGTTAACAATGAGTATTGTGTTTACAGGTCTGTTAACCTGCAGCAAATAATAATTTAATTGTTTCATTGCTGATACAATTGACAATTAAACACTTGACTTGATTGTCATATGTAGCGACGAAACAGTACAATGAAATGTTTACCTGCTTCAGTTTAACAGGCCCATTAATGCAATATACAGATAATACAGTAATATATATACAGTAATAATCAACACAAACACAATAAATTAATAACTAAATTACTAGGTAACCATAATACTGCAAAACTAAAATCCAAGAATAACATGGTTGCTGAGATTAGTGTCGTGCAGTGTTCAATAGTCTGATAGTTGCTGGGAAGAAGCTATTATTGAATCTGTTGGTCACAGTTTTCAAGCTTCTGTCCCTTCTTCACAATGGTACTGGCAAAATGAGAGCATGGCCATTGTGCCCTGGATCTTTGATGATGCTGGCTGCTTTTCTGAAGCAGTGCCTCTTGTATATACTTTTGATGGTAAGAAGGTCAGTACCTGTGACTGACCGGGCAGTAGCCTATCACTTTCTGTAATCTTCTTCATTCCTGAAGTAGGGTTGCTGAACGAGATCAGACAATTCCTCTGGAAATCCATCATAGAATTTTTTGAGGAATTATTTTCCTTTCTCCCCTTCTTCTAAAGACATATTGACATTGGATAGCAATGTTACAAAATTTTGAGATTTTAAAAATCAAGTCTGCAAATGATCCCATTAGGTAAAGCATAAAAATAAGTTTCATTTGACACCTAATTCACTTTCATATCTTCAGTTTTAAAAAGGTTATGGCTATTTTCATACTCGGAAATTAGCATCTTGTTCCCTATTGCTTTTCCATTGATTTAACACAAAAGCTGTGATCGAGGACAGTCAAAAGCCTATAACTTTTTTTTAAATTAAGAGAACTGAATGAAATTTTCAGTTATTATAGATTGAAGTATTCTAAAACAAATATGGAACAATCTTACTTGAATGACCTGAAATTAAAGACTATAATTAGTTAATTACCTAATTGTAGCTAATTACAAAATTCAATTACTAGATCTACACATCTACCCATTTCTTAAGAAAAGATTAACATTTTTAAATAGCCCAAGTCTCCAAATAACATTCACACAAGAATTCAGAATATAACATGATATTTAAATCTCATTGTCATGAATTTATAAGCCAAATGGAATGAATTTAATGTTTAATTCCCGTAAATTAATGGCCATTTAAATCATCTTGTAAGTGAGATTTTGTGGAACGCGATCGTTTGGAACGTTGCGGTTTGCGGAATTTGAACGCCATATCGGCAGGAAAAACACTGCCGGTTCGTATGGGGCCATAACCACATTTTCACCAATGACATTTTGATTAGAGTCATCCTAAGAAGCAAGTTTATATGTAAAATATGTAAAATATAAACGTCCCCTACGTGAGATCCGTCCCGTCGTTGGTGTTGACGGCATTAGAAGTAGCTTTTTTATTTTACTCCCGAGATTTCTTTTTAAAACTTCCAAGAACGCAAGTCGGAACGATTTTTCAGCATCAGGTAGTAGCCCGAGAAAATATATCTCGGACAGGCAGGAGAAAACGGCATTTTAATCCCGCGATCCCCACCCCCCCCCCCCCCCCCCGGCGCGAAAGTCGCGCACACGCCTAGTGGCAGAACTGCAGCGCTGCTGAAGGTAAGTATCGTAACATACCTACGTATAGAAAATAAATATCAAAAGGTTCTGCTATTAGCATCTATGAGAATTGAAAGCTGCCAGTGTGTTGTTTATATTGTCTGTACAAAATCTTGCTCCCTATTCCAATGATTCTGCTTGTTTATTGGATTTGTGTAATGTGAACAACTCAATGAAATTTTTGGCAGCAAATAAAGATGTGTTTCTTGGAAGCACACTTAGATGTTCTGCTGCCTAATGTTAGTGGAAGAGACAATGAGAAGACAGAGCAGTAAAGTATATCAAATGTTAAAGCAGATTATTTGGATGAACTGTAAATCCAACTCCAAACACTGACAGGTTCACATGATCTGAATAAATGCAACCATGTCAGTCCTTCCCCACAGATGGGTCTGGAATATCGCATGGCAATATATTGAAGGATAAGTGAATCCTAGCCAAAATGTGACCTTTAATCTAAAAGAGAATAATGTAGAGATTGCATCACATTGAGTTTAGTTTAGAGATACAGCACGGATACAACCAACCGAGTCCACACCGACCAGTGATCCCCGTACACTAGCACTACCCGACACACTAGGGACAATTCTAACATATCTCCGAAAATAATTAAAATCTGAAAAAATGAGAGTCTACGGTTGCAAGATTCAATTTTCAGGGCAGGTTTGTTTGGTGATAACAGAGTATTATCACAATATTTAAAATGCATCTGAGCCTGAATAAAGCAACCTCAATGTTCTATGGAACCTTTGGTACAGTGCTTCCACACCTCAAAAATAAATTTCCTTAAATAGAAACCCAAATTTCCTGGAATATGATGGTATTTTCCTGAAATGTTCAAAAATTCTTCCTGCGAGCTATTTGTCATTGTTTTGTTTTTTTCGCGGGCACACATTAACAACACAAAGAAGAACAAGACAAAACAGATCTACGTAACTACACTATATCTGCCTGCTTCTGTTTACTCACTTGTTCATTGCCTCCAACAGCTTTTGTTGTCTTTGTTTTATCAACCTGCCCCCATGTGTCTCAGTCTCAGTCTCTGCTCTCTCTCCTTCCATCTCTCCCCCCCTCTCTCCCTCCCTCCCTCACTCCCTCCCTCCTCTCCCTCCCTCTCTTCATCCCTCCCTCCCTCTACCTCGCTCCGTCTCTCCATCCCTCACTCTCTCTCCCTCACTCCCTCCCTCTCTGTCCCTCTCCCTCCCCCTCCCTCCCCTCTCGCCTTCCCTCTCTCCCTCCATCCCTCCCTCTCTGCTCTCTCCCTCCTTCCCCTTTCCCTCCCTCCCTCTCTCTTCCCTCCCTCTCTCCCCTTTCTTTTTCTCTCCCTCCCTCTCTTATTCCCTCCCTTCCTCTCTCCCTCCCTCTCTTAATCCCACTCCCTCCCTCTCTCGCTCCCTCTCCCTCCCTCTCCCTCCCTCTCTCCCTTTCTCCACCCCTTCCTATCTCCCTCTCGGCCCCTTGAGCCCACCCACTGTTCTGTAAAATCAAGACCAATCCCAATGTAAATGCAATCCCACCACCCACTGGTAACTTTTCACCACTAGGCTTATCCCGAATTCTACCTCTGCTTGAAAAATAATCAAGGGCTCAACTTCCACTGAGAAAGAGAATTCCAAAAACTCATTGTTATATGAGAACAGTCTGTGACCCATAGCGCTTTGACCATAGCGTTGTGTTTAAAGCCCATAGCACTGCAGCCGGCTGCACTATATTTAGAACCCATAGCGCTGCAGCCGACAGCTCTTTGTTTAAAATGTTGAGCGCCAAACCAGCAGCGCTGTGTGTATAACCTTTACACCCCTTCACTGGCCGGATGTGGAAATTTCCCAAAATTATTCAATTTCCCTAAAATTACGTGAAGCCAACCCGAATTTCCAGAATTTTGGGTAATTTCTTTCAAAGTGGAGACATTTCTTTGGTAGGTGGCCAGCAGGAAAGTATTCCCAAATTCTGCCCTTCGAAAACTAAGCCAGAATTTAGTTTTTTTTTAGTTTACAGATATAGCATGGAAACAGGCCCTTCAGCCCACCAAGTCAATGCTGACCTTTGATCATCCATTTACACTAGTTCTATGTTATCCCACTTTCTCTCCCACTCCATATTCATTAGATGCAATTTATACAGAGGACAATTAACTTACAAGCCCGCACACCTTTGGAATGTGGGATGAAACTGCTGGAGGAAACCCACGCGATCATAGGGAGAATGTACAAATTCTACACAGACAGCACTGAAGCTCAGGATTGTACCTGGGTCTTTTACACTGTGATGCAGCAGCAGCTTTACCAGCTGCGCCACTTTTAATTTGTTCAATTCCCACTAGCAGTTGCAGGTAAAAAAAAATTAACATAACATCACAAACTCATTCAAGCCTGAATAGCACCAGCCACAGTGTTCTATTGTGCCTTTAGTAGGTGGCCAGCAAGGCAGTACGGCCAAATTATGCCCTTCAGCATCCTTCAATGTTGAATCTTTCAGTGGGATGCTGACGTACTGAAGCTTGAGGGCACCAGGGCAAGATGGAAAGCAATGTCAGGTTTGCATGTTTTTGTGGTACCCATATGGACTGCTAAAGTTGTTGGCCGAAATGTTTCAGAGCAACAAAGTTAGCCCAGGGTCTCATTGTTATTCTTGCTGCAACAATCAGGGCTGTGTCTGTTTAATTCTCACCAGCAGCTGTAGGTATGATCTAGCTTATTTTGCCTGCTTCTGCTGAATGACCGCTTACTTCTGCTGTCTAATTAATCCCAACTAAATGAGCAGGACAGAAAGTTGAACTAATTAGAAATTGTGTGAAATGTAATTTGTACTCCGTTGTTCATCACCATTTCATTACAGAAAATAACTTCAACATTCACACTTGCTGGGATCCAGACTCTTTAGATTCAAGGACAAAGTCATTATAGAATGAAGGATGGTTGTCCATCCGCAATATACATGAATAAAATCCAAAAATATGAATCCTTAAACCTGTTAATGTTTTAATCTGATCTAACCATGCTGATTAATTCTTACCATTCAACCGATTTTATTTGGGCAACTGTAGATTTGTTATAAAAACTGCATCACCAAGAAACTAATAGCATAGTAATAGGACATGTCTCACATACAAAGCACTCTGATCAGTAAATTGTCTGGGGCATCTACAGTCTTGGTAAGAGAGCCAAGAGTCAAGAGTGTTTAATTGTCATATGAACCGACAACGGAACAGTGTGGAGACGAACTGCAAATGCTGGTTTCCAATGGAAAGACACAAAGTTCTGGAGTAACTCTGTGGATCAGGAAGCATCTCTGGAGATCATGGATAGGTGACGTTTCGGGTCAGAACCCTTTTCAGGTTGAAATAGGGTCCCGACCAGAAACATCACCTATTCATGTCCTCCAGAGCTACTGCCTGAGCCGATGAGTCTTTCTGTCTTTCTTTGTCACAACCTTGGATTTAACTAACAAATGCATAGTGGGCTACAGATGAAAGAGATTCTCATGAGTAAAGGTGTACTATCAAAAGCGTTGATGACTTGCGGGCTTTAATGCATTTTATACAAACACATTCCTAACCAGGGCCTGAGCTTTAATTAATTCCAAATGACCCCAGTTCAAGCTCATTGAGAAATATATTAACCACAAAAATAGCAAAATGTTAGGAGATTTTTCTGTTATATGACTGTAAGACTTGCTTTATTAAGTAATCTTTTAATTTAGTCCCTAAGCACCCAAGGTAATGTGAAACTTACATAAACTTGGGAAAGCTCGAAACGCTCTGAGGCTGAAAATAAGAGAAATGTTGAATGTAGTTCACTGCAGTTGAAAATTTGGTTTCCATGACCTTGAAGAATCTGATCTGCCTGTTTGATAAACAGTATAATTCAGTATCTGAGGGATTGCAGTATTTCCAAAGGCATGATTGCTGTACTATTGTTGGATTACATAACCTTTCAATCTGAAATAACTCTCTTGAGAAATGAATGATACTTCAACGATACAATAAAGGTGACCAACTAAATAATAGAAACATAGAAACATAGAAATTAGTTGCAGGAGCAGGCCATTCGGCCCTTCAAGCGTGCACCGCCGTTCAATGTGATCATGGCTGATCATCCAACTCAGTATCCTGTACCTGCCTTCTCTCCATACCCCAATGCAATAAGATTCTGTTCTAAATGTAGCTTGATGCTGTGTGGAGGAAGGAATGGTATGGGGAACAACGATACAAGACTTGAAGGGAAATGCTGAAGGAAATGAAAAAAATAAACTGATGGGGGACCAAAATCTGAAATAAATACTTCTCAATGATGAACAGCTTGCCAAAAGCAATATTTTAGAAGTCACCTCATCTTCACTCTGAATAACCAACATGAGATAGAGATTATCAAAGCTAGCATTAAGTAAATAATGCAAAATTGGCTCTTGGGAAAGTGAGTGGACCTGACAAAATTATGTGCTTGGGCAGCAATAATTAAAGTCACCCCAGAGGGCACAGGTAGGTGACGTTTTGGGTCGGGATCCTTCTTCAGACCCCCTTAAGAAGGTTCCAACCCAAAACATCACCTATCCATGTCCTCCAGAAATGCTGTCTGACCTGTTGTTACTTCAACACTTTGATTCGTTATTTGTAAACCAACATCTGCAGTTCCTCTATAATGAAAGTAACACAACTCTAACAGCAGGATTGGGCATGGTTCCTAATGCCCTTATCCTGTTTTCACATTCTGAACTTGATTTAGTTTAGTTTAGAGATACAGAATGGAAACAGGACCTTAGTCCGACTGAGTCTACCAACCATTGATCATCCGTCCACACTAATTTCATGTTATTTCACCTTCGTATCCATTGCCTGCACACCAGGAGTAATGTTGCAGAGGCCAATTAACCTACAAACCAACACGTCTTTAGGATGTGGGAGGAAAGTGTGCAGTCACAGGGCAATGTGCAAACTCTACTCAGACAGCGCCAAAGGTCAGGATCAAACCTGGTTCTCTGGTGCTATGAGGCAGCAGTACTACCAGCTGCACCACTGTGCCACCACCGTGTGATCGTAATTGCCCTTTTCTTCAGGGAATTACCTACCTGGACATAGCCAGGAAAAATGGAAAGAATGAATAAGACAGGCTGGGGCCAATCAGATTCAGCAGGCAATTAACCTACAGGCAATGCCAAACTCTCAACCTCTAGTAGGGCTCTGATTCAGCATTCAGGGCTCAAGCCTCACGCACTTTGTGGAATATTACCCAAGTTGAATTATTTAAAATCATGAACATGCCGGCAACATATATGCATACAGTGAATATAGAACATGGATCAGGACAGCATAATAACAGGCCGTTCAGTTCATCAATGCCTATCCTAAGATGTCAAGATGAACTAATTTCCTTTGCCTGCACATAATCCATATCCCTCCATTGCTTGCATATCCACATGCAATATCTAAAAGCCTCGTAAACACCACTATCTTATCTGCCTCCACCACCACCCCTGGCAGCGCGTAGCAGGCACCTCCCACCCTCTGTGTAAATAACTTGCCCCGCAGATCACCTTTAAACTAAGCCACTCTTAAAGCTATGCCCTATAGGCTTTGATGTTTCCACCCTGTGAAAAAGGTTCTGACTGTCTATCCTTTCGAGTACAGTGGATGTGGAATGTATATCTAGCAGTGATCTGCATTTGCTCCATCCTGATCACATTGAGTATTTGAAATTCTGATAACATTATTTTGCCTAGACTATTAAAATGTTGTGCTTCACGTTAGAATCTCCAGCCAACTATTATAATGAATCAATAAGATCAAGGTAGCTTCAGTCTGCTGCTCATTGATTTCTGCTTTCCGCCTTATATCTTTTACCTTAATTATTGAATCAATTCTCATACGGATTTCTTATTGTCCATTAAACAGAGTTTCGCTCCAACAAATTCTGATTTAATAACAATATTTGCATATGATCTACAGTAGATTCCAAGGTGTTTGTGTAACTTGTGCCACTTGGGAGAATGTACATGTAAAACCACTATCAGTCTGCCAATTTTGACTGTGGAGCTACTTTATAAAACAATAAGGATTTAACCATTTGCTAAAATTATATTAATCATTGGAAGTGTATTAAAACTGACAAAGTACTGAAATGCATACTGTTTTCAACTAAAGTGCTGATACCATGATAGAAAATTATCTGGAATTGCATTCTTGTTAAATCTGTTCTCCATTTTTCACTTGCTTGGGGGATTACAGATATCTATTTTTTACAAGTCTTACACAAAAACAGTCTGAACATCTATTGAAGTTATCAGCCATTTTAATTAGAAAATGCATAAAAAACAAAAGCATCACCTTATTCATCAATTAGTTTTGTTTTTACATTTTGAATCATATGTCACCATTTGAAATGCAAAATGTTACTTCAAAATCATCACCATGCGCATCTTGAGAAGCCCATACTGATAACACAGTCAATTAATCCTCAAAAAAGACAGCATCTCCGGAAAAAAATTATGGGTGATATTTCTATATGGATTTCAGTAAGGCCTTTGACAAGGTTCCCCATGGAAGGTTGGTTCAGAAGGTTCAATCTTTGAGTGTTAATGGCGGAGTAGCAAGATGGATTCAACAGTGGCTGAATGGGAGATGTCAGAGAGTAATGGTGGATGGCTGTTTGTCAGGTTGGAAGCCGGTGACCAGTGGGGTGCCTCAGGGATCTGTGTTGGGTCCACTGTTGTTTGTCATGTACATCAATGATCTGGATGATGGGGTGGAAAATTGGATAAGTAAGTATGCAGATGATACTAAGATAGGTGGTATTGTGGATAATGAAGGTAGATTCTCAAAGTCTACAGAGAGATTTGGGCCATTTGGAAAAGTGGGCTGAAAGATGGCAGATGGAGTTTAATGCTGATAAGTGTTATGAAGTGCTACATCTTGGCAGGACAAATCAAATAGGACGTACGTGGTAAATGGTAGGGAATTGTGGAATGCTGTGGAACAGAGGGATCTAGGAATAACTGTGCATAGTTCCCTGAGGTGGAATCGCATGTAGATAGGGTGGTTAAAGAAAGCCTTTGGTGTGCTGGCCTTTATAAATCAGAGCATTGAATATAGGAGTAGGGAAGTAATGTTAAAATTGTACAATGGGTAAGACCAATTCTGGAGTATGGTGTACAATTTTGGTCGCCTTAGTTATAGGAAGGATGTCAACAAAATAGAGAGAGTTACAGAGGAGATTTACTAGAATGTTGCCAGGGTTCAGCAACCATGTTACAGAGAAAGGTTTTGAACAAGTTAGGTCTTTATTCTTTGGAGCGCAGAAGGTTAAGGGGGGGACTTGATTGAGGTCTTTAAAATGATGAATGGGATAGACAGAGTTGACGTGGATAAGCTTTTCCCATTGAGGGTAGGGAAGATTCTAAAACAAGAGGGCAATGACATGAGAATTAAGGGACAGAAGTTTAGGGGGTAACGTGAGGGGGAAACTTCTTTACTCAGAGGGTGGTGGCTGTGTGGAATGAGCTTCAGCAGAGTTGGTGGAGGCAGGATCGATTTTAACATTTAAAAGTAAAGTGGATAGGTATATGGACGTGAAGGGAATGGAGGGGTATGGTCTGAGTGCAGGTGATGGACATAGGGGAAAAACAATATGGTCGGCACGGACTGGAAGGGCCGAGAGGGCCTGTCTCCGTGCTGTAATTGTTATATGGTTATATGGTTATTTCACATCTGGACCCTTCTTCAGACTGATTGTGGTGGGAAGTGGCGGTGGGGAGAGAGAAAGCGGGGAGAACCAATTCTGGCCAGTGGTAGGTGGATAAGGAGACAGGGGGTTGCGATAGTGGATGTAAGACAAAGACCAGTCGCAAAGCCAAAATGTGCGTCAAGATAAGTCAATGTCAAGTCAAAATCGTCACATTTATTTATATAGCACATTTAAAAACCGACTCTCGTTGACCAAAGTGCTTTACATTTGTTATAAGAGTAGTATATACAAGCAGGCTACATACATATATACAAATAGCCCTCGCTGAGAGAACATCAGGAAAGGCTTGGGAGAACAGATACGATTTTAGACTTGACTTAAAGGAGTCGATGGAGGGGGCAGTTCTAATGGGGAGGGGGATGCTGTTTCACAGTCTAGGAGCTGCGACCGCAAAGGCACGGTCGCCCCTGAGCTTATGCCTAGACTGCGGGACATTCAGCAACCCCAAGTCGGCCGATCAGAGGGACCTGGAGGTGGTGTAGTGGATGAGAAGACTTTTAATGTAGGTGGGTGCAAGCCCATTGAGGGCTTTGTAGACAAAGAGGAGGGTCTTGAAATTTATTCGGAACCGCACAGGGAGCCAGTGGAGAGTCGCCAGCATCGGGGTGATGTATTCCCTTTTTCGGGTGCCCGTCAGGAGCCTTGCTGCGGCGTTTTGGACCAGTTGCAGGTGGGACAGGGAAGATTGGCTGATCCCAGTGTAAAGGGAGTTGCAGTAATCTAGGCAGGAGGAGCTAAATGTATGGATGATCTTTTCGGGGTCATCAAACTGGAGGAATTGTTTTATTTTAGTTATCATCCGAAGCTGAAAGAAGCTAGCTTTTACCACGGCATTGACTTGTTTGTCAAACTTCAATGCTGAGTCAAATATCACACCAAGATTTTTGACATGTGGTTTGAGTAGTGAGGTAAAGCTTCCAAGGCTGCCTGCTATCATTTTGATTGAGTCCGAGGGGCCGAGAAGGATGACCTCAGACTTACTCTCGTTTAGTTGGAGGAAGTTCTGGGCCATCCAGCACTTTATCTCCTCGAGGCAGCAGGTAAGGTTAAGCACTGTGGGGCACAGGTAATTTGATTGTTTTTTGGGCTTCAGGGGGAGGTACAGTTGTGTATCGTCTGCGTAGCAATGGAAGGAAATGCCGTGCCATTCAATGACTTGGCCTAAGGGGAGCATATACAGGGAGAAGAGAATGGGGCCAAGGATGGAACCTTGTGGAACCCCACAGCAGAGGCTAGCTGGGGAGGAGAAAGAATTGCCTATGTTAGTAGAGAAACTCCTACCTTTGAGGTAGGAGATGAACCAGCTCAGGGCAGTGCCATCAATACCAACCCCGTAGCGGAGACGGTCAATTAGGATGGTGTGGTCGACAGTATCAAATGCTGCGCTGAGGTCAAGAAGGAGCAGGATTGCACAGTCGCAGAAGTCAATGGTGAGCTGTAAGTCATTATGTACCTTCAACAAGGCAGACTCTGTGCTGTGGTGATCCCTGAAACCTGATTGGAAAGTTTCCAAGATAGTATTTTGGTGAATGTAAGGCATAAGTTGACTTAAGATTACTTTTTCAAGGGCTTTTGAGAGGAAAGGCTGTTTAGAAATGGGTCTGTAGTTGCTTGGCAAGGTGGGGTCGAGGTTAGTTTTTTTCAGTTGGCTGGACCACCGCTTGCTTGAAGCAGGTAGGTACAGTGCCAGTGGCCAGAGAACTGTTGAAGATAAGGATAGAAGGGGTGCGAATTGTGAAGCCAGAGGAAGGAATATAGGTGCAATGGGGGGGAGGGGGGGAGAGAAATAAATGAACGTGCAGGTGGGGCACAGGTAAAATAAGAGGGGGGAAGGGGGGCTGGGGTGGACGGGGGGACGGGGTGGTGGGGGGGAATAATTGTTAATTGGTTAATTACTTTAAATTGTGGAACTCAATATTTATACCATTGGGTTGCAAACTACCCAACACCCAGGAACAGCATCTTCTCAATGTCTTCGTAATTCCAACTATATCATATTCCTTAACTACAAACTGCACATTCAATTCATCCACCTTATTACGATGCTCCTCGCCTTAAGAAAAACAAATCTGAAAGCTTTGTGCTTTATCTCCATTCTTCTGCTTCTGTCCTTTTATGTCCCTCTATATCCTTGCATTGGTTCCCTTCCCTCTGACCTGTTAGTTTAAATGTGACCTTTCCTACACACTCTTTTCCGTTAACTGCACGCATACACTTTGTTGGATTCGTCTTTCACTGCCATTCTATTTAAGTGAATGTGTAAATTGTTCAATCTAAGCTTCCCCCCAGTCTAGTTTCAGTCAAAAATCACTGAGTCAAGCATTTGCTCGTCTAAACTTTATTTTGACAAAACACAATTACAGTTCCCACTACTGTACCTAATCACCACGGGTTTGATCCTCATACCTGCCTGATCCAGGCCTCTAGGCCTCGCTCAAACAGAGACACTCCAGAAGGCACCATTATCCCATCTAAACTCTGAGACTTAGGAATCAGCTCACTGCTCTGTCACTGGGTCCTCAACTTTCTGGCCCATTGACCTCCATCAGTAAGGATACGTGATAATATCTCCTCCACAATAACTCTCAACACCAATGCCCTGCAAGGTTGTGTTTTTCATTCCCTACTATACGCCATTACACTGTACGGCCAAATTCAGCACAAATTCCATCTACAAGTTAGCAGATGAAACCACTGTGGATGGCCAAATCACGAACAACGACGAGATGAAGCACAGAAAGGAATTCGAGGACTCAGTGACATGATGTCAGGAGAATGACCTTTCTCTCAATGTCAGCAAGATGAAGGAGCTAGTTATTGACTTCAGTAAGCATGGTGGAGTACATCTCCCAGTCAGCATCAATGGTGTGAATGTGGAAATTGTTGAGAGCTTCAAGTTCCTTAACGTTTATATTACTAAGGATTTATTGTGGACCAACCACATTGTTGTGGCAGTCATGAAGGCACATTAATGCCTCTACTTCCTTAAGAGATGGAGGAAATTCAGCATATCTCCAGTGACTATTACTAACTTAAACAGATGCACAATAGAAAGCAAACTGTTTAGGAAAGAACTGCAGATGCTGGATTAAATCAGAGGTGGACACAAAATGCTGTAATAACTCAGCGGGACAGGCAACATCTCTGGGGAGAAGGAATGGGTGACGTATCAGGTTGAGACCCTTCTTCAGCAAACTGTCAGGTTGCTTCAGAGCTTGGGTTGTGAATAGCACTGCCAAAGACCACAAGAAATTGCAGCGTTGTGGATGTAACAGATTCCATTACATGAACCAGATTTCCCACATTGACTCCGGAACAACTTCTTCCCCTCTGTTATTAAGCTTCTAAATGGTCCTTCATGAATTAGAGTACTGTTTGATTCACCTCTACCCATTGAGGACATTGGACTTTGTCCAAACAATTGTGTGCTACAATGCTGAGAACTATATTCTGCACTCTGCATCTTCCCCTTTGGGTATCTATTTACTTGAGTTTGAACTGATTGTATCTGTGTATGGTATATCTAATTTGTTGGCAGAGCATTGCAAAATAAAGCTTTACACTGTGCCTAGGTACATGTAACAATGATAAACCTAAGCCTAAACCTAAACCACAAGAGGTCCCTGGTGAGCTAATTGTGGCCTCATAAATATCTGATACCAAATATTGTGCTTTTTCATTCATCCTTCATTTTCTATTTGGAGAAATATATTTTCTATTTTTATAATTGTGGTTGGTCTTGAGAAAGAGAGAAATATCTGTAATGGACACTATACATTAAGATATCAGGAATGGACACTATACATTAATGGAGGAGTTTGCCGATGTTACCGGGCAGGATTTAAACATGTTTTGCTGGGGGTGGGAAGAACAGATAAAGGTTGAGATAGAAATAGAAGGTGAGGTGGCATTTAAGAATGAAAAGGCAATGGCACAAAGAAATGATTGCCAGACAATATTGGGGAGGGGCAGAGTATACAGAGTATATCATGGAGCGATAGAGTGCAACAAATAGAGTCAGGATTAGGAAAATATAATGAGATACCAGACTAAGTGAGACCCAGTGGGTTCAAGCATCACACGGGAGGGCTGGTCCCCCAACGCAATATTCCACCCTCCACCAATTCCAATATTGGTGGCCAGTGGGGGGGGGGGGGGGGATCTGGAACATTAGTATGTGTGTTGTGGGCTGAAGGGACTGGTTTCCAGAGCACTGGTATGGACATTGTAGGCCAAATGGATTCTTGGGCTGGTGGCTCAGTGACTCAAGGCTGGTGTGCTGGCAGCTCACTCACTCATGACTGGTGGGCTGGCAGTTCACTTACGGCTATTCCTTTTCAAGCAGGGTGCAAGGCCAAAAATACAAGTGCAGTTTCATACCATTTCAAGCAGGGTGCAAGGCCACTAAAGACAGCAAATCATGACCACTCCCTCTCCCATCTTGCAGAGACTGAGCATACTTATTGGTTTTTTGTCCCTCCCCCCTCCAACAAGAAGGGGCGTGGCCTTCATGGCATGATTGACAGGAGAGAGAATCTCAACCTTTTTTAAACACTAATAATTCTCTCATTTTTCAGAAGAGGACTCTGAGTTAAGATGGCCAAAAATCACAGCTGTACGTGGTGGCATTTTGTCTAAAACCAATATAAAGCACAAACAGGAAGTGGTCAAGATTATTTTAATGTATAGAAGGCAAGGCAACTTTAATTAGGCAAGGAAAATTTAATTAGGCAAGGCAACTTTAATTGGGCAACACAGTTTTAACATTTCAAAGCCATAGGCAACACAGCTTTAGCATTTACAAACCAAAGGCAATGCAGCATTAGCATTTCCAAACCAAAGGCAATGCAGCTTTAGCATTTCCAAACCAAGTGCAACGCAGCTTTTGCATTTCAAAACCAAATGCATCACAGCTTGAGCATTTTCAAACAAAAGGCAACACAGCTCTAGCATTTCCAAACCAAATGCAATGCAGCTTTTGCGTTTCCAAACCAAAGGCAACACAGCTTTAGCATTTCCAAACCAAAGGCAACACAGCTTTAGCATTTCCAATCCAAAGGCAACACAGCGTTAGTATTTCCAAACCAAAGGCAACACAGCTTTAGCATTTCCAAACCAAAGGCAACACAGCTTTAGCATTTCCAAACAATATTTTCAAACCACATTAAGGGCACTGACATGTCAGTAAAACCACTCACAGTTTAGTAGACATGTGTTCAGTGTTATTCACAGCTCAGACTCAGAGACGTGACTCTCTCTCTCACCCATCTTGCAGAGACTGACACTTCCGGCACTCAACACTTCCGGGTTTTATAGTCCCTCCGGAAAGAGCGTGGCCTTCAGGAGAGAGAATCTCAACATTATTTAAACACTAATAATTCTTTTATTTTTAATTGATGCGAAAAATCCTCTTGTCCTGTGCAGCGGATGGTGACTCTGAGTAAGATGGCCAAAATTCACAGCCGTACCTGGTAGATGTGTTTCTACAGAGTTGTGGATTCAAACAGGAAGTGTTCAAGATTGAACTTTTAATTATTTAGAAGGTAAGGCAAGTTTAATTAGGCAAGGCAACTTTAATTAAGCTAGGCAAATTTAATTAGGCAAGGCAACTTTAAGTAGGCAAGGCACCTTTAATTAGGCATCAGTCTGAAGAAGGGTTTCAACCCGAAACGTTGCCTTTTTCCTTCACTACATAGATTCTGCCGCACCCACTGAGTTTCGCCTGCACTTTTGTCTACCTTGAATTAGGCAAGGCAACTTTAATTAGGCAACACAGCTTTAGCATTTCCAAACCAAAGGCAACACAGCTTTAGCATTTCTAAACCAAAGGCAACAGAGCCTTAGCATTTCCAAACCAAAGGCAACACAGCTGTAGCATTTCCAAACCAAAGGCAGCACATCTTTAGCATTTCCAAACCAAAAGCAGTACAGCTTTAGTATTTCCAAGCCAAAGGCAACACAGCTTTAGCATTTCCAAACCAAAGGCAACACAGCTTTAGCATTTCCAAACCAATAAAACACATCTTTAACATTTCTAAACCAAAGGCAACACAGCTTTAGCATTTCCAAACTATATTTTCAAACCACATTAAGGGCACTGACAGATCAGTAAAACCACTCACAGTTTAGTAGACGTGTGTTCAGTGTTATTCACAGCTCAGACTGAGAAACGTGACCCTCTCGCTACGCCACCTTGCAGAGATTGACTGAGGCACTCAACACTTCCGGGTTTTATAGTCCCTGCAAAAGGGGCGTGGCCATCAGGAGAGAAAATCTCAACACTAATAACTCTTTTATTGTTCATTGATGGGAAAAATCCTCTTGTCCTGCGCAGAGGAAGGGGACTCTGAGTGCATAATGGAGACATAATTATGTGATCAGACTGTATACATCTTCTAACATTCTAAAACCTTCCTCCCCACTGTTAACAACATGGGCAACTTATACATAATCTGCAAACCTCATTATAATGCCCTCTACCTTTATTGGTAATCATTAATACATATTATAAAGAGCAAGGTGTATAATACAGAGCCTTCTGGGATTGGTTGGGAACAGTCATTACTCACCAAAATATCCTTCAACCATCACTCTTTGCTTCCTGTTTCTGTGTCAATTTTGGAGCCTATTCCTGAGTTGTCATCCACTTCCAATTTGTTGACCAGTTTGTCATGTAGGAGGACATTGTCAAAAGCAGCTGAAATCCATGTTGTCTACGAGATGAAGAAAAATAAGAGAAGAGATGAAGGATTTTCTTCCAAAAGAGAAACTGCAGATACTGGATTCCCGAAATATAAACAGAAAATGCTGGGTTACTTAAGCAAGCAGGGCAGCATCTGACAAAAGGAAAGGGACACAATGTTCTAGCATCCATGGATAGCACAGGTTTGGGGGATATGGACCAAGTGCAGGCAAGTGGGACTAGTGTAGCTGAGACATGTTGGCCGGGATGGGCAAGTAGGGCCGAAGGGCCTGTTTCCACACTGTATCACTCTATGACTCTGTTCTCAAGCAGAGATGAAGGCATGGTGCCAGACGTACAAAATGCCATTGCAAGGAAGGTCACAAACCATCACTCGAGGTGCTCTTGTGGAAATCTTTTTATGTGCAATCTTGATGCATGAAGAGGATTGAATAAAGGAGACCATAACCATTTTATGTTGGGTTAATGTTATTTTGCTATTGTTAGAAACACGGCTTTTAACCAATGGAGCATTTCTGAATCTTAATGTTTCAAGAAATGAAAACCAAGCTGGGATAGATCACTAAGTCTGCCAGAGTTAAGGAGCTAAAGGATAAAGTTAGAATTTTAAAAAAATCTTTAAAATGTATTTAAATTTCTGATATTGTCAAACTTCAGGGTTTGGAAGCCACGTGAAATTGAGTTGTAGGTGACTAGGGTGTTTTGTAAGGGTGGAATTTTAAGGGTGCCATGGACAGGAGGAAGAATGTCCAGGAGGATTATGTATGTCTACTTGAGAGAGTGGGCAGATCCATGGTCGAAGGCTTAACTGAAATGGACAGCAGGGGCAGAAATTTGCTCCATGCACTAATGATGTGACATAGCAACCTAAGTGCTTTGAACTCTTCTGACATTTGGTTCTGTTGAAGTGAATGGAAGTGGATTTCAGAAGCAGAGTTCAATATTTCTACACTTGTATTTTGGCACTTAGGGCAGACGATGAACATTTACCATAACATCTCTGACAATGCAACTATCCTTCAGTACCATACGAGCTGAGGAAAAACGTCTTTATTCAGAATAATGTAAAAATGTCTTTGCAATTAGACGCAAGGAATTGCAGATGCTGGTTTACCAATAGAGACACAAAATGCTGGAGTAGCTCAACAGGCCAGGCAGCATCTCTGGATGTCTGAAAGATGCTCTAAACATGAAATGCCACCTATCCATGTCCTCCAGAAATGCTGCCTGACCTGTTGAGAATTTTCCAGAACCTTTCTTTGATTTGATCAGTAGTCTTTGATTTCTGTCCTGAATATACACAAAAAGACAGAATATTCAGGACAGAAATCAAAGACTACTGATGAGGTTCAGAATCAGTTATGATCGATCTGAAGCAAGCTCAAGGGCCTTTCGATGTAACTCCTGTTCCTATTATTCATGTGCATAGAGTCATAGAGTCATAGAGCAGTATAGCACAGAAATAGACCCTTTGGCCCACCATGCTGACCAAGTTGGCATTCTGGACATCTCATTTGCCTGCATTCAGCCCATAGCTTTCCAAATCCTTCCAATTCATTTATCCGTCCAAATGCCCTTTGAAAGTTGCAGTTGTACCAACTTCTTTAGGTTCCTTTCACATATCATTCCAGAAATGAAATACCCTCAGTGGGAAAAAGTTGCCCCTGAAATCCCTCCTAAATCTCTGCAGAGCCCCAAACTTAAAAATGCAAAACTGAGTTTGCTTATCATATAATTTTTTTGGAAGCATTTTATCTTGCACAGTCAAAGTTAGACATAATTATACCAAACTTCCCAAAATGGATCACATGAAAGAGAAACCCTGGAGCGATGACTGCAGTCACTGTTGGCACTCTGCTTATCACAGCAGCATAATATTATCTCACAACGTCTAACCCAGGATTTTTCAGGTAAATAATTTAAATCAACAAAATGTAGAATAAGACAGAATTTTCATTTTAATTTGAGTTTTCTTTTTCAGTCGTCGAGAAGAAAACATTTTTCCAGACCTGCAGACTTCTTTCCCATTTCAGTCATTAATTTTAAACTAACTGTGCATACCATCATCCAGTGGTCTAGAGGCCAGTTTAATTATATTTTTCTTATTTGAAAATTGGGTCAGAGCGAGCAGTGGGACTCTCAGATACTCAAATGTCTTTCTTTTATTTACATTGAGTAACTCAAAGGCAAATAATTTATGTACTGACTAAACCTTTTAAATTATTTGCCTTAGATTAGAATCCTTAGACGATTGAGGAGATTCGACATTTTGAAGAATACTCTCTTTAACTCTTACATGTGATACAGGTGTACATTAGAGAGCATACTGACATCAGGATGAAGGAGATTATAAAAAATGGTGGATGCTGCCTGGTTCACTGTGGGTACTGACCTCCCCTCCGTCAGATGGATATTTGGAGGTGCTACCCCAAAAAGGCAACCAGCATCTTCAAGGACCCACACCACCCTGGTCACGTTCTTATTTCACCCCTGCCATCAGTAAATAAGTTTACGAGTCTGACAACCGTGACCTCCTGGTTCAAATGCAGCTTCCCAACAACTACAATTGGTTCTTGCACACTACAAACACCGAGTAAACTAGAAACTGTGAAATATCTCGGTTGCACGAAGGACTTCCATTTTTTTTGCACTAATATTGGGTATTTAATTTATTGAATTTTATTTTTGTTATTCTGCATCAATGAAAACTATATTTACAGAGCTGTTATGCTGCTGCAAGTAAGAATTTAATTGCATTGTTTTCAGTACATATGACAATTAAACTCTCTCTCTCTCTCTCTCAACCAGATTTTATTTTTCCATCATCACTAGAAGCTATCTCCGCCTTCTGAGTAGAAGCAGCCATTTTGTGCGAAATCCCCTTGTGTCTTCTATGTTAAAGATATTGAACAAGTTAGAACAGTAGACACTGCACTACTAGAATATTAATAATGAGCGCCGCAGAACAAGAATGGACATTGATTGACTGCTGCCTGCTTAGTTCAAATTTCACATCATATTGATCTGGGCACTAAACAGGAGCATCAGTGTAAGCCTACTAGGTAGAAATGGATGGTAATTTACAGGCGGGGTAATTGTGCCCAGGGAGAAGTTCCTTAATGATTCCTAATGACTGAAGTGAAGGTCATAACTAAATCAGAATTCAAGCTTGTAATCCAGACTGGCACATTTGTAATGTGGGTATGCAATATGATATGATATAATGTGAGATAATAACTTATTTTATGCAGTTGAGTGGGATCTACATTATTATAAAATATGTAGGAAGGAAATGAAGGGTCTCGACTGGAAACGTCACCCATTCCTTCTCTCCAGAGATGCTGCCTGTCCCGTTGAGTTACTCCAGCTTTTTGTGTCTTTCAAGAGTCAAGTCAAGAGAGTTTTATTGTCATGTGTCCCAGATAGGACAATTAAATTCTTGCTTGCTGCAACACAACAGAATATGTAAACATGATACAGAACAGGAGATATCAGTGTGTCTATATACCATAGACCATATATATACCCAATAAATAAACAGATAAAGTGCAATAGGCTGTTATTGTTCAGAGTTTGTTTGATGGCGTGTTTAATAGCCAGATGGCTGTGGGGAAATAGCTGTTTCTGAACCTGGATGTTCCAGAATTCAAGCTCCTGTACCTTCTTCCCGATGGCAACGGAGAGGTGAGTGTGTGGCCAGGATTGTTTGGGTCTTTGATGATGTTGGCAGCCTTTTTGAGGCAGCGACTGCAATAGATTCCTTCGATGGTAGGGAGGTCAGAGCCGATGTTGGACTGGGCAATGGTTACAACTTTCTCCATTCTTTTCCACTCCTTGACGTTAACGTTACTGAACCAAGCCACGATGCAACCAGTCAGTGTGCTCTCTACTGTGCACCTGTAGACGTTCGACAGAGTCCTCCTTGACATACCAACTCTCCGTAATCTTCTCAGGAAGTAGAGGCATTGATGTGCCTTCTTTATGATTGCATCAGTGTGCTGGGACCAGGAAAGATCTTCATAAATATGCACGCCCAGGAATTTGAAGTTCTTGTCCATTTCTGCCATGATATAAATGGGATTGTGGGTCCCTATCCTACCCCTTCCAAAGTCCACAATCAGTTCCTTGATTTTGCTGGTGTTGAGAGCCAGGTTGTTGTGTTGGCGCCATTCGGTCAATTGGTCGATCTCACTTCTATACTCTGACTCATCACCATCAGTGATTCGTCCCACAACAGTGGTGTCGTCGGCGAACTTGATGATGGAGTTCGCACTATGTCCGGCTACGCAGTCATGAGTATAGAGTGAGTACAGCAGGAGGCTGAGCACATAGCCTTGAGGTACTCCCGTGCTGATTGTTAACGAGGGTGACACATTTCCACCAAAAAGGACAGATTGTGATCTGTGGATAAGGAAGTCGAAGATCCAATTGTAGAGATGTGCAGAGACCCAGATCTGAGAGCTTGGTAAACAGCTTGGAGGGATGGTATTTTACTTCGGAGTCACGTGAGTGATTACGTGAAGAAGGCCGTCCACACGCATGACCGTCATTGGCATCATGCCAAAATCATTGCTCCCAGTCAGTGTGTTTATTCACCATTAGGGGTGTGCGTATGTCCGAGCCGCGACCAAACCGGCTGCGGCAGACCACGGGCTGCCGGGCAGCGTGAGACCGCTTAACCCTTAGAGCATTTGTTGGCTACTCCACGGGGAGGTAAACCACGGGACTCTGAGGAGTCAGGCAGGGGACAAGTTCCCAAGTGTTTACCTCCTGTTCGTAAAAGGACCTGAACCCGAAGCAGCAGCGCCTGTGTCAACTCCTTGTCAGATGATATGAGACGAGTACCTAGAGACCATCGGGTGGTCTCATGAAGGTTGGATTCAGAGGTCCCGAGAATATAAATTATATTGGCATCCAGGGGTCCATCTTTCCCACAAAACTTGCCTCACTGAGTGTCCCCATTGTACCAATCTATTTGGGGGCACATAGGGGGCGTCAGAGCCCATGAGGTTAAATTACAAAAGATACTCTGGCTACTCACCTCCGGCAGTGCATACCAATGATTGACAGAATTGGACGAAGAGTCTAAGACTGGTGGTCTCATGAAGGTGCCTCCAAAGGGGTCATCTTTCCACAGACCATACCCCTACCCTCATGTGCATACCAAATGGTTCACTGGCTATGGTGGACGTGGTGTGGAGCAACCTACACAGAGGCCTTTTTTAGGGCAGGGCCTGAGTCAGGCCATGTTCAAGATGCGGGGCCCTCCAGCTGTCCTACCCCCCAGACCTCGGGGGCAGAAGCAGCGACGTTACTGCCGGTAAATCCTGAGGTAGGTGCGACTGCGATGGATACATTACAAGTTGGGGGGAGATTGCAATTTTTCTCACATGAATGGCAGTGGATAACATCTAACCCATTTATACTGCATAGTATTCAAGGTTTTCATTTGCGACTTGCCTCCACCTACTCAGCACACACCTGGCCGTACTTTTGTGTTTTCACAACAGCAGTGTATTAGTGCACAAAAAGAACTAGACTTTTTGTTCAAAAAAGTTGTAATTGAAAGGGCAAGGCATGAGTTTTATCAGTTTGTGTCCAATATCTTTACGAGGCCAAAAAAGGATGGAGGATGTAGAATTATCCTAGATTTGACAGAGCTTAACACGTTTGTGCAGTATAAACATTTCAAAATGGAAATTTTTGTCACAGCTAAACAACTGCTTTCCAGGGGATGTTATATGGCAAGCATTGACCTCAAAGATGCTTACTATTCAGTGGCCATTCATGAGCAGCACAGAAGGTTTTTGAAGTTTAACTGGATGGATCAGTTCTGGCAGTTTAAAGCTTTGCCTAACGGATTAACTTCGGCTCCCAGACTATTCACAAAATTGCTCAAACCAGTCCTGGGGTTACTCAGAACACAAAATCATATTGGATGAGATTTTAGTCATTGGGAGGACTTTTGAATTAGCAGAATTATCTGTGTCAGCTACAAACTCGTTTACAAAAAGATTGGATTAATTATCCATCCAGTTAAGTTTAAATTGATGCCATCTAAGATAATTGACTATTTGGGGTTCACCATTAACTCAGTACACATGTCAGTGACTCTGCCTCAGGGCAACCAATTAGAATTAATTGAAGCCTGCAGGAAACTCATTGTTGATTATCACCCTTCTATTAGTCATGTGGCTCGGTAATTGGAAAATTAGTGGCAGCATTCTCAGCTGCTCAATTCTGGCCTCTGCACTACCAAAATTTACAGCGTGCAAAGGAACAGGCACTTAAGCTTCAGAGAGGTCATTTCGATAGACCCATACAGCTACCAGCTGACGCTCTAACTGAGTTACGATGGTGGATAGCCAATATTCAGTGCTGCTCTAGTACTATTCTAGTCAATACACCATAAATGATCCAGCAGACTGATGCCAGTACACTAGGTTAGGGTGCTACTGATACCGTCTCAAGCTGCGGAGGCAGGTGGGATCTGCAGGAAGCATCCATGCTTCAATCACACAGCATTAACTATTTAGAGTTGTTGGGTGCACTCTTCTGGTTAAAGGCTTTTTGTACCAATAGGCATCATGTGCATGTCCAACTTCAGATTGACAATACTACCGCGGTAGCGTACATTAATCACATGGGTGGCAGTAAGTCTGTATCCTGTGATAGATTGTCCAATCTCCTCTGGCACTGGTATATTGCAACAAACATCTGTGTTTCAGTTATCTATTTACCAGGAAGGTATAACAGAGTGACAGACACCAGGTCACGAGAGTTCAATGATAACAAAGAATGGATGTTAAATCACGAAGTGTTCAATGACATTGCCCTTCATTATGGTGTGCCGGATATTGATCTGTTTGCTTCCCGGCTTAATCATCAATTACCAATTTATGTGTCATGGGAGCCAGACCTTGGGGCAGTGGCGGTGGATGCAGTCTCACTACATTGGGGTGGTAAATTTGTGTATGTATTTCCCCCATTCTGCCTCATTACTCGATGCGTGGCAAAAATCCAGCAAGATTCTTCCACTGGTATTCTGGTAGTGCCAGACTGGCCTACTCAGCATTGGTTCCCTCTAGTGTTAGCCTTAATCACACAGCCTTTTATGGTAGTGCCCAAGAGCAGAAATCTGCTGGTACACCCAGTGACAGGGGAAAGCCACCCTCTTCATGACCATATACATTTGTTGGTTTGCAGATTCTGAGGAGACCGTTCCTGGGGCTCAGGCTTTCAGAGCATACCGTTGATGTCATCACTGCAGCCTGGAGGAAGAGCACTCAGAAACAGTACATCTCTCTCATAAGAAAATGGGAGATGTACTGTTCCCGCTCTCACATTTCATACCACACAGCTACAATCACTGATGTTTTGGAGTTTCTATCATCTATCACAATAGCAAACTGAGTTATAGTGCCATTAACAGTGCCCGCAATGCTTTGTCCAATTATTTACAGCTGGGGTCAGCACATCACAAGGTAGGGTCCCACCCTTTAATAACTAAATTTATGAAGGGTGTCTTTAATTCCACTCCACCTAGACCCAGGTACACTCATATATGGGATGTCAGCGTGGTCCTCACGCTGCTCTGTCAGTGGGCACCAGTTTCATCTCTGTCCCTGCACCATCTGACATTGAAAGTAGTTATGCTCATGGCCCTGGCCTGAGCACAACGGGTCCAAAGGCTACATAAACTCAGACTGGATAGTATGAGTTCGTCCGGCAATAATGTCACCTTTTTCGTTCGGGATCTCGTTAAACAGAGCAGCCCAGGGGTACTAGGGCTCAAGTTGAGTTTCATGGCATATCCCTTAGATCCACGAGTGTGTGTCGTATCGTCCATAACCCATTACATTAAGGTCTCTAGGAGATTGAGAGTCTTGGAACTCTCCTTTTTTGTCAGCTACACCAAACCTCACAAACAGGTTATGGTGCAGACCATCTCTAGATAGGTCAAACAGGTTCTGGCGTGTGCAGGAGTGGACATTGACATTTTTAAACCTCATTCCACTAGGGCTGCATTGACGTCAGCAGAAAGGGACATGGACATACCTCTTGACCAAATTCTGGCGGCTGCGGGATGGTCGAATGAGAAGACGTACGAGAGGTTTTATAATAAGCTGTCGCCAGATCCGGGGGTTTTGCTGACTCTGTATTAAGTTCTGTTTCACAGTTTCCCCCTGTGTGAGAGGGGTCACTGTTTGTTTTTCTTTTCTGTTATTAAACCATTACTATTGTTAAAACATGTCATGTTTGAATGCGTAAATTTTTCTCACTCGTCCTTGTCAATTGATGCAGCTGTGATGCATGGACACATTCCTCAGCATGAAATCACAGACCTTCAAAGTCTTCACGTAGTCACTCACGTGACTCCGAAGTAAAATAGTAAGATTAAAGGAGAACTTACCAGTTTGAAGTTTGATCATTATTTTCTGAGGCGTTACGATGAGGGATTATGTGCCCTCCGCTCCCTACCCTCGTAATTTAATGATCATCTAGTAGTTCTAATCATCTATAATCTTACTATGTTAATTCAACAACTGTTATCTGTGACTTCACACCGTTGCTTTGAAGATTTAAGCCCATGCGTGGGGACGGCCTTCTTCACGTAATCACTCATCGTAACTCCTCATAAAATAACGATCAAACTTCAAACTGGTAAGTTCTCGTTTAATCTTACTGTTAAACACCGAGCTGTAGTCTATGAATAACAGCCTGACAAATGAGTTTTTGTTGTACAAATGGTCCAGAGCAGAATGGCGACCCAGTGAGATCGCATCCACCGTTGACCTGTTGTGGCGGCAAGTGAATTGCAGTGGGTTGAGGTTCTTGTCAAGGTAGGAGTTGATATGCATCATAATCAACCTCTCGAAGCTCTTCATCACCACAGAGGTTAGTGCCACTGGTCGATAGTCATTGAGGCACGTCACCTTGCTCTTCTTGGGCATTGATATTCTTGATGCCCTTATAAAGCATGTGGGAACCTCAGACCTCAGAAGTGAGAGGTTGAAAATCTCCGTAAAAACTCCAGCCATTTGGTCCGCACAGGTTTTTAGAACACAGCCGGGTATACCATCAGGTCCAGGTGCTTTCCGAGGGTTCACCCCCTCTGAAGGATCTTCTAACATCGGCCTCTGTGACTGTGACTGAAACACCATCACAGTGAATGGGGGCTCGGGAAGGCACATCAGTGTTCTCACTATCAAAGCGTACATAGAACGCATTGAGCTCGTCAGGGAGTAATGCTTCGCAGATATTTGAGCTGCCTCCTGATTTCGTCTTGTGGGTGAACACATTCAGGCCCTGCCACAGTTACCAAACATCCGTCTCATCCTCCAACTTGCAGAATAAGTCCCTTTTGGCCTTTTTGATGGCCTTACCAAGGTCGTATCTGGACTTCTTATAGACCTCTGTATCTCCAGACCTGAATGCCCAGGACCTGGTCTTCAGAAGAATGTGGATGTCTCTCTAATGGCAGCATGCAGTAAGGTTGCATATTGCTTGCTCCCTTAACTTCTAACCCTTTTCGACGACTCTTTCAATGTTACTTGATTTCAAGACATGGAATAACTCCTTTTAAAATTGTTGATAACACTTTTATACATCTCTACCATACAGAGGATGGAGACATGAGGAAAAAAAGGTTCTCCAAGAAAAGATTGTGGTGAAGGCATGATATCTGATCCCAGTATGTTAGAAGCAAAAGCAAAACTGAGTGATAAACTGGATAAGAGATTCTGCGGCTTGGAAGCAATGATGAAAGAAGTTGGGAACAGGTTGGAAAAAGTTGAAAACAAGTTGACTGTGTTACAAACTAAGTCTTGCGAACAGAAGGATCAAATTGCTAATTTGCTAACCCTGGGTGAAGAAAGAGATGCGAAGATTGCTGCTTTGGTACGGAAAATGACCAAGGACTCCCATGCACTCGAACAGTACAAGATTAAAAATATGGACCTGGAAAATAAAAGCCATCGGCAGAATCTGCGAATTGTTGGTCTGCCTGAAGGTCAGGAAGGTGACAATGCTATTAAATATGTTTCTAGAATTTTAAAGGATACTTTCGGCGCCGAGCAGTTTGGAGATCTGGCAATTTTGGATAGTGCACATAGGGTTGGGAAAAAACCCGTTCCCGGAGACAAACCGAGACATTTGATTGTTCGGTTCCACTTTTTGCAGATGAAGGAAAATACCCTCAGATCATTCAGTTCAACAACCCGCAAGAGTTTTCTGGAGGTTTATCAAGATCATGTATAAACTTTATATTGTTTTCTCGGCCGGTATTCCTTCAACTTATAGTCTACTGAGTAGTTTATACATTGCTCCCGGCATCGTTATGACTGGGGGTGGACAGTGTTTACTGTGTCCCTCCCTCGAGCTGCGACGAGGACTGCTGAGAGTCGGTTGAGTTACAATCTGAGATCTCTTACTCTTAATTTGACAACATAATGTTTTCTCACTCTTGGATGTCTATTACGATTTTATATTTCTCTTACTATTATAGTTATCCCTTTCCTAATTGTTTGATTTTGTAAAAGATTAAGAATTTAACGATGAGTTTTTTAAAATTAATATTCGGAACAGTAACATGATGGTATCATACCTTAAATTTTAAGTTCTCGAACATTATTATTATTAATGTTTAGTGTTTTCTGAGTCATTTGTAACTGTCACTGCATGTTGTGTTGTTTCTTGTGGGTGGAGCACCAAGGCAAATTCCTTGTATGTGAATACTTGGCCAATAAACTTACTTACTTACTTACTTATATTATTATTTTTTGGAATATTAATATGATGGTATTATACTTTAACTTTTAAGATTTTTAAGATTTGTTTATTTTTTATTTATAATGACCCGCTCTTGGGTTTTTTAGATTAAGTAATAATTTATTTTGGTAACTGATTTTTTGAAAAACATTATGATTCTTTTGGATCTTATTTTGTTAGATTTTCCATTTTCGTCTTCCAAAGGTTCTTCTTTCTTTCTTTTGAAAAACAATATGGAGCAGTCTTTGCTTCTCACAGTCTGCATGTATTTTCTAACCATAATATTAATTTGTTTTGACTATTGAGTGGTAAATATACCTTTCCTCTACTTTTGGAGCTGCTACTGGAGAGACGGGGTTAGGGGAGGGGTTAGGCAGCATACTGACTGCCTACTGGTCAGTTTCGGGATTTGCATGGGTAGGGATGGGACTTTTGCTTTTAGTTTAGTTTTTTTTATCTGGGCTGTATTAGAACTACTGAAATGTCGTAACTTCCGGCTTCGCCTTAGATTTTTTTCCTTCCAGTCTCATGAATTACTGTGGTCTATGAAATTATCCCTTTACATTCCATATGATTTTTACAAGCAATATGGATAAAGTTACTAATTTTCTCTCATGGAATGCTAATGGATTGAACCATCCCATTAAGAGGAAAAAAATCTTTAAAGTTGTTCGTAGACTAAATGCTCAGATTATCTTTGTTCAGGAAACTCATGTGAGGAAGGTGGATAATCAACGCTTTTTTAAATTTTGGAGAGGACAGGAGTTTCATTCAAATTCGCAGGCGAAAGTGATAGGAGTCTCTATTTTTAATGACTCCTCAATCTCATTTGTTCATTATGAAACAATTTCTGATCCATATGGTAGATTTTTGATGATTACTCATTTATTTCATAACCAAAAAGTTGTTATGGTGAATGTTTATGCACCTAATGTTGATCACCCTGAGTTTTTTAAACAGTTAGTTGCATCCTTTCCTAATCTAAACAAACATCTTTTGATAGTGGGTGGAGATTTTAACTGTTGTTTGAATCCCCTGATGGACAGATCTGCATCTAATCATGCACTTCCAAATAAATCAGCTAGTTTTATTAATTCTTTTTTACTTGATTCTGGAATGTTAGAAGTTTGGAGATTCTTACACCCAAATGATAAAGAATGTTCTTTCTTCTCTCATGTATATCATAGTTACTCCAGGATTTACTTTATAATTGACTCCCGGTTAGTTTCATCGGTCACTGCGTGTGAGTATGATGCAATTGCCATCTCCGATAATGCTCCATTGAAACTATCAATCAAACTATCTGATTCCAATTCTAGTGCTAAACAATGGCGATTTAATACTACTTTGCTTCAGGACTTGAATTTTGTTAATTTTATTAAAGGTCGGATTGCCTTTTTCTTCTCAACGAAGTCTACTGAAGAAATATCCAATGGGGTAGTCTGGGATGCTTTTAAGGCATATATTTGTGGACAAATTATTTCATACTCCGCGGGATTAAAAAAACAAATTAAAAATGAAATATGTATACTGGCTGATGAGATTAAAGAAATTGATTAAAAATATTCAAAAGCTCCTAGTTTATAACTTCAAATGAGACATGATTTGTTATTAGTATCACCGATTGAGAATCAACTACTTAAAACCAAAAGTCAATTTTATATACATGGTGACAAATCTGGCAAATTACTTGCCACTCGGTTGAAAGCTGTATCAGCCAAACATCAGATTATTAAAGTTAGTAAACAAGATGGTACTCTGACAGTAGATCATGATGGAAATTAATAAATCCTTTCAAGAATGTTATACCTTCCTATATCAATCAAAATTTCCTACTGATTCCAATATAATGCATGAGTTTTTAAAGAAACTGCCAAATATATCACATAATGAATCTTTGTTGTTAGATGAACCCATCACGGAGGAAGAAATACAGAAAGCAATCCTTTGGATGAACTCTGGTGAATCTCCTGGCTGAGACGGGTATACAGTGGAATATTTTAAGTTTTTTTCAAGTTTACTGTCCCCCTGGCTATGCAAAGTTTTTAAAGAAGCCCTTTTAATGAATAAATTACCACAATCCTTTTATGAAATATCTATCTCTTTAATTCTTAAAAAGATAAAGATTCTACTGAAGTGACATCATATAGACCTATATCACTATTAAATGTAGATTCTAAGATTCTTTCAAAAATATTAGCTATGAGATTGGAAAACATTTTACCACAAATTATTTCTGAAGATCAGACAGGTTTTATTAAAAATTGTTATTCATACTTTAAGGTTAGGAGATTAATGAATATTGTATATACTGCTACAAATTAAACTCCAGAATGTGTCATTTCACTTGATGCTGAGAAGGCATTTGATAGAGTAGATGGTGAATATACTTGGAAAATTTAAGATTGGTCCAGAATTTATCTCTTGGATCAAGCTGCTATATCAGAGACCTCAGGCTTCTGTACATACCTATAATCAGAGATCCTATTTCTTTAGGTTCTTTCAGGGTACTAGACAGGGCTGTTATTTAAGCCCTTTATTGTTTGATATTGCTTTGGAACCTTTGGCCCCTGCTCTTGGGGAATCCCCCAATATTTTTGGTATTGTCCATGGGAATAAGACATATAAGCTATCTCTCTATGCAGATGATCTGGTTTTATTTATTTCTAATCCAGGGAAATCTATTCCTGCAATATTAGCTTTACTTAACCAATTTAGTAGTTTTTCTGGTTATAAATTAAATCTTAGTAAGAGTGAGCTTTTTCGACTAAATAATCAAATTGTGAATTATGGGAAGTTTTCATTTAGATTGACTACCAACAGTTTCACTTATTTAGGTATTAAGATTACCAAGAAACACAATGACCTATTTAAAGCCAATGTTACACCCTTAATTGACCATGTCAGACAACAGCTTACTAAATGGTCACCAATGTCCTTATCCCTAATCGGCCGAATCAGTGCTATTAAAATATTTATTCGACCTAAATTTTTATATTTATTTCAGATGACATCTATTTTTATTTCTAAATTTTTTTTGATATTATAGACTCAAAGTTTCTTCATATATATGGCATAATAAAAATCCCAGACTAAGTAAAAAATATTTACAGAAATTAAATACTTACAGAAATTTTAAAAAAAGAAGATTGTTTGGCATTGCCAAGCCTTAGATTTGATTATTGGGCAGTTAATGCTCATTATTTAACGTTTTGGACAAAAGATTTAGAAGATACTCAATGCCCAGGATGGATAAATCTTGAACGTGATTCTATGCAAGGGTTATCATTGGCTTCTATCCTAGGGGCCTCGTTACCTTTTACAATTACAAGATTGAATAAATATACGCAGCTGCATCACACCAGCGCCTATCACCCTCAGGCCAACGGGTTGGTGGAGCGCTTCAATCGGCATTTGAAGTCGGCATTGAAGTCACGGCTACGGGCCCGGACTGGGTCGACCAGTTGCCTTGGGTGTTGCTGGGTATTTGCACAGCCCAAAGGCAGATTTGGACACATTGTACGCTAAGCTCGTGTGTGGCTCCCCGCTGCGGGTGCCTGGGGATTTCCTTCCTGCGGCTCGGGGGCTGCAGGAGCCCACTTCGTCTGTGTTGGCGAACCTCTGGGAGAAAGTGGGTGGCCTGGCTCCCATCCCGACCTTTCAGCATGGGGCGGCTCTGGTATATGTGCCGCCGAAGTTTAACAACTGTTTATTTGTGTTTCTCCACAGGGGCTCGCACCAGACTCCGCTGCAGTGGGCTTATGAAGGTCCTTTCCGGGTGTTGCTCCCAGCATCGAGACTTTCTCTTCGATGTCGGTGGTCGGGAGGAGGTCGTTTCAGTTTTTCGCCTCAAGCCTGCCCACTTTGATAATGATAGCCCGGTGGTGATGGCTCAACCCCGGCGTAGAGGTCGTCCACTGGCTGTCCCAGTTGCACCTGTTGTGCCTGTTTCCCCATGTGACTTTGCCAATTGCTGGCTCTGTTCCACCAGTTTCACCTGTTGCTGGCTCACCTGTTGTGCCTGTTGCTCTCGTTTCCACTCAGTCTGGTCGCCTCATTCGACCTCCCGCTCGGTTCCCTACCTCGGGTTCTGGGGGGAGGTCCTGTAGCGGCACCTAGTGGTGACTTAGGGAAGTGCAAACCCTCGTTCTTGGCTGGGTTCCTAATTCTTAATTTTATCCCTAATATTAATTCCTAATTCTGCTATTCCTAATTGTATTCCTAATTTCCACCAATAATGCAGAAACAAGCATGTTATGTGGGAACGACTCTGGGAATATGTCAACTATCATAAAACAGCAGCCAGAAGCTTATAGTCAAATTTCCTGATGGGCAGCTGGGAATTGTAACTGATTGTGTCTGTTTTGTTATGTGCAAATCCAGTATAAAAACATATTTAAAACATATAATGTGCTGGATTTGTACACAAAGAAATTAGACAGAAGTAGGTCCAATTTTCAGGTAATTGTTTAGTTTAGAGATACAGCATGGAAACAGTTGCATACCCCACCGATACCCCATCACATGACAACCATCGATCACCCGTTCACACCAGTCCTATGTTATCCCACTTTCTTATCCACTCTACACACATCAGGGGTAACTTACAGAGGCCAATTAACCTCCAAATTTGCATGTCTTTGGAATGTAGGAAAAAATGGCAGCACCTGAGGAAACCCACATGGTCACAGGGAGAACGTGCAAACTCCACACAGACAGCACCTGAGGTCAGGATCGAACTCAGGACTCTGGGGCCATGAGGCAGAGGTTCTACCAGTTGCACCACTGAGCCGCCACTAACTAGCTGTTCTTTCATAACACAATTTCATAACTTGCTGTTCTTTCATAACACGTTACTTCAGTTGTTGAAGAAGGGAGTGTTTCATAGCAGAATCTATTTTAACCATCAATAACAGCAAATCATAACTTTCACTGTCAATCTGCAAGCATCACACCAATTGTCATTCTTTCTGCAAATCTAGATTCATATTTCTGGATAACAGTTTTACATTGAATTAAATGTCAATCAAACTTCATTGGAATGCAGTTTGACATGCAGTACATTTACCTTGTTCTCCATTAAAACAAACTGACAAATGTTAACAAATCACAACATATTGATAAGAGTGACGCAAGGAACTGCAGATGCTGGAATCTGGAGCAAAATACAAAGTGCTGGAGGAACTCAGCTGGGACAGGCAGCATCTGTGGAGGGAATGGACAGGTCATATTTTGAGTTGGGATGCTTCTTCAGAGTGGGGGGAGCAGGTGGGAGGAAGCCAGAAAAAGAAGTGCAGGTTGAGCAAAGCCTGGAAAGTGATCGGTGGATACAGGTGGGGGGGGGGGGGGTGATTTCCAGCTGGGTAGAGGAAGTGTTATAGGCTAGAGATGAAGAAGAAACATAATGGTGTCAGAAAAGGAGAGAAGAGAAGAAGTGAAATCTAAAGCTGGAGAGAGATGTGGATGGAAGGGGATGTGGGGAGAGGTAAGACGGGAGATAAATAGGTTTAGGCTTCAGATTAAGTTATTTATTGTCATGTGGCCAGAAGTATAGTGAAAAACAATGATTTCCATAACTATCCAATCAATCAGATAATACTATATATCGATACAATCAAGAAGCTAACCTCATGTGCAATAGGTAGAGCAAAGGAAAAGATACAGTCCAGGATATAGTTCTCAGCAATGGAGCACATTAGTTCCAGAGGTAAAGTCTAATGTACTCAATGGGGTAAAAGTAAATAGTGGCCTGGCATTTGGAAAGACTGTTTAGAAGCCTGATAACAGAGGGGAAGAAGATAGCAATAGAAGAGGCCCAGGATATAAAGGCCAGCATGGGAGCTAAAGGGGTGTTAAATTGGATTACAGTCAGGAGATCCAACAGGCCTTGGCAGACCGAGTGTAATTGTTCGGCAAAATGAAAGTGGTGTCACAGGTAGATAGGGTGGTCAAGAAGGCCTTTAGTGCATTGGCCTTCATCAGTCAGGGTATTGAGTATAGAAGTTGGGATGTTATGTTACAGTCTTACAAGATGGTAGTAGACCCCAGGTAGTTGAGGCAGGGACTATCCCAATGGTTAAGAAACAGTCAGACAGGTACATGGATAGGACAGATTTAGAGGAACATGGACCAAACGCAGGCAGGTGGGACTAGTGTAGCTGGGAATGTGGCCAGTGTGGGCAAGTTGGGCTGAAGGGCCTGTTTCCACACTGTATCACACTATGACTATAAGTTGGTGAGACGGCATATGGAGTATTGTGTTCAGTTTAGTCATCCTGCTATAGGAAGGATGTCTTTAAACTCAATAGAGTGCGAAGATGAATTATGAGGATGTTGTTGGTTCTTGAGGGCCTGAGCTATAGGGAGAGATTGGGCAGGCTAGGACTTTATTCCTTGGAGCACCGGAGGCTAAGAGGTGACCTTCTAGAGAGAGTGTATAAGATCATGAGGGGAATAGATAAAGTAAATGAACTGTATCATTTACACGTAGGGGAATCAAGAACCATAGGATATAGATTTAAGGTGAGGGGAAGAAAGTAATAGGAACCTGAGGGGTATCTTTTTCTCAAAGAGGGTGGGGGGTATAACGAACGAGCCACCAGAGGAGGTAGTTGAGGCAGGTACTATAACAACATTAAAAAGCCATCTGCACAGGTACATTGATAGGAAAAGTTTAGAGGGATAGGCCAGTCAGATAAGCCTATTGGGGCATTTTGGTCAGCATGGGCAAGTTTCCCTGCTGTAGGACTCAATTACCTGATGAATCTAATGGATCTCATCCAGAGGCTGTCATGTGTAATGTTGTAAATAACCAATTAAGACAAAAATACTGAAAATCTGATATGAATCAGAAAGTGTAAGAAATAGCCAGGCAGCATCTGTGAAGAGAGAACAAGAGTTA
Source organism: Okamejei kenojei (assembly GCA_035221665.1). Classification (NCBI taxonomy): domain Eukaryota; kingdom Metazoa; phylum Chordata; class Chondrichthyes; order Rajiformes; family Rajidae; genus Okamejei; species Okamejei kenojei. Next base: position 43,641,701 of record CM069139.1, read on the forward strand.
AGACTGTTTAATTGTCCTATGTATTGACAATGGAGCAATGGAATTCTTCCTTACAGCAGCATAACAGGACTGTAAACACAATACGCATAGATAATAAATAATAATAAATGCAAAAAGCAATAAATACAATAAATAATAACCCCACTATTAGTGCAAAAAAGCCTGATGTCAGTGCAACCAGAGTGGTCCGTAGTTCATATTTAGTTATTGTTGTGTAGTGTTCAAGTGTCCGAAGGTTGTTGGGAAAAGAGTTATTCTTTAACCTGGGGGTCACCTAGTGTTTCAGTTAAATAATTTTCCATCAGAAAGACATTAAGATATTTGGAATTTGGAAACAATGAAGAGGAAAGGAGATGTTTGTTTATGCTCGTGAGTTGTGATGCTTTGGAATCCATTGCCTATAAAAGTGATGAAAAACAATTCAGTGATAATGTCTAAAAGAGGTTCAGATACATATTTGAAAAGTGGGAAAACTGCTAGTTATAGAGAGAATGTGTAAGAAAGAACTACAGATGCTGGTTTAAATTGAAGGTAGACACAAAATGCTGGAGTAACTCAACGGGACAGGCAGCATCTCTGGAGAGAGCAATGGGTGACCTTTTGGGTCGAGACCCTTCTTCAGACTAATGTCAAGGGAGTGGGCGGGTTAGAGATTTAATGTAGTTGGAGTCAGTAAGACTGGTGGGAGAACTGGGAAGGGGGAGGGGGTGGAGTGAGAGGGAAAGCAAGGGCAATTTGAAGTTATAGAGAGAATATAGTGAACAAATGGGCCCTGTCCCCATTCTATAGCAAATAATACTGTAGTGTTGACAGAAAGTTCCATAAAAAACCAGTAAAGTTATGAGTGAATTATAGGGAAGGAAAAGCTTGGAAGTGTTTGGGAAGGAAAAGCTTGACTGACTAAATGGAAACAGTTGACAACATATTAATTCCATCATTAATTAATTTCTTGAACCATACCATACAAATTCAGCATATTATCTGAGGGTAATGAGAATATCATTCCCAAACAGATTAAAGTGCTCAGAGACAGAAGAGACTGCAAAGCTGCAATCTTAAGCATAGCACACATTTCTGAAAGAAATGTACCCAGTCAAGATCTTTTGTCAGACTAAAGGTTAAAGATTTAGATGCTATGGTGGCACAGTAGTGCAGCGGTAGAGTTGCTGCCTTACAGTGCCAGAGATCCTGGTGCGATCCTGACTACGGGTGCTGGCTGTACGAAATCTGTACGTTTTCCCCATGAACTGCATGGGTTTTCTCTGGAGTCTTCGGTTTCCTCCCACACGCCAAAGACCTACAGGTTTATAGGTTAATTGGCTTGGCATTATTGTAAATTGGCCACAGTGTCTGAGGGATAGTTTAAATATGTGAGGATCACTGGCCAACATGGACTCGGTGGGCTGAAGGGGTTGTTTCATTGCTGTATCTCCAAACTAAACTAAACTAAACTAATTTAAGATTAAGGGTACACAAAAAGCTGGAGAAACTCAGCGGGTGCTGCAGCATCTAAGGAGCGAAGGAGATAGGCGATGTTTCGGGTTGAGACCCTTCTTCAGACTGGTCAGGGATCAGGGAAACGAGAGATATAGACGGTGATGTGGAGAGATAAGGAACAATGAGTGAAAGATATGCAAAAAAGTATCGGTGATAAAGGGAACAAGCCATTGTAAGCTGTTTGTGGTGTGAAAATGAGAAGCTGGTGTGACTGGGGTGGGGGAGGGAGATAGAGATAGAGGGAATGCCAGGGCCCGAGGGCTGAGGGAGAGGTGGGAAGGGGAGGAGACAGCAAGGGTTAACAGAATTGAGAAAATTCAATATTCAAGCCCAAAGGATGCAGACTCCCCAAGCGGAATATGAGGTGCTGTTCCTCCAGCTTGCGGTGTTGCTCACTCTGGCCGTGGAGGAGGCCCAGGACCGAGAGGTCGGATGTGGAATGGGAGGGGGAGTTGAAGTGCTGAGCCACCGGGAGGTCGGGTTGGTTATTGCGGACCGAGCGGAGGTGTTCGGCGAAGCGATCCCCAAGCCTCCGCTTGGTCTCACCGATATAGATCATCTGGCATCTGGAGCAGCGGATGCAGTAGATGAGGTTAGAGGAGGTGCAGGTGAACCTCTGTCGGACCTGGAAGGACTGCTTGGGTCCCTGAAAGGAGTGGAGGGGGGAGGTGAAGGGACAAGTGTTGCATTTCTTGCGGTTGCAAGGGAAAGTGCCCGGGGAAGGGGTAGAGTGGGAGGGGAGGGAAGAATTGACAAGGGAGTTGCGGAGGGAGCGGTCTTTGCGGAAGGCAGACAGGGTGGGAGATGGGAAGATGTGGCGGGTGGAGGGGTCACGTTGGAGGTGGCGAAACTGGCGGAGGACTATATGTTGTATTTGCCGGCTGGTGGGGTGAAAGGTGAGGACCAGGGGGACTCTGCCCTGTTTGCGAGTGGGGGAATGGGGAGCGAGGGCAGTGTTGTGGGGTATGCAGGAGACCCTGGTGCGAGCCTCATCAATAGTGGGGGAGGGGAATCCCCGTTCTCTGAAGAATGAGGCCATTTGTGATGACCTGGTGTGGAACACCTCATCCTGGGAGCAGATGCGGCGTAGACGGAGGAATTGGGAATAGGGGATGGAGTCCTTACAGGAAGCAGGGTGGGAGGAAGAGTAGTCCAGGTAGCTGTGGGAGTCAGTAGGTTTGTAGTGGATGTCGGTCAGGAGCGGATCACCTGCAATAGAGATGGTGAGGTCAAGGAATGGTAGGGAAGTGTCGGAAATGGTCCAAGTGTATTTGAGTGCCGGATGGAAGTTGGTGGTGAAATGAATTAAGTCAGTCAGTTGTGTGTGGGTGCAGGAGGTGACACCAAAGCAGTCGTCGATGTAACGGAGGTAGAGGTCGGGGATGGGGCCCTGGTACGCCGAGAACAAGGATTGTTCGACGTACCCAACAAAGAGGCAAGCGTAGCTGGGGCCCATGCGTGTGCCCATAGCTACGCCTTGTGTTTGGAGGAAATGGGAGGAATCAAAAGAGAAGTTATTGAGGGTGAGGACCAACTCTGCTAGGCGGAGGGGGGTGTCAGTGGACGGGTATGGGTTGCTCCTCTGGTCGAGGAAGAACCGGAAGGCTTTGAGACCGTCCTGGTGGGGGATGGAGGTGTAGAGTGACTGGACGTCCATGGTAAAGATGAGAGGATGGGGGCCTGGAGAATGGAATGCACGGAGCCGACGGAGAGTGTCTGAGGTGTCTTGAACATAGGTGGCCCATGTCTGAGGTGTCTTGAACATTTAGTGAGCAACACCGCAAGCTGGAGGAACAGCACCTCATATTCCGCTTGGGGAGTCTGCATCCTTTGGGCTTGAATATTGAATTTTCTCAATTCTGTTAACCCTTGCTGTCTCCTCCCCTTCCCACCTCTCCCTCAGCCCTCGGGCCCTGGCATTCCCTCTATCTCTATCTCCCTCCCCCACCCCAGTCGCACCAGCTTCTCATTTTCACACCACAAACAGCTTACAATGGCTTGTTCCCTTTATCACCGATACTTTTTTGCATATCTTTCACTCATTGTTCCTTATCTCTCCACATCACCGTCTATATCTCTCGTTTCCCTGATCCCTGACCAGTCTGAAGAAGGGTCTCGACCCGAAACGTCGCCTATCTCCTTCGCTCCTTAGATGCTGCTGCACCCGCTGAGTTTCTCCAGCTTTTTGTGTACCCTCGATTCTCCAGCATTTGCAGTTCCTTCTTTAAAAAAAATAATTTAAGATTAAAATGCTTTCTGGTGAAGTGAAAAAGAGAGCACATAGCGATAGCTCACATATATGCGGTGGCTTCTGCTACTCTCTGGAGAGTGATGCAGTAAAATTCCTTTTAGTTCAGAGAGTTACCGGGGCATTCCCCTTTTTGTTTTATGCAGACAAAGGCGCCAATAGTAGCAGTTTGAAATAAGTCACTTGTGAATGTTGATGGCTCACTCTCAATTGCTTTGTTGGACCCATGTGGAACTGATACACTTTGGTCTGTCATGACAAAATCATCCATAAGCTATGTCATGCAGTGATGAACTGAGAACTGACTGGTGTGATAGAGGGTTTCAAAGCATTCAAAGGTTTCAAAGGTCTTTTATTGTCACATGTACCAATTAAGGTACTGTGATATTCATATTACCATATAGCCATAGTAAAAAAAAGCAACAAGACGCACAACTACATAAAAGCAAACATAAACATCCACCACAGTGGATTCCCCACATTCCTCACTGTGATGGAAGGCATCCGTCGGGGCGATCGAAGAGCCCGCAGCCAGCGGTCGAAGCCCCCGTGTCGGGGTGATCGAAGCTCCTGCGATCGGGGTGGTTGAAGCTCCTGCAGCATGGAGCTCCAGAGGTCAGTCTCTAACCACTCCGCAGGCTCCCTCAATTGGAGCTCAGAGGTCGATCCCTGGCAGAGGGATCCGGAAAAAAATCCCATCTTCGTCGAAGTAGAGATTTTAAAAAAGTTTCCCCCAAACCCTCCCATACGTCCCCTCCCACCCCCTACATAAAACAAGCTAAACACTACCCATTGCCCAATGCAATATTCCACCACTTACCCGTTCCCCCAATGCAACCCGTTCCCCCAACGCAACCCATTCCCCGATGCAATATTCCACCACTCACTCAAAGCCCCTAACTGCGCAGGCGAGGCTCATTTCCCCTCATCACCGAGCACTCCCTCCCCTCCTCTTCGTGTGTGAGAGGGGAGGGAAATGGTGTGTGTGGCGGTGGGGGGGGGGGAGGTGGGGTGGTAGGGGAGGAGGGGTGTGTGTGGGCAGGGAGGTGTAGGAGGGGGGGAGAGGGGGATGTGGGGAGGGGGCTGTGTGGTGGACGGGTGTGAGGGAGGGGGGTTTGTGGGGACAGTGGGCATTGTGGGGGCAGGGGGGTGTGGGGGCGGATGGTTGTGGGGGCGTGGGGTGTAATGGGGGTGTGTGCGTGGTGGGTTGTGCAATGGCGGTGTGGGGGGGTGTGTGGGGGGTTTTAGGGGGTGAGTGGGTGAGTGGGGGAGAGGGGTTGTGGGGGAGGGGAGTTGGGGGCAGGGAGGTGTGAGTGGGCGGGTGTGTATGTGTGAGGGAAGGGGGGTGTGTGTGGGTGGGTGGGGGTGTGTGTGGGCAGTGGGGCTTGTGGGGGGGGAGAGTTGTGGGTGTAAGAGGGGTGTGTGGGCGGTGGGAATGGGAAGTGAGCTCAGAGAAAAGACAGAGAAAAGCCATGGGGGCGAGGGGGGCAAGGGGGGCATCATGGGTGAGGAGCCAGCGAGGGGGACCAGAGGGGCCGAGGCTGCAATTGGCGGTGCGATGGGGACTCACAGCAAGTGCTGGTCACTGGTCGCTGGGTCGTTCTCCTCTGCCGGGATCTGAGTCTCCGCTTTCCGTTCGGCGACATTAGCGACATCTCCGACTCTGGGCTGGGTCTCCCATGCTGGGCTGGGCTGGGCAGGGTCTCCAATGCTGGGTCAGGTCTCCGACGCTGGGTTGGGTCTCCGACGCTGGGCGGCTTGGGGCTGGGCGGGCTGGGCTAGGCGGAGCTGCTTCGGGTCCCTCCGAAAGTCCGGTTTTAAACCTCCGCCGGCTATCCTCAGCTTCAGCCCAATTCATACATGATGACCAAAATGTCCATCTAAGCTAGTCTCACTTGCCCACATTTGACCCATACCCCTCAAAACCTTTCCTACCCATGTTCCTATCTCGTGTGTTTTCAGAGTCTATGGCCTTCCTCGTATCTATTGCTCTCAGCCACCTTATAATTTAATATGAGATGAATTGATTTGACTAAGAATTGTATTATGTGCAAGCTTAAAGAATATGTATCCACTCAATGCCATAATCGTCCATTTGATTCGGTAAATTACCCCTTAGTCATGAAGTTGCACAGCATGGAAGACCATTTGGCCCACCACGTCCATACCGAGCAGTGGGCAACCATCTAGCTTAATCCTATCCTCCAGCAATTGGCTCATAGCCTTCAATACCTGAACGATTTAAGTGCTCATCTTGATACATTTTAATTGGTGTCAGTGACTACTCTCACCACTCTCTCAGGAAGTGCCTTCCAGGTACTCGCCACTCGCCACACGTGGTGTTTAAGAGCTTTTTAGATAGGCACACGTTTATGCAGCCAGGAATATGGATCTTGTGCAGGCAGATTAGATTAATTCATCTTGTCATCATGTTCAGCATAGACACTGTGGGTCAAAGAGCCTCTTTCTATGCTGTACTGTTTTATATTCTATGTTCTATTCAATGCCCCAACTAACAAAAGTTAGTGGGTACACCCTCAGCCCACTGGCTCCTCCTCTTCCTTTCTTCTTCCCGCCACCTCCCCCACCCTCACATCAGTCTGAAGAAGGGCTTCGGTCCGAAACGTTGCCTACTCCCCAATCTTCATGTTTTTTGTGAACTTATTGATTATGCCTGTTACATCCACATCCAAATCATTCACATATATTACAAACAGCTAAGGTACCAGTACCAATACGTATGGGACACCACAATTGTCATGGTGTCATGGTGATGCAGCAGTACAGTTGCTGCCTTACAGCGCCAGAGACCCGGGTGCGATCCTGACTACGGGTGCTTGTCTGTACAGAGTTTGTATTTTCTCCCCGTGACCTGCGTGGGTTTTCTCCGAAATCTTCAGTTTCCTCCCACACTCCAAAGACATACAGGTTTGTAGGTTAATTGTCTTGGTATAAATGTAAATTGTCCCTCGTGTTTCTGAGATAGTGTTAATGTGCAGGGATCGCAGATCGATGCGGACACTGTGGGCCGAAGGGCCCGTTTCTCCGCTGTATTGCTAAACTAAACTAAATTAGTAAGATTAAATGAGAACTTACCAATTTGAAGTTTGATCTTTATTTTATGAGGAGTTACGGTGAGGGACTACGTGAAGAACCCCAATCGCCCGCAGCGCGTGTCAATCTTCAAAGCAGCAGTGTAAAATGACATATCAATAATTGAAGTAACAATAGTAAGAATAGAGAAGACTAGAACTAACAGATGATCTTTATGAGGGCTGGGAGCGGAGGGCATGTAGTCCCTCACCGTAACTCCTCATAAAATAAAGATCAAACTTCAAACTGGTAAGTTCTCCTTTAATTTTACTATTTTACTTCGGAGTCAAGTGAGTGACTACATGAAGATTTCAAAGCTCTGTGATTTTATGCCGTGAGAAACGAGTCTACACAGCCACAACTGTTTCATTGACAAATGAGGGAAAAATATTCATAGTATATACAGTCATGACATAGATTTAAACATGCTGATGCTATTAAATGAAGAAATAATAATTGTCCCACCTCTCACTCAGATGGAAACTATAATCAAACGGAAATAGAGTTGACAACTACCCCTGGTCGAGTAATGGGTTATTATAAATGTTTGAAAATTTGTTTGCTTGACCATGCTGCAAGCGTTAGGACGTAGTCCAACGGAACGTAAGTCCCTTGTTGCTGATGGTATAGCAGCCCTGATGGAGTGAGATCTAGAATCAGTATCTACTCCTACATGAATCAAAATCCATTTTATCCTCTGGAAGTGACCTGAACAGATACGTTCTTATAAGTTTTTGTGACCAACAACATAGCTCAGTGACCTTAATGTATTGTTATATATGTGTGTCCCCACTTTACCAAAGGTCCCTGGGTATGCCTTTAACTATTTTGAGATCTGACACCCCTTCTGCTCTGCTTAAGTGAATTATAAGCATAAATATTATGTATTATTATTTACAGACGTAAGCATCCTGTTCCGTCGCAACTATGTAGCGACTAAACCTGTTGCGCTAAACCTGTGCCAGGGGGATAACTACCTTATGAGATCCGGCAAAACTAAGGATGTAGCTGGATCCTCCGGTGAAAATAGTGTTCACACAATGTTAACATCCCATACTGCATTGTACTTGTCCTAGGAGATATTGTGTTAAAAATATGCTTACAAACTTGATATCCAGGATGAATCCGACAGAGCGGGTCTTGTTTGCTGCAGCCAATACAATAAGAAGGCACATTGACACAGTTAATGGCCGTACAACTCAATTATTGACAAAAGATAATTTAAAATGAACTCCAAAACCTCAGTAATCTGTACCATTTTCAATGTAACATGAGCATTCAACAAACACTTTCCATCTCCTGGAAAATAAAATTCCTGCTTTTTGGTGTTATCCCAGCACTCTAAACACATACAAGGACTGATGTAACAACCCAAGCCGTAGAGCAGTCTATCGAATCTGCGAAGTTATGTTTAAAATAACCATATAAGGTTTTTATTACTATTCCCAACAGCCGGGAATCAAAGTTGCATAGGCCAATCACACAATAGGAAACCTAGACGGGCTCTTAATGACTTTATTTGAAGCCCCAACTAATGAAGAAAAATGGAGGAAGACATAAAAGACCTTCCGTCTCCTTGTTGCGAGAATGTATCTTTCGCCACTGTTATGCCACATATTATGCAACCTGTGAATAAGCATAAAAACAAACATATCTATAATCGGTGTTCCATTGAACCAGAATTTCATAAATATGGTGTGATTCAACACGCATTCTGTGTTGTCATTGACCTGTACTTGATGTTACTCCAGTGGCAAACAAGATTATGTAACCATAACAGGATTCTTTACTTGATTGCACCCACTTGATTAACATATGCCACCATCATAACGTATCAACATGAAGTTCAGCATGCAGATATGCATATTCGCTCAATTACACTTAACCCACAAAATGCCCGTAGGGTCTATAGATATTTGATACCAATAAATGAAGAATTGGTAACTCATGCAAATCTCCTCCACCTCCAAACTAGATATGATATTCGCAATTTCCCATTCTTAGGGCCATTAGCATCATTTTGCAATATTATCATATATTTACTGATTAAACTGAATAATGTCTATCCATCATTGTGACTTTGGCAGCTTCAGCTGATAATAGCAAAAATGTGTTAACCGTGACCTATATGGCACTTTAGAGTTCTCCATTTAGCATGATTTCAATTCTCCCACTTGCACAGCTGAACCACATCTATTATATTGCCAATTATTCTTAATGAATAGACTGCTGCTTTATAACAACAAGCTGTTACAGGCATCTATTGACTCCAATCTGTTGCCTAGGGCGCAGTCATAAGCCAATTAATTGCTCAATATAAATCCCAATGACCAACAAGTCTATTTGATAACAACTTAATTTTAATTGAATAGAGGAGCCCATTTTCTCAAACATGGTTTGAGACTAGAACAGAGGATTTTATCAAAATACTGCGTTAAAAATTATCATCCAGACAACAAATGTTTTGGAACTCTGAATAGTCCTCTTTGAATGCTTTATTGTCATCATACTATTATATTGCCTCATCACAGCAATGCCTCCTCCAAATATCTTCAATGATCACTGTAAATGGGCACACCCTATGAATCCAGTTGTTAATCAGTCATATTTCATAATGAACAGGCCACGCCTGTCATCCTTCATGTTTGCCTTGAATGGCAACTCTGGCCCGATTCCTGAGCCTGTCTTGCAAGACAAACCTGACCATAATAATGAGGGTTACACAAAAAGCTGGAGAAACTCAGGGGGTGCAGCAGCATCTAAGGAGCGAAGAAGATAGGTGACGTTTCGGGTCGAGACCCTTGTTCAGACTGGTCAGGGATCAGGGAAACGAGAGATATAGACGGTGATGTGGAGAGATAAAGAACAATGAATGAAAGATATGCAAAAAAGTATCGATGAGCTCATAATAATGATACTGTCTGCTCATTCTAACCTGTCTAAAACAACTCTGGCCATAATTCTGACATGTCTTGAAAGACAATTCTGCCCATAATTTTGAACCTATCTCGAAGGCAACCCTGGCTAAAGTTCTGCGCCTGCCTTAGCACAATTCTTGCCCAATTCCAGCCTGCTTAGAATGCTAGCATTGTCCAATTTTACATGGTTAGATGCCTCTAAATCGATGAAAATGTCTTAATCATTTGTATTGTTCAACCAAGTGTAAATCTTACCCACTTGTAAATGGTCCACTAGTTGTAGACCTGATAGAGTGCGTGGAACCTCTGGCCAGCTTTCATGCTGCCACCAGCTTCAGTGAACCAGTTACCTTTATCCTCCAGCATTTGCCTGTTGAATAGGTCTTACCTGAAGAAGAGATTCGGCGACTGGCTCTAATGTCCCCCTGATAGCGGTGTTCATTGCATATGTGTTGGGATGGTAAATCTTGCTGTCAGTAATGATCTCTGACACGTGTCCTTCATCCCTTTGGGTATGTTCCACGGCTTTACCTTCAGACTCAGCATGCTCTCCTCCTCCATGAGGAAGACATTAAACAGCCCTACTACAAGGCACTGCTGGCGCGGCCTCTCAAATTGGCCGATGCTGCCATGGACCCGGCGTCAGACTGATACTGACCTGTCAGCTTTCATGTCTTCGGGTTTGCTGCTCTGCAATATCTCCAACTTCAGTATCAGAACAAACTGCCCCGGGAAGCTCACCTCTTCCATGAGGGAAACATTATGCATCCCTTCTACAGATGTTGCTGCCTATATTAAGCAGCCCTGCTACAAGGTGCTGCTAGCGTGGCTCTCCCATATGCCGGTGCTGCCATAGCCTCGGCCTCAACATAAAGCAGCCCTGTTACATGGTGCTGCTGACGTGGCCTCTCCCATAGGCCGGCACTGCCATCGACTCGGCACCCCATAAAGCAGCCCTGTGCAATAGGTGCTGCTGGCTTAGGCTCACCCATCTGCCCAGCATTGCTATAGACTCGGCATCTCATAAAGCAGCCCTGTGCAATAGGTGCTGCTAGCTCGGGCTCTATCATATGCCCGGCACTGTCACAACTCCTGCAGTTGGAGTGTATCGAGATGGAGCCTCCTCTCCATTAGGGCTCCATCCTGGACAACCTAAATTTTTTTTTACATTACCCAGAGGGGAACCCTCCCGGCATCAGGGCTGATCATATTGGTTGGATTACCCCCTATCCTAGGGACCACTGCGGCCTGGACACCGCATTGCTGCTGGGTTTCTCCTCCCCGGGGAACCCCTAGCATCTGTGTGTCTTACCAACGGCACCCGGGCTGACCGTTCTGGTCATCTTCAACCCCATATCCTGGGTCACTGCGGTCTAAAAATGCCTGACAGTCCGGTGCTTCGCCAAATGCGTGCGTCGTAATGATGTGCACTGCGGGCGATCGGGGTTCTTCACGCAGTCAGTCACGTTACTCCGAAGTAAAATAAACCATTAGTCACAGACATGCAATTATAAAAAACACTAGTTACCATCACCCTCTGTGTCCTATGGCCAAGCCAATTTTACATACTACTTATTAACTTGCCCTGGATCCCAGTGGTAGGTTGAAGATAGGCACAAAAAGCTGGAGTAACTCAGTGGGACAGGCAGCATCTCTGGAGAGAAGGAATGGGTGACGTTTTGGGTCAATACCTTTTTTCAGACTGGTGAGAGTGATACTGGTTAGGTGGACACAGGTTGAATAAATTAATTGAAAGATAGATTTAAAGAAATACAATAAAAACAGGCCATTCAGCGCACTGAGTCTATGCCAACCATTGACCATCCATTCACACTAGTTCTATGTTATTTCATGTTTGCATCCACTTCCTACACACTAGCGACAACTTATAGAAGCCATATTACCTAAAAACCCACATATCTTTGGGATTTGGGAGAATACCAGACCGCCTGGTGAAACCCATGTGGTCACAGGGAAAACATTCAAGCTCCACCCAGACATCAACTGAAGTCAGAGATGAATTGAATACAAAAGGCAGTTGTCCTGTCCCCAACTCTCTTTTCCAGCTTCTCCCTCCATTCTTCAGTCAGTCAGAAGAATACTTTCAACCTGAAATGTCACCTGTACTTGTCCTCAAAAGGTGCTGCCTGACCCGCTGAGTTGATCCAGCAGTTCGTGTCTTTCTTAATGGAACTGATGGGATTGCTCGGAGAGTTGGCATAAACATAAAAGTCATTTTCGTTGTCATAAGTAAACACGAAAAATTATCAAAAATGAGAAATATCCAACAGCCAAAGTAAGACTTGAAGTCATTTGTACTGATGAATAATCTCAGCCTCAACTGTAGTGCTGTGGTGTAATGCAACCACTACAACTCTGCAACGTACATTTGTGAATTAACTGAAATATTCAGATCATAATAAATGGAAAACCTGCTCGGAGGACATTGTGATAGCTTCGGCTGACAATGACAAAGGGTTTCAATGGAAGACTTGCTGTAGGAAGGACATGGACTAAAGATTCTATTCTGTTACAAGGAGGCTTTCTTAGTGGTGGAAATTCATGATGCAGGAATCATATATCAAAGTCGAATATGCAACGAGAATTGTCAACAGGCTGGTTTTGATTAAGTCAAATGACAGGTAGCAGTGTATAATTGGCGGTAAAGGGTCAGATGTTTGGCCTGTCCTGGGTGCTTACAGATACTGAACCCAGCTTTACATCTTCTCTGAATGGATGGCAGCTCCAAAAAAATCTGGAACTTGGGTTGAATATGGCTACTGACATGGAAATCTCACAATGAATGTAGATAACATAATTGGTGGCGATGTGGATTTCAATGCAACATGAATCAGACAGATGATTTTCATGGCAATCGTTTTTAAGACATTTTAATTTTAGATGAAGAGATTATATATTACAGTTCGGTATGCAAAATAATGATCTCTAGAATGGGGGTAGTATTACATGATGTTACATGATGTCCTTTCCCAGGTTTCATCCATCTCCCAATAACTCATCAGTCACCTTCATAAGAATCCCCAAACCATTGACCCATAATGTCAAGTCTCAATTAAGTACTCAGCCATTTTCACTTTGACAATGCAGAACCTGGATCATCAGGCCAATGATCAGTTCTCACAACTAAGGCAACTTTACAGATCTCAATTGCAGGATTCTTGATGTTCACATCCTCTTCCAGATTGTACAATACCTGTTATCACCAAGGGGGACAGCCTGTTTGTGAAAAATTTAAAGGAAACCTCAAATTATTCTCTCTCAAGTGCCTGTCTACATGTTAATAATATTCAACTGATCTCCACAGCCAATGAATTCCAGACCCTAACCACCCTCTGAGTAAAAAATACTTCCTCTCAGTGCCCTTGTATCTTTTGCCCAAAATTTTCTACCTGTAGCTATTGGTCCTTGAACTATCCACAATCAGACATGACCTTCTTCTGTTGACCTGATCTAAATCAATTGTGATCTTGTATTCATTTACTATATCTCATCTCAACCTTCATCATGTCAACTGTATCACGATGATTGCACTACTGGCCATATTATAGAGTCATAGAGACATACAGCACAGATACAAGCCCTTCAGCTCACCATGTCCATGCTGACCGTTGTACTTGTCGATATGGGTCCCATTTACCAAGACTTAGTTTCTGTGCCTTGGCAATTCAAGTGCTTGTCTATATGCTCTTTAAATGTTATGAGAGTACCCACCTCCACAATCAGGCAGCACAATCCAGATTCTAATCACTCTTTGTGTGAAGAACCTCCCCTTAGAATCCCTGCACGCCACTCTATTGCTATGCCATGCCTTTGTGTTGGACTACGTATCTTGTAAAGATACGTATTTTATGGCTTATTTATGCATCCCATGATTTTGTGTATCAAGTTACACCTCCAGACTTCCAAAACTCTCCTAATACCAGAAATACTACAATCCTGACGATATCCTGGTGAGCATAAAACAAACAGCTGGAGGAACTCAGCAGGTCAGGCAGCATCTGTGGAGGGAAATTGACATACACTGTTTTGGGATGGGATTCTTTTTTGGACTGGCATTTCCCTCCACAGATGCTGTCTGACTCATTGAGTTCCTTTCACACTTTGTGTTTTCCTTTTGGGCCTGTCCCACATGCGATTTTTCAGCGGTCTGCTGGCGACTGTCATGTTGTCGGCAGTCGCCTGAAAAACTGGCAACTGGAACGGGGACTGTCAGAGTCGAGCACACACACACTCACACAAACATATCGCTTCCTTCAGTAGCCCGTTATTCAGGTGGGGGACAGGGCAAGCGGGGGAGCACTGTCTAAAAAATTCACACGGTGCAAAGCCAAGGTGAAACAGACACACACCTCGATGAACAGGAAGGTTGGCGCTGTAAAAAGACGGCTAAAGCACAGTGTACGATAAGTCCATATAACCATATAACCATATAACATATAACCATAAAACAATTACAGCACGGAAACAGGCCCTCTCGGCCCTTCCAGTCTGTGCCGACCATTTGTTTTCCCCTAGTCCCATCTACCTGCACTCAGACCATACCCCTCCATTCCCCTCACGTCCATATACCTATCCACTTTGGTCTTAAATGTTAAAATCGATCCTGCCTCCACCACTTCTGCTGGAAGCTCATTCCACACAGCCACCACCCTCTGAGTAAAGAAGTTCCCCCTCACGTTACCCCGAAACTTCTGTCCCTTAATTCTCATGTCATGCCCTTTTGTTTGAATTTTCCCTACCCTCAATGGGAAAAACGTATCCACGTCAACTCTGTCTATCCCTTTCATCATTTTAAAGACCTCAATCAAAGTCCCCCCCTTAACCTTCTGCGCTACAAAGAATAAAGACCTAACTTGTTCAACCTTTCTCTGTAACATAGTTGCTGGAACCCTGGCAACATTCTAGTAAATCTCCTTCTGTACTCTCTCTATTTTCATGACATCCTTCCTATAACTAGGCGACCAAAAATTGTACACCATACTCCAGAATTGGTCTTACCAATGCCTTGTACAATTTTTAACATTACTTTCTTACTCCTATATTCAATGCTCTGATTTATAAAGGCCAGCACACCAAAGGCTTTCTTTACCACCCTATCTACATGCGATTCCACCTTCAGGGAAACTATGCACAGTTATTCCTAGATCCCTCTGTTCCACAGCATTCCTCAATTCCCCTACCAATTACCATGTACTTCCTATTTTGATTTGTCCTGCCAAGATGTAGCACTTCACACTTAACAGCATTAAACTCCATCTGCCATCTTTCAGCCCACTTTTCCAAATGGCCAAAATCTCTCTGTAGACTTTGAAAATCTACTTCATTATCCACAAACACCACCTATCTTAGTATCATCTGCATACTTACTTATCCAATTTTCCACCCCATCATCCAGATCATTGATGTACATGATAAACAACAGTGGACCCAACACAGATCCCTGAGGCACCCCACTGGTCACCGGCTTCCAACCTGACAAACAGCCATCCACCATTACTCTCTGACATCTCCCATTCAGCCACTGTTGAATCCATCTTGATACTCCGCCATTAACACCCAAAGATTGAACCTTCTTAACCAACCTTCCATGGGGAACCTTGTCAAAGGCCTTACTGACATCCATATAGTCAACATCCACTGCTTTACCCTCATCAATTTCCCTAGTTACCGCTTCAAAAAATTCAAGAAGGTTTGTCAAACATGACCTTCCAGGCACAAATCCATGTTGACTGTTCCTGATCAGACCCTGTTTATCCAGATGCTTATATATATTATCTCTAAGTATCCTTTCCATTAATTTGCCCACCACTGGACGTCAAACTAATAGGTCTATAATTGCTAGGTTTATTCTTTGAACCCTTTTTAAACAATGGAACAACATGCGCAGTACGCCAATCCTCCGGCACTATTCCCGTTTCTAATGACATTTGAAATATTTCTGTCATAGCTCCTGCTATTTCTACACTAACTTCCCTCAATGTCCTAGGGAATATCCTGTCAGGACCTGGAGACTTATCCACTTCTATATTTTTCAAAAGTGTCAGTACTTCCTCCTCTTTGAATCTCATAGTTTCCATAGCTACTCTACTTTTTACCCTTAACACACAGAGTTCAATATCCTTCTCCTTGGTGAATACCGAAGAAAAGAAAGTCCTTTAAAAGAAGTGGGGGAGAGGGGGAGGAGAGGGGGGAGAAGGGGGAGAAAGAGTGGAGACAACTTTTAAGAAGCCAGAGAAACACTGCTGTGAAGCTCGGCGGACATTTAACATTATCGGTCAGTTATCGTTGGTTCTGAAAACTACTGCTTACTTTTTTTTCCCCAATGAGCCAATGAAATTCACTAAGAACCGTCGACCCTCTAGCAACCCATTAAGGGCCAGTCCCACTTACGCGACTTTTCAGAAACTGTCTTCGAGCTTCAAGCTCAAGGGCACTTGCCTGAAAAACTGAGAGATGGATCGATCGCCAGCGATGAAACCGCGAGCTGGATCGACCTGCAGCACACACAAACACATCACAAAGGCGGGGACCAGGGAAAGCGGGGGAGCGCTGTCTGAAATTCACACCCGCGATGAACAGGAAGGTAAAAGACGGCTGGCACGGCGTACGGTAAGTCCTTTAAAAGAGCGGGGGGTGGGGGGTGGGAGAAGGGGGGAGAAGGCGAGAGAAGGGGAGAGAGGGGGAAAGAAGGGGAGAGATGGGGAGAAATGGGAAGAGGAGGGGTGGAGACACTTTTAAGAAGCCAGCCAACTTTTAATAGAATTTAGTGGGTATTTAAAATTACCGGTTGGTTTTCCTTGGTTCCGAAAACTCGTGCTAAAGTTTTTTTTTCCCAATGAGCTAATTAAAATGTCCGCAATCAGCAATGGAGATTGCCTTACGGATACCTTGACTACATGGCATAACTACATGGCAACCCCACTACCACTGCACTACAAGTTCAAAAGAACCATGCCGCCCAATTTTTACTCGCGAAACATTTTCAGCAAACTGGGGCCGCGAGTATGCAGAAACTTCTCTCGACCATGAAGGAGAGATACAGTGACCTCCTAGGACCACGTGTTGACCATGCTGCGAGTTCGTGGCTAGCGCAAACTTCTAAACTTGCAAATTACATCGCCATAGTGGGACAGGCCCTTTAGGACCTCCTGGCGACCCACCTACGGCTCGAGAAATCTTTCTACTCTCCATGGCGTCTTCATTCTAGTCGCCGCTAATTTTTCATCATGTCGAAAAATTCACGGCGACCATAATGAGGCTGCGACTAGTTCCCAGAATGCGGGAACTCCTCACGACCAAGAAGGCGTCTCCCCAGCAACCACCCACGGACATGTGGCGACCATGCGGCGACTGCATAGTCTCCTGCCGTCACCTAAAAAGTCGCCTAAGTGGGAAAGGGCCATAAAGATTCCAGCATGAGTCTCCATTGTTGATGTGCACCATATTAAAATACATTGCACTTATTCACTGAGACTGCCCACGCAGCACCTCATAAACACACAGCATCTATCACTTACTAGGATAAGGGCTCAGGATGCATGGGAACAACATCACCTAAATATGTCCCCTCCAAGTCACACACCACATATATCACTGGTCCTTCATCACTGCCAAGTTCAAATCCTGTTATTCCATTCCCAACAGCACAATTAGAAAGACAGCTGTGCTGTTGACTCACAGACTTTAAACTTTAGACTTTAGATATACAGCGTGGAAACAGGCCCTTTGGCCCACCAAATCTGTGCTGACTAGCAATCACCCCGTACACTAGAACTATCCTACACACTAGGGACAATTTTACAATTTTACAGAGTCCAATTAGCCCACAACCCTGCACGCCTTTGGAATGTGGGTGGAAACCGGGGCACCTGGAGAAAACGTACGCGGTCTCAGGGAGAACATGCAAACTCCGTACATATTGCACTTGTAGTCAGGATTGAACCCGGGTCTCAGTCGATGTAAGGCAGCAACTCTACAGCTGCGCCACCGTGCTGCCCCAAAGAAGCTCCAGCAACTGACCTCAGATACCATCTACATGGTGTTTGCATGTCCAGTGACTTTGCGGGCTATTCCCCAGGTGGTCCAGTGATAGATCCCAAACTACTGCCCTGGAACACCCAATGCCTTGCGGCAGATCGCAGTTGTGAAAGGCTTTTGAACCAATTTCTAAACATCTCTGATGAATAGAAACACACAACAGGATGAATAGATTTAACTTTTTTTTCAAATAGTTAAACAAATGTAAAATAATAACTTTAAAAATAGCTTTAACTGTTAAACATTGATTAAAGGCAGAAGGATAAAGTAATATGAAGGAAAAATGAACAAACATTTATCATGTTTCCCTTTTCAATAAAAAACAGCAATCCATTCAGTACTTATGCCAGTCATCTCAGGCATAAGATTAAAGGCTTGGTGGAATGTGGAAACAGTCCCTCGGTTCAGAGCATTTTTGCTCCGCTTCTACTGACTTCACGAGCAGAGTAGCAGGTCACAGTCACAGATATTTGATCTCCAGGTCTTCATGTTTCAATGCCCTGGCCTGGATGTCAACCCGCAGAGCAGTCCATGGATCAGGCAGCAGAAGGCACTGTAAGTAAGTGCTGCTTGTTAAGCAACAAAATTATGCTTTTTTTAATTAGTTGTGCACATCTAATGATTTTTTGTAGTTTGTATACAAGGATCCCTAAATCTCTTTGGAATGCTGCTACACGTACATTTGCTCATTTAAGTAAAAGTCAGATATATCCTAAAAGATGGAGTCACACTTCCAAGAGTCAGGAGTGTTTAATTGTCATATGTACAAACAATGGAACAATGACATTCTTACTTGCAGCAGCCTAACATGCCCATAAGCACAATACACACGGTTGTGGTGGCACTGGGTGATGGGCCACGCACTGTACATAACCTTCAGCTTTGGGGGGGGGGGGGTCACATGTCCCATTGACAAGAGGTAGGGGTCACGGTTTGGTCACGGGTGCCCCGGGGAGTATTTAAGGGTGTTGGTGAGTGAGGAGAGTTAGTGTAGAATTAAGAACCAGTATTTCGGACATACTTCGTGTCTGCCTCGTTCTTTAACGGACATCGACTTCTTGGGCCATCGTGTGACGCAGCATGGTGCGGTGCCTCTGCCAAACAGGGTGGATACCATTCGCCGGTTTCCACGGCCTTCCACAGTGTGGGGCTTGCAGGAATTTGTCGGAATGATACAGTTCTACCACCGATTTGTGCCGGCAGCGGCGACAATACTGCGGCTGCTATTTCCACTGTTGTTGGGCTTGTTACATTTACTGACCATAATCCCCTCACTTTCGCCTTTGCCAAGGTGGTCGACCCATGGTCCGCTTGGCAGCAGCACCACCTCACCGCTTTTTCCGAATTCATGACGGACATCCGCCACATTGCCGGGAAAAATAACCTGGGAGCAGACGCCTTGTCCCACTTGGCTGTTATGGCCGTTGTCAACGCATCCCCAGGAATCGATTACTCCACTTTGGCAGCAGCACAGCTAGCGGATGAGGAGATGAGGGTGTACCGAACTGCCATCACAGGGCTGGTGCTCGAGGGCGTGCCTTTGTTTTCCACTGGCATCACCGTCCTGTGTGATATTGGAGACATCACACAGGCCTATTGTTCCGGCAGCCTGGCAGTCCGGGCAACAGTTGCATTGGTGGATGCAAGATTTGTATGGCACGGATCATTGGGCCCGGACGTGCATTCCCTGTCAAACATCGAAGGTTCATGGTCGATTCATGTCTGGGTGCCAGTTCAAAATTTTGCGGTGCTTCACCGACGTTTCGACCATGTCCACGTGGATATTGTGCGGCCGCTGCCTCCATCCCGTGGAATTTCACACTTGCTTACAGTGGTAGACCATCTCACCTGTTGGCCGGAGGCCATCCCGCTTGTCCACACCTCGACCATGTTTTGCGCCCTGGTGGCCTATTGGGTTACCCGTTTCGGGGCACCGCTGGACATCTTGTCCGACTGAAGTGCCCAATTCATGTCGGAGTTGTGGTCAGCAATGGCTCACCTGTTGGGGGCTCATCTCCACCACTCAATGGCCAATCACCCCCAGTTGAATGGATTGGTGGAACATTTCCAGCGGATTAAGGACGCTTTGAAGACTATATTGAATGGTGGTGCTGGCTCAAAGGGCCAAATGGCCTACTCCTGCACCTATTTTTTTATGTTTCTATGTTTATAATACTATGAAATGATTTATGGAAACTCTCTGCTTAGGCACAGACAGATTAAGGCGTCATTTAGCTAAGGTTTCTCGTGAGACAATTGATGTGACTGCCATGTTACTGCAGGGCAAGTGTGTGGGTGGTAATTCACAAAGTGCACTGTGGCTGGATTATTTCATTATTCTCCTTTTTTTTATGGATGTAAACTATTTTAGATTATTTATTATTGATAAAAATGGCCTTGAAAAATTATTTCAAACAATTGATCATTCAGGAAACCCCATCTGAGTTGCATCACTTTGGAGTCAGTGTTGCGTATGGTTGCACATTCGCTGTGCGTTTATTGTCTGCGTAACTATGTGCAAGTTCATTAAGTGTACCACTTGGTTGGGAATGTGCAAGTGGTTGTGCTCCAATGCACCCCTTGCATTTATGATTGTGGGCAAGAGACACAGTGTGTTTTGGTGTTGCTGTTCAGAAGAAACTGGGTGTCTTTTGTACATAGTTTGCATTGAGGTATTCCTGCTTAGCCTGAACATATGTGCACTAATGCTAATTTCCCAATTTTACTTCGGAGTCACGTGAGTGACTACGTGAAGACCCCGCCTCACGCTGGCAACGGCATGACGTCAACGCTGACGGCGCGAGGAGGAGCTGCAGTAAGGAGCAGCTCCTCGGCAGCGGTCGGAACGGCCCGCAGGTAAGTGAAGTTACACCGGGGCGTTTTTTAGGTTACGCTGGGTGGCTCCAGCAAAACGAAACTAAAGAAAATTTAGAGCCACGTTAACGTGCTGATTGAGCACTGATTATTAAAGAAAAATGGAGAAATCGGGAAAAAAGTTTTCGCGGGTAAAAAGATGTTCCCTGGGTGAAAGTAAAAATACGGGACGCGAAGTTAGTGCGGACCCGGTTCCGATACCGTTGGCCGCTGATGTACCCGATAGTGAGTTTCCAGATTCTCCAGAAATAATGACCACGGAGGAAAATGTTCCTAAAAAATGCAAAAAGAAATCTGAGAGGCCCGTGGTTTCTGATGACTCTGATATTGAAAGACCTCCAGACAATAAAACTATGTGGCTAAAAATGGAGCATATGGAGAAAGTTCTCCAAACAATAATGAGACAAGGGTCAGAGTACCCAGATGAATCCCAAAAAATCCCTGAGGGTTTGAATATGATGAATATGGCTGTGGGCCAAGTTGGGAATATGATACTCCGGACCCAGGATTTGGGCTGGAAGAAGTCTCATGGGATGATATCCCAATTGATTTAGGGCTGCAGAAGGCAGTCCCCTGCTGGTGGCTATATAGCTTTTGAAAGCACACCCACAAAGTAAAAAAGAAAAAGGCCTAATGTGCCTGGGATAGCACAAGATTTTGCTATACCTGAAGGAAGTGGTGAGGCTATGGAAGAAATCCTAGCTGCAAAACATAAATTATATGGTATCTCACCAACTTCACAGTTCTGTGATGAATGAAACATCAGAATTATATAAAGCTCCAAGAAATTGTGCCTCATTGGAAGTACCTACGAATCCGATGATATGGACGTCTATGACTCCAAGTATGAGAGCCCTAGAAGTGAAGTTTCAAAAGGTGCTCAAATTAATTTCTGCCGCCATTACGGCCTATGGCAGGCAAATGGAGAATCTGGAAATGGAAAAGATTCAAAAGGATACTTTGGGCTTATTATGTAATTCATTCTATGAAATTAATTGCATGAGGAAAAAGGCGATTCGGCCCACATTTCACCCTAGATTTGCAAGCCTGTGTCAAGAAAGTGGAGTTTCAAGCTCCTGGGTATTTGTTTGGAGAAAATCTGCCGAAACAGCTGAAAGAGTTGGATGAAGAAGCTAAATATTTTAGCAATGTTTTAAACCTTTTGTTTTTTGGACAAAGAAGGGGTTTTTTTTTTCGACCCGAAGGGGTTTCGATTTCCGTTATAGAAGCAGAAGTTTGACACGAAAATACTATCGTGCTGTGGCAGGCAAGTGCTTCCCTGTATTCGGGAAGAAGGAGACCACCACGCTCATACGCAGAGGTATTAAAGACTTATGTACTTAAAGAAACTGTGGATGACTCTCCAGTTGGAGGGAGATTGCAAAAGTTTTATAATGCCTGGCTTAACATTACTTCTGATCGATATGTATTACAAGCAGTTTCGGGAGCCATTATTATTTTTAAAGAAGGGGTTAATCCTCCTGTACAGAATAGACCTGCTTATGCTTATGTGTTTTCTGCAGAGGAAAGAATGGAGATTAATGTGGAAATTGACAAATTATCTGGAAAAGGCGTAATTGAAAAGACTTATGAACATAAGCATCAATTTGTCTCTAATATATTTCGAAGAGATAAAAAGATGGTGGTTGCAGAATTATTCTGGACCTTACAGATCTGAATAAGTTTGTAGAATACAAACATTTTAAGATGGAGACATTCAGTACTGCAAAATATCTTATTTCAGCAGGGTGTTATATGGCTAAGATTGATTTGAAGGATGCCTATTTATTCTGTAGCAATTCATCAATGCTTCAGGAGGTATTTAAAATTTAATTGGCTGGGACAATTATGGCAGTTTAAAGCTTTACCAAATGGATTGAGTTCGGCTCCTAGACTCTTTACAAAACTGTTGAAACCAGTTTTAGCCCAATTAAGAGCACAGAAACACATTGTTATGGCTTATCTGGATGATATTCTGATCATTAGTGATACTCAGAGTCAGCTGAGCACTCAGTTTCAGTTACTAAAGCTTTGTTTGAAAAGCTAGGGTTTTTGATTCATCCAATTAAGTCCCAGCTGCAGCCAGCACAATCAATTAACTTTTTGGGGTTTGTAATTAACTCAGTGACTATGTTAGTTACTTTGCCAACAGAGAAGGTCAATGACATCTTGATGACTTGTAATTACCTCATTCACAAACCTTATCCCTCCATCCGAGAAGTGGCAAAAACCATTGGGAAACTGGTAGCAGCATTTCCGGCAGTGGAATTTGGTCCATTACATTATCAAAATCTTCAAAGGGACAAAACAAGGGCTCTTAAGGAGAAGGCAGGGCACTTTGACAGGCCATTGCAATTAACAAAAGAAGCTGTGTTGGAATTACAATGGTGGGTTGAAAATGTCCCACAAGCTGCTAAAAATAACATGATTAAACAACCTGAAATGGTTTTACAAACGGATGCTAGTGCTCTCGGATGGGGGGCTACAGATTCGTCCTCCAGTTGTGGAGGTAGATGGAAAGCTCAAGAAGAAGCGTTTCTTCAGGTTTATGGTATTAACTATTTGGAGTTATTGGGTGTTTTTTATGGACTTAAAGCATATTGTTGTGCTAAACAGGGTCTACATGTGTTAATACAGTTAGACAATAAAACGGCTGTTGCATACATTAATCACATGGGGGAGTTAGGTCAGTATCATGTGATTCTCTGGCCAATGAGATATGGCAATGGTGTATTGGTCGCCAAATATGGATTTCAGCAAGCTACATTCCGGGTAAGGACAATGTGGGTAGCAGATGAAAGGTCCAGGATTTTTAAAGATAATACGGAATGGATGCTTAAGCCGGCAATATTTAAGAATATTGTAAATCAATTTGGGTTGCCAGAAATAGATTTGTTTTGCATCTAGGCTTAATCATCAGTTGCCTACTTATGTGTCTTGGGAACATGATCCAGATGCAGTAGCAGTAGATGCTTTTTCATTACACTGGGGAAAGATGTTCTTTTATGCTTTTCCACCATTTGCTTTGATTCAGAGATGCTTGAAGAAGATAGAACAAGATTCTGCTTCTGGATTGTTGGTAGTTCCAAATTGGCCAACTCAACCTTGGTTCCCAGTAATGCTGAATATGATTAAAGAACCATATATGTCGATTCCTAACTGTAGTGATATCTTGACTAATCCGGTAACTAAAGAGATTTACCCATTGTATGCATATATGAATTTGTTAATCTGCAGGTTTTGACCAGACCACTACAGGAGCTGGGATTGTCGGACCAAACTATGAAAGTTATGGTTGCATCATGGCACAATAGCACACAAAAGCAATATATGACACATATTAAGAAATGGGAAGACTTTTGCACACAGTCAAATATTTCTTATGATACTGTAAATATTGTAAATGTTTTGGAATTCCTTGCCAATTTGCATTTTCAGCAACATTTAAGTTACAGTGCCATTAACACTGCACGCAGTGCTTTGTCGTCCTATTTAGGGCTTATGACTGATCAGAGATCAATTGGGTCGCATCCATTAATATCTAGATTCATGAAAGGAATCTTTAATATTAATCCACCCAAACCAAGATACACAGAGATTTGGGATGTGAGCATTGTACTTACGCTACTTAGACAATGGACTCCAATTGAAGGGTTGACATTGGAAAGATTGACATTGAAATTAGTCATGTTAATGTCACTGGTCTCAGCTCAAAGAGTGCAAACTTTACAAATGTTGCGTTTAGACTGTATGCATGTGACTACAGATAATGGTTGTGTTCTATGTTTACGAGTTAATCAAACAAAGCAGACCAGGGAGATCTGGAACAAAGGTAACCTTTCAAGCTTATCATATTGATCCTACTTTGTGTGTGGTTAAACATTTGAACGAATATATTAAAGTTACTGACACCCTTCGAGGAAATGAAAAAGCGTTAATGGTTACGCACAAAAAACCACACACAAAAGCTTCAGTTCAAACTATCTCAAAATGGTTGAAACAGGTGTTGGTTTTAGCGGGAGTAGACACTGATGTGTTCAAATCTCACTCCACCAGGGCGGCAGCTACGTCCGCGGCGAAGGGGCGGGACGTACCCCTCGAGCATATTTTAAAAGTCGCAGGGTGGAGTAAAGAAGAAACTTTCTCAAAGTTCTACAATAAACCTGTTCACACTATGACAAGCTTTGGACACGCGTGTTGGGAGCACTATAATCACCTGCTTTGTTTACTATTAATTGCTATAATCAATGGTGTAGTCACTTCTATCTTTTATCACTTGTAATCATTTTCCCTCAGATATAAGGAGGGTTATTATATGGTCTTTAAACCATTAAAAAGTTAATTGTGAAATGATCTAACATTAGTCTGGTTTCTCATGTATGTGTTTTACTTAGCCGGACTGTCGTACGGATTGATTCTACGACATAAAAAAACACAGAAAGCTTTAAAATCTTCACGTAGTCACTCACGTGACTCCGAAGTAAAATAGTAAGATTAAACAAGAACTTACCAGTTCGAAGTTTGATCGTTATTTTATGAGGAGTTACGATGAGGGATTACGTGCCCTCCGCTCCCACCCTCATAAAATAAATGATCAAATGGTAGTTCTGAGTCTTTTATGAGCCTTACTATGTTACTCCGGCTTTTGGTGTTCTGTGTTTTTCATGCCGCTGCTTTGAAGTATGCCGTTGCCAGCGTGAGGCGGGGTCTTCACGTAATCCCTCATCGTAACTCCTCATAAAATAACGATCAAACTTCGAACTGGTAAGTTCTTGTTTAATCTTACTATTTTACAGAAGATTCTACCAACTTACAATAAATAAAACTTGTTAAGATGGACATATTCAAACAGTATAGACACAAGGAACAGCAGGTGTTAGTTTACAAAAAAAGACACAAGTGCTTGCGTAACTTAGCGGGTCAAGCAGCATCACTGGAGAGCATGGATAAGCGACATTTTGGCTTTGAACCCAATGCTTTGTAGTTACCTGGAGCCCCTACAATAACTTTAAAATGCTAATGGAAAGTATCAACAGATCGGTTATCAGTTCTGAGTGGGCATAACAGTTTTGAATGTCTTGGCCAACCCTATCTTGTTGACCCAACTACATCTTTGGAAACAATGCTTTCAACTACCATGTACCTAGATACTGACATTTGCCCCCCTGTACCTCTACTCCCCTCAATCATTTTTTTCCAGCTTTCTTCTCTAAAACCATGTATTTTGACCCAATATGTCCTTACCCAGATTGGGGCCCCGTTTTAATTGGTATTCTCATGTGAAGTGCCTTGAGATGTAATGCAACATTGAAAATGCTATATAAATGCAAATTAATGTCACTATGTTCTCTATGTTTGATACGTTATTTGTCAACATGCAAATGGATTTGTTGAATTAATGAAAGGTGTGACATAAAAGAGAATACTTATTTCTTTCATTTCTTCATCTCAAACTGTTGATAAATGAGTTTGCAATAAAAATACATCATTATTCCTGTTTATAATTTCAATAGATACAAGAGGTCCCAGGCATCAAACCTGCTCAGTATATTAAACCTATAGATGTTTTAGTAGCAGGATGGATTGGGAATGGTGTATTTTCCATTTGCTTTCTTCTTGTGGAGGTATAAAATTGCCATGTAATTACTGTTACTTCCAATGGATGCACAGCTATTGTAAAGTCACACACAAAGTTGTGAGATCTGACATAATATTTTTATTTCTGAATATTGGAAAATCTTATTTCTCAGTGCTGTTAAAATTAGAGCTTTGGACTGCAGATTGTAGTCTGATTAGCATGCACCACCAGACTCAGCAACAGCTTCTTCCACTCCGTTACAGGAACACCAACCGGACATCTACTCAACCATCAAAGTGGGATTGGCCTCGGGGAGAAGGGAGGAAAATGAGGTTGAGAGGAATTAATAGATCAGCCATGATTGAATGGCAGAGTAGATTTGATGGCCTGGATGGCCTAATTGTTGTCTTATGGTCTTATGATTAACAGTTCAACTGAATGGCCATAAGTTGCCAAAAATGGTAGGGTCATTGCCTCATAGCACCAGTGACCCAGGCTCGACCTATGCACAACCATAACCGTGTAAAATCCAAAGTCTGTAGTCCAACCAAGGACCCAGTCCATGCAATATCATAGTTGCTAAGGATGGGTTTGTGTAGTGTTCAAGAGCATGATGGTTGTTGGGAAGAAGCTGCTCTTGAACCTGATGGTCATGGTTTTCAAACTCCTGCATCTTCTTCCCGATGGTTTGTGCAAAGTGAGAGCATCATCAGTCCTGCTTTGATTGTAAGTAGATGCTCGGTTGGTTTTCCTGTTCACTCATATACCATATGTTATTTCCTTGCAGTGAAGGGTATAAAGTCATGTCTAATAAATTATATTGATTGTCACATGTCCAACTGTAACAAAGTCTCAGCCTCTGTTCCTTCCAAGATTCCTTTCAATAGACAATAGACAACAGGTGCAGGAGTAGGCCAGCACTGTCATTCACTGTGATCATGGCTGATTATCCACAATCAGCACCTCGTTCCTGCCTTATCCCCATATCCCCATGACCCCGTTATCTTAAAGAGCTCTATCTAACTCTCTTGAAAGCATCCAGAGATTTGGCCTCCACTAACTTCTGAGGCATAGAATTCATACAGATTCACAAACCCCTGTGTGAAAAAGTTTTTCCTCATCTCCGTTCGAAATGGCTTACCCCTTATTCTTAAAGTGTGGCCCCTGGTTCTGGACTCCACCAACATCGGGATCTTGTTTCCTGCCTCTCGTGACCAAACCCTTAATAATCTTATATGTTTCAATAAGGTTTCCTCTCATCCTTCTAAATTCCTGAGTGTACAAGCCCAGCCACCCCATTTTATCAACATATGACAGTCCCACCATCCCGGGAATTAACCTTGTGATCCTACGCTGCACTCCCTCAATAGCAAGAATGTAACTTCCTCAAATTTGGAGACCAAAACTGCACACAATACTCCATGTGTGGTCTCACTGGGGCCCTGTACAACTGCAGAAGGACCTATTTAGTCCTATACTCAACTCCTCTTGTTATGAAGGCCATAATGCCATTTGCTTTCTTCACTGCCTGCTATACCTGCTTGCTTACTTTCAGCGACTGATGCACAAGGACCCCCAGATCTCATTGTACTTCCCCTTTTTCCAACTTGACACCATTCAGATAATAATCTGCCTTCCTGTTTTTGCTACCAAAGTGGATAATCTCACATATATCCACATTAAACTGCATAGGTCTCCATTCCATACTTTCCTACAAGCCTCTGTGGAGACATCAAAGGAAAAGGTTAAAACAAATGTCTTCACTGTCAATGATGGCAGGTTTATTTCATTGATATACATTGGGAGTATTTTATTGTCAATTTTATCCAGTTATTTGAATGTCATTTTGTAATACATTCAGTTATGCTGCCCCTTAAATATTGTAAATTGTGACATTTGTTTTGTATTGGTGTGGCAGCTTGTCTGTTTCTTTGGAGAAATATAAGCAATGTCAATCTTAAAAAAAACGTTTTGCTCATTTTCCAACTATTCTCAGCACTTTGTACAAAAACCTATTTGCATCTTGTGTTCTTAAACAACACACTGTAATAATTTAATTTCTTCACTGTCAACACCACTTATTTTTGCTCCTAGAATCTTATAGCATTTTCATTGCTAGCATGGGTGCAAGCAGAATGTCACATTAACCTGAAAGCCTTTATTCTCAGATGGTTATGATACAAAGCTTTGCACTAAACAGACTTCACTGCCCAGAATTAAAATCAAGCAACTTAAGTGCATGCTTATAAAGACACTCATTGAAAAAAAATTGCAACTTAACATTCTGCATTTCTTTCTGTTTTTTGACCAACACTTGAACAACAATCGAAACACTTCAGAATTATTCTGATAATATTACTGAGTGCCTGACAGTGTTCACAGATGCATCTTTCCATCTTTTGACTCCACGCTTTTCCATTTAGACCTTTGATAGAAGTACAAACACTGCTGCCCACATTTTTTAAAATTCCCTTCATGGAGAATGTTCCTTCTATTTGATTGAAGATGTTACCAGGACCCGTGGGTCTGACCTGTAGAGGAGAGGTTGGGCAGGCTAGGACTTTATTTCTTGGAGTAGTGAGGCTGAGGGGTGATCTTATAGAGTTGTATAAAATCATGAGGGGAATAGTTCCGGTGAATGTACAGATTCTTTTACCCAGGGTAGGAGAATCAAGAACTAGAAGACATAGGTATAAGTTGAGAAGGGAAAGATATAATAGGAACTTGAGGGGCAATGTTTTCACTCAGAGCATGAGTGAAAAACCCTATGAAATGAGCTGTCAGAGGATGTAGTTGAGGCAGGTTCTATAAAAGATATTTGGACATGTTCATAAATAAAAATGGTTCAGAGGGATATGGGGCAAACACAGGCAAATGGGACTAGGTCAGATGGTGCACCACGGTCAGCATGGACGTTGGGCCGAAGGGCCTGTTTCCATGCTGTATGACTCTATGACTGACATTTTCATGTTCCATATCTTCAAGAGGTCATGACAGAGCATGCCAGACAACACAAAACATTACATTTACTGTTAAATTGCCAGTAGATAACTGGCAAATAAAATCCAATTTGAGAATAAGCTTCATTCTCATATGTGATTAAAATATCAATCAAAATACTTCCGATGGAGTTTGCATTGGTGCAGTGATCCACAAGACAGAAGAATGATATTTAACAACATGTAAGCGACAAGCAGTGTGCAATGTTCCAGTTAACTATTTTCCAAAGAAAAAAATATGATATCAAATATTCAACTAGATACCAACATGTATTGCATGTCAAGAACTGAAGTACAATTCTGCCAATGTGTCAGTAAAAAAAGATAAGTGAGCTTTTGCTTTTTTTCCCCTTGAAAATTGACCCATTTGCACCTGTTGTTTGGCGTAGATTGTACATACAAAGATAAGTTCACTGTGTTGAAATATCCGTGCTCATTTCTGTCAGAATCCCTTCCTGTCAGGAAACAGGAATGGGCACTTTAAACTCCAATCATTCTACTGTATGTTTCATTTATCTGTGGCATTTTCTGCCTGTGACGATTCATTGGCCAGGACAAGATATGCAGGGAATGGAGGGATAGGGATATGCAGGTAGATAAGATTGTATCAGCTTCTTGTTTGGTATTAACACCGTGGGCTGAACGGGCTATTCCTATGCTACACTGTTCTATTTTCTCTGTTCATGAGCTACAACATCTGCAATTGACTCGCAAGGAAACCATGATGCAAAAATAGTGAACTCTGCATGATAAGCCAACCTCCCCCCGTCCAATCTTCATCCCATACCCCCACCCACCGCCCCTCCCACCACACACTTCAGCATTGCTTTCGTATTTAAAATAAACCTTCCATGGAATTTTCATCAAAAGGAAACAGTGGCTAGCAGACTTCTCTTAAGCCACGGTGAGTGTCATAAACGCCTCAGTTTCCTCCAAAGGATATATTTATGACTTCCCCCTCCTTTGAACACCACCACCATTCACCCACCCCCTATGTTACCTCATAGTTTATGATATTGTTTTTTTTTCCTTTTGAAAATAGTTGACTGGAACAATACTTCTAGTGCACGGCTTGTAGCTTGCTTATCAAATATCACCCGTCTGACTTTTCAGTCACCTCACACATGCAAATCCCAGCTGAAGCATTTTCATTCATATTTTACCCACAGGTCAGCATAGGGGAAGCACTTTAGATGTATTTAGCCACTTCCATGGGTTGGTGTGCAAACTACATGGCATTCATCCATCTAGCAAGCTGTAGTACCTCGAAACTTATAGGCTGGCATAATGGCTTCTCGAAGCATTTATTTCTCAGTTCTGTAATAGCTTTTTCCCATTTTCCAATTCGGCAATTGCACTTTTCTGCAAAATTCATAAATATCTAAAGTCCAAATTTTAGGTGTTTGCCACTGTTTTTTAAGTTGAAAATGATGACCAACAGCACCCTGAACTCATGTGCATGTTCTAAACTCATGCCTCCCTGGTGAACATAGATGTTTCTGTCTACAGTAAAAATAGAGAAAATGGCATTTTATTGAAGGGAACAGAATCTTTAAAGTGCATCCAAGAGAACTATTGAGTCAGTTTGTAGATGGTTTTACTGGAGAAGGGGCAATATTGGAACTAGTCTTCGTGAATGTCAGCAGGAAGTAGATAGAAAGTCAATGAGGGAACATTTCAAGGAAGGTAACCATTATACTACACATTTTAAGGTTGTCAAGGAAAAAGAGAAAGATTGACCAGAAATAAATGTCCTGAATTAGGAGAAGGCTGGTTTCAATTTAGTAAGATCAGAACCTGCATAAGTCGATTATGAGCATGCAGGCAACTCTACAAGGAAACTAAAGGTCATATGGTCATAATGGTCATAAGTGATCGAAGTAGAATTAGGCCATTTGGATCAGCATTTTCCCACAGAAGTGAAGGCTATGGGAGACACATCCTACAAATCTTGAATATCAAGGGACATTGAAGTTCAGACAAAGTAAAAATAATTAGTTTATTAAGAGCACTGAAAATATCCAGGACCAGACAGGAGTTCAAAATGTGTAAGGAGCTATTTAAAAATAAATTAGTTGTGTGCAAAGAGGGCAGCAAATAGCACCAGCAGGCAAGATTAAGGAAGATCCCAATACATTTTATATGTATGGTGGGGGAAAAAGTGGGGCTCGTTAGGGATGAAGTCATATTCCATGTATGCAAGTGAGGTTATAAATGAATATTTTAAAATCTGTAATCACTATGGAGAAGGACATCATAACTGCAGAATTCTGTTGCGGAGGAACAGTGGTTGTCTATGACAAGTGCACATTCCGAGTACTTGCGCGCCTGATGCATGAGGAGCCTCTTCAGTTATACCACAACCATGGGTGCGGCAGGGTAATGACTGGTCGTAAGGACGACTTCAATGCGAATCCCAAGTTTCAACTCAGGCATATCAATAATCAAACAAGCCAACATCAATTCACCAAGTATGTCCTTTCCAGCAGTAGCTTATCATCTCCAGCTAACTTGGGGAGATCTTGTTCATGACGGATGGGTAAAGCTTACTGGTCAGCAGCTATGCTACCGTCATCATTTGATGTGGGTGCATTGGAGGCTGAGGAACCATTCGAGTGAGTAGCCCTATACTCAGACGGCTGCTGCAGGCTCATCTGAGCGGTCATTGATTTTTCAGGAAGCCCATCCAGGAGTTGCAGCATTCTGTTGTCAGAGAGGTTGCTGCCAACATTCCGGAAGGGAAGGTTGATTTCCTGGCATCAGTTAGTCTGTGTCTTGCAGGAGAGGCATCTGACTGCGTGATGCCCAAGCCGGGGAGATGTCTGATTACTCATAAGGAATAGGAGTAGAATTAGGCCATTCAGCCCATCAAGTCTACTCCGCCATTCAATCATGGCTGATCTATTTCTCTCCCCCTTCTAACTCATTCCCATGCCTTCTCCCCATAACCTCCGACACCTGTACTAATCAAGAAGCCCTAAGTGGGATGGTGTTGTTTACAGAGTGCCCACTGGATTGGCGTCTGGTTATCTGGTGCCCCAACTGTGAGGCATTGGTTATACGGTGCCTTGACTGGGGTGGTGTCCCAGTGCCCACCAAGGAGGGGGCATGTTACCCGATGCCCCAACTGGGGTGATGTCCCAGTGCCTACTGGGGAGACATATGGTTACTGGATGCCTTAACTGAGGAGGTGTTGGTTATCCGGTGCCCTAACTGAGGTGGCATTGGTTATCGGGTGCCCCGCTGGAGATTACCCACTATGGCCAGATCAGTTTGGCTTCTGGTTACACAGTGCCCCAGCCACGGAAGCATTTGGTAGGAGGTGCAAGAGTTAATATCGCTTTTAATTGATTTCGAACAAGTTTACCACTACCGCCTCTCAGGTGGGTTGTTGGACAGCCACTTTGGCCATCCAGTCAGTCACGCAGAATCAATTACATGTACCGTGAGACACTCCAACGGGAACCTTTCAAAGAGGTATGGCTCACTGTGGATTAGAAACCCAGAGATTCTCCTCAGTTACACATAACCATGACCCACCTCTACGTGAGAGAGACCACCGACCTAAGTGTTTCTTAGCTGCCCTAATCAGAGCAACCCTGTGGCCATCCTTGGCAAGGCATCCCATAGCCCTCCAAAGAGGGGCAAGCCTATTACCATGTTCCTAAGAGAGTCATAGTTACTCCTGGAGAGAGGCATGAATAGATAGTCACAAAATGCTGGAGTAACTCAGTGGGATAAGGCTGACTCTAGTCTGAAAAAGGTTCTCGACCCGAAATGTCACCCATTCCTCCTCTCCAGAGATGCTGCCTGTCCTGCTGAGTTATGTGATGTTTGGTGCACTATGTGCGGTGGGAGGACCTGTTGCTGCACAGGACAAAGGGAGATGTTGTTCTATACAGTTTATCCTGTCCGTAATGTGTGAGGGTGCAGCCATTTTGAGTTGTCTTGCTGCCAGCATTGAGAAAAGCATTAAAGACTTGATGTTGTAAATTGAAGACTCTCAAGCATAGTGCAGACCTAGAAAATGAACAAGAAAGTGGTACTTCGGATTGCGTCCAAAGACCGAGATAAGAACCTATTTTTCGATTTAAAAAAAATAAAACAATTTTGAGTTCTGTAGTGTACTCAAACTAACATGTCTCAGCAATTCAATCGTTTCGATCCCGAGCGAGAAAGGAGGTCGTCGTATTTAATGCGCGCTGAGTTTTATTTTGAAAGTATGGCAATTACGTGAACAGAAGAAGAAGGCCCTCTTGTGTACATCAATGTCTCCAGAAACTTTTGCACTGCTTCAAAATTTACTTACAGAAGAAGTAACTGAAGCCTCATATGCTGAAATAACAACGGCTTTGCAGCTGCATTTCGAAGAAAGTTGAAATTTCCTTGCAGCTCGCCTTGATTTCTACAGGACGGTGCAACAGGAAGGGCAATCGATTACCAAATTTCTTGTCGAACTTAGCACCAAGGCAAAGGCATGTGATTTTAAAACTCAATGCTGCGAAAAGTGCCAAGACAATGCGTTGCAGGATAGACTGGTCATGGGTTGCAGGCATACATTCATCCCGCAGGCGATTCTCAAGGAATTTGACGCCTCATTGAAGAATGTGCTGCAGTGTGCTAAGATGGCCGAGCTGCTGAGTAAAGAACTGCACAAAATGGCCGGCTAAACAGCATCGAAGCTCCCTCAGGAGGTGCATACAGTTCGTTCTCCCGTCCGCAATGCCAGAAACCAGTTGATCGACCCAGAGCAAAGCCGGCGAAGGTGGGAAAGTTTCAGAAGAGCCGTTCCCCTGTGGGGGGAGGATCGAAACCCTGCTACCGGTACGGCTCAACTGCTCATCATCACCGTGAGTGCCCGTATATCGAGTCCGTTTGTTACGCCTGTTACCAAAAAGGTCATCTCCAGGCAGTGTGTCAATCCATAAGAAAGCTGAGAAAGGGCAAGAAAGTGCAAAACACAGTCGACCAAATCGCGGAGAACATTCCTATTGAAGTGCTCGGTGTGTCTACGATCACCGACAAGCCAAGGATTTCACTGCGGGTCTCAAACGTCGATCTATAGTTCCAGGTGGACACTGGTGCGGCTGTGTTGCTAGTGGATCAGGACATCTGGGAGAGGATCGAATCGCCGAAAATGAAACCGGCCAACATCTGCCTTTCTCGGATACAGACGACAGCCATTCCCATGAAAGGCAAATGCAATGTCGTCGTTTCCTGTAATGGTCTGACACAGATATTGTCGCTGATCATCGTTGGTAAAGAAGGTACATCCCTGTACACCATTGACTGGATCCATGCTTTCAAGCTTGACATGAACGCCTTAATCTATGATGGATCAATCTACCACGGATTGCAACATGGTCAGCAAGCGCGTGAACAACCTGCGAAAACAGGACGTTAAGTGGCACTGGTCCAAAGAGTGCGACCACGCATTCACCAGGTTGAAGGAGATGCTCGCCCAGAAGACGCGTTTGGTCCACTATGATCCATCAAAGCCAATCTCGCTGGCCACCGATGCATCACCATATGGTCTTGGAGCTGTAATCTCACAAACGGCGGCGAACGGCAAGGAAGAACCAATCACGTTTGCATCCAAAATGCTGACGAGCGCCGAGAAAAACTACAGTCAAGTGGAGAAAGAACAGCATACAGATAAAGCAAAAACTGATATCTCTTCAAAAGAGAACTTAGGAAAACACTGTTGATTCTGAACCTTTAGCAAGGGTTGTGAAACGCAAAAAAGGCTGGGAAAAAAGAGTGAAGCGAGGTCCAGCCAAATGGAGACGTTCAAACTGGAAAGGGAGAATGTGATATTTGGTGGACTGTGTGGGGTGGGAGGACCCGTTGCTCCTCCCGTGCAGCAGGTGGTGCTGCACAGGACAAAGAGAGATGTTTTTGTATATAGTTTATCCTGTCTGTAGTTGGGGGGAGAAAGCAGAGAAAGCCCGGTTTGGAGCAGAGTCAGACTGACCGTGAGCAGAAAAGAGGGTCTGGCCGTGCAAGAGAAGCGGACCGGCCGAGTGGGAAAGCTGACAGCGAGAGAGAAGTGGACCCGGCCCCGAGAGAGAAGCGGGACACAGCACTTACCCAGCACCGGGCGGCAGAGGACAGTCCCGACAAGCCGAACAGCGGGTCTAGCAGTAGCCAGGCGGGCCGTGGAGCCAGCTACAAGCCGAGCAGCGGGGCCCAGCAGAGTGAGGCCACGCTGTGGAGTCTCGATGGGCGGAGCAGCGGGAAGCCAGAGACTTACCTTCGGCAGGGCGTCCATGGGTGACAGCAGGCAAGTCAGCGGAGCAGTGGGAATCCAGTTGGCAGCATGCCAGCGGAGGCAACAGCAACGGCTGAGCCAGCGGCAGCAGCAGAGGTCCGGAGTGGCCAGCAGTATTTAAAAGTAACGGTGAGGCCTGGGGGAGCCAGCAAAAGCAGCAGCGGAGGTCCGGTGAGACCAGCAGCAAAAGAACCGGTGGGGACAGCTCGAGAGGTCGAGGATGCACCGGAATCCACAAGCTGGAGCAGTGAAATCCTTCACAATAAAACCCTGTTTGAATGTTATGCATTATTCACTATTCCTTCACAGTTAATTCAGGACTGTTTGGATGTAATGCATTGGTCACTGTTATTAATAGTAAATCTGTGTGCATAGAAGGAATAAGGTTTACAATGTTCTAGTTAGTTATTTACCTGAAATGTTGGCTATTAGTATAAATCTATTATTATAAGATTAAGTAATAGTCAGTAAGCTGGATAATCTCTTTGAATGTAAAAGGATTCAGTCCAAGGCAGAAAACACAGTGAGAGAACAGAATAAAGTGCACCTGAATAGCAACAGGTAGCATGGCTTTTCAAATGGCAGGAAAGTTGCCGCTGTTAGATTCTGGGTGTAATTTTGAGAAATGGACTGAAGTCTTGGAGGCTTTGTTCATTTCCAATGATATCACTGGAAAGAAGAAGAGAGATTGGTTCATAGTAGGCTTAGGAAGAGAGGGTCATCACACCTTATGTACGTTACTGCGGCCAGCAAAGCCCACGGATAAAACGTACGAGGAGTGTAAGGAGGCATGAATGGCTCATTTCTCGCCAAAACCTCCAAGTGCATCCCGAGGCAAGGAACCTGAACTAAAGAGGGCAGGGAGCCCCTCAAAGGACAAATGGGAGGTGCAAAGTGACAAAAGTCAAGGGCAAAGTGACAAAAGTCAAGTGCCAAGTGATGAAGGTCAAGTGCAAAAGGCGAAAGGTAAAAGGCAAAGGAAAAAAAGGCAAAGGCAAAGGGAAATTGCCATCCAGAGGGCAACCCTAACTATTCAAGCTGCATTCAAGGGTATGAAGGGACGGAGAGAGATCCGGAACAAACAGAAGGCAGCAACGGTAATACAAGCAGCATTTAGAATGCACATAGTATACCGTCAATATAAGGCCGTCTATATTAGTACAAACCCATTATAGGGCACGCCTTCAAATGGAAAGTGATCACAAAAATTACATGAAGGTACCAGCAGCGTTGTGCTGCTTCTGGCTGCCTACCGAGGAATGGTTGTTCGAAAGCAATTGCGGTGCATGCACAAATCTGCCAAGGTCATACAGACGTATTATCAGATGCATAAACAGTGTCAGTATTTCAAGAAACTACACTGGTCTGTCTGCCATTGCTGTACTGCAACAATACAGAGCTTGCCATATAAGAGATGTCCAAGTGCAACATTGTAATATTTTGAGAAAAGCAGTGGTTTGTATTCAGGCCTTCTACCGCAGTGGCAAAGCCAGAGAATTGGTTGAGAAAACTAAGGCAGCATGCCATATTAAGTCATTCATAATGATGCTCATTACAAGAAAACATTTATTGATGCAAAAGGCGGCTGTAGTCACTCTGCAAGCTGCATACCGTGGTTACAGATCAAGGGTACGCTACAGAGCTATGCGACAAGCAGTCATTTCAATCCAGAGATGGTACAAAGCATGCAAAATAGGGCATTCCCAGTTTGTGCAATACCAGTCAATGAGGTATGCAACTATAACCATTCAGGCTGCCTACAAGAGTATGGTGGTTAGGCAGTGGGTTAAACAAAAGAGAGCTAAAAGTGCAGTTAGTACTCTGTATGATGGTATAGGAAAAACTTAAGAAGACAAATAGAGGCACGACAGAAAAGGCTGAAATGATACAAAAGGCTTAAACGATATAGGAAAGACTTCCTCAAACTGAATTGTACAGCAGTTATAGTGCAGTCTCACCACCATGCTTATAAAACAAGAAAACTATACAGAGCACAAATCAAAGCCACTGTTGTATTGCAAAGACAATATAGATCCTACTTCTTGATGACTTAAGAAGACAAATTGATGAACAACAGAAAAGGCTTAAACGATACAAAGAAAGGTTAAATAAATGTGTGACACTAAGTAAAAAGCTGCTAATAGAAAAGCTAAAGTAGATAGGCTTGTCGGTCAAGACAAAAATATGCAGGACCGATTGCGATTAGGACACATCACTATAGTCCAGCATGAAGCCTCGTTCACTGAGCAATGAACAAATGGTTATGCATTGCAGAATCTCATTAAACCACAAGAGCAGATAAATACGCAGCAAATGGAAATTGAACAACAGAGGAAGCTGCTAGAAAATGAAAACTTGTAACCATGGGTTAGATCCCACCTACAAAGACGAAAACAAAGCAAATGCATGAACTAGAAAATGAAACGCAGAATATCCAGAACAGGAAGAAATTTGCAAATTAGATTAGGACATTTAAAAGGGAAGAAGCAGAGGTACAGGCAGAGCTAGAGCGATTAGAAAGTGTTCGTAATTTACACATAAAGGAACGGAAAATGATAACACATAAAGCAAGGGGTAATGCATTTGGTTTAAGGTAGATGGGTGGAATGAAAACATTATGTGATGGTTTAGATAGGATTATTACAGTTAGATGGATGTATTGTAAGATGAATGTAATAATACCATTTTGCAACAGTGTATTAATCAATTATATTTTAGGTAAAGAGGATATAAGCATGGTCTAGATATGATTTTTACAGTTATGAGGATGTATTGTAAGATGACTGTAATAATACAATTGTGCAACAGTGTATTAATCAATGATATATTAAGTAAAGAGCATATACCATGCAGGTGAAATTGACTTCAATGGGGAGGAGTGCAGTGTATGTAATAGAAATGGTATTACCTGCCTCCAAGTTAAAGGGGGAGGAGTGTTAGGTATGTAATAGAAATGGTGTTACCTGCCTCCAAGTTAAAGGGGTAGGAATGTTAGGTAAGTGATATAATTAGCATATGTGATGTCTTGTGCAAGCACACACACGTGGGGAGACTCAAGGTGGCGTCCTGGAATAAAGATGCTGGTTAGTTTACTCCTGTGTCCGAGTGTTATTTTAAGTCTGTTCCAAGCACCCTATACACAACAGTGTACAGGGACTATACAGAGCACAAATCAAAGCCACTGTTGTATTGCAAAGACAATATAGATCCTACTTCTTGATGAAGAATCAGAGAGGCGACTTAAGTAGACAAATAGATGAACAACAGAAAAGGTTTAAACGATACTAAAGGCTTAAACGATATAGGAAACACTTCCTCAAACTGAAATATACAACAATTGTAGTGCAGTCTCGCTACCTTGCTTATGAAGCAAGAAAATTACACAGACCACAAATCAGGGACATAAAGATTTTGTACTCTTACAATTTCCCCTTTAAATGTCCTCCATTTCTCTTCTACATCCTTCCCATAAAACAAACTGTCCCAATTCACTCCTTTAAATCCTTACGCATTCCCTCAAAGTTAGCCTTTCTCCAATCAAAAATATCCACCCTAGGTCCAGTTCTGACTCTCTCCATAATTATATTGAAACTAATGGTATTGCGATCACTGGTCCCGAAGTGCTCACCAACGCATACCTCCGTCACCTGACCTGCCTCATTTCCTAACAGGAGGTCCAGCACTGCCCCTTCTCTGGTCGATACCTCTATGTACTGCTGCAAAAAACTATCCTGCACACATTTTACAAACTCCAAACCATCCAGCCCATTTACAGAATGTGTTTCCAAGTCTATTTTTGGAAAATTGAAATCTCCCACAATCACTACCTTGTGCTTACTACTAATATCTGCT
This sequence comes from Okamejei kenojei, assembly GCA_035221665.1. Taxonomy (NCBI): domain Eukaryota; kingdom Metazoa; phylum Chordata; class Chondrichthyes; order Rajiformes; family Rajidae; genus Okamejei; species Okamejei kenojei. The sequence continues at coordinate 43,681,089 of CM069139.1, forward strand.
ATCTCCTTACATATTTGCTCTTCCAATTCTCGCTCCCCATTTGGCGGTCTATAATACACCCCTAAAAGTGTTGCTATACCGTTCCCACTTCTCAGTTCCACCCAAATAGCCTCCCTAGACGAGCCCTCTAATCTATCCTGCCAAAACACTGCTGCAATATCCTCGCTGACAAGCAATGCAACACCTCCACCTCTGGTCTCTCCAATTCTATCACACCTGAAGCAACAAAATCCTGGAATATTTAGTTTGCAATCACAGCCCTCCTGCAACCATATTTCACTGATTGCCACAACATCATATTTCCAGGTGTCAATCCAGGCTCTAAGTTCATCCACCTTTCTTACAATGCTCCTAGCATTAAAATATACACATTTTAGAAACCCACCATCCCTTATTCTCTGTCTATTATCGTTTTCCTCTTTCTCGCCTACATTTTGGGTCTGAGTGCTTCACTTCTCTGCCTCTTACTCCATACCCTGTCCCCTAGCCCCCTCTACCCGAGTCCCTCCATGACGTATACGTGAGTAAGTCTTGTGTACCGATGAATAAAACAAATATTCCTTGCCTGTCAGATTTGCAATCCTCCAAACATCGGTTATATTTGTATTTTTTATATATGTGTTTAAAAGTTCACTAGTTTTAGATTTTGTATTACCTCGTTGTTTTTGACTGGATTTGTCTAAATAAGGATCTAAGACACAGTTAAAGTCTCCCCCAATTATAACATTCTGGTAATTATATTCTGCAATTATATTCAAAATGTTATTAAAAAAATGCGGATTATCAAAGTTAGGCGCATATATATTTACCAATGTGATTGGGATTGCATGGATCTCACCGGTAACTATCAAATATCTCCCATCCTTATCTGTTAAGGTATTTTTCTGTTTAAATATCTTTGCGAATCATGATGGACGTGCCTCTGGATTTTGACGTGTATGATGAATGAAAAGTTTGACCTATCCAGTTGGCCCTCAATCTAACTTGATCTTGAACTTTAAGATGCGTTTCTTGGAGGAAGATAACATCTGACTTAAATGCTTTCAGCTGTGCTAAAATCTTACCCCTTTTAATCAGAATTTGGAAACAAATAAAATACAATTTAAAATTAAGAAACTTATCTCTCCTATCTCCTATTGCTAAAAACCCTCTGTTTAAACCCTCGATTATAGACAAAGCATTCATACAATGGGAAAGAGCAGGAATTAAAACTTTGGGAGATTTGTATGATACGGGAAAACTACTATCATTTAAGCAATTACAACTAAAATACAATCTGGGTAACAATCAGTATTTTAAATGTTTCCAAATATGTGATTATTTGAAAAAACATGCACATGAATTTCACACAATGCCATTAGACTTACTAGATGAAGTAATGAATACAAAGGCGGAATCACCAAATTTAATTTCACATATATATAATATTATACTAAATGCAGTAATACCAACAACGGAAGGTATTAGAGGTGAGTGGGAAAACGAACTAAGCATAAAAATTTCCAATGAAAGGTGGAAAGAATACTTATTAAATGTGCACAAATGCTCAATTAACGTAAGACACACTAATACAATTAAAATTATACATAGATTATACTGCTCAAAACTATATTAAATAAATTTTTCCCTAACGTTTCACCAATTTGTGATAAATGCCAGTGTCAAGAAGCTACTATAGCGCACTCATTCATCTTTTGTACAAAAATTCAAAGATTTTGGATTGAAATCTTTGAAATTTTCACAAAAGTGTTTAAAATAAAAATGACACCAAAGCCAGAATGGATTATTTTCGGAATGACAGAAGGTAGTCCAGAATTAAATGCGTATCAAAATAATTTATTTGATTACGGCTTAAGAATAGTAAAAAAACTAATCTTAAAATTCTGGAAAAATGCTCCTATACCAACATTAAATATGTGGAATTCAACTATGTTTGAAACACGACATCTGGAAGATATGAGACTCCGCCTGGAAGGAAAATCAGAATGCTTCTTTCAGACGTGGTCTGCATTTATAGAATTGCTACAAAGATAGAGTGCAGGAGTACCTCGGGCCTTGGTAGGGGGGGATAAAAACTATGGAGTTGGTGGATTCCTTTTGCGTGATATATATAACAGAGTAACTGGCTTTTTTTTTCCTTTTCCTTTTTTTAGGGTCTATCTCTTAACCCCCTTTCTCTAATTCTTTGACCAAGGGTTTCTTCTCCCTTTTGGCATGCTCTTTCACTATCACAACTCTTTTCACCTATTTCACTCTCTTTCTTTCTATTCGTTTTCTTTAAAAGCCATAAAATTATGGGGTACAATAATTGTAACAAGATATATGTGAAGTACATTGATGTATTTACCTCTAATAAATAAAATATAAAAAAATAAACATGGATTTACATGCACATTGCATTTAACTATCATCACTGCAATCTGCGTCTTTGTACGTATTCTTTTAATTAGAACAAATTACTCCAGTTTCCTATCTCCATAAAAATATATTATGAATTACTCTTCTCTATGGTGAATCTGGGTGCTGATTGAAGATGCATTGTAGCAAATGTCCTTTGACTGGATTCCTTCACATCAAATATACAATGCTGTAATGGTGATGTTATACCAAAGTACACAGCACAGTTTGATGCTCATGTGTTTCTGCAGGAATGGCACTGTCTGTCAGCTTTTCTCAATGCCAAGGGGTACAAGCATCCTGTGACAATTGGCAAAGCTCATTAAACTCTTTGAAGATTATAGGATTATAGGACAATTTGGTAGAAATATTAATTTTAATCATTAAAATTGAATTGTAAATGAGATGCTGAATGCTGTGCATAATGTAAACATCTGCCGTATATTCTGCACCTTTTCAATTCATTACTCAACTTTTCTTCAACCACAAGTTTCAAAGTCCACAACGAATGAGTCTCAAACATTGCAAGTTTGTGTCACATCATGCCTCAGATCACTGAAGGTAATTTCAAAAGAGCAAATTAATTCGGAGTCTCCACTGCATTCCATTCTCAAACCTATTCCCTTTCATCCCTGAGATTAGAAGCATACTCCTCTTTTCCTTCCTCCTCCCACCTCTTACACTTCAAGGGAAGTTTGGAATATCCGGCAAATAATTTATAATGAAATATACTGAATTTTCAATGGATATGTTTTATAAATGGCTTTGGTCCTCAAATCTTTTAAGAATATTAGTCCTGATTCTCTTTGAAAAAGATCCACTTTCCTGTTTTGGAAAATGTATTCCTAAAGATTTGAATCGAAAAAAAGTGAATATGCATTAACTTATCTCTGCAAAATATAATTACCGAAAATTATGTATGGGCAACAAACCTTTGACTTGCCGGTTATCTCTACATCCTGCCAATGAATAGCAAAGGGCTAAAAATAATGGCAACACATTTGTGTATGACTAAAGTTTCACTTTCAGATGTCCCAAGTTTCAGTAAAGTTCTGGTTTGCCATGCTAGCTAAATGAGTAATTGGGGAATAATTGGGCCATTCAGCCCATCGGGCCTATTCCACCATTCAATCATGGTTTTCTTCAATAAGGTGTTCCTGCAAAAAAAAAAAAATCATTTCAGAGAAAACAATCCAAGTCTGTACATATTATACTTGCAGCTAATATCCCCTAATCCATACATCATTCTGGTAAATCTCTTCTGCACCCTTTCCAAAGCATCCATGTCCTTCCTGCAATAAGGTGACCAGAACTACACATAGTACTCCAAAAGTGGTCTTAACAAAAGTCCTATAGAGTTGCATATGACTTCCTGACTCTTACATACTTTATATATGCATCATTCACTGGGTTTGGTGGACGGCTAAATCTGGGATCTCTGAAGAGTGAGCACTCGGAAAGTCAGCTGGCATGTGTGGAAAGAAATAGAATTAACCTTTCAGCTGAAGCTGTTACTCTCTCCACAGATGCTCCTAACGTGTTGAGTGTTTTCAGCATTTTTTGTTTTTATTTCACATTTCTAGCATCTGAATTTTTTCTGCCATGGGGTATTTATTCCCCACATCGGATACATCCTGTGGTTCCTTCTATCTACATAATGGGTTGGTGCTTCAGCACCGATTACAGGTACTGTTTTGCAGAATGGTTATCATGGTTTTAAACTACATACTGTAAGTGCAAATATTTCATAATTAGCCTCAGGAAGTAGACTGAAACTTAAAGGCAATACATCCAAAACCATTGCTATTACTAAATGGCAGCCCACAAAATAAAGTGATTGAATATGAAATCACCTTTCGAAATATGTCTACATTATAGATTCCTAACATGTAACATGGAAACACCTTATGTTTACAGTAATGCAGTAATGTTTCTTGCTTTATAGTTGATATAAAACATTAATGGAAACCATATTTCAGTATATTATGTATCGCATGTAATTAATTGAAAACTCTGTTAAATTTATCAAAGGTAAGGAAAATAATGACAGGTAGGAACATGCTCACACATCTCCAATGTAAAAAATTGTAATGTAGGTAGGACCTGCAGATGTTGGTTTAATCCGAAGATAGACACAAAAACCTGGAGTACCTCAGTGGATTAGGCAGCATCTCTGGAGTGTAGTGTTGTTGAAAACCCTAGCAACTTTGTATACATTTTTGGATGTTTTAAACATCTGTCCTCATTATTTGTTCAGCATTCTCTTGAAAAATCTATCTCAAGTTATGTCAACAGTAGTGCATTGTACAGAATTCAACTCCTTGGAGATTTTCAACTTCACCTGAAAGAAAACATAACACAGTGGCACAGCTAGTAGAGCTACTGGCTTATAGCACCAGGGATCCAGGTTCAATCCTGGCCGCAGGTGCTGATTGTGTGGAGTGTGCACAATATATATTGTGAATATGCTAGTTTCCCCTGGATGTTCCGGTTTCCTACCACATCCCAAAGATGTTTTTTGTACATTAGGGGCCTCTGTAAATGGTCCCTAATGTGTAGACAGTGGATAAGAAAATGGAACAACATAGAACTGGTGTGAATGGGTGACCAATGATTGGCATGGATTTGGTGGGCTAAAGACCCTTTTTCCATGTTGTATCTTCCAATCAATCAAAACACATAGTTCATACTATCATATACTAATTTGCTTCTGTTGATCCCATTTTTTTCTCAATTCCTGCTATGTATGGGGCCAACGCTACATTATTTCTCCCTGTTAGATTTCTGTCCTCTCATACCCGTTACAACCTCACATGCGTGCCTTTACATGCTCAAGCAGTCTGGGTTGTAGTGTCTCACAGCTTTCTAGACTCATGATCATTCCCAGTTTATGTTGCTCTATAATCCTCAGCCTTCAGCTCATTATTGCATTAGGGGTGTCATCTAAACTGTATTGTCAAAGTACTAATGCTTCCTCTACTTTTCCTTGGATGTGACAGAGAAGCAGCGAGCAGTGTCTTGCTTTGTGGGCTTCCAAATTGCAGGCATTCATAGAATGCACATGACCTTGCAGAGAGATCCCTGACAATCTCCTGCCAACAGTACCTGGCTACAACACTCTAAAGTCTCCCCAGTCCCCTTACACAAAACCAAGCTTCCCTGTAGGAACTATTCTTCACTGAATTGAATACTTTACTGACACATGTGACAAGTCACAGGGAAATTCTTCACTTGCATACCCAAGGTATGCAAATAGTCGCCCAAAAAGGGCATTTAAATTTACAAGTTCCCCCCCATCCACACTGGGTTCCCCTTTGTTCTTCCCCCCATCTCCCCTCCCTCACAGCGGTCCCCCCAAGCCAGGTTCTCCTTTATTCCTACCCTCGACAGCAGCGTCCTCACTTCCACGTGTCCGTCTTCGTCCCTCGGTCGGCACCATCATCGACCGCCACACCGACCTCTCCACTATCGCTGCCAGGTCCTCTCCAGGCACCTTATCACTGGTCCATCTTATCATTGTTGAGCACTTTTGCAACATCTCATATCAGTACAACATCCACTCAATCAGTGGATTGTGTCAAGTCAAGAGTTATTATCATATGTCATTTGGCTGCATTTTTTATTCCTATTTTTTGAAGGCAATGAATTCTCAACTAACAGCAGTGGCTGGTACAATGATGCATCAAAGTCACACCACAAAGTACACTAAATTCTTGAAGGTATCCTTACACCACATACTGTACACCATGCTAACAAGCTCTGCCTTGATTTGTTAAAAATCTAAACTCCTCAAGAAATCCTATCAGCGATCTTTTTATATTAGGTTGACAATACGACCCATGTAATTTATATGTTGAAGTGTATTATCTGCATCAAGTGGCTGCCTGTTCTTTATTGGTTTTTTTTAAATTTAAGATGACCACAGTTTCAACACGTAATGGAATTTAGATTAAATTCAATCAGCAACTTTAAATCAGGCCTTGAAGGTAAGCAATTTTTAGTCTTTTGGCTTTGTTAGAATTGTGTTCAAAATTAATCTTCATTGGAGAAAAATATAAAATTTCCACTGATCACTCCTAGTCCTTGGCTTATATTTGCAACCTTGTGTGAATATTTCTTGTTAATATTTTGTACAGCTGTTGTCATTGCAAATTAATTAACACTGTTAGGATTTTCTACTTGTTTACATTAATGTCAGTGTAATCCCAGCAGAATTGTCTGAACTAACAATAAATATTAGGAACTTAGGAAAGAACAAGACTTGCTCATGTTTTCTGCAGAACTTTACACCTGTTGAAAATTCAATTTGTCTAAACCAAGCCACAGCTACAATACATCCATGTCTCCATGGACTTTGGACTTGGTGTCAGAGGTTATGGGGATAAGGCAGGAGAATGGGGTTAGGAGAGGGAGATAGATCAGCCATGAGTGAATGTAGACTTGATGGGCCAAATGGCCTAATTCTACTCCTATCACTTGGCCTTATGACCTTATGACTATCAGATCAAGGAGGTGCTTTAAATCACAATCATTTTCTTCGGCACGCAAGCAATAAAAAGCAGATTTTGTAAGAGCTATTTTTGGATCAAAAGCTATTTGTGTTTGTCTTTTAGACATTTTCAGTCATTCTTCGCCAGATTACTCAGAGGCTGAGAATCAACCTCTTTAGTAAATATTTAATTTAGTTGTTAAGGCTATTTTAATCTGTCACTAAAGCTTCACTGGGTTACAGCTTATAAATACATTAAGGAATAGTTTTAAAAGAATGAAAATAAATTCTCAGGTGCCTGTCTGATGGTGCTGGTTCACAATATTTTTTACAGTCCTGATCACGGAACTATATTTTTGTGAAAACGTTTGAAATGTAACCCGATTTCAACTCATTTCCAAGAATAGAATGGGTTCATAAGGTCAATTAGGCCATTCGGCCCATCAAGTCTACTCCGCCATTCAATCATGGCTGAATCTTTTCCTCCTAAACCCATTCTCCTGCCTTCTCCCCTAAACCTCTTCAGGTAGCTAAGGGTTCAGCTACTACAGTACTGTCTCCCACTGTCAAGGCAGATCAACGTTTTGAAAAGAAATCCACGTCACTTGAGAACAGAGAACATAGAAGATAAAACAGGGCAGCGAAGGAGCAGGCCCTTCGACACGCAAGGTCAGTGCTGAACACGATGCCAAGTTAAGATAATCTCCTCTGCCTGCACGTGAACCATGTCCCTCTATTCCAGGGGTGTCAAACCCATTTTAGGTCATGGGCTGGAATGGGTAAAATGTGACTTCATGTGGGCCGGATCTGTTGCACCCACAGCTTTTGTTTTGTTGCGCAGCAGACAGCACAGACAGGGGTGGGAGAGAGAGCAGCAATGGAGAGAGAGCGGCGAGGGAGAGCGGCTGCCATATAGATACATAATAAATGGTCGTGAATATATATGTTTTTCCCCAAAATCATCCTGCAGGCTGGATTAGACCCCTTCGCGGGCTGCATCTGACCTGCGGGCTGGTAGTTTGACACCCCTGTTCTAATCCCTGCATATCCATGAGCCTATCTAAAAGCCTCTTAAACTCCACTAAAATATCTGCCTCCCCCACCACCCCTGGCAGCACATTCCTGGCACTCACGACCCTCTGTTTAAAAAAACTTGCCCAAATCTCCTTTTAAACTTTGTGTCTCACACCTAAATCTATGCCTTCTAATCAATGACATTTCCACAATGACGTGACATTGGAAGAAGGTTCTGACTCAAACTCATAATTTTATATATACTTCCAACGGGAAACTGGTGTGACCTTCTAAAGATCATTCCCAGTTATTTATTTATAAAGTCACAGTTCAATTTCCTTTTGGAAGCATATATAAAATTATGATATATGTTTTGAGTGATTGAAAGATACAGCATGAAAACAGGGCCATTACCCACCAAATCCATGCCGATCATTGATCACCCATTCACACCAGTTCTGTTATCCTATTTTCTCATCCACTGCCTACACATTAGGTGGAGATGATGAAATAATTCTTCAGTAAATCAAGCTTCAGGACCTCACCATTGCAAGTGACTGAAATTGATTATCATTAAACTTAATTATCTGCAATTACCCTTCATTCACTGCCTTTTTGTTAAATAAATTACCCTGTTGCTTCTGGGAGAAGTTGCTGCAGTTTGCTTGTTCTCATCTTTAAAAGGATTTTTACTGTTGAAACTGATTTGGTTTTGCTGGACAACAGACTGTTTGTTCTGAGTCATATTATCAACCCAGCTCATTTGCTGACACTATTGGTAATAAGGAATAAAACATGCCCGGGAACGTCCCCTTTTAATCTAACATCTGTGCATTCACTGCTGTAAAATAGATAAACACATATTGGTCCATATATATGCACGTTGATTGAAAAGGTAGAATGCAGGAAGTTAAAAGTAAAGCACTCATAATTCATTTAATCAGCCAATCACAGCTGTGTATCTTTCATTCAGATGTTCTATGTACTGACTACATCTCTTGTTTCCCTTTCCCCTCACTCTCAGTCTGAAAAAAAGTCTCGACCCGAAACGTCACCTAATCTTTTTCTCCAACATTTTACGTCTATCTTTGTTTTAAACCAGAATCTGCAGTTCCTTCCTACTGCTATGTGCTTCCTGTCTTCCAACTAATTGAGCTAAAATAATAAAGGTAGAAGCTAAAGTCAACTGAAGAGAATTAGTATTTGTGTCGGTATTGGTTTATTTTTGTCACAAGCACCACGGTGCAATGAAAAACTTTGTTGTACTTGTTTACAACTTTGTTTGCATGCTACGCAGCCCAATGACACAATACATAAGTACAACAATCAAACCTTACACAAGTACAACAGGTTGTGCAAAGGGAAAAACACCAGAGTGCAGGATCCCATTTTACAAAATTGGAGCAGTATAGTTACAGAGAAAGTGAAGATAATTTAAAATGTGCATTGAGTTGTTGATGGACATAAATCACTGGAGCAACTCAGTGGGACAGGCAGCATCTCTGGATGAAATTCTCTGTGCAGCCAACATACCTCTTCTCATGATCTTATACACTTCTATAAAATCAACCCTCATTCTCCTGTGCTGTAAGGAATAAAGTCCTAGCCTGCCCAACCTCTCCAATGTATTGCACAATTATAACATAACATCCTAATTTCTATACTAAATAACCTGACTGATGAATGTCAATGTGCCAAAAGCCTTCTTGACCACCTTATCTACTTGTGACGTCACTTTCAAGGATCTATGAAACTGCACTCCTAGATCCTTCCTCTCTACAATACTCCCCAGAGCCCTGCCATTCACCGTAATGGTTCTGCCATGGTTTGACTTCCCAAAGTCCAACACCCTGCACTTATCTGCATTAAACTCCGAATAGGCTTTTCAGCTAAAATGCAGTTGTCTTCCAAAACTCCTCTGTCAAGCAGAAGGCTCGCTTAGGAAAACAATGAGGTGCTTCAAAAATTAAATTTTGCTCATTTGGGAGAAATAGTCTTCAGAACATGCAAGTATAGGTCATCTAGAAGACAAACTTTTCTTTCCAGAGATATTGTGATTATCTCAACTTCTTAATAGATAACTCTTATTTTTGGTATTAGGGTGAATAGCTAATTTTAAAACTTAGTTAATTGTTGTTTGTAGATTAGGGAAGAAGTGCTGGCTTATTGAGTGTATAAGTGCATGCTGTGAATAAGCTCACTGGACCTCACCCATGGCCCGGATTTGATACAATTCAAAGGTGCTCTCCATGCCAGGTCATTCTAGGAATTCCTGACAAGCAGTTGAAGAGCGTGAGACTCGTTATTTTATTGCTATTACTTGTGGAATTAATAAATGCTTCATTGTTAATCTTATATGGTTGAAGCATTCTTTCAATAGCTCAGTGGTACTTTATTGTCTCGTGTACCTAGACACGGTGAAATTCTTTGTCTTGCATGCAATTCAGTTAATCCTGACTATACATAAGCACAATCATATCCAAGTGCAAGAGTGAAAGAATAGTAGGTTACACTGAGGCAATACACAAAGAGTTGCCACGATTTCGGCACAATCCTGTATCTTTCACGTTTGAAAGAAGTCTATCTTCGCCTTGAAAGCCCGTTGTCATGGCGACGACACTGGGTGGGGGTGCAGTGTGAACGGGTGATGGGTGGTTGGTGGGCCATTCACATTAGTTCTATTTTAGCACACTTTGGTATCTGCTCCCTACACACAAGGGGTAATTTAGAGAGGCCAATTAACTTACAAACTCATACGTCTTTGGTACGCAGCACCCAGAGGAAACCCATGCAGTCACAAAGCCAATGTTCAAACTCCACACAGACAACACCTGGGGTTAAGATTAAACCCAAGTCTCTGGTGCTGTTAGGCAGCAGCTCCACCAGCAGCTTCACATTTATCTCTGAAGTTTAATTATGCTGGGATAGCTTCCTTTTGTACAAAGGCAGCTAAAGAAAGGTTTAGGTGCAGCATATAAAATGATTAGCACTGTGAAGTGATCAATAACATGCTGACAGGGAATTAAAGTAACTGGTTGTTGGATTACAAAGGATTTGGTAAAGAAAATGGCCAAAGTGAGATGGGGTCTGGAACACACTGATTGAAAGTGCATTGAACCAGATCGTTGGGTAATGGGATTAGGCTGTGTAGCTCTGTTTCAACTATAATTGACCTGAAGAACCAAGTGATTTTGTTCTGTGTTCTCAATTGTTATGCTTCTTTGAGTCCAATTAGCTCCATCTCATGTGGTGGAGTAAATGGTGTTATGTGATTGTGTTATGTATAGGAGCCCTTTTGAATCAGCCCATATTTGACTATCCAATGCTGGATTGCTGTATTGCACAAAGGGTTTGGGAGAAACATCTATAAAACTAAAAGTCTCATCTTGACCACTTCCTGTCTGCGCTTTATATTGATTTTAGAAAAAACGCACCCTATATCGCTATGATTTTTGGCCATCTTATTCATAGTCCTCCTCCGCTGAGGCAGCCCCGAGGACTTTTCCAATCGATGAAAAATAAAAAAGTTATGAGTGTTTACAAAATATTGAGATCAGCTGATTGGTCCTCACGCCTGTCAATCGCCATGATTTATTGTATATCTTTATTATCATTTTTCCTGATACTTACATACCCAGAGGAAACAAAAAAACGTTGCTCAACCAGTGTCCATTCAGTGTGCGGTAAAAAATAAATAGAAATAAAAATAAAAATACATATATCATGAGTTCCAATCGGCAGCGGCACGACATGATGAAGGAAACGCCCATTCCGGGGGAAGGGCAAGGCTATAAAACCCTGGATGCCTGGTCGTGAGTCAGTCACTCTGAAAGATCAGGAGGGAGAGGCCACAACTGTGAGTCTACTGAACTGTGAGTCTACTGAACTGTGAGTCTACTGAACTGTGAGTCTACTGAACTGTGAGTCAACAGTTATGTGCCTTATATGGTTATGTGGTTATTTGCTTTATGTGGTTATGTGCTTTATGTGGTTAACCCTTTATGTGCTTGCAATAAATGATTTGTTAGCCCGCAATGTGCTTGCAATGAATAATGATTCGTTAACCCTTAGTGTGCTTGCAATAAGTGCTTTGTTAGCCCTTAATGAAATAAGTTGTTTGGTCTGCCCTGTGCTTGAAATTGAAATGGAAATGGAAATGAAATGAAATGAGTTGTTTGGCCAGCCCTGTGCTCTCTATAACCATGTGCTTTTGCTTTTGCTTTGCCTTTGCTTTGCTTGACCTCACCTGAAATGAAAGCAAATGGATTGTATTGTTGGCTGGCACTGCCTGCCCTGTGCTTGACTTGAAATGGATTGACTTGACATGAAATGGATTGAAATGGATTTTTGGCCCTGCATTCACTGTGCTTGACTTGACTTGACCCACAACACCCATGCTAGTGCTCCAGAACACATCTCTGGAGAACATGGATAGGTGATGTATAGGGTCGGGACCTATTTTAGAAGAAGTGTCCCAATCCGATTCCATATAACCATATAACTATTACAGCACGGAAACAGGCCCTCTCGGCCCTTCCAGTCCGTGCCGGCCATTTGTTTTCCCCTAGTCCCATCTACCTGCACTCAGACCATACCCCTCCATTCCCTTCACGTCCATATACCTATCCACTTTACTCTTAAATGTTAAAATCGATCCTGCCTCCACTACTTCTGCTGGAAGCTCATTCCACACAGCCACCACCCTCTGAGTAAAGAAGTTCCCCCTCACGTTATCCCAAAACTTCTGTCCCTTAATTCTCATGTCATGCCCTCTTGTTTGAATCTTCCCTACCCTCAATGGGAAAAACGTATCCACGTCAACTCTGTCTATCCCTTTCATCATTTTAAAGACCTCAATCAAGTCCCCCCTTAACCTTCTGCGCTCCAAAGAATAAAGACCTAACTTGTTCAACCTTTCTCTGTAACATAGTTGCTGGAACCCTGGCAGCATTCTAGTAAATCTCCTCTGTACTCTCTCTATTTTGTTGACATCCTTCCTATAACTAGGCGACCAAAAATTGTACACCATACTCCAGAATTGGTCTTACCAATGCCTTGTACAATTTTAACATTACTTCCCTACTCCTATATTCAATGCTCTGATTTATAAAGGCCAGCACACCAAAGGCTTTCTTTACCACCCTATCTACATGCGATTCCACCTTCAGGGAACTATGCACAGTTATTCCTAGATCCCTCTGTTCCACAGCATTCCTCAATTCCAAACCATTTACCATGTACTTCCTATTTTGATTTGTCCTGCCAAGATGTAGCACTTCACACTTAACAACATTAAACTCCATCTTCCATCTTTCAGCCCACTTTTTCAACTGGCCCAAATCTCTCTATAGACTTTGAAAATCTACTTCATTATCCACAACACCACCTATCTTAATATCATCTGCATACTTACTTATCCAATTTTCCACCCCATCATCCAGATCATTGATGTACATGACAAACAACAGTGGACCCAACACAGATCCCTGAGGCACCCCACTGGTCACCGGCTTCCAACCTGACAGCCATCCACCATTACTCTCTGACATCTCCCATTCAGCCACTGTTGAATCCATCTTGCTACTCTCCGCCATTAACACCCAGAGATTGAACCTTCTTAACCAACCTTCCATGGGGAACCTTGTCAAAGGCCTTACTGAAATCCATATAGACAACATCCACTGCTTTACCCTCATCAATTTCCCTAGTTACCGCTTCAAACAATTCAAGAAGGTTTGTCAAACATGACCTTCCAGGCACAAATCCATGTTGACTGTTCCTGATCAGACCCTGTTTATCCAGATGCTTATATATATTATCTCTAAGTATCCTTTCCATTAATTTTCCCACCACTGACGTCAAATTAATAGGTCTATAATTGCTAGGTTTATTCTTTGAACCCTTTTTAAACAATAGAACAACATGCGCAGTACGCCAATCCTCCGGCACTATTCCCGTTTCTAATGACATTTGAAATATTTCTGTCATAGCTCCTGCTATTTCTACACTAACTTCCCTCAATGTCCTAGGGAATATCCTGTCAGGACCTGGAGACTTATCCACTTTTATATTTTTCAAAAGTGTCAGTACTTCCTCCTCTTTGAATCTCATAGTTTCCATAGCTACTCTACTTTTTCCCCTTAACTCACAGAGTTCAATATCCTTCTCCTTGGTGAATACCGATAAAAATAAATTGTTCAATATCTCCCCCATCTCTTTTGGCTCTGCAGATAGCTGTCCATTCTGGTTCTCTAATGGTCCAATTTTATCCCTCGTTATCCTTTTGATATTAATATAGCTGTAGAAACCCTTTGGGTTTACTTTCACCTTTCTTGCCAAAGCAACCTCATATCTTCTTTTAGCCTTCCTAATTTCTTTCTTAAGATTCTTTTTACATTCTTTATACTCCTCTAGCACCTCATTTACTCCATGCCTCCTATAATTATTGTAGATATCTCTCTTTTTTCGACACAAGTGTCCAATTTCCCTTGAAAACCATGGCTCTTTCCAATTTTTACTATTTCCTTGCAACCTAACAGGGACATAAAGATTCTGTACTCTTACAATTTCCCCTTTAAATGTCCTCCATTTCTCTTCTACATCCTTCCCATGAAACAAAGTGTCCCAATTCACTCCTTTAAAATCCTTACGCATTCCCTGAAAGTTAGCCTCCAATCAAAAATCTCCACCCTAGGTCCAGTTCTGACTCTCTCCATAATTATATTGAAACTAATGGTATTGTGATCACTGGTCCCGAAGTGCTCACCAACGCATACCTCCGTCACCTGACCTGCCTCATTACCTAACAGGAGGTCCAGCACTGCCCCTTCTCTGGTCGATACCTCTATGTACTGCTGCAAAAAACTATCCTGCACACATTTTACGAACTCCAAACCATCCAGCCCATTTACAGAATGTGTTTCCCAGTCTATTTTTGGAAAATTGAAATCTCCCACAATCACTACCTTGTGCTTACTACTAATATCTGCTATCTCCTTACATATTTGCTCTTCCAATTCTCGCTCCCCATTTGGCGGTCTATAATACACCCCTAAAAGTGTTGCTACACCATTCCCACTTCTCAGTTCCACCCAAATAGCCTCCCTAGACGAGCCCTTTAATCTATCCTGCCAAAGCACTGCTGTAATATCTTCTCTCTGACAAGCAATGCAACACCTCCCCTTCTGGTCCCTCCAATTCTATCACACCGGAAGCAACGAAATCCTGGAATATTTAGTTTCCAATCACAGCCCTCCTGCAACCATGTTTCACTGATTGCCACAACATCATATTTCCAGGTGTCAATCCAGGCTCTAAGTTCATCCACCTTACTTACAATGCTCCTAGCATTAAAATATACACATTTTAGAAACCCACCATCCCTTATTCTCTGTCTATTATATTTTTCATCTTTCTCGCCTACATTTTGGATCCGAGTGCTTCCCTTCTCTGCCTCTTGACCCACACCCTGACCCCTAGCCCCCTCTACCCGAGTCCCTCCCCCCAGCCTTTCTAGTTTAAAGTCTCCCCAGTAGCCTTTGCAAATCTCCCTGCCAGGTTATTGGTCCCCCTTGGGTTGAAGTGCAACCCGTCCTTTGTGTACAGATCATGCCTTCCCCAAATGAGGTCCCAGTGATCAAGAAACTTGAATCCCTGCCCACTGCACCAGTCCCTCAGCCATGCATTTATCCTCCATCTCATTTCATTCCTACTATCACTGTCACGCGGCACAGGCAGTAATCCTGATATCGTTACCCTTTTGGTCCTTCTCCTTAACTTTCCCCCCAACTCCCTAAATTCTCCCTTCAGGACCTTGTCACTTTTTCTACCTATGTCATTGGTACCTATGTGTACCACAACATCAGGCTCCTCTCCCTCCCTTATCAGAATCTTTTGGACACGTTCTGACACATGCGAGACCCTGGCACCAGGGAGGTAAACTACCATCCGGGTCTCCCGACTGCGTCCACAGAATCACCTATCCGACCCCCTTACTATAGAATCCCCTATTACAATTGCCCTCCTCTTTTTGCTACCCTTCTGAGCATCAGGGCCGGTCTCTGTGCCGGAGGCCCGGCCGCTGTTGCTGCCCCCAGCTAGGCTGTCCCCTCCAATCGTACTCAAACCCGAGTACCTATTTTCCAGGTGTAAGGTCACAGGGGTACTCTCTAGCCCCTGCCTCTGCCCCTTGCCCTTCCTAACCGTGACCCACTTGTCTGCCTCCTGTGGTTTGGGAGTGACTACCTCCCTGTAGCTCCTCTCTATTACCTCCTCACTCTCCCTGACCAGACGGAGGTCATCGAGCTGCTGCTCCAGGTTCCTAACACAGTCCTTTAGGAGCCCCATCTCTACACACCTGGCGCAGATGTGGATGTCTGGAGGGCTATCAGATTCCCTGACCTCCCACATCTGACATCCAGAACAGTACACTGCCCTTGCCTTCATACTGCCCCCCTTACACAGGATACAATATCAACACAATACAAAGTACACAACAAACTGCTGGAATCTGACTGCCAATCGGCTGCTTACCCTAGTCCACTTCCCACCAATCAGCTGCTTACCCTAGTCCACTTCCCACCAATCAGAGGCTTCCTCAAAAAAAACCCACTTCTCCAAATGGAATGTTATGGATTTCCTCTGAAAAAACAAGCCCCGCGCTGGATTTTAAACCTTACCGGTCGGGTGTCGCTCCTCCCCCTCCTCCTCTTCCAACGGCTCCTGTGGGCCTCTGAAAAAACAAGCCCCGCGCTGGATTTTAAACCATACCGGTCGGGTGTCGATCCTCCCCCTCCTCCTCTTCTTCCAACGGCTCCTGTGGGCCTCTGAAAAAACAAGCCCCGCGCTGGATTTTAAACCTTACCGGTCGGGTGTCGATCCTCCCCCTCCTCCTCTTCTTCCAACGGCTCCTGTGGGCCTCTGAAAAAACAAGCCCCGCGCTGGATTTTAAACCCTCCCGTCGGGTGTCGATCCTCCCCCTCCTCCTCTTCTTCCAACGGCTCCTGTGGGCCTCTAAAAAAACAAGCCCCGCGCTGGATTTTAAACCTTACCGGTCGGGTGTCGCTCCTCCCCCTCCTCCTCTTCTTCCAACGGCTCCTGTGGGCCTCTGAAAAAACAAGGCCCGCGCTGGATTTTACTTCGGAGTCACGTGAGTGACTACATGAATAGAAGCCCGTACAGCCGTTGATGCGTCATGACGTCAGACGCTGGTGCAGTCGCGGTTGGAGCAGCAGCGCTCCTCCGAGCGGTAAGTTTAAAAACCAAGGTAAGAATTGTTGAACTTACCTTTAGGTCTTTTCTGCGACGGGTTGTTGGCGATATGTTGCAGAAAATCAAGAAGGTGTCGGCGAGGCGCTCCGTAGGCAGAAAGGAGACTGACCAAGAGAGTAGTGGGGAAGGAGGCCCATCTAGTACACCTGGTCCGGTGCTGGCTACACAGCCAGTGGTTGCGGGCCCACTGCCGGGGGGCAGTGAAGGCTTGCCAGTAGGGAGGAAGGCCACTGGCAAGTCTGTCAGGCCCGTAGATGAGTCGGGCCAGGAGGTTATACCCTCCTTTGGAGAGACCGTTTGCTCACGGCTCTCCCAAGTCGAGATTTTATTACAGAGAATGCTCGACAGGGACCAGCTCCGTGAGGAGGAGTGGTGCCCAAGCCAGGCTGATGGAGAGCTTGTGCTAGCAGCGCCTGTTTCAGGGCTGCAGAACTATCCTGCCTGTGAGGAGGATGTTCAATCAGTGCAGTTTGATGACACTGAGTCTATGCTGGGGGAGAGCAGTAAAAAAGTTCGGTTGGAGATAATCCCGAACATAGCTGGAAAGTTTGCTGAGCCTAGAGAGGCTGGAGAGGCGATTGATGGGGAATTGGCTGAAGCCATTCAGTATATGCTCTCCCACCAGTTACAGGAGCTAGCTCTGGACGAAGCAGCTAAAAATTACAAGGCTCCGGTTAATTGTGATCTCCTGAAGGTGCCGGTGGTTAATCATCAGATCTGGGCACAAATGGGTATGCCTGCTAGGGCTCAGGAGATGAAGTTCCAGAAAGTTCTTAAACTGCTGTCAGCAGGTATCACAGCTGTGGTAAAAATGATTGATCCAAGCAATGTGGCTGACGCACACCAGGATGGACTGGGTTTTCTTTGCAAATGCGTTTTTTGAGATTAATAACATCAGGAGGGCTGCTATTTGGCCAGTGCTTAATACAAGTTTGGCAAGTTTGTGCAAACCAACCAATATTCCACCACAAAATTTGTTGTTTGGAGGTAATCTTGCAAAAAGAGTCAAAGAGTGTCATGAAGATGTTAAGACTATGGCCCTTATTAAGCCGGGTGGCAAGCAGGGCAAAAGGTTTTCTCCATATTGGAAAGGAGCTAATATGGATCCTGGAGAAGGAACGAGCCGTTCAGGTTTCCAATTTCGGAACTGGCAGGCTGCCAGCACGAAGGGGAAGGTGCCTTTCTCCACGAGAGGGCGAGGACAACAAGGTCCGCAAGGAAGGATGCAGGTAAGGAAAACATTAACAGACGATAAATTAATTGATGTTCCTGTTCAAATTGGTGGAAGGTTAAAGTTGTTTCTCAAGCAATGGCAGCAGTTGACATCTGACTTGTTCATACTTAGTAGTATTGAAGGGGTAAAAATTGAATTTTACTCTAAGGACAGTCTACCTAATCAACATTTTCCTAGTCGTAAACTTGTTTTCTCAGATGAGGAAAATGTGCTTATTTATGCAGAGATTCAGTCGTTGCATAAGAAAGGGGTAATTGAGCCCTCTGTCTATCAAAGTCGACAATTTGTGTCAAATATATTTCCTAGATCTAAAAAGACTGGGGGGTGTAGAATTATTTTGGATTTATCGAGTTTGAAAAAGTTTGTTTGTTATAAGCCTTTCAAAATGGAAACCTTTATTACGGCCAAGCATCTAGTGACCAAAGGGTGTTATATGGCAACTATTGATTTAAAGGATGCATATTACTCAGTGTCTATTCATGAGGATGATAGAAGGTATTTGAAGTTTATTTGGATGACTCAGTTGTGGCAATTCAGGGCATTGCCCAATGGATTAACTTCAGCTCCTAGGCTATTTACTAAATTGGTAAAACCTGTGTTAGCATCACTCAGAGCTAAGGGGCATGTGGTAATGGCCTACTTAGATGATATTCTGATTGTTGGCAAGACTCGTGCTGAAACTCAATCATCAGTTTCAGTTGTTAAAATCACTTTTGAACAATTGGGATTTGTGATTCATCCAGATAAATCTAAATTATCACCAGTCCAAATTATTGATTATTCTGGGGTTCACCATTAATTCAAATCACATGTTGGTGACTTTGCCCAGGGATAAATTGAATCAGTTAATTGAGGACTGTGTTAATCTCATTGGAGAACAAAGGCCTTCGATTTAGACAAGTAGCCAGGGTTAATTGGGAAGTTGGTGGCAGCATTTCCAGCTGTGCAGTATGGTCCTCTGCATCATCAACAATTACAACGGTCCAAGGAACAGGCACTGAGAATACAAAGGGGCCATTTTGATAGGCCTATGCAGTTGTCAGCAGGGGCGATTGCTGACATACAATGGTGGATAGCAAATGTTTCGACAAGTTTTAGGAAGGTTTTGGTGGAACCACCGTCATTGATATTACAAACTGATGTAAGTGCACTGGGTTGGGGTGCAACAGACATGATTTCTAGTTGTGGAGGCAGATGGAATGTGGATGAGACATTGCTTCTTCAACTAAAGAGGATCAATTATTTAGAACTGTTGGGCACCTGGTATGGGCTCAAAGCTTATTGTTCTACAAGGAGGGACCTGCATGTGCAGGTTCAGATTGACAACACCACAGCAGTGGCATATGTAAACCACATGGGTGGAGTTAAGTCACAGTCTTGTGATAGACTGGCTAACCAGATTTGGAGCTGGTGTATTGACCAAAATATCTGGCTTTCAGCACTTTATTTGCCAGGAAGGTTCAACACGGTAGCTGACACTAGGTCACGTCAGTTTAATGACAACATTGAATGGATGTTAAATCAGGATGTATTTAACCAAATGATTGTTCAGTATGGATTGCCAGATATTGACCTGTTTGCATCTCGGTTAAATCATCAGTTACCTCGATATGTTTCATGGGAGCCAGATCCTGGGGCAGTGGCAGTAGATGCGTTTTCGCTACATTGGGGAGGAATGTTTGTGTATGCATTTCCTCCATTCTGTCTCATTAGCAGGTGTTTGCAAAAGATCAAGGAGGACTCTGCTTCAGGGGTATTGGTAGTGCCAGATTGGCCTACACAAGCATGGTTTCCTGTGGTATTACAAATGGCTAGGGAGCCTTACATGCTTATTCCCAAGAATAAGAATCTACTGGTAAATCCAGTCACTGGGGATCAACATCCTTTACATGATCGTATTGATCTGTTAATTTGCAGATTTTAAGGAGGCCATACCTGGGGAAAGGACTATCTCATCGGACTGTGGATGTTCTCACGTCGGCCTGCAGGGATAGTACACAGCAGCAATATGTCACCTACATAAAGAAGTGGGAGCAATTCTGCCTACAGCAGAATATTGTATATCACACTGCAGGGGTTACGGATGTATTAGAGTTTTTGTCAACTCTTTATTTTGACCAAAAATAAGTTATAGTGCGATAAATTCAGCCAGAAGTGCTCTGTCTTCTTATTTGCCTATGAATGCAGAATTACATACAGTAGGGACACATCCGTTAGTTTCACGGTTCTTGAAGGGAGTTTTTAATTCTAATCCTCCTAAACCCAGGTATGTCGGGATTTGGGATGTGAGTGAGGTTCTTATGGTCCTTCGCCAGTGGGCTCCGATTACAAGTCTGTCTATAGCCAAATTAACTACTAAGGTGGTCATGCTTATGGCATTAGTTTCAGCTCAACGTGTACAAACGTTGCAAAAGCTAAGGCTGGATAGAATGCATGTGTCGGCAGATGCCATTACATTTTATGTCTATGATTTGCTTAAACATAATAGAAGAGGCAAGACAGGATGTAAGATTGTGTTTTTCAGCATATCCTGCAGATGATCGCTTGTGTGTAGTCTCACATTTATCACGTTACATTGAGATTACTCAACCTCTGAGAGGGACAGAGTCGGCTTTGTTTATTAGTCACAAAAAGCCACACAGTAAGGTGTCGGTGCAAACAATTTCAAGGTGGCTAAAGCAGGTCCTGGCAAGTGCTGGAATCGATACTGATAAATTCAAATCTCATTCCACCAGGGCGGCATCAACTTCCGCGGCAAGGGCGATGGACGTGCCAATAGACCATATCCTCGCGGCCGCAGGATGGTCCAGTGAGCTAACTTTTCAGAGGTTTTATCACAAGCCGATTTCAAGGCTCGGGATGTTTGCTGATTCTGTTTTGAGTTCTGTTACACTTTCCCCCTGAGTTAGAGGGGTTTGTTATGATTTGTTTGTAAATAAATTGTTATTCGTTTAACAAATGTGTTAATGATGCATGATTGATTGTTAACGACTTTTGAGTCAATCCAGGCAGTGTGAACGACGGATTTCGATCTGCGGCATGAATTCACAGTGCTTTGAAGTCTTCACGTAGTCACTCACGTGACTCCGAAGTAAAATAGTAAGATTAAACAAGAACTTACCTGTTTGAAGTTTGATCTTTATTTTATGAGGAGTCGAGTTGAGGGACTACGTGCCCTCCGCTCCCACCCTCATAGATCTCATCTGGTAGTTCTAGTTTTATCATCTTACCATTATACTTCAGTCATGGTTTAGTTGTGAATTCATTCCGCTGCGTTGAAGATTGACGCACCAACGGCTGTACGGGCTTCTATTCACGTAGTCCCTCAACTCGACTCCTCATAAAATAAAGATCAAACTTCAAACTGGTAAGTTCTTGTTTAATCTTACTATTTTAAACCTTACCGGTCGGGTGTCGCTCCTCCCCCTCCTCCTCTTCTTCCAAACGGCTCCTGTGGGCCTCATGTTCTCCAGAGATTCCATCTGACCCATTGAGTTACTCCAGCACTTCCTGTCTTTTTTTTTGTAAACCAGCGTCTGCAGTTTCATGTGTATCCATTGAGTTAGCACCATATCTTCATTGGCATGCCCATGATTCTGGAGAGTTCAGTCATAGTTGGTCAAATTATTCAATTACTTGTTAGGTTTAATAAGGAGAAAATGTAACGCAGAGAAGGTTAGGATTAATTAATGTGGGGCCTTCCAAAAAAAATGTGGAGAGCATAATAATTAAAAACAGGATAGTTCAACAAACAAATGTTGAAAAATTAACTTGTGTCAATCTTTACAATGATAGAAAAATGACAAATTTACCCATGTATATGACAGCAAGTTGATGCTCTCTACATGCATAATTAACGTTGTAGTTCTGCTTTAACCTGCCATTTGTTTATGCCATATGTTTCAACATTTTCCATGGTGAGACTGCCCTTGGTTGAAATGGTTCTTGGATCTGATATAAGGTGGCATCTGGCACTGGATCCAGTTTCACTGATTTCAATCAGCATTCTAGGCTTCAATGAAGATAGGCGAGGAGTAGGTTTTGTTTTATTTAAATCATTTAAATATTCTTATTTTTAATTCACTCTGCTTCCTTTAAATCTTCAAGCATATTTCTAGTCGACTTAAATGTTTTTGAATGGCTGGGATATTATCAAGCCTGAGATTTTTAGCAGCTTACAAGGGTGTTTGAGGTCTTGCAATATTCAAGGGCTTTTCATTGCAAAATAAATCTGTCCCTAGCTGCTATTATAAAACATACATAACAAAGGTGAGTGAGAAAATAGTAAATTATAGTCTGTTATAGTCTAATATTTGTTGTGTTGGATTAATTGGAGCAGTAATTAAGGGAAAGCTGCATGAGCATTTAGAGCTATTTCAAGAAAGCTCATGTGGATTGTAATTAATTTTTTGAGAAAGTAACTAAAAATGTCAGCACTGGGATGCCAATGGACATGGTTCAGATGTACTTGAAAAATTCACACATTCATGCAGGTTCTCCACTAGAGACTGAATTAGGAAATTGAAGGCACATTCATAACCAGGTTGGTTAGGTGGTAGACCAAAGACTAGAGATAGTGCAGTACAGATCCAAAAATGCTGCCTGGCTCGCTGAGTTACTCCAGCATTTTGTGTCTATCTAGAGATAGTACTGAAACTCGAAGGGACAAAGGTTGTTCTACAAGGACGTGCATTGGGCGCTCAATGATATTAATAATTGGCATTTCACAACAGAGTCACATGGGGCGACACAGTGGCGCAGCTGGTAGAGCTACTGCCTCAGAGCACCAGAGACCAGGCTTCGATCCTGACCTCAGGTGCTCACTGTGATAGCATGGGTGCTCCGTTTTCCTCCTATATTCCAAAGATTTGTGGGTTGATTTGCCACTGTCAACTGTCCCTGGTGTGTAGGGTGTGGATGCAAAAATGGGATTACAGAAATAATGTGAGCAGGTGACCAATTGTCAGCATGGACTCGGTGAGTCGACGGGCTTATTTCCATGATGTAACTTTCAATCAATCAATAGACAATAGACAATGGACAATAGACAATAGGTGCAGGAGTAGGCCATTTGGACCTTCGAGCCAGCACCGTCATTCAATGTGATCATGCTGATCATCCCCAATCAGTACCCCGTTCCTGACTTCTCCCCATATCCCCTGACTCTGCTAATTTTAGGAGCCCTATCTAGCTCTCTCTTGAAAGCATCCAGAGAACCTGCCTCCACCGCCCTCTGAGGCAGATAATTCCACAGACTCACCACTCTCTGTGAGAAAAAGTGTTTCCTCGTCTCCGTTCTAAATGGCTTACTCCTTATTCTTAAACTGTGGCACCTGGTTCTGGGCTCCCCCAACTCGGGAACATGTTTTCTGCCTCTAGCGTGTCCAAGCCCTTAACAATCTTATATGTTTCAATGAGATCCCCTCTTATCCTTCTAAACACCAGAATGAACAAGCCCAGCTACTCCATTCTCTCAGCATATTACAGTCCTACCTTTCCGGGAATTAACCTTGTAAACCTACGCTGCACTCCCTCAATAGCAAGAATGTCCTTCCTCAAATTAGGGGACCAAAACTGCACACAATACTCCAGGTGTGGTCTCACTAGGGCTCTGTACAACTGCAGAAGGACCTCTTTGCTCCTATATTCGATTCCTCTTGTTATAAAGGCCAACATGCCATTCACTTTCTTCACTGCCTGCTGTACCTGCATGTTTACTTTCATAAACTGATGTGCAAGGACCCCTAGATCCCATTGTACCTCCCCTTTTCCCAACTTGATGCCATTTAGATAATAATCTGCCTTCCTGTTTTTACTACCAAAGTGGATAACCTCACATTTATACACATTAAACTTCATCTGCCATGCATCTGCCCGCTCCGCCAACCTGTCCAAGTCACCCTGCATTCTCATAGCACCTTCCTCACAGTTCACACTGCCACCCAGCTTTGTGTCATCTGCAAATTTGCTAATGTTACTTTGAATCCCTTCATCCAAATCATTAATGTATATTGTAAATAGCTGCGGTCCCAGCACCAAGCCTTGCGGTACCCCACTAGTCACTGCCTGCCATTCTGAAAGGGACCCATTAATCCCTACTCTTTGTTTCCTGTCTGCCAACCACTTCTCTAACCATGTCAGCACTCTCCCCCAATACCATGTCCCCTAATTTTGCCCACTAATCTCCTATGTGGGACCTTATCAAATGCTTTCTGAAAGTCCGGGTACACTACATCCACTTGCTCTCCCATGTCCATTTTCCTAGTTACATCTTCAAAAAATTCCATAAGATTAGTCAAGCATGATTTCTCCTTCGTAAATCCATGCTGACTCGGACCAATCCTGTTACTGCTATCCAAATGTGCGGCTATCTCATATTTTATAATTGACCAGCATCTTCCCCACCACCGATGTCAGGCTAACCGGTCTATAATTCCCCGTTTTCTCTTTCCCACCTTTCTTAAAAAGTGGGATAACATTAGCTACCCTCCAATCCACAGGAACTGATCCTGAGTCTATAGAACATTGGAAAATTATCACCAATGCATCCACAATTTCTAGAGCCACTTCCTTAAGTACCCTGGGATACAGACCAGCAGGCCCTGGGGATTTATCAGCCTTCAGTCCCATCAGTCTATGCAACACCATTTCCTGCCTAATGTGTATTTCGTTCAGTTCCTCTGTCACCCCAGATCCTCTAGCCACTACTACATCATGAAGATTGTTTGTGTCCTCCTTAGTGAAAACAGATCCAAAGTACCTGTTCAACTCATCTGCCATTTCCTTGTTCCCCATAATAAATTCACCTCTTCGGTCTTCAAGCGTCCAACTTTGGACTTAACTAATTTTTTCCTCTTCACATACATAAAGAAGCTTTTACTAACCTGCTTTATATTCTTCGGCTAGCTTACCTTTGTACCTCATCTTTTGTCCCCATATTGTCGTTTTGGTTATCTTCTGTTGTTCTATAAACATTACCCGATCCTCTTGCTTCCCGCTCATCTTTGCTACGTTGTACTTCTTCGCTTTAATTTTTATGCTGTCCCTGACGTCCCTTGTCAGCCATGGTCATCCCTTTCTCCCCTTGAAATCTTTCTTCCTCCTAGGAATGAACTGATCCTGCACCTTCTGTATTATTCCTAGAAACACCTGTCATTGTTGTTCCACTGTCATCCCTGCTAGTGTATCTTTCCAGTCAACTTTGGCCACCTCCTCCCTCATGGCCCCATAGCCCCTTTTATTCAACTGCAACACTGACACCTCCGATCTACTCTTCTCCCTCTCCAATTGTAGATTAAACCTGACCGTGTTATGGTCACTGCCTCCTAATGGCTCATTAACCTGGAGGTCCTTTATCAAATCTGGTTCATTACATAACACAAAATCCAGAATTGCCTTCTCCCTGGTAGTCTCCAAAACAAACTGTTGAAAGAATCCATCACAAAGGCACTCTACAATGTCCTTTTCTTGGGGTCCAGTACCAACCTGATTTCCCCAGTCTACCTGCATGTTGAAATCTCCCATAACAAACACAGCATTACTTTTACTACATGCCAATTTTAACTCCTGATTCAACTTGCGCCCTATTTCCAGGCTACTGTTTGGGGGCCTGTAGATTATTCCCATTAGGGTCTTTTTACCCATACAATTCCTTAGTTCTATCCATACTGACTCCACATCTCCTGTTTCAATGTCACCCCTTGCAAGGGACTTAATTTCATTCCTCATCAACAGGGCAGCCCCACCCACTCTGACCACCTGTCTGTCTTTTCAATAGGAGGTGTACCGTTCAATATTCAGTTCCCAGCCCCGGCCCTCTTGCAGCCATGTCTCAGTAATTCCCACAAAATCATACTTACCATTTTCTAACTGAGCTTCAAGCTCGTCCACATTATTCCTTATACTTTGCACATTCATATACAGCACTTTGACCTCCGTATTAACTCCCCACCCCCCTCGCAATTGGCCCTGACCTTACTCTGTTGTCCATTCTCAAGCTTTCCTTCCCATTAATTTGAGAATCTTTTGTCATTTTCCTGTAGCCACTTCCCCTTCAACTCCATCTTTATATTCTCAATTTGTCAATCCCTCCTCCCACACTATTTAGTTTAAACCCACACGTGTAGCCCTAGCAAACCAATCTGCCTTCCAGATTGTCGGCCCCCCTCCAGTTAAGGTGTAACCCGTCTCTTTTGTACAGGTCACCCCTTCCCCAGAAGAGATCCCAGTGGTCTATAAATCTAAATCCTTGCTCCCTGCACCAGCCCCTCAGCCACACAATTAATCATTGTGTGCTGATGAAATAAAGAGCAGTTACTCTGATTCAGATTAGTTTATGACACTAAATGGCAATGAATTAGTTTATACACTAAATGGCAATAAATTTCTTTGTTCACACAAAGTTCATGGCATTCATTCTGTTTACTGCGCGAGTAAAATAATGCAAAAATAATTTAAAATTGCCAATCATTAAGACAGATTATATGGACAAGTAATGGGAGATGTGAAATCAAGAGAAATGTTGGGCCAAATACAAACCTCCAAACAAATGTATCAGGGATAGATTGGGCAAACTGGGACTTTATTCCTTGGAATGCAAGAGGCTGCGAGGTGATCTTATAGAAATGTATAACATCACGAGGGGAAATCATAGGGTGACTGCACAGTCTTTCACCCAGGGTAGGAGAATCAAGAACAAGAGGACATAGTTTGAAGGGCCTGTCCCACTGCGGGGATCTAATTTGCGAGTTTAGAAGAGTTTAGGAGAGTTTTTAAAAAGTGTCATGGTCTTGTTGTGTCGCCGAAGTAGAACATCTCCTACAACCTCTTTCGACTATGTAGAGAACATCCTATGAATATGTAGAAGACCTTCTTCCACTATGTAGATGACCTCCTTCGATCTCCTTCGACCTCCTTCGTCTATGTTGAAGACTAGCTTCGACTAGCTTTGGGAAAATTGGACACCGAATAGTGGAGAGTGAAGACCACCACCTTCGACTACCTTTGACTACCTTTGATTACCTTTCATTGCCTTTGATTACCTACGAATAACATTATGACCTACTTCATCTAAACCTACGAGTAAAAAAATATATTGATTTTAACCAATTTTTGCTTGCGGACAATTTTCAGCATGCTCAAAAAATACTCTTCGACCAAACTGAGACCTCAAGTATGTAGAAAATTCTCTTGAACATGAAGGAGAGTTACATAGACCTCCGAGGACCAGGTGTCGACCATGCTGCGAGGTTGAGTCAAGCGCAAACTCTTCTAAACTCGCAAATTAGGTCGCCGCAGTGGGACAGGCCCTTGAAGATGAAAAGGGAATGACTTAATAGAAACCTGAAGGGACACTGTTTCACTCAGAGGGCAGTGGATACATGTAACGAGCTGCCAGAGAAGATAGTTGAGGCAGCATTTAAAAGACACTTGACATGTACATGGATAAGACAGGTTTAGTGGGATATGTGACACATGCAGGCAAATAGGACTATCTTAGATGAGGCATCTTGGTCGGCATGGACATGTTAGGCTGAAGGGTCTGTTTCTGTGCTGTACGACACCATAACTCTCTATATGACATAGGCTGACGAACTTGTGGACTATCCATCTGCAAAAAGCAGCGGATGTTTGCGCTGTGAGTGGTTACCTTTTGCAGTTTTGACGCAGATGCTATATTCTGCACACTGTTCTGTTTATCTTGCACTTTTGAGCCTGCACATTGAAGCACATAAGTCATGAGACAAGCTGGTGATTGATGAAGCAGTGAAAGATTGATGGGCTGATGAGCAGTGCTATTTTTGAGACGGTACGTGCCCTTACCAGCACATCCTAAAAATTATAAACTAGCTGTTCAAATCTTTAGGTTTTTTTTTAAGATTTGAAAAAGATTACTAAAGTTTAAAATTAAATTAAGCAGTCGGGCCCGTTAGCAGCTTAAGCAGCTGATAGGACGGCAATCCACCATGGACAACAACAGCCATGGAACGATATGTATATCAAAAAAATTATCTGAGAACCTTTTCAGTGATGCCCTGTGGCTGAGATGGCTGACTAACAAATGCAACCAACTACCATTGTAATCATTTGCTTGGGATGGATTGATTGAATTGATTGAAAGCTACGACATGAAAACAGGCCCTTGTGGCCCACCGAGTCCACACAGATCATCCAATCACTGTGTGTGTGTGTGTGTGTGTGTGTGTGTGTGTGTGTGTGTGTGTGTGTGTGTGTGTGTGTGTGTGTGTGTGTGTGTGTGTGTGTGTGTGTGTGTGTGTGTGTGTGTGTGTGTGTGTGTGTGTGTGTGTGTGTGTGTGTGTGTGTGTGTGTGTGTGTGTGTGTGTGTGTGATCCCACTTTCTCATCCACTCTCAACACACAAGGGGTAATTTACTGAGAAAAATTAATCTGCAAAATTGCACACTCTTGGGATGTGGGTGAGAACCGAAGCACCCGGGGAAACCCACATGGTCACTGGGAGAGAACATGCAAACTGCAAGCAGACAGCACCCGAGGTCAGTATGGAACCCAGGTCTCTGGCTGTGAGGCAACAGCTCTAGCAGCTGTGCCACTCTGCCACCTTTGGATTAGTAAGTATTTCTCTTCCAGAAGTCTAAATTACTATACTGAGATTATGTACCACTGCTACTTTAGTAGGATTTGAGAAGTGTCAGGAATGTTAGTCCAGGTCTCTGGATTACTACGCTGCTGCTTCAGCTACTTCACCGCTGTTTTTTTGTATCTATTTGTGCCACCTGAAGCCAGCTCAATTCATGGAGTTCACTTCACCTGGAGTCTGGGCAGCACATTGTTGCAGCTGGTCGAGCTGCTGCCTCACAGCACCAGGATCTGGGTTTGATCCTTTCCTCAGGTGCTCTCTGTGTGATGTTTGCATATTCTCACTGTGACCACTTTCCTCAAACTGGTGCTCCAGTTTTCTCCCACATACTAAAGAAGTTTGGCTTTGTAGGCTAATTGGCCTATGCTAAACTGCCCCTATTACCAGGAAGTGCATGAGAAAGTGGGATAACACATAGAACTGGTGTGAACGGATGATTGACGGTCAGCATGGACTCAGTGTGCTGAAGGCCTTGTTTCCATGCTGTATCGCAAACCAAGTGTCAAGAGTGGTTGTCATATGTCCAAGACAACAACCTTTCTGTCAATGCCAGCAGGACAAAGGTGATAGTGATTGACTTCAGGAAGTGAAGCAGTGCACATACATTGATGGCACCGAAGTAGAGTTGGTTGAGAGTTCCTAGGATTAAATAACTCCAGCAACTTGTCCTGGACTAGCCATATCGAAGCAATGGCCAAGAAAGCACACCAAGGTATTTACTTCCTTAGAAGGCTTAGGAGGTTCGGCATGTCTCCAACAACTCCCACCAGCTTCTATGGATGTGCCATAGAAAGCATTTTATTGGGATGCATCACAGCATGGTTTGGGAACTGCTCCACGCAACACCACATGAAATTACAGAGAATTATGGACACAGCCCAGCCCATCACACAAACCAACCTCCCTTCCATTGACTCCATCTACACCAGCATAATCTAGAACGGGTTTCACCCCCAGACACTTCCTCTGCTCCCTTCTCTCACCAGGCAAGATATACAGAGGTGTGAACATGCATGCCTACAGATTCAGGGACAGATTCTTCTCACTGTTATCAGGCAACTGAACTATATAATCAACAACTAGAGAGCGGTCCTGAGCTACTATCTACCTCATTGGAAACCCTCGAACTTGACTGAACATTATCTTGCATTAAACGTTATTCTCTTTATCGTGTGTGTTCTACACTATGAACGGCTTGATTGTAGTCATGTATAGTCTTTCTGCTAACTAACTGGCTAACTAACTGGCTAACTAACTGGTTGGTCCTGACCTCAGGTGTTCTCTGTGTGGAGTTTGCACAAAGCAAAATGTTTAAACTGTACCTCGGTACATGTGACAATAAATTAAACTGAACTGAACTAAACTACCATCAATGGAACAATAAAATTCATACTTGCAGCAGCATAATGATCTCATAAACATAATACTCATAGATAATATGCAATAAACAAAAAAAAATCAATAAATATTCATTCATTTAAGCCCAATACTATTACAGAAAATCCAACCAAAAACAAAACTAGACAAAAACGGTAGGGAAGAAGGAGTTGTGTACAGAGGTTTACAAGGCACAAGAAGAAGAAGGAGTTATGTACAGAGGTTTCCCAGGCACATCATATCTTGCAGTTGGCATATCTGTCTTACGAAGGGTCGTGACCTAAAACGTCACCTATCCATATTTTCCAGAGTTGCTACCTGACCTGTTGAGTCGCACCAGGATTTTATGTCTATCTTTGTTATAAACTGGTATCTACAGTTCCTTGTTTCTACAAATACATTGGCGAGTTTACACAAAGCAAGTTGCCTCAAAGAGCAATGTGGTATTGATTAGATCATCGCAATTGTGATATTGTTGTGAGTTTGGCATTGGTATAACATACATGGCCTCACTTTTAAGTTCCCAGGCTTAAGATTACCTTCTTGTCAGTGCAACGGCCAGTACTGCTTTATGCTTACGCTTACGCTTATTTATGGCATAGAACATGATTTTCAGATTCAGAGGTGAGTGGCACCAAATGAGCCACATTTAAAGGCACATTGGCGGTATGGAGCATGAAGTCAAGCTGGAAAGAATGAATTGAGGTGCAGAACAATCGTGCTGAATTAAGGGGCTGAATAGTGTCTCATGATCAAGTCGAGCCCAGAGAGTCAAGACCGTTTAATTGGCAAATGTACCATCAGAACAAAGAAATGTTGATATGCAGTAGCATGACAGGCCAGTAAATGCAATAACTCACAGATACAAAATTAATTACAATAAATGTATAACCACAATACTTGTGCAAAAAGAAAACATAGTCCTATGGGTCAATGATAAAAAAGTAAATAAGGAAAGTGACAATCGGTAGCCCATCTGATACTACATTTTCCTTTATTTTCTAAGTCAATGAAATAGACAGGAAATTTAGTTACCTTCACAAAATTTAATGTTACATCCAGAGACCAGTCTCCTGCTTAATTTTTAACTTTCTGTTGAAATGCTGCGTTTTTTCCTTATTTGATAATCCTTTTCGTCTATGATATGTTCCAGATATATTTATTTCTCTCTTGTTATGAAGACGTCTTTTATGTAAAGCTTTGTTTTGCCATCTCTGCAATGAAGTAATAGTCATATTAAAAACTGCAATTCAGTGTTCCAAAGAGCTGGGGTTTTATTAACCTCTGCCAATCAAAAACACGGAGTGGTATTATTCAGTTGATTAATTGCATATTAGCAGATAGTGCTTGGCTGTTCATTGGCAGTTCTGTAGTTCTATGATCGCAGCTATTGCAATGCTTTACAGAAAATTAAAGGAAATAAATGAACAAATATCAACAACAGAAACAGGAGATTGTTTAGTTAATCCATACATTTTCTGCTATCTTTAGAATACAGTTATTGCACTATAATAATGAAAAGCATTCATGTACGGTTTATTCTGTTTGCTCTGCAGTATTTGGCCATCTTTTGTTACCTCTGTTGTTCTCTCACTGCCCCAGTGGACTAGCTGCTTCATCACAATTCAATCCAATTCAACCTTCAGTAATATCTAGTCTCAGTTTAAATATAAAGGTTCTTCGAATATGAGAAGATTTGGTACAATAAAGATAACCTCGAAATGGCAGCTAACTTCTTCAAAGATTCACACCACAGTGACCACACACTCAATTTGCTACCACCATCTGGAAGAATGTACAAGAGACTGAAAACTGTGATTTCCAGGTTCAAGAACAGCTTCTTCCCAGCAACCAGTAAGCTCTTGAACACTGCACACAATTAACCATAACCTTACCCCAGCAGTTAGGATCTACTTTGGATTTTACTTCGGAGTCACGTGCGTGACTACGTGAAGAAGCCCCGCCAGGCGCATGCGCGTCATTACGTCCACACATGTTGCACTGAACGGGCTGGAGGGCACAGCTCCACCAGCGGGTAAGTAGGAACTTCTAAGGTAAGTGTTTTAAAAACTTTACTTAGAAGTATTTCCACTCCGTAAAGCTGGCTCGAGCAGTCAGTAGGAGTGGGGAGTTGGAGCTGTCACTTTCGAAGATCTGTCTTAGCTTGGGTCCAGAGATTCACCAATTTGATTGGGTCGGGAGATAAGCGCGGCATCGCCGGTTCCGATGCCGGGTGCCGTTTTAGCGGCAGCAGTTAAAATAACGCACTATTTCCCCACTAGCTCCATTGACAAAAGGCAGGCCAACTGGAATTTGCTTCAGAATGAGCCTGGTCCATCTGTTTATTTCCAAGGGTGCTAGCAGACTGAGGCTGCTCCTAGCCATGAAAAGGCAAATATAAAGTCACAGACCTGGGTTCTCTGACAACAATGCTGACTCTTCCCCTGATCATACAAGACTGTCGGGGAGGTTGGGAACATGCAGCTGATGCTCCAACCTTCATTACATAAGGGTCCAAGGGCCAGTAATGTCCAAGAGGGCCATACCAAGACCAACATATGGATGGTCCATATATTGGGGTTCCTTTCAGCACCTTGTTTAAGACTGGTGGATACCTCCCTACTTATTGATTTGGGAGAAGCGGGCAGATTGCAGCTGACCCAGATGTTAGTGTCCCTGCTTATGTGCAAACACCAACGCACACAAGAGCCACGCTCCCGGTGTCTCGGAAATGGCACTGAGTTGCTATTCCGGAAGGGACTGGTGAGTCAATGGAACAATCCCTTGCCAGCGGTATCAATTATGTAGTACCTCACCAGCTCCAGCAAGATATGATGTAAGTGACTGCAAACAAATATGAGACACCTGTTTAATGTGCATTACTGAAAGTGCATATGGTGACCCAGATTCTGGGCACCCATGAGTCCTTCTTTGATGGGACAGGAGGTTCGGTGTTAACATCGTCCTCCAACTGGTGGCTGCAGCAATTACTGCATTTGGCACTATGGTCCAAGGGACAATCATTTCTCAAACTCACAACAGATATGTTGGGTATTTTATGCAATGCATTCTTCAGGAAATTGCATCAGGGAATATTGCCATTAGACCAACACTAAACAAAAAATTTACTGCTCCATGTAGGGCGACTAATGTACTAACGCCTGAAATATTGTTTGGAACGGACCTTGTCATGAACATTCGTGAAATTCATGATGAAGCCAAAGCAATTGTCTTAATGTAGTCAAACATTTCGAGGCCACCTATTCGCAACCCTGGGTTAATACTGAAGGTCAGATCCAGGTGTTGGGCTCAACAGGGGCAGGCCAGTGGGGCAACGAGGGTACCCACCGAGACAGACCGGTTACAATCCCAATATGAGCAGACAACAGCTTTACAGGTCAACTGTAGAGGTACAGGGACTTTTCTTAACGATAAAGTTCTGGTGGCCAATCTCCTATTGGAGGTTGATTACAAATGTTTTCTAATGAATGGTGCTGTATACTGTATGATATGTTTATACTAAATACTGTCTCACGTCTTCCATTGAGTTTACCTCAGGGATAGATCCACCTCAACAGCACAAGCCTAATAAAATGTGGGTGTTTTCTGCTCAAGAGCCTGAACAGATAGATTATGGTGATTGATAAAGCCATTAATCATCCTCCACAATTGTGTCTAATATTTCCCCAGATCTCAAAAAGATGGGTGTTGTAGAGTAATTCTCATCCTCAATCACTTAAATTCATTACTGCTAAACACCTCCTATCAAAGGGCTGTTATGTGGCAACTATTGGTTTGCAAGATGGGTATTATTCACTGCCAATTCATGCTCATTATCGCAGGTGCTTGAAATTTAATTGGATGGCACAGCTGTGGCAATACAAAGCATTGACTCCTGGATTAAGTTCAGCACACGGGCTATTTATTAATTTGTTAAAACCTGTGCTGGTGCTATTCAGCCCATCATTACATTGTAATTGCTTATTTAGCTGATATCTTAATTATCATCAAGACTAATGAGTCAGCTGAAGAATCGGTGCTTGAGTCATTAATGGTTGCTCCATCCAACTAAGTCCAAGTTACAGCCAACCCAAAATATTGAGTATTTGGGGTTTCTTATTAATTCGGTTGCTATAATAGTAACATTACCAACAGCCAAGGTTGTCGATGATGATGATGTCTGTACTTGCCTCCCACAAAACTTTATCCTTCCATCCAAGAAGACGCTACGGTCATTGGTAAATGGGGAGCAGGTTCCTGCAGTACATTCAGGCCTTTGCATTATCAACATTTGCAGAGAGCATGAGAACTAGCACTAAAATCGAATGCAGGCCATTTTCATTGGGTTATCCAATTACCAACCACAGCTCTCGCAGAATTGCAGTGCTGCATTGTTAATGTTAATGTAGCTACCAATAACATTTTGGGTACTAGACTCTTCCCTAATCTTCCAGACTGATGTCAGTGCTCTCGGATGGGGGGCTACGGACACCGAGTCTAGCTGTGGGGATAGCTGGCATGAACACGAAGGGTTGATTCGCCACACACACGGGATAAATTATTTTGCATTATTGGGGACATTTTATGGGTAAAGGTATATTGCTCCTCAATGAAGGATTTACACATTCAACTCCAGATTCATAACATCACAGAAGTGGCATATATTAATCATATGAGAGGAGAACGATCAGTATCATGTGTTAACTGGGTACCGTCATGTGGCATTGGTGTATGTCAAGGCATATTTGCGTTTCAGCCATTTATTCACACCTATCTAATGTGGTTGGCCGACCATAGGGTCGCGTACGTTTCATGCCGATATAGAGTGGATGTTGAATTCTAAACTTTGTCACACAATTGTCTCTCGATTTGGGTTGCCAGCCATTGATCTGTTCCATCCAGATTACATCACCAGTTGCCTAAATATGTTTCATGGGAGCCAGATCCAGGTGAAGTTGCCGTGGATGCAGTCTCGTTACTTTCCTCCATTTTTTCATCCTGAACTGTCTCATACTATTCACAAAGAGAGGCGAGACTCCGCCACAAGGGTGTTTTGGTGGTCTCAGATTGCCCAACACAACCATGGTTCCCCTTAGTGTTTTCAATGATGCTTCATCATTCATGATGATTCCCAGCTGCAGTAATTTCTTGGTGCATCCGTTTACATGAGTAAAGTCACCCTTTACATGACCGTATTAATTGTTGGTCTGCAGGTTCTGACCAGAACATTTCCAAGACTTGGATTTGTCGAACAGGGCCATGGTGGTTCTCACTGCAGCTGGCGAAATAAGCACTCAAAAAACAATATATTGTTCACATAAAGAAATGGGAACTGTTTCTGTGTACAATCCTATATGTCTTATTTTCATATTGCAAAGCATATGTGATGTGTTGAGTTCCTTGCTAAGTTGCATTTTTGATGAACACCTGCATTATAGGTGACATTGCCAGCGCTCGAGTGTGCGTTGTCCTCTTATTTGCGGGCAGTCTTCAGAACCAACTATCCTATCGGTGTCTCATCATTAGTATCCCTTTTATGAGGAAATTTATAATAAAAACCCTCC
Organism: Okamejei kenojei; assembly: GCA_035221665.1. Classification (NCBI taxonomy): domain Eukaryota; kingdom Metazoa; phylum Chordata; class Chondrichthyes; order Rajiformes; family Rajidae; genus Okamejei; species Okamejei kenojei. Next base: position 43,717,051 of record CM069139.1, read on the forward strand.
AAAAACCTCGCTATACAGAAATCTGGGACACACACGCCTGTTTCTCACAATGCTTCGGCAATGGGCTCCAATTACTTCATTATTTACACAGAGATTACCTCTTGCTGTGGTTATGCTAAAAGGGTGCTTGGTTTCAGCACAACGGTGCACGAACATTACAATTCTTACGAATACCTTGTATGCATTTGTCCTGTCAATGACACTTAACTTCTATGTTTATGATGTAATCAAATAAAGCAGGCCCGGTCTGGCTGGAATCAAGATGACATTTAAAGCCTATCTTGTTGATCAAATGTTATATGTAGTTACGCCATATAACTTAAGCCAATATATTCATGGTAACAAGGAGTCACAGAGGTTCTGTGAGAACAGGACTGCTCATTAGTCATAAAAAGACATATAAAAGAGTGTCAGCACAAACTATTTCTACATGGTTGAAACAGGTTCTCAATTATGCTGGTGTCGACATTCCTGTCTTTAACTCTCACTCCACCAGGGTGGCATCGATCTCCGCGGCGAAGGCTCAGGACGTGCCACTAGACCAAATCTTCGAGGCCGCAGGATGGTCTAGAGAAGCAACATTTTCTCAATTTTCTGACAAACCTGTACAGACCGTGCCACGGTTTGGGCATGGGTCACATTTAATTCATTTGCCTTGATTTCTATCATTGTTTGCAATTTTCCCTGAGACAGAGGGGTTATTCCTGTATTTATTATTGCTAACAATAGTTATTGAATAATTCGAAGAAATGTTCAATATATTATTTATTCCCTACTGTGTCAACCGAAGCAGATTGTTGTATGGTGTGCATCTACGGCATGAAAATACAGAGCTTTGAAATCTTCACGTAGTCACTCACGTGACTCCGAAGTAAAATTGTAAGATTAAACAGAACTTACCAGTTCAAAGATTGATCCATTATTTTATGAGGAGTGACGTTGAGGGATTACGTGACCTCTTCTCCCACCCTCATAATCTAAGAGATCATCTGGTAGTTCTAGTCTTCTACGAGCCTTACTATGTTACTTCGGCTATTTGTTTTCTGTGTTTTCACGCCGCTGCTTTGAAGTATGACACGCATGCACCTGGCGGGGCTTCTTCACATAATCCCTCAACGTCACTCCTCATAAAATAAGGATCAAACTTCGAACTGGTAGGTTCTCATTTAATCTTACTATTTTACCACAGTTGCACTTATGGCTTTGGATTTGCACCTAACATTACTGATTATTAATTTAGCATATTATTAATTACTATATAATTATTGTATTATTGTGTTAATGGGGCCGTAAAGGTGCAGCAAATTCGATTTTCATCGTTCTATTGCCAGCACACATGATAATTAAACACTCTTGACTTTCCTTATCTGAGAACTTTATCCAAAGATAATATTAACTCTAAAATTAAAGCCAAGTTGCCCTATACCGACAATTGGCACTGAATATATATAATTTCTATTGAGGGACAGTCTAAGCAATGTGAGTCAAATGTACTTGTCGAAAACTACAAAGGAGAGATACAGTGAATTTTCGGGCAAAAAAAGTATAGAAGAAATCACTGAATATTCTGGTGAACAAGTCAGTTACTGAGGAGAATGCTAAACTCATATAGTTCACATGATTCTACATTGGGACAATTATCTTGAAGCTAAGCGAATTCCATCATTTCTAACCCTGAAATGAACAAATTGTTCCATTTTCAGTTCTGTTACCTTTAAGATTTTGTGTATGAACTGATCAAACGGCAGCCACGAGAAAAATACCAAGAAAGTCTGCCACATACTAATCCTTATCCAAATGTGTTCAAAATCAACAAAGTGAAGCATAAGTGGATAAACAAAATGCTGGTGGAAACATTTAGGACCATTGGAATCTCATTTGGGACAAATATAACCTATAACGATAGGTGGGTTCCACCTGAACTGGAGATAAGTGCAAGGTGGTACTTTTATTGGGAAGTTAAACCAGGGCAGGATCTTCACTATGAAATGTTCTGTAAGGTCTCTAAGAAATGTTGCAGAGCAGTAGGATCTAGGAGTGCAGGCACACAGTTCCTTGAAAATGGTATCACAGGTGGATAGGGTGGTCAATGAGGCTTTTGGAGCCACATTTGGAGTATTATGTCCAGTTTTACCGAGAGAACGGGAATCAAGAACCAAGGACATACGTTTATGGTGAGAGGGGAAATAGACAATAGGTGCAGGAGTAGGCCATTTGGCCCTTTGAGCCAGCATCACCATTCAATGTGATCATAGCTGAACATCCCCAATCAGTACCCCGTTCCTGCCTTATCCCCATATCCCCTGACTCCGCTATTTTTAAGAGCCCTTTCTAGCTCTCTCCTGAAAGCATCCAGAGAACCTGCCTCCACCGCCCTCTGAGGCGGAGAATGCCACAGACTCACCACTCTGTGAGAAAAAGTGTTTCCTCCTCTCCGTTCTAAATGGCTTACTCCTTATTCTTAAACTGTGGCCCCTGGTTCTGGACTCCCCCAACATCAAGAACATGTTACCTGCCTCTAGTGTGTCCAAGGCCTTAACAGCCCCTAACAAAAGAGTTAATAGAAATCAGAGGCTCGACACAGAGGGTGGTGGGTATATGGAATGAGCTGCCAGAGGAGATAGTTGAGGCAAGAAAGGTTTAAAGGGATAGGGCCTTACAGGGGCATGTGGGATTTCTGTATGGGCAGCTTGATTGGGATGGGAAAGTTGGTCCGAAGGGCTTGTTTCGACTATGACTATTCCCCTCATATCAGCCAGCTATTAATAATTTTAAAGACCAAAGAGATTGTAGATACTGGAATCTTGAGCAAATGCATTCTGGAGGAAATCAGTGGGTCAGGCAGCATCTGTGGAGGGAATATATAGGCAAGGTTTTGGTTCAGAGTCTGAAGAAGAGTCCTGACACGAAAAATCACCTATCAAATCCTTCTATGGATGCTGTCTGACCTACTGAGTTTCTCCAGCACTATTGAAGGGATTTGGATGAAATTAAGGCATTCCACCAAAAACAGGAACATCTTGCAAGATAATAAATGTACGAGCTGGAGCAATCGATAAGAAGGAAATCATCACAATAAACATTTGTACTGAAGATTATTTCATATGCCTTTAGATTAGATAACGGAGTTCTGTGCTGAACATTGTTCACAGTCAGTGTTCAATCGAAATATAAAATATATAAAGTTTATCAGTTTGTGCAACCTTCTAGCAGTCATGACCCATTTTATTTTTGTAACCAACAGGAATAAATACAGACATTAACAAGTAGAACACATTTTACTTCGGAGTCACATGAGTGACTATATGAAGAACCCCACCAGTCCACATGGCGCAGCGACCGGCTGGGAGGTGCATCGCTCCTCCCGCATTAAGTTTAAAAACCTCAGGTAAGTGTTAAACTTAGTCGGAGGTCGCTTTCTGTGTTGGAGTATTTCTTGTTTTCAGGATCAGGTTTTCAACGAGGGAGAAAGCATCTAGGATGAAGTCTAGGCAAGCTGCTGGGAAAGCTATGGAAGACCGCTGGAGTGTAGGTAGTGGGTGGCCGCCTAATTCACCTATTCAGTCACTAGCAGGTCGAACAGTGACTGCAGACTTGGTGCCTGAGAGCACCATGGCGACACGCAAGGTGGCTCGAAAGTCTGTCCGGCCCACAGACTCAGATGAGTCGGGCCAGGAGGGTTCCCCTCCAGGAATGGATACCGTCTTTTCACGGTTGTCCAAAATGGAGCTCCAAATGGAGAGAATGCTCCATGAAGACACACTCTGGCAGGAGAAATCATGTCTATGCCGGCCTATGGGAGTGCCCACACCAACAGCACCTGAAACAGGGCTGCTTAATCACTCCCTCTTGGAGGAGGTCCCAAAAGGGTCAGGAGAGCCGCTGGGTGATGAATTGGCTGCAACCATAAATTATCTGGCTTCACATCAGCTGCAAGAGGTGACTTTGGATGAGACAGCCAAAAAATATCAAACCCTGGCTAACTGTGGGCTGCTTAAAGTATCGACGGTAAATCACATTATATGGGGCCATATGGGGGTTGGCATCAGGTCTCAAGAAATGAAGCTTCAGAGGGTGCTGAAGTTGCTCACCTCGGGGATTACTGCATTCGGCAGATCGATGGATGGGGGGCACCTGTCTGATACACAGCAGGATGCCTCAGCCCTCATGTGCAATGCACACTTTGAAATTAATTGTTTGAGGAAAAGTGACATTTGCCCTCCCATCAACCCATAATTTGTGGCGCTGTGTAAACCCAGCAACATTCAACCACCAAATCTGCTGTTTGGGGAAGACCTTGCGAAAAGAGTTAAGGAGCTCGACGATGAGACAAGATTGGTGGGAATAATTAAAGCACGGATGGTCAGCAGAACGGTTCGGCGGCGTTTCCCCTTTGTACAGTATAAACATTTCAAAATGGAAACTTTTGTTACTGCCAAACAATTGGTTTCCAGTAGATGGTATATGGCATGTATAGATCTTAAAGATGCATATTGCTCAATGCCTGTTCATCGGGATGATGGGAGAAATTTGAAATTTAGCTGGATGAGTCAATTATGGCAATTTAAAACGCTGCCTAATGGATTAACCTCAGCCCCTAGATTATTTATAAAACTGTTAATACCAGTACTGGGGCTACTCCAGGCTCAAGGTCATGTTGTAATGGCCTATTTGGATGATATTTTAATCATAGGAAAGACTCAGGAAATAGCTGAATCGTCCGTTTCAGTTGTTAAGATCAATTTTGAGAGATTGGGGTTTCTCATGCATCCAGATTAATCCAAATTACACCAGACAGAGTTATTGAATATTTGGGATTCACAATTAACTCAAATCGCATGTCAGTGACTTTGCCCAAGGACAAACGGTCAGAGTTAATTGAAGGCTGTATCAAGCTCGTTGAGGAGCAACAACCTTCAATTAGACAGATGGCAAGCTTGATTGGTAAATTAGTGGCTGCTTTTCCACTGTGGCCATTTGGACCCCTGCACTACCAAAATTTACAACGTCAAAGGAAACAGGCACTCAGGATACTACAGGTCATTATGACCAGGCTCATGCAATTACCAGCTAAGCCATTGCTGACGTGCACTGTCGGAATAATGAACATCTCAAGGTTCTTCCAGCAAAATTCTGTTTGACTCATTCCCTTTCCCATTGTCCTACAGACTGATGTCAGTGCTCTAGGTTGGGGTGCTACTGATACCATTTCTAGCTGGGAGGCAGATGGAATAGCATGAGCATTCCCCCCTCTTTTTGCAATAACCATGGGATTAATTATTTAGAGCTTTTGGGAGCATTGTATGGGCTGATTTTGGGAGTATTGCTCTACTAAGTGTCACTTGCATGTTCCCCTTCAGATAGACAATACTACGGCAGTGGCGTATGTTAATCATATGTGTGGAATCGTCGGAATCTTGTGATAGATTGGCTTAACTGATTTGGAACTGGTGTATTACCAGAAACATTTGGGTTTCAGCTATCTATCTACCAGGTGGATTCAACATAGTGGCAGACACCAGGTCACGCAAATTCAATGACAACACAGAATGGATGTTGAATCATGAGGTATTTAATGATGTTGTTGCTCGGTTTGGGATGCCGGATATTGATTTGTTTGCATCCAGACTCAACCACCAGTTACCTAAATATGTTTCTTGGGACCCAGACCCTGGGGCAGTAGCTGTTGATGCATTCTCGCTACATTCTTGTGGTGGAATGTTTTTATATGCATTTCCTCCCTTTTGCCTCATCAGTTGGTGTCTGCTCAAGATCAAGCAGGACTCTGCCTCAGGAGTGTTGGTGGTACCTGACTGGCCTACTCAGCCATGGTTCCCCCTCATTTTGGAGATAATTACATAGCCTTTTATGACTGTTCACAAACGTAGTGACCTACTGGTGCACCCTGTAACTGGCAATCAACATCCTTTACATGACCGTATTGATCTGTTAATTTGCAGATTCTGAGGAGACCATACCTGTGGCAAGGACTATCTGATCAAACCGTGGATGTGATCATTGCAGCCTGGAGGGATAGTACCCAAAAGCAGTACACCTCTCATGTCAGGAAATGGGAGGCGTTCTGCTTATGCCAGAATATTACATATCACACAGCATGCATCTCAGAATTGATAGAATTCCTGTCAACTCTCTATTTCGATGAAGGGTTAAGCTACAGTGCGATCAATGCAACCAGGAGTGCTCTGTCCTCATACTTGTGGATGGGACTAGAACAACATTCTATTGGGTCTCACCCTCTAATATCTCAATTTATGAAGGGAATTTTTAATTCCAATCCCCCCAGGCCCAGGTATTCAGTAATCTGAGATGTGAGCATGGTATTCACGCTGCTTCATCAGTGGACTCCCGTCACACCTCTGTCTTTCGCCAAAGTCACCATGAAGGTAGTCATGCTCATGGCATTGGTTTCAGCCCAGCGGGTGCAGACAAGACAAGATGGTAGTGTCTGCAGCTACCATTACATTTTACATTTATGATCTACTCAAGCAGAGCAGACCAAGGGTGACAGGGTGTAAGATCATATTTTCGGCATACCCACGGATTCATGACTATGTGTGGTGTCACATTTGTTATATTATATCAAGGCCACCATAAGACTCAGAGGTGTGGAATCAGTGTTATTTGTAAGCCACAAAAAAAACGCATAGAAAAGTGTCCATTCAGACTATTTTAAGGTGGCTGAAGCAGGTTCCGGCTTGTGCAGGTATTGACACTGACCATTTTAAATCTCATTCCACCAGGGTGGCATCAACATCAGCGGCCAGGGCAATGGACGTGCCACTCGACCATATCCTTGCGGCCAGCTTGCACGTTGGCGCAGGATGGCCAAGTGAATTCACTTTTCAAAAATTCTATCACAAACCGATTGCCGAACCAGGGGTATTTGCCCATTCAGTTTTGAGTTCTGTTTTATAGCTTCCCCCTGGGATAGAGGGGTTGCTATTGTTTTTCTTTATTAAAATAAAACGTAATACGTTCAAATCAATGTCATGGTTTAATAAATTGTTGATTATTAACTCATCCTGAGTCAATCAATACAGTGAGGCTGGATTTGAATCTACGGCATGAAATCTCAGCTTTGAAATTTTCACGTAGTCACTCACGTGACTCCGAAGTAAAATAGTAAGATTAAATGAGAACTTACCAGTTTGAAGTTTGATCTTTATTTTATGAGGCGTTGCGATGAGTGATTACGTGCCCACCACTCCCAACCCTCATATCACGAAGGTCGTCTGGTAGTTCTATGTTTCTAATCTTACTATGTTACTTCAATTAATGTTATCTGTGATTTCACACCGCTGCTTTGAAGATTGACGTGAATGTGGACTGGTGGGGTTCTTCACATAATCACTCATCGCAACTCCTCATAAAATAAAGATCAAACTTCAAACTGGTAAGTCCTTGTTTAATTTTACTATTTTGGTTCCTCAAATCACAGGCACTCATTACTGTGAACACTCTTTTGGAGAAGTATTGATATGCTAGAGCAGTCTTTGTAAAAACAATTTCAGAGTCCATGAAATATGTGCTGCTGTTTATTTTAAATGCTGCTCTGCTGTGGTAGGTGACCTTTAGAAGGGCTTATGTCCTTGACAGGGAACAACATTAAGATGCGCAGATGGAAACTGCCAAAAGGCAGTCATCTGAATCTTTGCACCCTGATGCATAATCCGCATTGTTGAATCATGGAACCTCTTATTTCTGCCCCATTAATGACAAAGCCAAGTATCTTCTTGTTGTGCTGTGGCATTTTTCTACCTGCCCTGTTATTTTTAGGGAGCAACAAGAATGCACTCCAAATATAGACACAAAATGCTGGAGTAACTCAGCGGGACAGGCAGCATCTCTCGGAGATAAGGAATGGGTGACGTTGCTGGTCGAGATCTTTCTTCAGACTCATCTCGGCTTGAAATGTTCTCTCTAGAGATGCTGCCTATCCCCCTGAGTTACTCCAGCTTTTTGTGTCTATCTTTGGTTTAAACCAGCGTCAACTGTTCCTTCCTGCACAGCATGCACTCCAAGATCACTTGTTTCCACTGCACAGAATCCTATGCTTTATTGTGCCTTCCCCCAATTTGTTTTCCCAACCAATATGCATTATCTCATTTAAGTGGGAGCTTGCATCGCATCGTAGAAGATTAAACAAGAACTTACCAGTTCGAAGTTTGATCCTTATTTTATGAGGAGTGATGTTGAGGGATTACGTGAAGAAGGCCCGCCAGGCACATGCGCGTCATACTTCAAAGCAGCGGCGTGAAAACACAGAAAACAAATAGCCAAAGTAACATAGTAAGGCTCGTAGAAGACTAGAACTATCAAATGATCTCTTAGATTATGAGGGTGGGAGTGGAGGGCACGTAATCCCTCAACGTCACTCCTCATAAAAAAATTAGCAGATCAAACTTTGAACATGGTAAGTTATAAGTTCTCGTTAATCTTACAATTTACTTCGGAGTCACGTGAGTGACTACGTGAAGATTTCAAAGCTCTGTATTTTCATGCTGTCGATGCACACCACACGACAATCTGCTTCGGTTGACACAGTAGGGAAATAATATATTGAACATTGCTTCGAATTATTCAATAATTATTGGTAATAATACTAAAGCCAGAAATAACCCCTCTGTCTCAGGGAAAATTACAAACAATGATAGAAAACAAAGCAAATGAATGAAATGTGACCCAAAACCGTGGCACGGTCTGTACAGGTTTGTCAGAAAATTGAGAAAATGTTGCTTCTCTAGACCATCCTTCGGCCTCGAAGATTTGGTCTAGCGGCACGTCCTGAGCCTTCGCCGTGGAGATTGATGTCGCCCTGGTGGAGTGAAAGTTAAAGACAGGAATGTCGACTCCAGCATAATTGAAAACCTGTTTCAAGCATGTAGAAATAGTTTGTGCTGGCACTCTTGTATATGTCTTTTTGTGACTAATGATCAGTCCCTGTCTCAGAACCTCTGAGAATCCTTGTTTACCTTAATATATATTGGCTTAAGTTATATGGCGTAACTACATATAACATTTGGTCAACAAGATAGGCTTTAAACGTCACCACCTTGATTCCAGCCAGACCGGCCTGCTTTGTTTGATTAAATCATAAACATAGAAGGTAATGTCATTGACAGACAAATGCATACAAGGTATTTGTAAGAATTGAAAAATGTTTTAGTACATGTTGTGCTGAAACAGCGCTATTAGCATAACCATAGCAAGAGTTAATCTCTGTGTAAATAATGAAGTAATTGGAGCCCATTGCCGATGCATTGTGAGAACAGGAGTGATGTCCCAGATTTCGGTATAGCGAGGTTTTGGAGGATTTTTTTAATTAAAATTCCTCATAAATCGGGATACTAACGGATTGTTGTTTCGGAAAGACTGCATCCAATAAGAGGGACAACGCACTCCGAGCGCTGTAATGTCACTCTAACGCAGGTGCTCATCAAAATGCAACTTAGCAAGGAACTCCAACACATCACATATGCTTTGCATTATGATAAGACATATTGGATTGTACACAGAAACAGTTCCCATTACTTTATTGTGAACCATATAGTGTGTTTTGAGTGCTATTTTCGCCAAGCTGCAGTGAGAACCACCATGGCCCTGTTCAACAATCCAAGTCCTTGGAATTGTCTGGTCAGAACCTGCAGACAAACAATTAATATGGTCATGTAAAGGGTGACTTTCTCCTGTAACCGGATGCACCAAGAATTACTGCAGCTGGGAATCATCATGAATGACTGAACCATCATTGAAATCACGAAGGGGAACCATGGTTGTGTTGGGCAATCTGGGACCACCAAAACACCTGTGACGGAGACTCGCTTTATTGTGGTGAGACAGTTCAGGATGAGAAAAATGGAGAAATTGCACAAGATTTTAGTAATGTAACAAGACTGCCCCCAATGTAACAAGACTGCATCCACGGCAACCTCACCTGGATCTGGCTCCCATGAAACATATTTAGGCAACTGGTGCTGTAATCTGGATGGAAACAGAACAATGGCTGGCAACACAAATCGAGTGACAATTGTGTGACAAAGTATAGAATTGAACATCCACACTATATGGGCATGAAAGGTACTCGACCTATGGTCGGCCACCACATTAGCGATAGGTGGTGAATAAATGGCTGAAACGCATATATGCCGTGACATACCCCCAATGGCACATGACGGTACCCAGTTAACACATGATAATTAACCGTTTGCTCCTCCCATATTGATTAATATATTGCACTGCTGTGATGTTATCAATCTGGAGTTGAATGTGGAATTCCTTCATTGAGGAGCAATATGCCTTTACCCAGAAAATGCCTCCAAGAATGCGAAATAATTTATCCCATGTGTGAGGCGAAACAACCCTTCGTATTCATGCTAGTGACCCCCCCCCCCCCCCCCCCATCCCCCCATCCGAGAGTGCTGACATCAGTCTGGAAGATTAATGAAGGGTCTAGTACCCAGAATGTTATTGGTAGCTAGATGAACATTAACACGTACCACTGGATTCTGCGAGAACTGTGGTTGGTAACCGGTGAACCCGATGAAAATGGCCTGCATTCGATTTTAGTGCTAGTTCACATGCTCTCTGCAAAGGTTGATAATGCAAAGGCCCGATTGAACTGCAGGAACCTGCTCCCCATTTACCAATGTCCTTAGTGTCTTCTCAGATGGAGGGATAAAGATTTGTGGGAGACAAGTACAGACCTCATCATCATCGACAACCTTGGCTGTTGGTAATGTTACTGTTATAGCAAGCGAATTAATAAGAAACCCCAAATACTCAATATTTTGGGTTGGCTGGAACTTGAAATTAGTTGGATGGAGCAACCCCTAATGACTCAAGCACCGATTCTTCAGCTGACTCATTAGTGTTGCTGATAATTAGGATTTCAGCTAAATAATCCATTACAATGTGATGATGGGCTGAATTGCCCCAGCACAGGTTTTAACAATTTAATAAATAGCCTGGATGCTGAACTTAATCCAGGAGTCAATGCTTTGTATTGCCACAGCTGTGTCATCCAATTAAATTTCAAATACCTGTGATAATGAGCATGAATTGGCAGTGAATAATACACATGTTGCACACAAATAGTTGCCACATAACAGCCCTGTGATAGCAGGTGTTAAGCAGTAACGAATTTAAGTAATTGAGGACAAAAATTACTCTACAACACCCATCTTTTTGCGATCTGGGGAAATATTAGAAACAATTGTGGAGGATGATGTCCCAGATTTCGGTATAGCGAGGTTTTGGAGGATTTTTATAAAAATTCCTCATAAATCGGGATACTAACGGATGTTGTTCTGAAGACTGCATCCAATAAGAGGACAACGCACTCTGAGCGCTGGTAATGTCACTCTAACGCAGGTGCTCATCAAAATGCAACTTAGCAAGGAACTCCAACACATCACATATGCTTGCATTATGATAAGACATATTGGATTGTACACAGAAACAGTTCCCATTACTTTATGTGAACCATATAGTGTGTTTTGAGTGCTATTTCGCCAAGCTGCAGTGAGAACCACCATGGCCCTGTTCAACAATCCAAGTCCTTGGAATTGTCTGGTCAGAACCTGCAGACAAACAATTAATATGGTCATGTAAAGGGTGACTTTCTCCTGTAACCGGATGCACCAAGAATTACTGCAGCTGGGAATCATCATGAATGACTGAACCATCATTGAAATCACGAAGGGGAACCATGGTTGTGTTGGGCAATCTGGGACCACCAAAACACCTGTGACGGAGACTCGCTTTATTGTGGTGAGACAGTTCAGGATGAGAAAAATGGAGAAATTGCACAAGATTTTAGTAATGTAACAAGACTGCCCCCAATGTAACAAGACTGCATCCACGGCAACCTCACCTGGATCTGGCTCCCATGAAACATATTTAGGCAACTGGTGCTGTAATCTGGATGGAACAGAACAATGGCTGGCAACACAAATCGAGTGACAATTGTGTGACAAAGTATAGAATTGAACATCCACACTATATGGGCATGAAAGGTACTCGACCTATGGTCGGCCACCACATTAGCGATAGGTGGTGAATAAATGGCTGAAACGCATATATGCCGTGACATACCCCAATGGCACATGACGGTACCCAGTTAACACATGATAATGACCGTGCTCCTCCCATATGATTAATATATTGCACTGCTGTGATGTTATCAATCTGGAGTTGAATGTGGAATTCCTTCATTGAGGAGCAATATGCCTTTACCCAGAAAATGCCCCCAAGAATGCGAAATAATTTATCCCATGTGTGAGGCGAAACAACCCTTCGTATTCATGCTAGTGACCCCCTCCCCCCATCCGAGAGTGCTGACATCAGTCTGGAAGATTAGTGAAGGGTCTAGTACCCAAAATGTTATTGGTAGCTAGATGAACATTAACACGTACCACTGGATTCTGCGAGAACTGTGGTTGGTAACCGGTGAACCCGATGAAAATGGCCTGCATTCGATTTTAGTGCTAGTTCACATGCTCTCTGCAAAGGTTGATAATGCAAAGGCCGATTGAACTGGCAGGAACCTGCTCCCCATTTACCAATGTCCTTAGTGTCTTCTCAGATGGAGGGATAAAGATTTGTGGGAGACAAGTACAGACCTCATCATCATCGACAACCTTGGCTGTTGGTAATGTTACTGTTATAGCAAGCAAAATTAATAAGAAACCCCAAATAACTCAATATTTTGGGTTGGCTGGAACTTGAAATTAGTTGGATGGAGCAACCCCTAATGACTCAAGCACCGATTCTTCAGCTGACTCATTAGTGTTGCTGATAATTAGGATTTCAGCTAAATAATCCATTACAATGTGATGATGGGCTGAATTGCCCCAGCACAGGTTTTTAAACAATTTAATAAATAGCCTGGATGCTGAACTTAATCCAGGAGTCAATGCTTTGTATTGCCACAGCTGTGTCATCCAATTAAATTTCAAATACCTGTGATAATGAGCATGAATTGGCAGTGAATAATACACATGTTGCACACAAATAGTTGCCACATAACAGCCCTGTGATAGCAGGTGTTAAGCAGTAACGAATTTAAGTAATTGAGGACAAAAATTACTCTACAACACCCATCTTTTTGCGATCTGGGGAAATATTAGAAACAATTGTGGAGGATGATGTCCCAGATTTCGGTATAGCGAGGTTTTGGAGGATTTTTAGTAAAATTCCTCATAAATCGGGATACTAACGGATGTTGTTCTGAAGACTGCATCCAATAAGAGGACAACACACTCCGAGCGCTGGTAATGTCACTCTAACGCAGGTGCTCATCAAAATGCAACTTAGCAAGGAACTCCAACACATCACATATGCTTGCATTATGATAAGACATATTGGATTGTACACAGAAACAGTTCCCATTTCTTTATGTGAACCATATAGTGTGTTTTGAGTGCTATTTCGCCAAGCTGCAGTGAGAACCACAATGGCCCTGTTCGACAATCCAAGTCCTTGGAATTGTCTGGTCAGAACCTGCAGACGAACAATTAATATGGTCATGTAAAGGGTTACTTTCTCATGTAACCGGATGCACCAAGAATTACTCCAGCTGGGAATCATCATGAATGACTGAACCATCATTGAAATCATGAAGGGGAACCATGGTTGTGTTGGGCAATCTGTGACCACCAAAACACCTGTGACGGAGACTCGCTTTATTGTGGTGAGACAGTTCAGGATGAAAAAAATGGAGAAATTGCACAAGATTTTAGTGCCCCCAATGTAACAAGACTGCATCCACGGCAACTTCACCTGGATCTGGCTCCCATGAAACATATTTAGGCAACTGGTGCTGTAATCTGGATGGAACAGAACAATGGCTGGCAACCCAAATCGAGTGACAATTGTGTGACAAAGTTTAGAATTGAACATCCACACTATATTGGCATGAAAGGTACTCGACCTATGGTCGGCCACCACATTAGCTATAGGTGGTGAATAAATGGCTGAAACGCACATATGCCGTGACATACCCCAATGGCACATGACGGTACACAGTTAACACATGATAATGACAGTGCTCCTCCCATATGATTAATATATTGCACTGCTGTGATGTTATCAATCTGGAGTTGAATGTGGAATTCCTTCATTGAGGAGCAATATGCCTTTACCCAGAAAATGCCCCCAAGAATGCGAAATAATTATCCCATGCAAAACAACCCTTCGTGTTCATGCTAGTGACCCCCCCCCCACCCCACCATCCGAGAGTGCTGACATCAGTCTGGAAGATTAGTGAAGGGTCTAGTACCTAAAATGTTATTGGTAGCTAGATGAACATTAACACGTACCACTGGATTCTGCGAGAACTGTGGTTGGTAACCGGTGAACCCGATGAAAATGGCCTGCATTCGATTTTAGTGCTAGTTCACATGCTCTCTGCAAAGGTTGATAATGCAAAGGCCCGATTGAACTGCAGGAACCTGCTCCCCATTTACCAATGTCCTTAGTGTCTTCTCAGATGGTGGGATAAAGATTTGTGGGAGGCAAGTACAGACATCATCATCATCGACAACCTTGGCTGTTGGTAATGTTACTGTTATAGCAAGTGAATTAATAAGAAACCCCAAATACTCAATATTTTGGGTTGGCTGGAACTTGAACTTAGTTGGATGGAGCAACCCCTAATGACTCAAGCACCGATTCTTCAGCTGACTCATTAGTGTTGCTAATAATTAGGAATTCAGCTAAATAATCCATTACAATGTGATGATGGGCTGAATTGCCCCAGCACAGGTTTTAACAATTTAATAAATAGCCTGGATGCTGAACTTAATCCAGGAGTCAATGCTTTGTATTGCCACAGCTGTGTCATCCAATTAAATTTCAAATACCTGTGATAATGAGCATGAATTGGCAGTGAATAATACACATGTTGCAAACAAATAGTTGCCACATAACAGCCCTGTGATAGCAGGTGTTAAGCAGTAACGAATTTAAGTAATTGAGGACGAAAATTACTCTACAACACCCATCCTTTTGCGATCTGAGGAAATATTAGAAACAATTGTGGAGGATGATTTATGACTGTATCAATGACCATTATCTATATGTTCAGGCTCTGGGGCAGAAAACGCCCACATTTTATTAGGCTTGTGCTGTTGAGGTGGATCTATCCATGAGATAAACTCAATGGGAGACTTGAGACAGTATTTAGTATAAACAAATCATACATTATACAGCATCATTGATTAGAAAACATTTGTAATCAACCTCCAATAGGAGATTGGACCCCAGAACTTTATCGTTAAGAAAAGTCCCTGTACCTCTACAGTTGACCTGTAAAGCTGTTGTCTGCTCATATTGGGATTGTACCTGGTCTGTCTCGGTGGTTACCCTCGTTGCCCCACTGGCCTGCCCCTGCTGAACTCAGCCCCTGGATCTGACTTGCAGTATTAACCCAGGGTTGCGAATAGGTGGCCTCGAAATGCTTGATTACATTAAGCCAATTGCTTTGGCCTCATCATGAATTGCACGAATGTTCCTGACAAGGTCCGTTCCAAACCATATTTCAGGTTTGTACAGCAGTCGCCCTACATAGAGTAGCAAATGTTTGGTTTAGTGTTGGCCTGATGGCGATATTCCCTGATGCAATTTCCTGAAAAATGCATTGCATAAAATACCCAACATATATGTGTGAGTTTGAGGAATGATTGTCCCTTGGAACATAGTGCCAAATGTTGGCCTGCCTTTTGTGAATGGAGCTAGTGTGGAAATTTAGCGCGCTATTTGAACTGCTGCCAGTAAAACGGCACCCGGCATCGGAGCCGGCATTGCCACGCTTATCTCCCGACCTGATCAAATTGGTGAATACCTGGACCCACGCTGAAACGGATCTTCAGAAATGACAGCTCCACTGCCCACTCCTACTGACTGCTCGAGCCAGCTTTACGGAGTGGAAATACTTCTAAGGAAAGTTTGCAAAAACACTTACCTTAGAAGTTCCTACTTACCCGCTGGTGGAGCTGTGCCCTCCAGCCCGTTCAGTGCGACATGCACGGACGTAATGATGCGCATGCGCCTGGCGGGCCTTCTTCACGTAGTCACTCACGTGACTCCGAAGTAAAATGTTAGTTTTGTTTTGTTCTGCACAATTCTCTGTCAAATATATGCATTTAATTTGATTTACAAAATGCAGTTATTGGACTAGATAGGAACTTCTACCTGCCCAGGTACAGCATATTAAATTAGACCTACAGTTTAAAGTTTAATTAGAAATGTTGCAGACATTAGTACATTAGCATTGTACCGTATTAAAAGTTGAATTAATCTGCTTCAATCATGCTCACAAGGAACTGCAGATGCTGAAATTTCGAACAAATCACAAAGGGCTGGAGAAATTCAATGGGTTAGGCAGAATCTGTGGAGGAAATGGAAGGGTGAAGATTCAGGTCAATTGAAGTCCGAAGACGGGTCCCAACCTAAAATGCCACCTAGCTAATTCCCTCCACGGATGCTACCTCACACGAGTTAAAGCTGGAGATGATCAAAAAATGTTCAATTCCATTTGCAGTTCCTCAGTTTGTCTCTGCATTCAGCAAAATTTAAAATACATTTAAGCATGAAATGATATGAAGCAAGTTACATTTGCACCACAACATTTATAGGGAATATTAAACTTAGGCTAGAGAGATTCTAACCATGCATCTGTGTCTAAATACTGTATTTGTATAGATTGTATAAAGGCTTTGAAAATCAGGGATGAATCAATAGCAAGCCTCTGACCTGCTTTTGCAGCCACAATATTTATGTGGCAGACTCATCTGAGCGTCTGGTCAATGATAGTACCTCAAGTATGTGCGGATTTAGAGGATTTAGTGATGGTCACCAACAGTACATGGCGCAAGTCAAGAGCACAGTGAAACACTTTTCATTCTCCTGGATCAGAGAAGCTCAAACTAGACTGGGGTCAAGCAAGTCAGACGCATCACTCCAACTACCCTCTTCCTCCTCTTCAGTCTGTTCCATTCTAATACTGAATCTCTCCTCCAGCAAAAATCTCGAAGGAATAGACTGAATCAGCAAGGCAATGGGAAACAGTTCAACCTTCATTGACTGCACCCCAGAACCAACCAGGATTTAGTAACATTGTGCATAACATTTTCAGGAGGCCTGTTTATTCCTAAAATGCTTTAATTGTGCAGCCTGTTAGTTCATGAAACTTCACACATAGAACAATAATTAAAGGACACTTGGAAAGGAACATGGATAAGAAAGGTTTAAAGGGGTATGGACCAAATGTGGGCAAATGGCTATCTTTGTCAGCATGGACGAGTAAGGCCGAAGAGCCTGTTTGCATGAAGTATTACTCTCTCTGTCTCTCTAATATGCACCCTTCTGATATAGTGACTGCTTATATAATTAACATAATATCAGATAGTCATAGAGTGATACAGTGTGGAAACAGGCCCTTTGGCCCAACTTGCCCAAACCCACGTTTGGTCCATATGCCTCCAAACCTGTCTTATCCATGTACCTGTCTAACTTTTTCTTAAATGTTGGGATAGTCCCTGCATTACTACCTTCTCTGGCAGCTTGTTCCATACCCCCACCACCTTTTATGTGAAAAAGGTACCCCTTGGATTCCTATTAAATATTTTCCTCTTCACCTTAAACCTATTACTTTTCTTGACTTTCCTTGACCTTTCACTTCATTATTTATACAGCTTATTATTAGTAAACATATCTGCAGATATTCCTAAATATCCTCCATTTAACTTTAGATCAGTGCAAACATTGGAAAACCCAAGTCTGCTTTCCACTACTTCCTTGCTTGAACCTTTCTGATCATCACCATCTGCTATTTGGTGTCAATATTTTTTCTGTCCAGCTTCCTTTATCCACTGTGATTAAGCCAAAAGAATGTTCGAGTGTGTGCGAAAACTAGGGCAGGCTCACTTGCTCTCCACTATAATGTTTCTGTCTTTTAAATACCATGGTCAAATCTGCCAGCTATCTCTCGCAGTTACATTCATTGCCAGCTGTCTCGTGGTGTGTTTACATAGAAACATAGAATCAGAAATTAGGTGCAGGAGAAGGCCATTTGGCCCTTTGAGCCTGCACCACCATTCATTGTGATCATGGCTGATCATCCACAATCAGTAACCCGTGCCTGTCTTCTTTCCATATCCCTTGATTCTGCTAGCCCCTAGAGATCTATCTAACACTCTTTTAAATTCATCCAGTAAATTGGCCTCTACAGCTTTCGGTGGCAGAGAATTCCAAAAATTCACAACTCTCTGGGTGAAAAAGTATTTTCTCAGCCCATTTAAATGGCCTCCACTTTATTCTTAGTCTGTGACCCCTGGTTCTGGGCTCCACCAACATTGGGAACATTTTTCCCGCATCTAGCTTGTCCAGTCCTTTTATAATTTTATACGTTTCCATAAGGTCCCCTCTCATCCTTCTATATTCCAGTGAATACAAGCACAGTCTTTCCAATCTTTCCTCTTATGACAGTCCCACCATCCCGGGGATTAACCTTGTGAACTGTCTCAATATCAAGGATGTCTTTCCTCAAATTAGGAGACCAAAACTACACACAATACTTCAGATGTGGTTTCACCAGGGCCCTGTACAACAGCAGAAGGACTTCTTTACTCATATAATAAAATCCTCTTGTTATGAAGGCCAATTAACTTTCTTCACTGCCTGCTGTACCTGCATGTTTACTTTCAGTGACTGGTATACAAGGACACCCAGGTCTCGTTGCACTTCCCTTTTTCCTAATCTAACACCATTGAGATAATAATCTGCCTCCATGTTCTTGCTGCCAAAGTGGATAACCTCACATTTATCTATATTATACTGCCATGCATCTGCCCACTCACTCAACCTGTCGAAGTCACCCTGCAACCTCCTAGCATCCTCTTCGCAGTTCACACTGCCACCCAGTTTTGTGTCATCTGCAAATTTGCTAATGTTACTTTTAACCCCATCATATAAATCATGAATATATATTGTAAATAGTTGCGACCCCAGACTTGCGACACTCCACTCGTCACTGCCTGCCATTCTGACAGGGACCCGTTTATTCCTACTCTTTGATTCATGTCTGCCAACCAATTCTCTATCCATGTCAATACCCGACCCCCAATACAACGTGCTCTAATTTTGCCCATTAATCTCCTGTGCGGGACCTTATCAAAGACTTTCTGAAAGTCCAGATACACTACATCCACTGGCTCTCCTTCATCCATTTTACTTGTCACATCCTCAAATAATTCCAGAACATTAGTCAAGCAGGATTTCCCCATCATAAATCCATGCTGACTTGGACCAATCCTATTATTGCTATCCAAATGCGCTGTTGTTAATTTTTTAACAATTGACTCCAGCATTTTCCCTATCACCGATGTCAGGCTAATTGGTTTATAATTCCCCGTTTTCTCTCTCGCTCCTTTCTTGACAAGTGGGATAACATTAGCTACCCTCCAATCCACAGGAACTGATCCTAAATCTGTAGAACATTGGAAAATTATCACCAATGTGTCTACGATTTCTAGAGCCACTTCCTTGAGTACCCTGGGATGCAGACTATCAGACCCTGGGAATTTATCAGCCTTCAGTCCCATCAATCTACCCAATACTATTTCTCATTTAATGCAAATTTCTTTCAGTTCCTCGGTCTCCCTAGATCCTCTGTCCTCGGGGACATTGTGTGTATCTTCCTTAGTAAGCAGACAGAAACAAGACATGTATAATTTCACATTTAGCTCATTTTGTTTTTCATTAGTGCAAGCCAAATGTGTCATGAATATACTCCAAATTAATAAAATATGAGCCCAAAATACCAGCCCAAAATACCAGCCCAAAAGTCAACCAGCATTTCCATTTGGAGTGCTGGAGGAATGGCTGTCTCCAAATTATCACTGAGCATAACTGTTGCAACAGGAAGATAGTGTGAAGGAACTGGAAATGCAGGTTTAAATCGAAGATAGACAAAAGCTGGAGTTACTCAGCAGGACAGGCAGCATCTCTGGAGAGAAGGAATGGGTGACGTTTCGGGTCGAGACCCTTCTTCAATTTAATTTAGACATTCTGAAGAAGGGCCTTGACCCAAAATGGCACCCATTCCATCTCTCCAGAGATGCTGACTGTCCCACTGAGTTACTCCAGCATTTTGTGCCTATCTGCAAAATAAAGATAGAATGGCTTTCTAAAGAGAGAGAAGATGAGGGCATATCTTTATGGTGAGAGCGGCAAAAATTAAAGAAGATGTGCAGGGCAAGTATTTTTTATATGCACATTGGTGGAACGTAACGCCAAGGTTGGTGGTGGAGGTAGATACGATAGTAGTTTTTAAAGAGGTTTCAGATAGGCATATGGACATGCAGGTAATGGAGAGGTATGGATCACATGCAGGCAGAGGAGATTAAGTTAACATGACATCATGTTAACCTGCATTTGCAGGTCCATCACACTATCTTTCAGTTGCAACAGTTATGTTCAATGATAATTTGGAGACAGCATGCCCCCAGATTGTGGACTGAAGGGCCTGTTCCTGTGCTGTACAGCTCTATGTTCTATGCTCTTTGCAACTTCACCTTATTCTCCCCCCAGACAACCCATCTGCATCTGTTCAGGTCAAGGGAAACAAAATAGTTTTACACTCAAATCAGCCTCATCAGACACACCTTGAAACTGATCCCTCTCAAGGAATCCTAGCCCAAGTTTCCGCACCATCTTGGCATTGAACATAGAATAGTAGAGCACTGCAACAGGCCCTTCGGCCCGCAATGTCTGTTCTAAATATGATGACCAAGACTAACTCTTATCTGCCTACACGTGATCCATGTCCTTCCATTTCCTCTATATCCATGTGCCTAACTAAAAGTCTCTTAAATGCTACTGTTATATCTGTCCACCACCACCCTTGGCAACATGTTCCAGGCACTTAACACCCTCCATGCAAAAATCCTACTCTGCAATTCTCCTTTGAACTTTGCCCCTTTCACGTTAAAGCTAAGATTTGATATTTCCATCTAGATAAAACAGGTACTGACTATTAGAATGCAGAGATCTCAAGTTTGTCTCAGACTCTATGACTCTGTTAACTATGGATCCACTTGGCTGCTCCTGACAAACATTGGAACATCTCAGAAGGTGGTGAACATGACCAAATGAGTCTGCACATGAGAGAGTTAGCTGAGTTCCAGCTACACGAGAGAGCTCTGAAATCCTCAGCATCAAGTTGTGTCAGCCAGGGCTGTACCATTGTTCTGCACCAAGTCTGGTAGATCCTGGACTGGATCCTGCACAGTACCATTCATAAAGATATGCCTCTTGTATTACACTGGCCTGGACTCACAGGCAACATGTTCGTGCTGGCCTGGGTGTTCAAAACATTGCTCTTTGTATTGGAAACTGTGTAAGGAAACCTTTCCCACTTGGCCTGGAATGAAACTGGACTAAAACCAAAATGTAGACCGCTAATGAACTTTTGGTTTGACCGAAGCACAAATAGGAGGCAAGGGTGAGCCAGAAAGGGGAAGATTCATTGCCTGTGAATGTGTGAAAAGGCAGATACATCTAGTGCTGCAGCATCCTAATGTCAACACAGCCCTGTCCTGTACTGTGTATATACTGTAAATTCTAAACCAATTCATCGGTCAATGGTTATGTCTCTGAGCAAGAAACTGGATGCTGTCAACCTATGGTGTTTGCAACAAATACTCAGAACGCAATTGAAGAAGGACATGACCAACATCAGGTACTGTCCAAGAGGCAGGGAAACTGGCAGTCTCTGGAGATACAGAACTTCACAGCCTGTGCTCAGGCAGCTGCCATAACCAATCTATCCAGGGCACTGGGAGCCATTAACTGACCTGCTTCAAGATGGGAGTTAATCCCAGGAGAGCGTGTGGTTGAAGCGATGCCTATTATTGAGGATAGACTCAAACATCATGGTCTTTTCCCGCACTCTGTGTGAAGACAATCTCTGGATAGAGCCATCTTTCTGTGCCTTCTAGGGAATTGTACGTTTTAGCCAGGGGCAAAGCATCACTGATTCTTTTGGGAATAGGAGTTGAGAACAGGAGGAGCTGAGAAAATGAAGGAGGCTCACTTTCCATCTACGGTCCATAGATGCTTTCTGATCCCCAGGGGAATGTTAATCAAATGGAAAGCTCTCAGGTAATGTTAAAACTTAATTCTGATTATTTTCTTGAAATTAAAAAATGTATTTCCATTTTAATTTTAAAAAGGGCATAATAATATAGTGGGAATGTTACTACGGATACCTGAGCTGATGACCCAAGGACATAGATTTGTATCCCATCAGGTAAGCATGCATTTAAATTCAGCTAATTAAATAATCTGGCAAGAATGAGCTGGTATCAGTAACAATGACCATGAATCTGTGAAACTGTGATCAAAACTCACCTGGAAAATACGATTTGGTTGTTAGAAAAGTAACAATGCCTAAACTGCATGGCAGAAAGACAAGGAATCACATAAACATAGAAACATAGAAAAGTCTGAAGGGGCTGTCCCACTTGAGCGACCTAATCCGCGTGTTCTGGCGAGTTTGCCCTCAACTCAAACTCGCAGCGTGGTCGACATCAGGTTGTAAGAGGTCTTCGTAACTCTCCTTCATGCTCGTGAATGGTCACATACTCGAGGCCTCAGCTAGGTCACGGTGGTTTTTTCAATATGTTAAAAAATGCCCGTAGGTTTAGTCGTGGTAGGTCGTAGTAGCTCATAGTAGGTCGCCATGTTAGTCGTAGGTAATCGAGGGTAGTCGAAGGTAGTCGTTGATAGTCGTCATCATAGTCGAAGGGGGGCCGAAGGGAGGTCGAAGGAGATCAAATGAGGTCTTCTTCACTCTCCACTATTCGGTGTCCAATTTTCCCGAAGTTAATCTAGCTAGTCGTAGCTAGTCGAAGTGGATCTTCAACGTAGTCGAAGGAGGTCGAAGGAGGTCTTCTCCATCGTCGAAGGAGATCTTCAACATATCATTTTTTCAAACTCTTCTAAACTCGCCAATTAGGTCGCCCAAGCGGGACAGCCACTTGAAGATGGGTTCCGAGCCGAAATGTCACATCCTTTTTTCTCCAGAGGTACTGCCTGTACTGTTGAGTTATTCCAGCACTTTGTGTCTTCCTCTAGAAAGGTACAGCATCGGGACATGTCCTGTAATGAGTAATGGTTTACCTATCAAAATAAATTCCATATTACATTTCCATCAATTAAGCTTACTGATTTCAATCTAGCCTAGACATAATAGACATGGAATGGGAACAGGACAAGCAAGATGCTCAGAACTCATGCATGTTGGCAAAGTTCAAATTGTATTCCATATCACATTCAAACATCAAGAAAACATTTGATGGTAACCTGACAGAACTCAGCAAAGTATTATGATATTTTAGTTTGTTATAATATCTTATCTCGCCATGAGCACTGTACGGTAAATATAAATACCCTTGATGGATAATCAAAAATGCCATAATTTCTCATGCTAGGTTCTGCAGAAAATGTTCTAACCAATTACACCGTCATTCCTCAGAGATCTGCCTTTTTGTCAGATCCATTTCTTCAGTTATATATGAGTTTGACTTGAGATGGTTGACATTACTTTGGAGTCACGTGAGTGATTCCGTGAAGAACCCCGCCAGTGTGCATGCATGTCAGTACGTCAGCCGCATTGGCGCACGGAGGCTGTGAGGAACAGAGCTCCTCCAGCGGTAAGTATTTTCTCCAGGTAAGTGCCAAAAAACTTAGCTGGAGTAAAAAAGTCTGTTTGCTGTGGTGCTATTTTCCTACCTGTCATTAGCACCATGGACAAAATGGGGAAGGGGAAACGGCGAGCCACAGCCAGCCGCGGGTGTACGGGCTGTGCACGGTTAACGCATACCCCTGTATAGTCGCCGGCAAAAAGCATAGCAACTGCAGACTTGGTGCTACACAGCACAGAGCCAGCACCAGCTGGGCGCAAGGCAACTCAAAAGTCTGCTTGGCCCACAGAGTCGGGGGATGATTCCCCACTGGGCTGGATAGTGTGTTTAAATGCCTATTCCAAATGGAGCAACTGTTGCATACAGTGCTCCAGCAGGGCACACTCCAGCAGGAGGAGTGCCAGCGCCACACAGAACAAGAGGCGCCAGCAGCAACAGGGCTGCTTGAAGAGCACCCTCATAGATGACCCATCGCATGCGATGGGTCAGTTTAGTTCTGACCCCGACTCTGATGGTGAGGTTGAGCTGGGGAAGAACGGGATTTCCAAGATGTTCCACATCTGGGAGCACCATTTGCTGTCCATCAGAGTCAGAAGAGCTGGCCTCCACAATCAACTACATGGTATCTCATCAGCTCCAGGAGCTTACCATGGATGAAACTGCTAAGAAGCATGTGACTCCAAGGAACTGCGGTTTATTAAAAGTGCAACAGTAAACCAAATTATATGGGGTCAGATGGGAGTGGACATGCGTACCCAAGAAATAAAAATGCAGAGGATTCTAAAGCTATTGGGCTCGGGAATCACGGTGTTCGCAAGAACGATGGATGGAGGGCATGTGTCAAGGACACACCGAGAGGCACTAGGGTTGCTATGCAGCGCCCATTTCGAAATAAACTGTCAGAAAAAGGGCTATTAGGCCCACCATCAACCAAAGGTTCACCGCACTCTGCAAACCCACCAATGTCCAGCCACCCAACCTACTTTTTGGTGAAGACCTTGCAAAACGGGTCAAGGTGATGAATGAGGAGGCAAAAATGGTGGGCCTGATCAAAACGACGACGACTGGCAAACCTGTAAAAAGGAGATATCCTTACAGGAACACTGCAGCTTCTGGGTTTACGCCAGGAACAAGCCTGCCGTCGACGCAGGGGCACAGTTGGTGCCGTGCGGTGGGATCACAAGCAACCATGGGGTTTCCTGCCAGGAACTGGGGACAGCAGGTCACACCAGTCACCAAGGAGGTAGGTGGGCCTGGTTCTCATGGAAACGTATAAGTAAGTATAACACAGCCAAAAATTGGGGGTAGATTACATCTATTCTATGAAGAATGGAAGCAACTTACCTCAGATCCATTTATTATGAGTGTTATTTGAGGGTTTCAGATTGAGTTCGATCCAAAAGGGTATTTGCCTCTCCAGCATGTTCCCAGCAGAATACTCCATTTTTCGCAAACAGAAGTAATGGAGGTTCAGGCTGAACTTGAAAATTTGTGTAACAAAGGAGTAATTGAGAGGACGCTTCATCAAGTCCATTAATTTGTGTCAAGTATTTATCCCCGTCCTAAAAAGGACGGAGAATGTAGAATTATTTTGGATCTAACTAATCTAAATCCATTTGTACAGTATAGACATTTCAAAATGGAAACGTTTGTTACTGCCAAACAACTGATTTCCAGAGGTTGTTATGTGGCAACCATAGATCTGAAAGATGTGTATGACTCAGTGCCTGTTCATTTGGAGCATAGAAAGTATTTTAAGTTTACTTGGATGAATCAATTATGGCAATTCAAGGCACTGCCTAATGGGTTAACTTCAGCTCCTAGAATATTCACCAAATTGTTAAAAACCAGTACTGGGGCTACTTAGAGCTCAGGGCCATGTGATTATGGCTTATCTGGATGATATCTTAATTATAGGACAAACAAGTGAATTAGCTGAAGCAGCTGTGGCAGTTGTTAAACTCACACTTGAAAAATTAGGGTTTGTCATTCATTTAGGGAAGTCTAAATTGACACCACTTACAACAATTGACTATTTGGGTTTCACAATTGATTCACTTAAAATGGTAGTGACCCTGTCCAGGGAAAAAAGGGTGGAGCTAATTGATGGTTGCATTAAACTTTTAAAAGAGCAACAACCTTCAATCAGACAAGTGGCCAGTCTGCTCGGAAAATTAGTGGTAGCGTTTCAAGCAGTTCAGTATGGGCCTTTGCACTACCAGCACTTACAGAAGGCTAAGGGACAGGCACTCAGGATACATTCGGGCCATTATAGTAGGCCCATGCAGTTATCAGCAGAGGCTGTTACTGATCTGCAGTGGTGGATTCAACATGTCTTCAGTAGTTTCAGCACAGTAGACTGATGTCAGTGCACTCGGGTGGGGTGCCACTGATACGAGCTCAAGCTGTGGAGGTAGATGGAGTATGGAACAAGCATTGCTTCTGCAGACATGGGGAATTAACTAATTAGAGCTTGGGAGCTTTTTATGGGCTCAAAGCTTATTGTTCTAAAACGAGTAGTCTGCATGTTCAGCTTCAAATTGACAACACTATGGCAGTGTCGTATGTCAATCACATATGTGCTATCAAGTCGCTATCTTGTGACAAAACTGGCTAACCAAATCTGGACCTGGTGTCTGGACTATAACATTTGGCTTTCAGCTATTTATCTACCAGGTAGATTCAATATAGTAGCAGACACCAGGTCACGGAAATTCCATGACAACACAGAGTGAATGTTGAATTGGGACGTATTAAATGATATAATTGTCAAATATGGAAGGCCAGATGTCGACTTGTTCGCATCCAGACTAAACCACCAGCTACCTAAATATATGTCATGGGAACCAGATTCTGGGGCAGTAGCGATTGACGTTTTCTCGCTGCATTGTGGTGGTATGTTTTTATATGCATTTCCACCATTCTGTCTCATAAGTCAACGTCTGCTTAAAATCAAGCAAGATGCCGCTTCAGGGGTGCTGGTGATACCCGACTGGCCTACTCAGCCGTAGTACCCTTTGATATTGCAGTTGATGACACAACCCCTGATGGCTGTTCCCAAACAAAGGGATTTACTGGTGCATCCAGTAACTGGTGAATGCCATCCGTTATATGACCGTATTGATTTGTTAATTTGCAGATTTTAAGAAGGCCACATCTGGGGCACGGATTGTCTGGTCGAACTGTGGACATGCTCACTGCAGCTTGGAGAATGAGTACTCAAAAGCAGTATATTTCTTATGTAAAAAAATGGGATGTTTTCTATGTACAAAATAATATTGACTATTGTACATCAGGTATTTCGCATGTTCTAGAGTTCCTATCAACACTCTACTATGATGAAGGGCTGAGTTATAGTGCAATCAATCAGCCAGAAGTGCTTTGTCATCGTATTTATTGACGAGGTCAGACAAACATCCTATTGGGTCTCAACATCTCGTTGTTCGATTAATGAAAGGAATTTTAACTCCAGACCCCCTAAACCTAGATATACGGTAATCTGGGATGTAAGCATTGTCCTCGGGCTACTTCGTCAGTGGGTCCCTGTCAAATATTGGCCTTTGGCCAAAATCGAACCCTTCACGGAATCACTCACGTGACTCCGAAGTAAAATAGTAAGATTCAACGAGAACTTACCAGTTTGCAGTTTGATCTTTATTTTATGAGGAGCTACGTTGGTGATTACATGCCCTCCACGCCCAACCCTCTCTCATAAACGTCATCTGGTAGTTCTCAAGTTGCTCATCTTACTATGTTACTTCGATAATTGTTATTTGTGATTTCATACTGCTGCTTTGAAAATTGACACGCATGTGCACTGGCAGGGTTCTTCACGTAATCACCAACGTAACTCCTCATAAAATAAAGATCAAACTTCAAACTGGTAAGTTCTCATTTGATCTTACTATTATACCTATTGATGTAATGGAAAGGACAGTTGATTTTGGAGTAAGAGTGTGCAGTCTGTTTTGTACTCCTGCCCAAAATCATTTTAACCCTGTATATCTCTGTGTGTATAATGAAGAATAATTATTTCACTGAGGATCTGGTCTGTGCCCAGAATGGTTGGTATTCTGATAAAGTCCTCTTTAGATTTAAGATCATTGTATTGTATATTGGGAAATAACTGCTACTTGCGCTACTCCAATGAGACTGCTGGATATGAATTTTCACCATTATCCAGATTTTCTTCCTGCTTCAAATTTTTACCCAAAGTTTTAACGAATCTACTAAGGCCAATAGAAATTGAATCAGGAGTAGGCTATTTGGCCTTTTGTACCATTTAAAACTATCATGCCAAATTTCTTACCTCCATGGCAATATTCCTCAACAATTCCATGCATCCCAAGTACCTTAATAACCAAACTTCTATCAGTGTTTATTTTGGATATACTCAATATCTGATGCACCACAGTACACTTTGGTCAACAGGTACAAAGATGCACTTTGCAGTGCATGAAGACATTTCTTGAACATCTGTCCTGACAGCAAACCCTTTATTCTGACTCTGTGACCTCTAGTTCTGGACACTCAAATCAATGTAAAAAGATTAACTCTGCTTCTACTCTATCAATATCAAGGCCTGTAAGAATATTAGGGGGTACACAAAAAGCTGGAGAAACTCAGCGGGTGCAGCAGCATCTAAGGAGCGAAGGAGATAGGCGACGTTTCGGGTCGAGACCCTTCTTCAGACTGGTCAGGGATCAGGGAAACGAGAGATATAGACGGTGATGTGGAGAGATAAGGAACAATGAGTGAAAGATATGCAAAAAAGTATCGTAACTCTGTTTATCTCCCCCTCCCCGATTCCACCGCCCATCAATAATTACGGAGACTGTAAGAATATTATATGTTTTAATGAGATCACCTCTCATTCTTCTCCATTCTAGAAAGCATTGTCCAATCTGTTCCAATCTGATTAATCTCTCCTCATATGTTTAGGTTAGTTTAGTTTAGAGATACAGGCCTGTGGAAACAGGCTGTTTGTTCCACCGGGTCCACACCAACCTGCAATCCCCGCACATTAACACACCCCTACACACAAGGGACAATTTTACATTTACACCAAGCCAATTAACCTACAAACATGTACATCTTTGGAGTGTGGGAGGAAACCGAAGATCTCGGAGAAATTCCACACAGGTCACGGGGAGAAGATACAAACTCCATACAGACTACTCACTGCCATACAGGCTTTACCCTGCGACATCGCGAGTTAGGTTTGCATGTTATTTGCAGGTAATCGAGGGTAGTCGAAGGAAATCGAAGGTAGTCAAAGGCAGTTGTAGATAGTCTTCAACATAGTCGAAGGGAGGTTGAAGGAGATCAAAGGAGGTTGTCTTCACGCTCCAATATTCGGCGACCAATTTTCCCGAAGCTAGTCAAAGCTAGTCTTCAACATAGTCGAAGGAGGTCTTCTACATAGTCGAAGGAGGTCTTCAAACTCTCCTAAACTCTTCTACACTCGCCAGTTAGGTCGCCGCAGTGGGAAAGCCCCTTAAGTGGGATAGGTCCTCATGTAAATAAGCACTATGAGTTGTATGCCATTATTATAGACAAAGTAAGATTCTCAACATTCCTGTAAAACCGACTGTAAATAACATAATTTCCCAAAGTTATTTTGTAATAGAGATATGTAATTGTTTACTTTTCTTTTACATACATCTCAGAGTTTCACCCATGCATTAAAAACTTAAATAATAAAAGCAAGAACAGGTTTCTCAATAATACTCACAAAAAGGTATTTTGAAAGGTATTTGTTCCACACCAGGGCTTCAGAAATGTCCTCTTTCTTCAGGGAACGGGGGTTCCCCTCCCATACCATAGATGAGGCTCTCACCAGTGAGAGTGAAGACAACCTCCTGCAATCTCCTTCAACCTCCCTTCGACTATGTTGAAGACTATATACGACTGCCTTTGACTACCTTCGATTTCCTTCGACTACCCTCGATTACCTGCAAATAACATGCAAACCTAACTCGCGATGTCACAGGGTAAAGCCTGTATGGTAGTGAGTAGTCTGTATGGAGTTTGTATCTTCTCCCCGTGACCTGTGTGGAATTTCTCCGAGATCTTCGGTTTCCTCCCACATGTGTCACTTCACCTCCCCCGTCGACTCCATTCAAGGACCCAAGCAGTCATTCCAGGTGTGACAGAGGTTTACCTGCACCTCCTCCAACCTCATCTATTGCATCCGCTGCTCTAGATGTCAGCTGATTTACATCAGTGAGACCAAGCAAAAGCTTGGCGATCGTTTCGCCGACAACCTCCGCTCGGTCCGCATTAACCAACCTGAACTCCCTGTGGCTCAGCACTTCAACTCCCCCTCCCATTCCGAATCTGACCTTTCGGTCCTGGGCCTCCTGCATTGCCAGAGTGAGCACCACCGGAAACTGGAGGAGCAGCAACTCGTATTCCGCTTGGGAAGTCTGCATCCCGGTGGCCTGAACATTGAATTCTCCAATTTCTGGTAGCCCTTGCTGTCTCCTCCCCTTCTCAGCTCTCCCTCAGCCCTCTGGCTCCTCCTCTTACTTTCTTCTTCCCACCCCCCCCCCCCCCCCCCCCCCCCCCCCCCCCCCCCCCTCCGCCCTGCATCAGTCTGAAGAAGGGTTTTGGTCCGAAACGTTGCCTATTTCCTTTGCTCCATAGATGCTGCCGTACCCGCTGAGTTTCTCCTGCAATTTTGTCTACCCAAGGTATTTGGAAACATTGGTATTCATGGTACGTGGATGTGGCGCCGACGGACGAGCAGTTGAAGCAAAGAAGTCGAAGCTGAATAGGCAGCATCTCTGGAGGGAAGGAATGGGTAGCATTTCGAGTCAAAACTTTTCAGACTCAGTCTTCAGGTCTGAAGAATGGTCTCGACACGAAACGTCACCCATTCCTTCTCTCCAGAGATGCTGCCTATTCAGCTGAGTTACTCCAGCAAATTTGTGTCTATCTTTGGTGTGACAGTTGTCTCATTTCACCGGCTTCGTGTATTGTGCTCCTAGAAGAGACGCTTTTCATGTCACTTGCATCTATTCAACCAAGTGCGCTCAAATTGAAATCTCACATCTTTGCGAGGGAGGGATGGAATGGATATGACCACCGGCTAAAGCAAAGGCATTTAGGACAAGGAAATAACGCCACCAGTTAATTAACCAGGTTCCTGAATGTAAGAACGATTTATACATGTAACATTTTTGTTTTTAAATCAATGTAGCTCTCTTTTGATTTTTAATGCCGAGTTAAATCCCCGTCCCATGGGAAGGGCTTGCAGCAGCTGGTTTCAGAGTACCTTCATTGTTGGTAGGTGCTGTATTTTCACAAGGACCGCTGCCAGTTTTCTCAACTTCCATAGCCGCTCTGCATAAGTGAGGGAGAGAGAAAAGGAGAGAGAAAGAGAGAAGGGGGAGAGAGAGGAGGGGAGAGGGAGAAGGGAGAGAGAGAGGGGGGGCAGAGCTAGAAGAGGGAGAAGAGAGAGGATGAGAGAGAGAAGGGGAGAGAGAAGGGAGAGAGAGGGGGAGACGGGAGCATGGGGGTCACTTTCCCACGCAAGCCATAGGTGAGTGGGCAATCTGAACCCAAGCACCAAGTTTGTGACTTTTTTTTCTTCAGAAAAAAAAGTCACAAACAGAACTATGTGTCTTGTGTGCCTATTAGATCATCTTTAATAAATCATTTAATTGGGTTTCCATATCTTGTATGACATAAGCACTAACGCACCAACATAGATTTGCTTGTAGACTTTTTTTAAGTTGTTGAGGTGTTGGATTAGGCTTTCAGAAGAAAACCTTCTGGGTCCTTGAGTTAACAAACAAATGTGCAGCATGGAAACAGGCCTACCTTGTCCAAGCTAACAAAATTGGCATCTTGAGCAATCCCATCTCCCTGCATTTGGCCCATAGCTCTAAAACCATAGACAAATAAGTCATGCTAACCTTCATGTCAAGAAAGACTTGCATTTCTAATGCACTTTACACGGTCCCACAATGGTCCTTGTTGAAAAGTGGGGGGGGGAGAGGGGGGCGGGGGATTGTAATTCAAACAAAATTATGTAGGAACTACCATATTGAAATGAATAGAAATGAATGTGTAAGAGGCACTGGCGAATAGTTTTGCATATTTACTATAAAAGATCAATCTCTCTTAAGCTTCCAATGCATAAGATAATTTAGCAGTAGATTTAGAAACTCCCTGGATTTGAGCCTGAGCTATTCATAATGCTCCAGATATGTAGTTACTGCATCTGCCAGACCTGGCAACTTGGAGTACCCCAGGTATCCAGATATATCTTGGACAAAGCAGTGTACCGTCAATACTGGAGACACAAGGATCCGCAGATGCTAGAATCTTGAGCAAAACACAAAGTGCTGGAGGAACTCAGCGGGTTATGTCTGCCAAGCTCTGCACGCCAAGACATGCTGGAACTCCTCGTT
This sequence comes from Okamejei kenojei, assembly GCA_035221665.1. Taxonomy (NCBI): domain Eukaryota; kingdom Metazoa; phylum Chordata; class Chondrichthyes; order Rajiformes; family Rajidae; genus Okamejei; species Okamejei kenojei. Next base: position 43,749,197 of record CM069139.1, read on the forward strand.
GCTAAACATTTTGTCAGAGTGAGGTCACACACAAACTGAGCAACGGCACCTCAAATTATGCTTGGATAACTTACAACCTAATGGTATGAACATTGAATTCTCCAATTTCAAGGCATACCTCTCCCATCCTCTCTCTGTCTTTCCTGTGCCTTCCCCAATCTTGTTGCCTATCCATTACACCCACTATCTCTCACCTTCTCCTGTCAACCTGCTAATTTCCCCTCCTTCGTACACTCACCTTGCATCCCGTCATCCCTCATTTCCCGTCTATCCCCATTCTCTCCAATCCCATTTGTTCCCTTCCACCCATATCCCTCTCTCTGGCTTATCATTTCACTCCTCTTCTCTCCTTATCTGACGCCCTTTTGTCTCCATTGTCACTTACTCTACCCATCTGCCAATCAGACCCCCCACTCACCTGTGTCACCTACCAATTGTTAGACTTAGTCCCATCCCACCTTTCTTTTCCAGCTTTCTTCCATCACCTCCCCCCCCCCCCCCCCCCCCCCCATCCACCCCCCATTACAGTCAGTCTAAGGGATGATTCTTACCAGAAACATTGTGTGTCCATTCCCTACATGAATGCTGCCTGACCCAATGGGGCCATCCATCTCTTTTTGTGTTGCCCTCAATACTGCTCTGAATTATCAGTATTAATGACATGCTTTCTAGAATGCAACATGAGGCCACATTCTTTTGATGGAGTGCAATCGAGCCAAAACATCAATGGGTATATCTCGGATCAATTCCAGGCACTGTATTTTAGGAAGGCTTTGTAATGGCTTTGGAGTGATATAAAAGAGATTTATTGGAATAATGCCAGTGATGTTGAATCGCTCTAATAGGGGAAGACGAGCTTGATTAATCAGCAGCATAGAAAACAAAGCGGTTCAAAATCATGAAAGGTTTTGATGGAGTAAATAAGAATATGCAGTTTCAGTGGGGAAAAGTGAAAGTAACCAAGCGAAACGGAAGTAAAATAATTAAGGAACTACAAGGGAGGTGAAGGATTTTCATTTTTACTGCAGCACATTCTTATAAACTAATATGCTCATGGTATAAAAGTAATGGGAGCTATTTGATGATATTTTTTCAATAAGAGATCATTGATTACTTGAGCAGAAACGAATTGCAGGATGGTGGTGAATATGCAAGGGTCTGTGATATTTAGAAAGCTCAGAATGAGTGGAATGATGCCCTCTGTGGTGTGGGAGTCTATCATTTGACAATAATATTAAAAATAATAAAATATTATTAAATTATTATTAAATTAACCAAAACAATCAACCTGCAACAATCCTTTCTATGTCTATGAAACTGATGCGCTACAATGCTGAAAACTATTCCCTGCTCCGTCTTTTGTACTTGAGTTTGATAATGTACTCTAGAGTATTATCTAAACAGTTTGGACAACATCTATATAATTAAAACTCTCATCTTGACCACTGTTTGCGCTCTATATTGATTTTAGAAAAAAACACTTTATTGCTATTATTTTTGGCCATCTTACTTACAGTCCTCCTCCTCCGCCCCGAGGATTTTCCCAAACAACTCTCATTCTAGGCTGTGAATCAAGTGCACTGTGATTCTGCAATGTACATGCAGTAAATGATTTGTTAGCCCTTAATGAAAATGAAATGAGTTGTTTAGCCTGCCCTGTGCTTGAAACTGCAATGGAAGGGAAATGATAATGCAATGAGCTGTTTGGCTTGGCCTGCCCTTTGCTTGAAGCTGCAATGGCAATAGAAATGAAGTGAAAATACAATGAGCTGTTTGGCTTGGCCCTGTCCTGTGCTTGAAACTGCAACAGCAATGGAAATGAAGTGAAAATGAAATGAGATGTTTGGCTTTGCCCTGCCCTGTGCTTGAAACTGCAACAGCAAATGGAAATGAAATGAAAATGCAATGAGATGCTTGGCCCTACCCTGTGTTCGAAACTGCAATAGCAATGGATATGAAATGAAAATGCATTGAGCAGTTTGGCTAGGCCCTGCCTTGTGCTTGAAACTGCAATGTAAATAAAATTAAAATGCAATGAGCTGTTTGGCTTGGTCCTGCCTTGTGCTAGAAACGCAATGGCAATGGAAATGAAATGAAAATGCAATGAGGTGTTTGGCTTGACCCTGCCCTGTCCTTGAAGCTGCAATGGCAATGAAAATGAAATGAAAATGCAATGAGCTGTTTGGCTTGGCCATGCCCTGTGCTTGAAACTGCAATGGCAATGGAAATGAAACAAAAATGAAATGAGCTGGATGGCTTGACACAGCCCTGTGCTTGAAACTGCATCAGCAATGGTAATTAAATGATAATGCAATGAGCTGTTTGGCTTGGCCCTGCCCTGTGCTTGAAACTGCAATGGCAATGGAAATAAAATTAATATGCAATGAGCTGTTTGGCTTGGCCCTGTCCTGTGCTTGAAACTGCAAAGGCAATGGAAATGAAATGAAAATGCAATGAGCTGTTTGGATTGACCCTGCCCTGTGCTTGAAAATGCAGTGAGCTGTTTGGCTTGGCCCTGCCCTGTGCTTGAAACTGCAATGGCGATGGAAATGAAGGGATAATGCAATGAGCTAATTGGCTTGGCCTGACCTGTGCTTGAAGGTGCAATGGCAATGGAAATGAAGTGAAAATGCAATCAGCTGTTTGGCTTGGCCTGCCCTGTGTTTGAAGCTGCAATGGCAATGGAAATGAAATGGAAATGCAATGAGCTGTTTGGCTTGGCCCTGCCCTGTGCTTGAAACTGCAGTGGCAACGGAAATGAAATGAAAATGCAATCAGCTGTTTGGCTTGGCCATGCCCTGTGCTGGAAGCTGCAATGGCAATGGAAATGGAGTGAACATGTAATCAGTTGTTTGTTTTGGACTGCCCTGTGCTTGAAACTGCAATGGCAATAGAAATGAAATTAAAATGCAAGGAACTGTTTGGCTTGGCCCTGCCCTGTGCTTGAAACTACAATGGCAATGGAAATGAAATGAAAATGCAATGAGCTGTTTGGCTTGGCCCAATCCTCCTTCATTGCTGTGATCCGCAGAAAAATATGAAAAATGTCTAAAATTGATTCTTCATGCTGTCCCCCTTCTCTCTCACATAGTTTCTCACCTGTTTTGGGCAGCATTTTTGAGCTGCCAGCCCACCAGGCCTTAGTGACTGAGCTGCCAGCCCACCAGGCCTGAGTGACTGAGCTGCCAGCCCACAAGGCCTGAGTGATTGAGCTGCCAACCTACCCGGCCTGAGTGACTGAGCTGCCAGCCCACCAGGCCTGACTGACTGATCTGCCAGCCCACCAGGCCTGAGTGACTGAGCTGTCAGCCTAAGAATCAATTCGGCCCACAATGTCCATACTAGCTCTCTGGAAACCAGTCCCTTTGGCCCACAACACCCATACTAGCTCTCCAGAAAGCCCCTACCCCAGCCCCCCCCCCCCCCCCACCCCACCCCCGCCACTGGCCATCAACATTGGAATTGGTGGAGAGGTAGAATATTGCATTGGGGGACCAGCCCTCCCATGTGAACATGGGACCCAACGGGTCCCACTTAGTCTGGTACAAAATAAAGATTTGCACTATATCTCAGTTCAAATGACAATAAAAATAAACCTAACTGCAATCCTTCCTACACCCCATTCCACCTATATCTCGTCTCTCTGTATCACACAGCCTTTTGTCATCTTCTCATTTCTGGCCTTTGTCCTCCCATCTACCATTCAAAACCCCCCTCACCTGTGCCCATCTATCACTTCCCAGGCTTTTTCCCAACCTCCCCTCCCCCATTTCATTCACTTCCAGCTTTCTCCCCACTACTACAATCTGTCTGAATAAGGGTCCTGAACTGAAATGTCACCTGTCCATGTTCTACACATGCATGACACACGGAGTTACTCTAGCACTTTGTGTCTTTCTTGTAAACGAGCATCTTTAGTTCTTTGTGCCTGCAAATACCAGTTTCAACATCTGTTGAAAGAGCTGCAGACTGTTCTTTAACACAATTGATATTTCCTATCTAAATCTTCAGACTCAGAGGGTGGTGGGTACATGGAACGAGCTACCAGAGAGGTAGTTGAGGCAGGTACGATAACAACATTCAAAAGACACTTGGACAAATATATGGATAGGAAAGGTTTAGTGACGTGGGCCAAACACAAGTAAATGGGACCAGCTTAGAAGGGACATGTTGGTTGGCATGGATGGGTTGGGCTAAATGGCCTGATTCCATGCTGCATGACTGCAGTGAAATCAGTGAACCCATTTACAATGATCGGTTTAAACAATTTTCAACCTGGCTGCCAGAAATAGGTGTACAACTGCATTGAGTGATTTTTGAGATGTTTGTCCTCATGCCTGATTACACCGTAGCATGTGGCTGACTGTATGCATAAATCAGAAACACCTGGGTGACTATGCACACAATTTGACATCCATTGCAACAATTCAAGTTCCCACCAGAATGAGGAGGTGGAAAATCTAACCATCATTGAATTTGAAATGCTTCAAATATTCCCCATTTATATCCAGTCACAAGTGAAATTATTCTTATACCTGTCATGTAATTCTCACTGGGAGACATCGACATGCAGAGAGGGTTTAGCCTTTAATCCTGTAGTCACTAATGTGTAAAATATGTTGGTATCAGAATATAAGAATATGTTGGAACAGATAAGTCCCATTTTGTTCACTCCTCTTCCCCATTATCTGATATCCTTTGTCTCCTTTTCATCCCCAGCCTTTATAGGTATTCACCTTTGAGTTAGAGTCATTGTCATAGACCATGAAAACAGACCCTTTGGCACAACTTGCTCATGCCAACCAAGATGCCCTATTTACTCTAGTCCCACCTGACCATGTTTGGCCCATACCTCTCTAAACCTTTCCTATGCATGAAGCGTTGCCAGATTTGTCCTGCCCCCACCTCTCTTTTACAGCTCTCTACCCCCACTTCCTGAATCATTCTGAAGAATGGTCCCGACCTGAAAGGTCACCTGTCCATTCCCTCTACAGATGCTTCCTGACCGACCGAGTTCCTCAAACACTTGGTGCTTTGCTCAAAATTCCAGATCTGCGTTTCCTTGTGTCTCCAAACCTATTTGGTATCAGGGTTGTCCTTCATTGATCTCATTGGTCTCACCCACCCCATTAGCTCATCATGACAATGAATCAATTTCTTCTCTATTCCGTTACAACTTCAACTCAATTATATTATTCATTATTAATCCTTAATGTTAGTTTTTAAAAAGGCATCGCAGACTGATTTTCTTGATTCTACTAGCTTTCAATTTGCAAACATATGTTTGTTTTTCTGAAGTTCTAACCACAAAGATTTGAAAGATGGATAAGAAGCGGTTTGAAGGGCTCTGGGTCAAATCCTGGCAAGTGGGACTAGCCCTTGTTCCAACTTGGTCAACATGGACAAGATGGGCTGAAGGGTCTGCATCTATGAGCCTGAATCAATGGTATGTACCTGATAAACCAGGATAATAGACTATGCTGATTTTGTGCAAATTCAACACATCATATTAGAGTGATAGAAATGATTTCTTGCAGGTCAGCTTTTTAAAAAGGTCTCATTATGTCATTCAGATCCTTATACAAATACCTGACAATTATATTATCACATGTTCCGGTTTGCATCACAAACGCTTTACAAATACCATTAAATAGAGTAATACAGCATGGAAACAGGCCTTTCGGTCCAATTCATTCATGACGACAAAGAAGCCCCTTATGAACGAATCCCATTTACCCGTGTTTGGTTCATATCAATTTAAACCTCTCCTATCCATGTACCTGTCCAAATGTCTCATAATTTAATATATCTTTATCAGGTCTCTCTGCAACCTCCAGTGAAAACAATCAGTACGTCCAATCACTCCTTGCAGCTAATATCCCCTAATCTAGACATCATTCTGGTAAACCTAGTCTGCTTCTTCCAAAGCCTTTGGGAAACCATCCTTCCTGTAAATTACCACAATATTCCAAATGCGGCCTAACCAAAGTCCTATTAAGCTGCATCATGATTTTCTGACTCTTATACTTAACGTCCTGACCTATGAAAGCAACCATACCACATGCTTTCTTTACCATTCGATCTACTTGCATTACCACTTTTAGGGAGTTATAAAATTTGACCCCAAGATCCCTCTGTACATCAACGCTGTTGAGGGTCATGCCATTAATTATATATTTTTCCCCTGACTTTTGACTTTCCAAAGTGCAGCACTTCACACTTGCTCGGATTAAGCTCCATCTGCTATTTCTCCATCCATTTCTGTAGCTGATCTATATCCTGCTGTATGCCTTGACAGCCTTCCTCACAGTCTGTGACCCCAGCAATCTTGGTGTCATCTCCAAACTTCAGTTTGAACCTTTACACGATGCACTGCAGAATCTTCTTCTTCTTCTTGCATATGGCGTGCACAGCCTAAAGTTGTAAGACAACTTGTTCTGTTTGATATTCCGTTTGTGCACGCCAGGTTGATTGCATTTGTTGAAACAGGGTGGACCATGTGAAGGTTGCAATCTCCCATACCTGTAGCTTTCATTCCAAATCATGCATCATCATGTCCAGCAATGGATACCTACAAACCTATTGATTACCATGGACTTGTTTTATTGAATTGTGTTTTTGCACCAATGTCTTGAATGTTACAACCAATGTGTTTTCACTTTCTTTTATAATAGGTATAATTTATGTATGACTTATGTTTTGTGTTTGTTTGAGTCTATGTGCCTGTGATGCTGCTGCATAGGCTTTTCATTGTACCAGTAACTCACCATACATCAGTCTGAAGAAGGGTTTCGGCCCAAAACATTGCCTATCTCCTTCGCTCCATAGATGCTGCTGCACCTGCTGAGTTTCTCCAGCATTTTTGTGTACCCTCACCATACTTACGTAGATGACAATAAATTTGACCTCACTTGAAATACATAGTCAATTCTTTATTTTCACCAACTCAACTCGTAACTTCAAATTTAACAGTACAAATGACATCATTTCAAGGATTGTAGCTGTTAAAAGACAGTTCAATACCAGTGAGCAAAGGTTATATGCATCATTTTTCCAAGGTTGAAATCATGCTAGCAATCACTCTTACATTGGTACAAACAGCTCTAACAAAGGACATTTACGTTAATTTTAAAATAGCATGTGAAAATACACTGTCTCAGAAACATCGAGATTAGGGATGTAATATTCATATTGAGAGCATCTATCATTGCATCACTAACCTCAGAAGGTATTCCTTAAGGAAAGCATTTGCAAAGGCATGGATCACCAGATGCTAACATTCTGGCACAGAAATTCATTACGGGGGCCAACCATATGTATAACGGTATATTGCAGAAAGATTTGAGTTCATTAATATGAATGTACATAGCACGTAATAAGTTTCAATGGATCAATGGTCCTTTATTGTCACGTGTATCGAAGTACAGTGATTTACCGTACAGTCATACCAAAAAGGCAACAAGATACAAAACTACATAAAGATTAAACATAAACAGCTACCACAGCAGTGTGTGAGAATCCCTAGGGCACACAGCATAAGCGGAGACCCACAGCCATCATCAGTTCAATGTCCGAGCCGGCACACACGCTCCTTCACCATGATGTGACCAGAGTTATACCGACCGCTGTCACTCTATCTGCAGTTCCTGTCTGCCCGAACAGTTAGAAAGCCATACACAGTCGCATCAGACTCCGAGCTGTCCTCATGGCACTATGTCCCCACAAACACCAAGATCACTCACTCACGGCACACCCTCCGAGTCCCCACCAACGCAGGCAGTATGTCCATCTTGTTTTTCGGCGACCTCACATTCCCCACTGTGATTGAAGGCAATTAACTTTTACCTTCTTCCTCTTGTTCTCCCATGGTCGGAGGTGATCGAAACATCTGCAGTCAGGGCGATCGAAGCTCCTCCAGTCGGCGATCGAAGACCCTAATCAGGGCGATCGAGGCTCCCGCAATCGGGGCAGTCGAAATACCTGCGGTTGGAGCTTCCGAAGTCGATCGCTAACAAAAGGACCGCCAGTTCCACGGTCTCACCGATATCTATATCGGTGAGACCAAGCGGAGGCTTGGCGATCGTTTCGCCGAACACCTCCGCTCGGTCCGCAAAAACCAACCCGACCTCCCGGTGGCTCAGCACTTCAACTCCCCCTCCCATTCCGTATCCGACCTCTCGGTCCTGGGCCTCCTCCACGGCCAGAGTGAGCAACACCGCAAGTTGGAGGAACAGCACCTCATATTCCGCTTGGGGAGTCTGCATCCTTTGGGCTTGAACATTGAATTTTCTCAATTCTGTTAACCCTTGCTGTCTCCTCCCCTTCCCACCTCTCCCTCAGCCCTCGGGCCCTGGCATTCCCTCTATCTCTATCTCCTCCCCCACCCTAGTCGCACTAGCTTCTCATTTTCACACCACAAACAGCTTACAATGGCTTGTTCCCTTTATCATCGATACTTTTTTGCATATCTTTCATTCATTGTTCTTTATCTCTCCACATCACCGTCTATATCTCTCGTTTCCCTGATCCCTGACCAGTCTGAAGAAGGGTCTCGAACCCGAAACGTCGCTATCTCCTTCGCTCCTTAGATGCTGCTGCACCCGCTGAGTTTCTCCAGCTTTTTGTGTAACCCGCCAGTTCCACGAATGTTAGGCCGCATTGCGGACGGAGATATGAAACTGAAAAAGTTGCATCTCCATCGAGGGAAGAGATAAAAAAGGTTTCCCCCAACCACCCTCACATAATTCAAAAACTAAAGATACACTAAAACATATAAATTAAACAGACTAAAAACAACAAAAGAAGAAAGGGATGAGTGGCTGTTGGCGAAGGTGCCACTTATGGCGCCATCTGGTGGTGCTTGTGGAAGACACTAAAATTGGTGTATGGTGGACAGTGAAATAGGGTACCTTGATCAAGTGGCAATTGGGCAGATTTACCACAGATACAGGTAAGATTTAATTAGATAAAGGCGAGAAGTTTCATTCTGTTTCAGCTGGAGATCCAAACTGGATTGTGTCTGTCTGCTCCTGGTGATGCTAGATTTCCCTCAGTGCCTTTGTCGGCACTGGGTCTAGACTCGCTGGAGTTTGGAAGAATGAGGGAAGACCTCATTAAAACATGCAGAATAGTGAAAGGCTTGGATACAGTGGGTAGAGTGGTTTCCACCAGTGGGAGAGTCCAGGACTAGAGGTCATATCCTCAGAGTTGAAGAACGTTCTTTTAGGAAGTAGATGTGGAGACATTTCTTTAGTCAGAGGGTGATGAATCTGTGGAATTCTGCCACAGAGGCTGTGGAAGCCAAGCCAATGAATATTTTTAACGCAGAGACAGATAGATTCTTGATTAGTACGGGTGTCAGAGGTTATAGGGAGACGGCAGGAGAATGGGTTTAGGAGGGGGAGATAGATCAGCCATGATTGAATGGTGGAGTAAACTTGATGGGCCGAATGGCCTAATTCTACTCCTATTCCTCATGACCATATGACCTTATTGGCCGGGCAGCTTGGCCTGGATAGTGCAGAGTCGGTGCCCTCACCGAGCAACACTGGACAAAGATCTCTCCCTGCTGCTGTTGCAGGTCAAGCTGAGGGAGCACAGGTCCCACCTCACTCCGCGCTGACTGGGGCACATTTGCAGGCTGCTCTACTCGCCAGTCTCTAGCAGGGTTCGTTTTGTCAAGTTAACACAAACATTTCCTTGGGTCGAGATTTTCATTCAGGCTGAAGAGCAGGGAAGTTGACAATTTTTCTTTAATGGAATGGGAAGCCAGGAGTGACCCATTCCCCACTCCTTCAATTCATCTTCTGTACCACTGGCCTGAAATGGCCTGTCAGCTTGGCCTAGATGGTGCATGACTTGGTGCCCACACATAGGATCACCGGGCAAGTCCCTCTCCCTGCTGGTGCTGCAGGACAAGCCCTGTGAGCGCAGGTCTGTCCTTTTCACTCCGCCATGCCTGGGGCACACACAGGCTGCTTCACTCGCCAGTCGCTTGCAGGGTTTGTTACGTTCAGTCAACATGCACACCATTCATGTGGTCAGTGACATTTGAACTCCTTGCCACCCAATGTGAAGACACCAGATTATGTGGACAATCTTTCCTGAATCCACTGGCAAGGCAGGTGGCACAGGTAAGGCTCATTCCCCACTCCTATACCATGGCAATTCATCTTCATGTCAGCTGGAGATCCAAATACGTTCTGCCTGTCTGTTCATGATGCACAGCTCCCCAGAGAAAGGGACTAAACCATTCCCAAGGGAAAAATAGAAACATAGAAACATAGAGAATAGGTGCAGGAGTAGGCCATTCGGCCCTTCGAGCCTGCACCGCCATTCAATATGATCATGGCTGATCATCCAACTCAGTATCCCGCACCTGCCTTCTCTCCATACCCCCTGATCCCTTCAGTCACATGGGCCACATCTAACTCCCTCTTAAATGTAGCCAATGAACTGGCCTCAACTACCTTCTGTGGCAGAAAATTCCAGAGATTCATCACTCTGTGTGAAAAATGTTTTTCTCATCTCGATCCTAAAGGATTTCCCCCTTATCCTTAAATTGTGACCCCTTGTCCTGGACTTCCCCAACATCGGGAACAATCTTCCTGTATCTAGCCTGTTCAACCCCTTAAGAATTTTGTAAGTTTCTATAAGATCCCCCCTCAATCTTCTAAATTCTAGCGAGTACAAGCTGAGTCTATCCAGTCTTCCTTCATATGAAAATCCTGACATCCCAGGAATCAGTCTGGTGAACTTTCTCTGTACTCCCTGTATGTCAAGAATGTCTTTCCTCAGATTTGGAGAACAAAACTGTATGCAATACTCCAGGTGTGGTCTCACCAAGACCCTGTACAACTGCAGTAGAACCTCCCTGCTCCTATACTCAAATCCTTTTGCTATGAATGCCAACATACCATATGCTTTCTTCACTGCCTGCTGCACCTGCACGTCTACATTCAATGACTGGTGTACAATGACACCCAGGTCTCGTTGCATCTCCCCTTTTCCTAATCGGCCACCATTCAGATAATAGTCTACTTTCCTGTTTTTGCCACCAAAGTGGATAACCTCATTTATCCACATTATAGTGCATCTGCCATGCATTTGCCCACTCACCCAACCTTTCCAAGTCACCTTGCAGCCTCCTAGCATCCTCCTCACAGCTAACACTGCCCCCCTGCTTCGTGTCATCCGCAAACTTGGAGATGTTGCATTCAATTCCCTCGTCCAAATCATTAATATATATTGTAAATTGCTGGGGTCCCAGCACTGAGCCTTGCGGTACCCCACAAGTCACTGCCTGCCATTCTGGAAAGGAACAGTTTGCTCCTACTCTTTGCTTCCTGTCTACCAGCCAGTTCTCTATCCACATCAATACTGAAACCCCAATACCGTGTGCTTTAAGTTTGTATACTAATCTCTTATGTGGGACCTTGTTGAAAGCCTTCTGAAAGTGCAGATATAACACATGACTGGTTCTCCCTTATCCACTCTACTAGTTACATCCTCGAAAAATTCTATAAGATTCGTCAGACATGATTTACCTTTTAAAAAGTGGGGTTACATTAGCTACCCTCCAATCCTCACGAACTACTCCAGATTCTAAGGAATTTTTTAAAAATTATCACTAAGGCATCTGCTATTTCTGGAGCTACTTCCTTAAGTACTCTGGGATGCAGCCTATCTGGCCCTGTGGATTTATCAGCCTTTAATCCATTCAATTTACCTAACACCACTTCCCGGCTAACCTGGATTTCACACAGTTCCTCCACCTCATTTGACCCGCGATCCCCTGCTATTTCCGGCAGATCATTTATGTCTTTCTTAATGAAGACAGAACCAAAGTAGTTATTCAATTGGTCTGCCATGTCCTTGTTCCCCATGATTAATTCACCTGTTACTGACTGCAAGGGACCTACATTTGTTTTAACTAATCTTTTTCTCTTCACATATCAATAAAAACTTTTGCAGTCAGTTTTTATGTTCCCTGCCAGTTTTCTTTCATAATCTATTTTCTCTTTCCTAATTAAGCCCTTTGTCCTCCTCTGCTGGACTCTGAATTTCTCCCAGTCCTCTGGTAGGCTGCTTTCTCTAGCTAATTTGTATGCTTCATCTTTTGTTTTGATACTATCCCTGATTTCCCTTGTTATCCATGGATGCACTACCTTCCCTGATTTATTCTTTTGCCAAACTGGGATGAACAATTGTTGTAGTTCATCCATGCAGTCTTTAAATGCCTTCCATTGCATATCCACCGTCAACCCTTTAAGAATTAATTGCCAGTCTATCTTGGCCAATTCACATCTTATACGCTCAAAGTTACCTTTCTTTAAGTTCAGGACCCGTGTTTCTGAATTAACAATGTAACAATGGGACCCTAGTCTGGAACTGTAAACAAACAGAAGTATCCTTACATGGCACAACAAGCAAAATACAGCAAATGTTTTCTTGTTTGAACAATTTAGAGTCAAGCCCATCGCCTCAAAACTAGCAGACCAGACTATTTCGCACTCCATTCTGACAGCAACTTTTCTAAAATGGTGGACTTTTAAAATCTTTCCCATTCTTGACTTGCTCGATCCTGACCTTTTTTTTCTCCACTGACTTCCTCAGCATGAAGCCAGCTTAGGACTTGACGAGCTGCCTTTTATACAAGTCACCTCGTCAACATTGATCTGGCCATGGGTTCCTGTCGATCAGGATTCAAGCCAATATGACTTGGAAATTGACCAATCGTCTCATTCAGAAAACCTAGTCTTGGGCAAGAAATTTAACTGGTAGGATAGCTTTTTACCCGTCAAAGTGTTTGTTGCCGGGGATGATATACCGCCCTCTCGACGTCGTTTAAGTGAGGTAGTCACAATGTTGCAGTGTGTGAGAGACACAAAGAGCTCCAGATGCAGGAATCTTTAATGAAGCACAAAGTGCTGGAGGGACTCTGCGGGATGGCTAGGTGAGGCCATGAGCCTGGACATTTCCAAACCACCCTAAACTGGTCTCGTTATTGTGAAAATGTCGGTATCAAATCCAAATGAGTAATATATTACATAATATTTCTGAAATGGACAAATTTATGAAATCATCTCACCAGCACCACTGTGTGGAAGCCCAAAGGGAAAATAATCACATTCCTGACATTAATATTTTTTGTCAATTCAAAACTGTGCATTAACTATGATTGACCTGGGCCTGACACAAGTAATAATCCCTTTCAATCTCCTTCACATTTGTGCTGGGAAGCGTTGCTGCCTATCGTGCAACATCTCAGCATCCAGCTGCAAAGCTTGAGTGACATTGGTGCCTGAGGTGCCCATCTCCAAGTGAAAAGTCAACTGAAATCCCCAGAAATACCTAGACTAAAATCATTACATTAATCCAAAATAGGTTAAAAGTAACTTCCTGATATGTGCAGTTTAGTTTTAATTTTAGTGATGCAGCAATGAACAGACCCTTCAGCCCACCGGGTCCATACCGACCATTGATCACCCATTCACACTGATTCTATGTGATCCCGCTTTCTCATGCACCCCCTACACATTAAGGACAATTTTACATGGGCCGATTTACCTACAACCCCACACATCTGGAGGACCCGGCGTGGGATGACCGCCATGAGGGAGGTCGGGGGAGAACATGGAAACATAGAAACAAGATGCAGGAGTAGGCCATTTGGCCCTACGAGCCAGCACCGCCATTCAATATGATCATGACTGATTATCAAAATCAGTACCCCGTTCTGTCTTTTCCCCCATATCCCTTGATTCCCTTAGCACTAAGAGCTAAATATAACTCTCTCTTGAAAACAAAGGACAATGGGGACCCAATGTGGGGGGAGCACTGTGGGATGGGGTAGAACAAAAGGAGGTGCTGGTGTACTTTGTAACTTTGTTAGCGCCGTAGGTGGCTGCTATTTGTATACATTGGGAATGCAGCAAATAATTTCACTGTGCCTGGGCACATGTGACAATAAAGTATTCCAGCCCATTCCATCTTTGGGATGTGGGAGGAAACTGGTGCACCCAGAGGAAGCCCATGCGATCACAAGGAGCACATGCAAATTCCACACTGACACCACCCATGGTCAAAATCAAACCTGGGAGAATGAATTTATGAATTAAACGTTTATTGTCACTGTGATAAATCACAGTGAAATTCTTTGTTTGCATACCTCCGTGGGAGGTCCCGGTGGGCGGATGGTCACTGGGGCGGCGCGGTTCGGCCAGCTCGGTGAAGCGACGAGATGAGTATGGCGACGTGCGGTGGCTATGTTCCATGAGCCCTGGTCCGGCGGCGATGTTTGGTAGATCCGGTCCGGTCTGGCGGCGATGTTAGATGGGCCCGGTGCTTCATCCGCTTCACCATTAACTTCCATCCAGCACTCAAATACTCCTGGACCATTATCCGACACCTCCCTACCATTTCTTGACCTCACTATCTCCATCGCAGGTGATAAACTTCTGACCGACATCCACTATAAACCCACTGACTCCCATGGCTATCTAGACTACTCTTCTTCCCATCCTGCTTCCTGTAAGGACTCCATCCCCTACTCCCAATTCCTCCATTTACGCCGCATCTGCTCCCAGGATGAGGTGTTCCACACCAGGGCATTGGAAATGTCCTCATTCTTCAGGGAACAGGGGTTTCCCTCCCCTACTGTAGATGAAGCTCTCACCAGGATCTCTTCCATACCCTGTAACACTGCTCTCTCTCCCCATCCCCCCACTTGTAACAAGGGCAGAGTCCCCTTAGTCCTCACCTTTCACCCCACTAGCCGTCACATACAACAAATAGTCCTCCATCTATTTTGCCACCTCCAACGTGATCCCACCACTCGCCACATCTTCCCATCTCCCCCCTGACTGCTTTCCGCAAAGACCGCTCCCTCCATAACTTCCTGGTCAATTCTTCCCTTCCCTCCCGCCCCACCTCTTCCCCGGGCACTTTCCCTTGCAACCGCAAGAGGTGCTACACCTGTCGCTTTACCTCCCCCCTCGACTGCATTCAAGGACCCAAGCAGTCGTCCCAGGTGCGACAGACGTTCACTTGCATTTCCTCCAATCTCATCTATTGCATACGCTGCTCTAGATGTCAGCTGATCTACATCGGTGAGACCAAACCTAGGCTTGGCGATCGTTTCGCTGAACACCTCCGCTCGGTGCGCATTAACCAACCTGATCTCCCCGTGGCTCAGCACTTCAACTCCCCCTCGGATTCTGAATCCGACCTCTCTGTTCTGGGCCTCCTCCATGGCCAGAGCGAGCACCAGCACAAATTGGAGGAACAGCACCTCATATTCCGCTTGGGCAGTCTGCACCCTAGTGGCATAAACATTGAATTCACCAATTTCCCGTAGCCCCTGCTGTCTTCTCCCCTTCTCAGCTCTCCCTCAGCCCTCCAGCTTCTCTTCTTCCTTTTTCCTTTTTCCTTTCTTCACCCCATCCCCCCCCCCCCCACCACCCCCACCCTACATCAGTCTGAGGAAGGGTTTCGGCCCGAAAAGTTGCCTATTTCCTTCACTCCATAGATGCTGCTGCACCCGCTGAGTTTCTCCAGCACTTTTGTATTCCAAGGTTTGCAATATTCGCCCAGGGCGCTTCCAAAGATACAAATCCTACCCCCCCCCCCCCACCCCCCCCACCCCCCCCCCCCCCCCACCCACACGCATTTCCCCTTTTTTCTTCACCCCCTCCTTCATGGCTGTCCCCCCACGTCAGGTCCTCCATTGTCCATTGTTCTCTGGTGCTTTGAGGCAACAGCTGTACCAGCTGTGCCACTGTGCTGACCAGTTCTACAAACCTCTTTAGAACCATCAAGATCTCTCGACGATGTGTAGTCAAAGCTATCACAGAATCTGACACGATTTCCCGGCAAGATATTAGATGATCTTCGTGTTTGGAGCTTAGACAATGGCAGAGCAGACGGACAGATTCATAGTTTCAACAGCCAATCACTTACCTACGGGCATCATGGCAGTATTTATAATTAGTTACTAATGACTTTCAGTGTGATATCACTCATTAACACCGAATACATAGAGACCCAGTGTTAAAGAAGGAACTGCAGATGCTGGAGAATCGAGGGTTACACAAAAAGCTGGAGAAACTTTGTTTTTAAGTGATGTTTGTTAATTAGAAGAACACAATGTTGAAGAATACTAGATTGGAACTCTATAAGATTTTGGTGAGGCTGCAGTTGGAGTATTGTGTCGCCGCACTTTTGGTTGCGGCATTTCAGGAAGGTTGTGGAGGTTTTGGGGAGGGTGCAGTAGAGTTTACTAAAATGCTGCCTGGACCAGATGGTATTAACTACAAGGAGAGGTTGAACAAAACTAGATTGTTTTCTCGGAGATGCCAGAGATTGAGGAGAGAGACCTGATAGAAGTATATCACTAAAACTAAGCTCTAAATCTGGAGAGACTGCATCCAGATTATATGTGTATGGACATGTTTGGTATCCCGAGCAGAGGAAAGGTATACTTGACTTTGTATACTTGAAGAAATGCTGTGAACATTTACCAGATTGATTTCTGGAATTGAATTTCTGATTTTGCCTCAAAAAAGAGAATATGCAGACTAGGCTGCAAGCTTAGGAC
Source organism: Okamejei kenojei (assembly GCA_035221665.1). Classification (NCBI taxonomy): domain Eukaryota; kingdom Metazoa; phylum Chordata; class Chondrichthyes; order Rajiformes; family Rajidae; genus Okamejei; species Okamejei kenojei. The sequence continues at coordinate 43,765,794 of CM069139.1, forward strand.
TGAGGGCTGATCTCATTGAAATGTATTTGACAGGATAGATATAGAGTTAATATTTCCTCTGGCTTGCTGTCTAGAATCAATGGTGTATGACCATAAGGACTGAGTTGAGGGGAAAAGAACTTTCCTCCAGACTGTGGTAAATCTATTATTTTTTTACCAAAGAGCTGAAAAGGGATCAGCAAGATATAGATCAATTGTGTTTTTTTAATATGTGTGGTAATCAAGACATTGGAAGTCAGTGCAAGAAAATGTTATTGAGGTAAAACATCAGCCATTACTGTTTTGAATGGCAAAGCGGATGCAAAAGGCCAAATAATCTACTCTGGTTTCTACTTCTAATATTATGATAAATATAACAGTACATGTATCTGCACTAGATAGATATATAGAAACATAGAAACATAGAAATTAGGTGCAGGAGCAGGCCATTCGGCCCTTCGAGCCTGCACCGCCATTCAATATGATCATGGCTGATCATCCAACTCAGTATCCTAAGACAGACAGACAGACAGACAGACAGACAGACAGACAGACAGACAAACAGACAGACAGACAGACAGACAGACAGACAGACAGATAGATAGATAGATAGATAGATAGATAGATAGATAGATAGATAGATAGATAGATAGATAGATAGATAAATACTTTATTAAATCCCTTTTCAGGGGAAATTCAGATGTCCTTGCAGCACACTAATAAAGATACAACATAGCATTAAAGAAGAAGTTTAAGATAATTTAAAAAAAACATCCCCCCTTAATGGTTCCCACTGTGGGGTAAGGCACAAAGTCCAGTTCCCATCCCGATGTCCACCCATAGTCTCTTATTACACTCTCTTATTTGTATTTAACTGTCATTTTCTTCCCAGCAACCTCAAGTTCTAGAACACTGCACAACATTAACCACTAACTGCAACTTTCATGCTCTTGTGACTCTTAGTAGCACAGTGAACTTTGGTTTTGCACTATTATGGTTACCTATCATAGCTGTTATTAATTTATCATATTATTGATTATTATATATTTATTGTCTGCCATTGCATTAATGAATGTGTTGAGCTGCAGAAACTAAGAATGTAATTGTTCCATTGGCAGTTAACCTTCTTGATTATCTTACCCTATTGTTATATACTGTATACACCTATATTCGTTTAGTTTAGTTTAGTTTGGAGATATAGTGTGGAAACAGGCCCTTCAGCCCACCAGGTCTGTGCCGACCAGCAATCCCCGCACACTAACGCTATCCTACAGACAATAGGGACAATTTAGAATTATACCAAGTCAATTAACTTACAAAGCCGTAAGTGCATGAATTTTCTTATACATAGATAGGGTAGACATTCAGAACTTTATTTCCCGGAGATATCGTGCAACAGGGCATAGTTTTTAAGGTGAAAGGGGCAAAGTTATAAAGGAGATCCACGGATACGTTTTTTTACACAAGAGGCATTGAGTGACTGCAATGTAATGCCCAGGGGTGGTGGTAGGGGAAGATGTTTGTGGCATTAAAGAAGCAGTTAGATAAGCACAAGGATATGCAGGTAATGGTGGGAAATGGATTATGTGCAAGCAGATAAGACATGGTGTTGGCATCATGTAGCAGCACAGACATTGTAGGCTGAAGGGCCTCTTCCTTTGCTGTGCTATTTCCATGTTCTAATATCCCATAATCAATTACATTGCTTTGTTGCATATCAAATATTCTAATTCATAATCATTAAGATTTGATTTACTTTCCAATACTAAATTAATAATAATAATGTTTTCCTTAGTTTAGATTTGGAATTCTACTTATATATCTCCATGAGGGAAACCAGAGAAGCCCCTTCTTAGACATTATCAGAGCAGGCTGTGACCTACTGTTGTGTGAACCATCGCCATTTCCTCCAACACTGTTGCTCTCTTCTCAAAGGTGTGTTGTGCAGTAAGACCAGGCTTATCAGAGGAATGGGATTTTAAAAATGTGAAAATTATTAGCCAAGTTACTCTACTGCAATTAGCTCAGATGACTCATGAAAGCCCAATTAGATCTTAGGATATAAATTGCTGAATTTAGAAAATGATCAACTAGAAAATTAATATTGCATAGTTCAGGCACTTAAGTTCGTATTATATCATATTTGTAAACTAGATTAGAGACTAAATGTGTAGGAAGGAACTGCAGATGCTGGTTTAAATCGAAGATAGACACAAAATGCTGGAGTAACTCAGCAAAAAAGGCAGCATCTCTGGAGAGGAATGGGTGACTGATCAGTCTAAAGAAGGGTCTCGACCCGAAACGTCACCCATTCCTTCACTCCAGAGCTGCTGCCTGTCCCGCTGAGTTACTACAGCATTTAGTGTCTGTCTAGATTAGAGACTAGTAACATCTTTTCCTTCTCATGTGCCCGCACTCTAGCAATGGGGAGGCCCCGGACAGAAAGGTTGGCATGGGAATGGGATGAGGAATTAAAATGGTTTGATGAGTTAAAAAGGAGCAACTGGGTTCGGCGAAAGATCCCAACCCAAAACTTTGCCTATCCACATTCTCCAGAGCTCCTCCCCGCCTACTAAGTTACTCCAGCACTTTGTCCTTTTTTCTGACCAGCTTAGGATGGCCTTTTAGTTTATTTTAGTTTAGAGATGCAGCATGGAAACAGGCCCTTCGGCCTACAGAGTCCATGCTCGACCAGCAATCACCCATATACTAGTTCTATCCTACACACTGGGGACAATTTACAGAAGCCAATTATCCTACAAACCTGTACGTATTTAGAATGTGGAAGGAAATTGGAGCACCCAGAAAAAACACACGTGGTCACAGGGAGAACATACAAACACCTCACTGACAGCACCCTCAGCCAGGGTCAAACCTGAGTCTCTGGCACTATAAGGCAGCTACTCAACCACTGTGTCACTGGGCCACTCTTGACCTGCTTGATATTATCATGGATATTCTTTGTTCTCAATCAATAACAATGTTCGTGGACCATAGCAACTATCTTTATCTGCTTTTCTGCAAATGCCCTCACATTTGGTTATGCAGGGAAATAAGATCACAGTATTGTTGCAGGATAAGTAGACTGCCTGTTCCTGTGATGTTAGGTCCACATGTTCCACCCCAAGTTATCCAAAGACTTACAGCTGAGCATTGTCATTAATCCCAATTGATATAGCTTTTTGATTTTAAGACCTTGACCTAGATATATCAGTATGAATAAACATAAGATCAGTGGTTTGTGTAACAACATTTACTCCAAAATGTATTTGCAAATAGTATGAAGAAAGTGGTTCATTCAAAACAACTGCTCATTCTACCAACATTAGCCATATGCTTGTAATGGAAGAGTTAAAATAGGCCTTTTACCTAAAATGGAGTTGTCTGCTAATAGTCCCGATGTCAAGCAAGCAGGCTTGCCTAGAAAAACAATTAGGTGCTTAGGAAAGAACCGTCAATTAGCCTCACTCGGAGGAACCAGTAAATCACGGGTCTGCAGGTCATGCAGCCTCAAGGGCATAGAAACATAGAAACATAGAAAATAGATGATGGAGGAGGCCATTTGGCCCTTCAAGCCAGCACCAACATTCATTGTGATCATGGCTGATCATCCACAATCAGTAACCCGTGTCTGCCTTCTCCCCATATCCCTTGATTCCACTAGCCCCAAGAGCTCTATCTAACTCTCTTTTAAATTCATCTAGTGAATTAGTCATTACTGACTCTGTGACAGAGAATCCCACGAATTCAGAGCTCTCTGGGGGAACAAGTTTTTTTCCCATCTCAATTTTAAATGGCCTCCCCTTTACTCTTATAGTTGCAAGACAAAACAAAAGTTTTTTCCCATAGACACCGAGATTAGCTTGGCTCCTAACTTAATAAATAACCCCTGTTTCAATCACGAAGGAGGATCCCTAGTTTTAAAAACACCTTTGATTGTTGTTTGTAGATTAGGGAAACATAGAAAATAGGTGCAGGAGGAGACAATTCGGCCCTTCGTGGGGCCCTTAAGGGGCTGTTCCACTTGGGCGACCTAATCCGCGAGTTCTGGCGCGTTTGCCCTTGACTCATACTCGCAGCATGGTCGACACGAGGTCGTAGGAGGTCTTTGTAACTCTCCTTCATGCTCGAGAGTAGTCCCCATGTACTTGAGGCCTCAGCTTGGTCGCGGCGTATTTTTCAACGTGTTAAAAAATGCCCGCTAGTAAAAGAAAGCCGCCAAGGAAATAATCAAGACCTTTTTTACTCGTAGGTAGTAGGTCGTAGTAGGTCGGCATGTTAGTCGTAGGTAATCGAGGGTAGTCGATGGTAGTCATAGATAGTCTTCATCATAGTTGAAGGGAGATCGAAGGGAGGTCGAAGGAGATCGAAGGTGGTCGTCTTCACTCTCCACTATTCGGTGTCCAAATGTCCCGCAGTTATTCGTAGCTAGTCGTAACTATTCAAAGCAAGTCTTCAACATAGTCGAAGGAGGTCAAAGGAGGTCTTCTACATAATTGAAGGAGGTCTTCAACATTACATTTTTTTCAAACTCTCCTAAACTCTTCTAAACTCATCATTGATCCGGATCCCTGAAACTTGCTTGCATCATTAAAATGTTCCATGTTACATCCAACTACCTGATACTGCCTGGCCTACTGAATATTGCCAACATTTCTTTCTTATATTTTGCTGAAGGCACCTAAACATTTCCCAGCAATACAATTATTTTGATGACACTGCCAGTTTAATCCATTTTTACAGATTGCACTGGCTGCTTTCTTACAGGTGCAGGCCATGCCAATTTACTTTCAACACTGGATGTCGAGCACCTACATACAGCTTTTGCCATTTTGCCTTAATTTACAATGACCATTCTGCACTAACAATTTTTTTTTCTTGGATGTTACATGTTTGCTGCATAATTGTACCAAATATCCATCCTGAGGAGACACCTTTGTGTGCACTGAAAATGCAGATATTTTGGTACTCTTCATAAGTCTGTGCAGCAAATCCAATCATTATGTGAATATAAAAGCAAACTGGGATGTTTCTTTACAAACAGGAAAACTTTATTTCACTATACACCTAAAACTGTTTTTCAAATCAGCAAAAGGAACATTTTTCAGTGTATTTGTTAATTTTTGTGCAAATGCTTTCATGCGCATTACCAGGCGTTCCCTGGCTTCATATTGAATACTAAACATTAAGGGTACATTAAGTATATGCAATGGAACCAGACATAGAAACTTCACACTAAACGTACATGTAGGTTTAGGTTCATGATTGTCATGAGTACCAATGATAATTGCTGTTTCTAAGCTTCCCCCCAGTCTAGTTTCAGTAAAAACACTGAATCAAGCACTTGAAACAACTACATTTTATTTCGCCGAAAGCGCGTTACAGATCAACTTCTGTACCTATCCCTCCGCAGGTTCGATCCTCATGTCTGAGCCCTCTAGGCCTCGCACAGACAGAGACACTTCAGAAGTTCACACAGTCCCCAAGCGTTCACCCAGAAGATCGATGCTGAGTCTCGTGGTAGCAGACATTTATATGTCCCGGGACCTCAAGGGGCCGAACCACATGGGAGTGGTCTCTTAATAACCTAATTACAGATATCTATTAACCCCATACATAACAGGCATTCCCCTAACCAAATAATACAACAGTTCATACATTGTATAAGAAAGAAAGCTCTCAAAGGAAGCTAACATGTGCCCTGGGAATCAATCAATTTTTCCAAGGCTCAACAGTTCGACCAATCATCAATTAATAGGATGCCCATCTTGCAATATTATTTATACTATTTATAATGCATTTGCAGAGACCCAATCGAAATGATCCATTTAAGGTTAGTTTGCAAAACCACAATACATGTTATCAATTTAAGAGAAACATGGAGAACATGGAGAACACCTGGACCCCTTACCATCCTGCAGGGATCCATCAGTCTGAGCCTAGACTGGCTGACGGCAATCAAAGCCTGTAAAGTTCAGCTGACAAGGGTTAAGCAATTCTGACAAGTGCGGGGTCCTCCATTTTATGGTGTCTTTAATTTAGCCAATATTAACATTCCCCCATTTTAGCATTCATAATAACCCTCATCATAAATGATAACTCCAAATACAATGATGACTGCTATACTTTAACAATGTTCTAACAAGAAGATGTTGATGTAGCTTCACAGATTCTGGTCAAGCGTCCCAAGTTTTCATGGGCATAACTTCACAAGTTCTGTCTGAGGGGTCTTCACCTCCCGAGTTTTCATGGGTGTGAATTCCCTCCATCCGTCTTGATAATCCATTAGTCCTTGATTAGAATTCCTTAGAAAACCTGGGAGAAACAAGTTAACTACTGATACCTTCACTAATACTTTTACAATGATGAAGATGCACAAAGGCATTTCATCCTTCTAGTGTTACTGCGGTCAGTGTCATTAAAATAACTTGGTACGGTCCTTCCCAATGAACTTCTGATTCATTTCCTTACCCAAATCTTCACTAAGACATAGTCTCCAGGTTTTATTTCTAATTGAGGAGATCGAGTTTTGTAAGTAGTAGTTACATGTTTGAGGTAGTACGTAGTTAGTAGTTAATGTTCAGTATTATGAGTAGTAGGAGTATTAGTGAGTAGTAGTTAGAGTGAAGTAGTATAAGTAGAGTGTTAGTAAGTAGTAAGAGTAGTCAGTTGAGTAGATAAGTGAGAGTTGGAAGTAGAGTTAGTAAGTCTAAGTAGGTGTAGTAAAGAGTAGTAAGTAGTAGTATTACAGTTTAGTTAGTATGTAGAGTTAGTACAGTAAAGTTAAGTGAGTAGTAGTTACTAGTGAAGGCATATCTCATAGGCTCTGCTCTCACTCTACAATGTAAATCCCTTAAGGCTCTGGACAAGGCTAAGGTATAGTTGGTCATCTCTGCAGTCATGTGGTGGAAATTATCTATTTTCATTGCATTCTGGTTTGAAGGGGTTTTCAGGGGTCTACCGTAAATAATTTAAGCTGGGCTCAATCTAGATTTCCCTGCAGGCGTGACTCTGAAATAGGGCTATTGGGAGTAATTTAATCCATCCAAGTCCAATATCCACCTTTAATTTGGCTAATTTGGTTTTAAGGGTCTGGTTTGCCCTTTCTACAAGTCCGGCAGTCTGTGGTCAATAAGCACAATGTAATTGCTGCTGGATCCCCAGCTGCTCACAAAATTCTTTATAATTTGTCCAATAAAATGTGGGACATTATCTGAGCTAAATCGAATGGGATGCCAAATCAAGAGACAATTTCTTCATTAGCACCCTGACAACAGTAGCCGCTTTATTGTCATAGGGTTGGGTTATACTTGATCCACCTGCTGAATAAATGACATATGACAAGAACTTATTTGTATCTGTGCATCGCTAATTCAGACTGACGGTCATTTGCAATGTCTCAAAAGGACCCCCATTAGACAATGGTTGTTTTTCCCCTGTTTCACATCCTAGGTAGCTAATAGGAGGTCACTTCCTGCTCTTGCACCACAATGGGTTGCATAGTGCATACACTCAATAACCCATACAGCCAATGATTCTGTCATGCAAGTTTGCCCTGCTGAAGTGGTCCACAGCCCATTCATCCCAATTGTCTCCATCTTTCCTTATCTCCTTAGTAGCCTCTTCTTGTAATCAAATGATTTATTGGATGGTCGGCATCAGTTTCTCCAAGGGGGACTTGTTAGTTTAATCTGCCTCATCATTCTAGGTAACACCACCTTATGTTTCCATGATACTTTTTTAGCTACTAAATCTGCATTATGATTTCCAATTTCTACTGGGGTCTGTCCTTTAATATGTGCACGACATTTATTACAGAGATTTTTCTGGGAAGCATTAAGGCCTTCAATAAATTTGTCACCAATTGTCTTGTTCCCCCCCCCCCCCACCCCCCCCCCCCCTCCACCCCCCCCCCCTTGTGATATTTTGTTGCTGCAGAAGTTAGAAATCCCCTATTTTTCCATAATTGTCCAAAAGCATGCACCACCCCAAATGCATATCGCGAATCAGTGCAAATGTTTACTTTTAGATCTTCCCCAGTAATACAAGCCCTAATTAAAGTGAATAATTCAGCTTGTTGTGCTGAATAGGGTGATTCAAAAGCAGCTGCTTCTACAATTTTCGTCTTTTGATTAATAATTGCATACCCAGACAATCTCTCACTCCAGGGTCCAATGGAAGCACTACCATCCACATCTAATGTGATGTCAGTGTCTTCCATGGGTACATCCCTCAAATCCTCTCTCACTGATGTTTCCTTCTCTATAACAAATAGACAGTTGTGTCCTGCTTCTGCTTGCATTGCTGGGGGTGAAATAAGGAAGGAGGTTGGGTTAATTAATGTACAGTGTTTAAACAGCAATTTCGGATTGTTTAGCAGGTAGATCGCATATTTATTTTGCCGGGCCATTGTCAAATGCTGGGTTTGAAGCTGCCCCAACAATGCTGATACCTAATGTGAATGTACACTATAATTTCCTGCTGAGTGTCACAAATTAGCAGCGATTGTAAAACTATTGTAAATGGCCAGTTAAGTTGTAAGTGCAACGGAGTCTCACTCGCTACTGGATCTACTTTGGAGGTGTGGTGTGTATGCAACTGGTCTATGTCTATCCCCATGCTTTTGCGTTATAACGGAAGTGGCCAATTTTGTCTTTAAATGGCCTCCCTTTAGTCTAAGACCGATCGTCCCTGGTTCGGGACTCGCCAAGAATAGGGTGTTACATATAGATTGGACTTCACCAATTATACATTGGTTACTAGCAACCAATTTAATTTGTCTATGCGGCAGATGGCCTGTTAGTTCAAAGGTTATTGTTTGGATGAAGGAAGTGTTACCCCTTTCTGGAGAGTACACAGAAAAAGATTGATGTATTGCATCTTCCTGAGCAGTGTCCTCCGTCCCCATTTTTTTTTTACGGAGGTTCTTCACCTACTCGTATACCTCGCTCCCCGATGATGACGTAAGTGGGTAAACCTTCCTTGGAGGCGGGTAAAATTCAACAACAAATTGATTTTAGACACATTTTTATGCTTTAGATATTATTCTGGTTTTGCCCAAGGTAATTGCCTTTTTACATTTGTTCCTAGGAGCAGGAGGATCGAGAGGCTAATCAGAGAGAGGCGACAGTTGAAAAAGCTATGAAAAAAGCAACTGACGCAGATGAGAGAAGGTCTCATGCTACTCCCAAGAGGACATCAAGAGCGAAGATTGGCAACCTTGCGAAAAGCAGAGAACATGGGGAAATTCGCATAATAAAGAACACACAAGAAACACGGTTTCTACATAGACCTTACAAGTTCATCAAAGCCTCCTTCGCAAGGGAAAAAGTGGAACTTTGAAAATCATCAAAACAAGAATTGGGAGGAAGAACACCTGGAAAAGGCCCCCCAAGCACGAAAAGGTGGGGGCGGAATGGAGAAGTGAGTTCATCCCACATGACAATCCCATATTTCATACCACCTGAATTAACAGGGACCCCCCCCCCCCAACCCCCCACGCCCTCCGAAATGGAAGAGGTAGAGACACGGTTCCGGCGAGGCAGGCAGCATCAGCTCCGGGGCCAAACGGTAGTACCATACAAGCTCTACACGAATGCACCGGATGTGTTACGCTTTCTATGGAAGCTCATGAGGGTGGAGTGGAAGAGCAAACAATACCTAAGTGTGGCGAAGGGCCGGCGGCATACTAATACCTAAAGAAAAAAGGATGCATCAGACATCAGCCATATTCCGGCCAATATGTCTCCTCATACGTCGAGGGAAAAATCTTTTTCTGCATTGTATCACAAAGGCTATCACATATCTGGTAACAAAACAAGTACATTTGATTCATCTGTACAGAAACAGGAATTCCAGGTTTTTCGGGTGCTTGGAGCATACAAGCCTGATCTGGCACCAGATCCAAGCAAGCTAGAAAGGACAAGAGAGACCTACATGTGATTTCTCGATTGGGCCAATGCATTTGGTCAGTTCCACATGAACTCCTTTGGGAGAGAATCTTTTGACTTTTTCCAGGTACCAGAGCTCATCACCACACTGGTCAAGAACTATTTCCAAGCCTGAGCTGTGCTTCACACAGTGAATTCGTACCAACATGGCAGCGCTTGGAAGTAGGCATCATGGCAGGCTGCACAGTCATCACCCTTGGCCTTTACAATGGCCATGGAAGTCATCATCAGGGCCTCAAAATGGGTGGTGGGCGCGTGAACGAAACCCAGAGCTGGGCTCGTCTGCCACCCATCCAGGGCATACATGGACGATATGACAACAATAACCACTATGCAGCATGCACCAAGCGGCTACTTGGAAATGATGCCAGGAGAACATCAAGTGCGGGCCGAAATGAAAATCAAAACCAAGTAAGTCTCGAAGCATCTCCATAGGTAGAAGGGGGGTGACTTAGAGACACAAGGTTCTGCACTCGTTGACGACCTAGATTCAAGGACAGTGGTCTGAGCAGTCAGTAAAAAGGCTCTGGGCAGCATGGTACTGACGCACGTTCTCTCAATGGGACAAAGAAGCAGGTGCAACAGCTAAGGCAAGAAAATTGTCAAGGGCCCCCTGGAGTATCATCAATCAGACCCTATCTGCCTGGAAACTGATAAGGCTCTGGTGCCTACTGTTGGACTCCCTTCGTCGGACGTGTGGCCTAACGTGACCGTTTATGGAGTCTCCGCAATAACAACTTGTGGAGAAGATGGAGCGAACCATAAATCATACGCGAAGAATGGATCTAGAAAATGGCTCGGTCGCTCTCACGATGTCTAACCTTAACATCGGTCCACTATGGACATCTAAGGTGAGTGGTCCTGTGAACTAACTCTCAATAGTCTATCAGAGGCAAAGCATGTGTTCCGCAAAGTAAGAATCCAGCAAGGATGACACTGAGGACTCTGTAGACAAGACCATCTGTGCTGTTGCGCCGCCCCTAGTAACCGGCCGGAAAGTGGACACCATCTATGCAGTACAGCAAGCCTTCAATCAGCCCTTGAGGCACAACCAAAGACGTCGTGGGGAAGTGCAGCAGGGAAGAGGAGTGCTTTGGCTTACGACAAGGGTAAACCAACTGGCGAAAGGCCACAAATCGAGGGAGGACATTGGTGGTTGAGGAGGTTGCGGCGACAGGAGGAGGCCGCAAGGAGTGGCAAATGGCTGGTCTCGCTTCCACACAGGGGCAATGATGCAGTGGGAAGGTGGTGGTGCGGAGGGAAGATCAGCTGGAAAGAATATGGGGAAAATGGAATCAAGCATAGAATCTCAGCTTCATCATCAGAGCGACATACGGGGACGTCCTTCATCACCAAGAACTCAATCAGTGGTACGGCGGATGGATCCAACCTGTGCCCTGTCTGCCAATCCAGCGTCCTCGCGAACACATCATGGTAGGATGGCAAGACTCAGAGCTCACGCAAGGCGTGGATCACGTGAGGCATAATCAGGAATTAAAAAAGCTGGCACAGCCCCTTGAGGAACAGCTTATTTTGATGTGTGCGACCAAACTCCTTGCCTGTCGAGAGCCAAGTCACCCCTCCACTGTAAGCGGCGACAAACCTTTGTCCGAGAAGCCAGAAAACACCGATAATCCTTCCACTAGTATCATGAAGAAGGAAAACCTATGCAGGGCCCGTGACTGGAGGTTGTGGCGGACATCGGCCGACAACTAATCATTCACCGGAATTGTGCCTTTTCGACCAATCGCTCAGGCCAGTATTTGGTTTCTTGGTCCCTTTACAAGAAGACTGATTACTCTGAAATCATAGGATGCTCTCAGTTCCATGGGAGATGAACTCTGTTGTGGAGGCCCTGAGGTAGAAAGATGTGCGCTACACAGAGCTTGCACTGAGGCAAGGTATAAGCGTGGCTGAGAACATCATGTTTATCCAGTTGTTGAAGTTGGGGATGCAGAGGATTTGTTAGCGATTATATCTACCAATCAGACTGGGGGTGAAGGAGCTTGGAATCCATGGTCAGGGCTCTGCAGAAGTCCATAGATCACTCTCGACGCTGCCTGCTAATGTAAGTCAGCTGTTGGATTGTGGGGTCAAGGGAAAGACCCATGCTGGGCCCCAAATGCGTCACGGTGATCTTTGAGGGCAGTTTGACACGGGACAGCTTGCTGATCATGTCCTGCAGCGGGCGGCCGTCTTGTGGAGGGTGTATAGTGGATAAAGGCCGAAACAACCCAGGTGATGCAAGGGTACACTACTGATGATGTGTCTGTGCCAGCTGTCCTGATGTTACCCAGGCAAGATATACATATACGTAACCCCCCCCCCCAGCCCGCCCCCCCGCCCCCCCCCCCCCCCCCCCCCCCCCCCCCCCCCCCCGCCCCCCCCCCCCCCCCCCCCCTGATATGTTGAGCGTCCACCACTTTCAGCAATCAAGAATGTCGTGTAATGCTCCCCACCCTACTGACAGGGACTTC